>CM077181.1:27175023-28382523 GCA_039654105.1 Coreius guichenoti
CCAAATCTCAAAATTGCCCAATGGTGTGACTGTCTCAAGCATGGTTCAATAAATTAAGACTTTTATAAATTAAAATGAAAAGCATACAAATGTTAATAAATACCTCAGGCATATTTTTACAAGTGTCTATTTTAGTAAATGACAATCTTTTTTTATCCATATATTCCTAAAAGTGTAGGAACTTGATACATTTTGTCACTGAAACCGCCAGTGTGATTTTTAAATCGGGCAATTCCACTGAAAAGTTTAATTAGTTGAAGGACCCCATTCAAGGTCATGTTACTGTGAAGCCCATGACATGTGCACATGGTAAAATCTTGTCTCAAAATTGTTCAAATATTTATTTTTTTGGAAGCACTATAAAAGTGTTAATTTCTGTTGTCCTTTGGTGCAACACCCCTTATTCTTAATTATTTCTGTCACACATTTCAGTAAAAATGTGAAAGAATTGAAAAAAATATAAGGGGTCACTAACTTTGTCAAACATCTGACTTCACACTACATATGCCGTTTTTCTTCAAAAGTGGTGTTTTACAAAAAAAAGCATTTTTTTACTGCTTATTCGTCAACTACCCATGTATATTTTTCATGCTGCGGTGTGTGTGTGACAATTCCATTTGTTTTGCAATTCTGATGAAATAAATGTTGGTGTTGCTAGATCATTACATGTTTTTAAAGTCAGTGTGTAATGAGTGAATGTTTTTGGAAGAGAGAATATTTGCTTTGGAAAAAAAAAAAAGGTGTGTAAAGAGTTCTCTGTATTGAAAAATGGACAACCAATTATTATTATTAATTATTTTTAAAGCCCATCCATCTCAATCTCTTTAGTTTTAAAACATTTCACAAAGCAAGGTGTAATGTTGTAATCTGTCAGCTCAGTATAGGTTCTTGAGGTGCTGTCACCCACTACCCCTAAAGATTTCAAACAAACTACAGCAATGTTGCTTTTATAAATATGAGCACATTAATGAAAGAAATCCACATGTGGCAAACACGTTTTTGAAATATTTAATTTTTTGTCTGAAATTACAGCAATATATCCATAAATACCTAATTACTACACTCAACAAAGAATATATTACATTACAATGAATTCAAACAAGTACATAAAAAAAAGAAAAAAATAGAAAAAACAAACAAACATTGGTTTCACAGCATCTAATGTCCTCCATTGAGTTTGGGGGAGACTGTGTGCATGCGTGTGTGTTGGGCAGGTTTGTATCAGCGCTCATCAGGCAGTGGTAGTGCTTCACGTGAAGCAGATACACACACACAGCGATCAAACTGATGGCATGCCTGCTCGGGGTCAGCATGGCTGAAATAAATGACAGTGCAACCAAAGTCCTCACCTGTGCTTCAACAAGATGCATTTGAGACACGTCTGTGTTTTAACCTTGCACTGAATTTGGATTAAAAAAAAAAAAAAATGGCGTGTGATCGGTCTGTAACTGCATGCTGTATGTATCTCATGTATACGGCACTGCGTGACAGGTCGGGATAAGTGCCAGGAAAACAAACAGGTGTGTCATTCCCAGGTTCTACATTATCTTAACATAATAGTATAAAAAGGTAGAAAATAAAAGCTATTACAGGCAGTCAGAGTTCATAAATGTTTTTAAGGCCCATATTCATGGTTTTTGTCAATGACTTGTGGTCATGTTAAAATGCGTCATTGATCAGCAATGGTAGAAAAAGTTGGCAAACAAGAACGTCTTCAGACAGAGCAGACTTTGGAAAAACGTTTGGAATTTTCCAATTACAGCAGGACTGACTCAACTTGATCAAGCTTTGCTTTTGACTTTTTTTGGCATGCCACCTAAAACTTTGGCACAGTAATTGTCAATGGCGAAAATGTTTTGTATATCAAACTAATTATAATTATTCTTACTGTACAACAATATTTATGGATTAAATTTTTGCGCATGTCAATTCCTCTGACAGACTCTCATCGCTTGAACTCTGAACACAGATCAGAAAATCATGTTTTAGTACAAATGCCCTTCAATGCAGGAAACAGAAATCCAAAGAGGCTGCATGCTGCTTCATGACCCAAAAAAAAACCCCCTCAGTGTAGCAGTCGAGAACTTTGAGAGACAAGCGACCACTAGGCAATGATAAATGACAGTAGACATCCTGGGTCATACATAATGCAGGGCTAAAGTTATTCTGTGATGCATGGCCTTGTGGGATAAGAGGAAACTGTGTTGGCGGTAGGTCCTGGGTCCGTTGCTACTGTAGTTCAGGCAAAAAGGAAGTGATGCCATCACTCCACGGGTCCTGAAAGGATTATTCTGACCAGCAGCCGAGCAAACACTAAAAGTGAACCTTTTGCTTAACGCCAAAAAGCATTAATATATTAGAAAAACAATGGCAGGCTTTTTTCTTCCAAAGAACAATGATTTAAGTAATTAAAAACATACAAAATTCTTTTTTTCATTGTTATTTTGAAATTATTTACAATACAATGCTGAAGCACCTCTTTAAAAAACTTTATTCTAAATCTTGAAATAAAACATTTTCATTTATTTATCTGATGTTTTTTTTTCCTTCCCTAGATTTAAAAGAGTCATCTGTCATAACACAGTACCTCCAGATAGTTCCTCAGGTTTTTTGTCTTTAAGTGCATTTCTAGGCATGACCTCCATGGGAAAGCGATGGCAGGTGGGCGGAGCTGTGTTTTAACTGGCGTACTTCTTTCTCAATGAGCGGTATGGCATTCCCTGTAAATTAGATGCATTCGGAGGCTTTGACGTGTATTCATGGGGGATTTTGCTCACAGGATGACGTCGGAGGGGAGGTCAGTGGATGTTCCTCACTATCTCTCTTCAGGCTCTCCGAGTGGACGGAGCATGAGTCTGGGTTTGGGGGATTGGGAGGGATGTGGGAGCGGTCTAAGGGGGGTTGATGGTGCCGAAGGATGTCACCTGGGTGGATAGCCCTTGAAGTGACCCCTAGACCAGGGGCTCTGCGGCAGCGTCAGGCACTTCTTGAAGTGCTCCAGCTCTGCCTGTAGGTTCTCCCTCTCGGCTGCCAGCTTCTGCTTTTGAGCCATCAGCTCCTACAGACAAATGCACACATTAACTATAAAACATTATAAAATTAAAAAACAGGAATTCATTACAGGGTAAGCAGCAATAGTATGACCAAATCATTATTGCGATTATTGCTCTTGACATTGTTAATGATTATTAATGTCGATAACATGTTTTTATGTTTGAGAGAATGGCACGTCATGTTCTGGCCTACAGACAACAAGCTAATAACGTTTATTAATTTTTATTAACCCCCCGGAGCCGTGTGGATTACTTTTATAATGGATGGATGCACTTTTGTGGGCTACAAATTTTGGGCTGCCATTCACTGCCACTATAAAGCTTGGATTAGCCAGGACATTTTTTAATATAACTCCGATTGTATTCGTCTGAAAGAAGAATGTCAAATACACCTACTGTAGGATGGCTTGAGGGGGAGTAAATTATAGGATAATTTTCAATTTTGTGTGAACTATCCCTTTAAGTCGAAGAGAAGTTGGCGTTTGTGTGTGTTTCTTACCCCCATTGAGTGTGAGAGCTGTTCAGCAGTTACACTGAGATTATAGTGATGCACTTCCAGTCTTCTGCACTGACTGTGGAGAACCTGTCGCTCAATGCTTTGCTCTAGAGACAGAATGAAAGATACAGGGAGAGGTAAGCCTGAGGAAGTGTCCTGCATTCTCATTTGCAGAGACCTCTAGACACAATGTTCATGTGAAAGACAGCTGGGCCAAGAGGTCCCCTGGCATCATATACACCAGCACACCACAACTTAGGAATTTGCTGAGCTGCTCCTATGCTGACAAGAACTGATATCCATCATGCAACAGTACCGAGTGGTACCCAAGAGACCACATATCTTACCTTCTGTGTACTCTTGATAAGCTTCAAAGATGGCTTCAATGCCCTGCCACCTGGACGTGGAGGGCTCATCTTCCTCTGTGTCATCTTCCTCATCCTCTTCCTCAGACTCCTCTGCAGAGATCTCCTGGTGGGAGGGCTGTGGGGGGCAGTGCTGTCCATTGGGCTGAGATGAGGAAGGGTGTGGATGGGGCTTGGACCGGCCTGGTGTGCTCTGAAGCTCAGGAATGTTATAATGCACTGATGAATCCACTGCATGGTTCTGTTCTGACATGACCAAGGTACCACCTGATAGAGGAAGAGGAGTTTTGATTCGATTAGCTGCTCAGAAGATAGACCTGTTCACACTGAGCACCACAAGATGTTGAAATGAATCCTAAAGCTCTGCTCATTTATGGAAAATGTTCTCTGGGAATCAAACCACATTGCTAACACAATATTTCCCAACCCTGTTCCTGGAGACACAACAACAGTGCACATTTTTGAACTCTCAAACACACCTGAATCAACTCATCAGCTCAGTAAAGACTCAAAGACCTGAAATGGATGGGTTCAATAAGGGAGACATCCAAAATGTGTACTGTTGGTGTACCTTTAGGAACAGGGTTTGAGAAACGCTGCTCTGCCAACTGAGCTGCAAGAATGCTGTGCCTCTCTGTCTACTGCCTATATAAAAATTAAATGGAGGTACTAGGTATCCTAGAAAGCAGATTAATTATGCTCCCTTAGCCTTCAACAGCCACCAGTGATCCCTTAAAATATTGCCTACATAAGCAGTTGAAACAAAGTAATTCTTATTTTTCTTATTTATCTGAAGGCTCCTATGTATGTTTGTTTGCACAGAAAAAACACATTTTGTGACATATGCAGTTTCAGATTTTGTTCTTATCCCGCGACAGCACATCTGTTACATTTTAGTGATGGGGTGTTTTTATTTATATACACTATACTGACAAAAGTATTGAGACACCCCATTCAGGTGTTCCAATCACTTCCATGGCCACAGGTGTATAAATTCAAGCACCCAGGCATGCAGAATGCTTCTACAAACATTTGTGAAAGAATAGGTCACTCACAGGAGCTCAGTGAATTCAAGCGTGGTACCGTGATAGGTTACCACCTGTGCAATAAGTCCATTTTTGAAATTTCCTCACTACTAAATATTCTACGGTCAACTGTTAGTGGTATTATAACAAAGTGGAAGCAATTGGGAACAACAGCCACGAAGTGGTAGGTTACGTAAAATCACAGAGCGGGGTCCAGGAGCAGGAGCACAGTGCGCAGAAGTCGCCAACTTTCTGTCAATAGCTACAGACTTCCAAACTTTGTGTGGCCTTCAGATTAGCTCAAGAACAGTGCGTAGAAAGCTTCATGGAATGGGTTTCCATGGCCGAGCAGCTGCATCCAAGCCTTACATCACCAAGTGCAATGCAAAGCGTTGGATGCAGTGGTGTAAAGCACGCCAACACTGGACTCTAGAGCAGTGCAGACGTGTTCTCTGGAGTGACGAATCACGCTTCTCTGTCTGGCAATCTGATGGACAAGTCTGGGTTTGGCGGTTGCCAGGAGAATGGTACCTGCCTGACTGCATTGTGCCAAGTGTAAAGTTTGGTGGAGGGGGGATTATGGTGTGGGGTTGTTTTTCAGGGGTTGGGCTTGGCCCCTTAGTTCCAGTAATGCTTCAGCATACCAAGACATTTAGGACAATTTCATGCTCCCAACTTTGTGGGAACAGTTTGGGATTGGCCCCTTCCTGTTCCAACATGACTGCGCACCAGTGCACAAAGCAAGGTCCATAAAGACATAGATGAGTGGGTTTGGTGTGGAGAAACTTGACTGGCCTGCACAGAGTCCTGACCTCAACCCGATAGAACACCTTTGGGATGAATTAGAGCAGAGACGGTGAGCCAGGCCTTCTCGTCCAACATCAGTGCCTGACCTCACAAATGTGCTTCTAGAAGAATGGTCAAAAATTCCCATAAACACACTCCTAAACCTTGTGGAAAGCCTTCTCAGAAGAGTTGAAGCTGTTAAAGCTGCTAAGGGTGGGTCAACGCTATATTAAACCCTACGGATTAAGAATGAGATGTTAATGTGCATGTAAAGGCAGGCGTCCCAAAATTTTTGGCAATAAAGTGTACTTTGCCTACAGACAGTTCATGTAATTTGTTGCGTTGCTTTTGGTGTGACACCAAGACACTGTTGGTGCAAACAGTTATTGTTGTGTTAGTAATGAAATACCACAATCTGAAAGAGAATTTGAACTGCTAACTACCTTTACTCTTCTGAAGGGCTTTTTGGGTGGACTGCAGTACTGATTCATGGAACTGCTGGGCAAACTCCTCGGCAATGAAGCTCTCCCAAGGTTTGGTCTTTCCGTTGACATTAACAGAACTCTCTTTAGTGAATGGGGGTTGTCGAACACTGTTCAGCAGACTAGAGCTCTTGCCTGGGATGCTCTCGTTGGCTCTACCTTTGTCAGGTAATGCAGCAGGCAAGGGAGAGTCTTTCGCTCTCAAGGGATCCGAGAGGGATTGGTGCTGATCTGAGATGGACAGAGGGTCCGCGGGGTGCTGTGGGGGCTGGGGCACAGACACAGATGGTGAAGGACTGGGGGGCTGTCCATTCAGCAGCTCTTCAGATGGGACTGGAGACTGAGATGACGGTTCTGCAAAAAAAAAAAAAAAAAAAAAATTACAATCTAATGTTTGCTCAGTAGGCTCTTGACCAGAATGGACTGAATAAATATAATATTATAGTATATTTAGAATATTAGTATTAGTACATTTTCAACTTCAGCTTCAGCATTTACTGCATTTGTGGCCTCCTCACAATTACTACAGACAATAATTCTAATTCATTCCACAATGTATAAACAATAAGGAACGTGTTACAGAAAATGCATTTACAATAGCCCACTGACAAGAATGATAGTTGTTCATCCACCTCAAAAGGATTTGAACAACTTTACAGCTAAAATATTAAATGTCAAATATTAAACTGCATGTCATGTTTTTGAACACAAAGAGCCCTCTAATCATCTCTGTACAGTGTGGAGAGAAACTGTCGTGTCAAGTCACCTTTATTTTTATAGCGCTTTATACAATATAAAATTGTAAAGCAGCTTTACAGTGATCAATGATCATTTTAATTTGACTGTAAAGCAGCTCTAAAAAGAAAAAAAAGTGGCATTGTTTAGCTGAAGTCAGTTTAGTGCTGATTCAGTTCCGTTGTAAAGTTCATCAATTATTAAATTAGTTTAATTCAGCTATAAAGCAGCTCTGCAGAAAACAGTGATGTCTTTGCCCAGCTCAGTTTAGTTCTCATCAAATAGTGTCAGTGCATTCAGATCAATAGTCAAGTCAAGTCACCTTTTTTTTTTTACTGTCATGGTCAGAATTATTGGCACCCTTGGTAAATATGAACAAAACATCCTGTAAAAATAAATCTGCATTGTTAATCCTTTTGATCTTTTATTTAAAAAAATGCAAAAATCTAACCTTTCATTGAAGTAAAAAAATTGAAAATGTGGGAAAAATCTCTTTATGAAATAAATGTTTTTCTCCAAAACATGTTAGCCATAATTATTGGCACCCTTTTATTAAATACTTTTTGCAACCTCCTTTTGCCAAGATAACAGCTCTGAGTTTTCTCCTATAATGCCTGATGAGTTTGGAGAACATACATACAGAATCTCTCCAGATCCTTCAGATTCCCAGGTCCATGTTGGTGCTTCTTCTCTTCAGTTCACCCCACTCATTTTCTGTAGGGTTCAGGTCAGGGAACTGAGATGGCCATGACAGAAGCTTCATTTTGTGCTCAGTGACCCATTTTTGTGTTGGTATTGATGTTTGTTTTGGATCATTTTCCTGATGGAAGATCCAACCACGGCCCATTATAAGATTTCTAGCAGAGGCCGTCAGGTTTAGATTTTTTTATCTGTTGGTATTTGATAGAATCCATGAGGCCATGTATTTGAACAAGATGTCCAGGACCACCGGCAGAAAAATAGGCCCACAACAATAAAGATCCAGCAGTATATTTAACGGTGGGCATGGGGTACTTTTTATCCCTGTTTGCACCAAAGCCATCTAGTGTGTTTGCTGCTAAAAAGCTCTTTTAGCTTCTTCTGACCATAGAACTAGGTCCCGTTTAAAGTTCCAGTAGTGTCTGACAACTGAATATGCTGGAGTTTTTTTCTGGATGAGCGAGGAGGATTTTTCTTGAAACCCTCCCAAACAAAATGAGGTGATAGGGCTGTTTGATTTTTTTTAGGCTTTCTGGCCCCAAGACTCAACTAATCTCTGCAATTCTCCATCTGTGATACTTGGAGAGTCTTTGGCCACTCAAACTTTCCTCCTCGCCGTGCATTGAGACAATAAGGACACATGTCCTCTTCCAGGCAGATTCGTAACATCTTTAGTTGATTGGAACTTTTTAATTATTGCCCTGATGATGGAAATGGCAATTTTCAATGCTTTAGCTATTTTCTTACAGCCACTTTCTATTTTGTGAAGCTCAACAATCTTTTGCTGCACATCAGAACTATATTCTTTGGTTTTACCATTTGTGATGGATGATTAATTTGGCCTTTGTGTTTCCTCATATTTATATTCCTGTGAAACAAGAAGCCATGGCTGGACAATTTCATGTTTCTAGTCACCCTGGTGTGCTAAAAAAAAAAAAAAAAATGTAAATATGAATATACTATTTATAAAAATCCAAACTCCTTTAGAATGGAGAAAAAAAAAACTTGGGAGAAACAAGGCTCAGTCAGGGGGACCAGTTCTCCAGTTCTCCAAATGAAGCAACATGGTGTGGTTTAATTCCAGGCTGCATCACAAGTCAGAAGTCAGATTGTGGATTGGTATCCTTAGTATCACTGTCCCCCTCTAACCAATTGTACCACCCAAAACACCACCATAATCTCAGAATTATTCTGCAAAATATTCTGAAATCTAGTCAGGCAATTAACATGCTATCATGATGTGTTTTTGATCCATCCCTGACAGTATATAACAGATGCTGTGCACAAAGCTGGAGTTGAAAGTATGCATATTACCATACCGCACATCTCCTGAGGTTCATCCACACAGTGAAACAGTACCTATCATGGTAATGAGCTGAGAAAACAGACAGTGAAGAACATCTGCTGCTGTCAACTGCTTTCACACACTGATGACACACCACAGTGTGTGCTGACACAAGAGTCACTGCGTGGACAAACACATGTGCACACACACATATGCACAAGCACAAACGCACGTGTGAACAGAGAGCAGTGCAAACTGACCCAAGTACGGGGCTGCAGGGCTCCTGCACAGCGGGTGAGGGTTGTGTCTGATGCTGTCTAGAGTCACACTCTTCTGTTTTATTGCCTGCAACAATTCCTCAACCCTCTCATTATCTGTAACACAGGAAGGAAAATAGAAAGAGACAGACAGACATTAGAGGTACAGCTTGTGGAAGCATCTTGGTGTTTGTTTGCTGCCGGAAGTTCTAAGGCGAAAGTAAAGCTGCTCGAGACTTCTACCACCTTGCTTCAAATTGTATTATATGACTCTGAAGTAAGCTCTAGTGTGCAAATGTCCAGAGAAATATATTATAAAAAAACAAACATACAGCATCAGTATGAATGATAAACCACACGAGTACCTCTTCTCTGCTGCTGTGTGATGTGGTTGAGGCTGAAGATGGTGAGGAAGCGTTTCTTGTCCTCCAGCTCAGGGCTGTTGTTCATGTCCTCTGGGGTAAAGCGGGTTATTAAGGGGGCAGGAGTTGGCCGCTTGCTCTGAACAGCTGGCGGGGAGGGACTCCTCTCTCTCAGCATGCGCCTCCTCTTCCTCCTCTTCACCTCCATCATTTCCTCCCGACGGGCCATAGTCGTCAGGTCAAACATCTGCAGAAAATCCACCTTCTGTAGGAAGAGAGAGGTACTTTGATAAAAAATACTGCTTTTGTGTGGTTGTGTGAGACGTGATGGAATCTACACAAAGAAAAATACTTGCAAGCAGTACTCTGAGAGTCATGCATGATGTTGTAGTGATTTACCTCAGTGGAATCGTCTAGTTTGAGTGGCGGCTGTTCAGCGACCCTCCTGAGATGAGCTCGCACCTCTTCCTCATCACTCTCATCATAAGAGTCGTCCAGCTCATAGTAGTAACCTACACAAGATACCACTTAACACTCAACAACACTTAGAAATGATCTTCAAATGATTCAAGCTAGGCCCATTGGATAAAAACAGTAAGAATAAAGGCCAAAGAATACGTTTGACGCATATGCCTAGTACCAAACACGTAGCCTTTCAAAGTATACCTCATTTGATAACAAGTACGAACCCAAGTGGTCAAAACTCGTGCACTAGAAAGTTTCATCCTTGTCCAAAGTCTTCTCTATTCAAGGCGCCATTAAGTCATGCGCATTTCACACGATTTTTATTTTATGTGTACTTTGGGCTTAATCTGCAGATATATGGCTATTTTAAGATTATTTTCATTGGCTCATCATGCAATTAATAGAAGTGTTTGTTATCCAAAAATGTTGTAGTATTAAGCTACTGAAAATGTATGATGCCTTGTCTGTTTTCTGCTTCTATATTACATTTATATCATCTCATTTGCTTACACTAAAATTTAATAATCATCAGCATAATACCTGCAGTTGGCTGTCCTGTTCTATAGATGCTCTAAAGAAACAATATTCGTTAACCACAACCAATGATTTGTGGTAATTATCATTTGTCTGGGCTGTGTGAACATTTTCACTTACCTTTCTCTCTGGCTTCTCTGCGTCTTCTCTCCTCCAGGTCTAGTTTGCTGACAGCTCGTCTGTGCTGCTGCAAGAACTCATCATACACTAACATGGCATCCGGTGCAAGGCGTGAATGACCCTGGAGGCTCTTAAAAGACCCGCTGGACTTCAGGCCTGTGCTCAGCTCTCCGTATGGCCCTGAAAGACTCAGTGGTGCCCTCTGCTGGTTCAGAAAGCTTTGGGTGGATTTTTCCAGCTCTGCTAAGAAAGTGTTTGGCTCAGAGAACCCACTGGGCCGGATGGGGGGATATTTATCCAGACTGTCCCTTTTCCGAGAACCATCTTCCAGCTTTTCAGAGTTGTAATGTCGCTCATGTTTGGAGGGGGGTAGGGGAAGCCGACTGATATCGTAGTGACCCAGACTCGGGGGGTCGTGCAAGGTGCGTCTAGAGTCGGAGGAGGTCTCGATGAGTGATGCAGGGTTCCAAAGCGTGGTTGGTGGTGGGGGGGCCTGGTCTTTGTGCTGATGTTTTGGGGAGATAAGAGGGGGCGGAGCTCCCAGGAGAGGATGAGCATCTCTGTCTCGGTCACGATCTCTGCTGTTGGGCTCGTGATGGTTTGGCAGAGGTCTAAAAGAGAAAATACTCTGTAATTATCACTGTCACGCACACACAGATTTCCAGTCTCTGTTAGCTCTGACATCTGCAATGCTACAAAACCAAAACCACATTACTGTCCCAAGGTTTTGCAACCCAAACTTAACTAACACACAGTCTTTCGTATAATAAGATCTTTCATATATATAAGATGTGAAAATCTGAGCTGCTTATTGAAGGCAACTGGATTTATACCAATTTTGAACTGTAACTGACACCCCAACCAAACTAGACTCTGATCAGTTTAATACCATCCCCACCCATTCCAAAAGTTTTCACTTGGTGTCTAACAGCTCCTGATTTGTTATGATTTTATTTCCACCCACACTTGCTTAGTTTTCATAGTCCTGCACTTCTATTTTTCCTAGGTGTCATCTGTTAATGCATCTCAATAATTTTATTAATGTAACAGTAAAAAACTTAAGTGTGGCCTTCTGTGTATTGTAGACTACTCAACCTGCATTGTGAAAATGGCCCTACCTGTGTCCCTCTATATGCAGGTCTGCGAGTTCCCCCTGTCTACCCAGGTCCAGATGCTGCTCTAGGACCTGCTGACGGAATTCTGACACCTGGTACTGCCTGTCCTCTTTCTCTTGTCTTAGCTTCCGTTGCCGGGCCAACCAGCGCTCTTCCTCATTAGTGCGCTGCAGCATGGTGGCCGCTGTCAGACTGGCAGGTCCCGCACCCCCAGGGCCCAGATACATGCCATGGGCAGAGACGAGGCTGGGCACAGGGTGGTGGGTGGAGTTTAGAGAGTGGTGGAGTCCAGGCTGGATGGGTTTAGGGGTTGTAAGGATGGGCTCTTTGGTTTTATCTGGGGAAAATTATAGGCATAATGTTTAGCTGCATAAAATGATGGCTCACACAATTGAGACAAAGATTATATAATGCACATTATCCATTTTCTAAATGCATCTTATTAATCTCACTGTTAACGATTCATCCATGCATACGTTTCATGCTGGACTTCTCCAGTCATTTAGTCTGCTTAAAACGGGCCCTTTCATATAATCGACTGAAAATACTTGCATTCAGATCAGCTTCAATATATCTGGTGTATATGTCACAATACTGAATAAAAGATATCTTACTGGAACTTCCACTACATCACAACCTATAAAATACAACTATGTGGAGCAGGACCAGTGGAGTAAATCTTACAAATACATGTCCAGGTCACGTTCCACTCCTAAATATTTAGGACCATCAAGCATTCACACACTTTTTGTGGTTTAGCACATGTGAATCAATGTTCATACCAGGTCTGTTGGTAGTGATTCTGTCTGCAGGTTTGGCCCTGTCGTCCGGGGGGCCTCTCAGCCCATGAAGCTCAGCCAGATAGTGGCTCTCCACAGCCTTCTCTCGTGCGGCCCTCTCCTTCTGTCGCTCCATCTCTCTCTCACGCTCTCTCTCTTTTTCCCTCTCTCGCTCTCGCTCTCTCTCACGCTCCAGCTCCTTCTCTCTCTCCCTCTCTCGCTCACGCTCTTTTTCTCGCTCTGCCTCGCGTTCTCGCTCTTTCCCTCGCTCTCGCTCTCTCTCTCTCTCTCTCTCTCTCTGTCGCAGCTCGTCCTCCATCTGAAGTCTGTGGAGACACACATAGAGATGAGCTCAAACTACAGAAACATATGGGCAAATATGGGTTTTTGTTTGTGAATGTCATGAAGTGTTGGTGAAGCTACTTCTGAAGTTTGTCCAGAAAGAGCTTATCCAAGCTATTAATAGATTCAAACTAGTTGAACTACAGTCTACCTTTTAAGTTACACTACAAGCTATGAATAGAGTAGCTAACCTGCACTGAAGCTATTTAAAGGGGCAATATCTTTAACTATTAGATGCAGTCAGAGCGCTACTTAAATTATAATATTCAGTATAATTATTAACATATATAGAGTATATTATTTTATTTTGTATACAAAATAATATCTACAACAAGGATGTAATGCTGTAAAATGCTGCACAGTCGTTTACACAGGGAGTCTTTTACATGGCCATTACCATTACAAAAAATGACTGTGGTACAATATAATATGGCATAGTGATGTATCAGATGATAATACATTGATATATTCCGGTATAAATGTTGACGAATAATCAAGGTGTTGTTGCGTACCTCTCTGATAAGCGCTCAGACTGTAGGCTAGACAGTGAGGGGTGGCTTAGGTCTCCAGGGTAACGCACCCCGGGCAGATGCATGTGTACTGCAGATGGGTGTAGAGGAGGTAGAGCTCCCCCTGTAGGCAGTGGATAGAACTGCGACCTCAGCGCTGACAGACAGAATGGATCATCCATTCTAAGAAAGACAAAGGTATACTTTACACAAACTGTTAAAATAAGCATATGCCTAATCAACTACAAATAAGCCATAGATTGATTATAATAAAAAATTATAAACACTGTGGCTCTTTCAAAACCATGCTCTTTTTGTCTGTGCATCCTGACCAGCAACTATATTAGCGTTCTCACCAACTGACAATAATGTTTCGTTTTTTATAAGAGCATGCTAAAATTGCTATAAGAGCATGCTAATAGTAATATCATCTGCCGTTTTAAATGCTCAAACTCTTTAAAGATGAAGTCTGTAAGATTTTTTTTATGTTATAATACATTCTTTTAACCCAGATTATTGATCATTGACTACTATTAGTATGCCATTCATGGGTTTATTTTCCAAAAAGTGTAAACATTGAGCCTCCCAGGCACCATCAAAACATTGAGAGCTGTCCCTTCAGCTGTCCCCTCAGTTTGGGGCAGGCGGAGCCAGAGGGTGTTTACCCAGTATGGGACCATGACTGATGGGAAAAGACATTCAAGTGCAAACTAAAATTTGATGCATTTAGACCTTCAAACATTAAACAGGGCATGAACATGTTTATTCAAACAGGGCATCGCGATGCAACATGATACAATGGATGTTTCAATAGCATACAGCATCATCATGCACCGGTTGAGAAAGACAACTGTACCAGTTTATAATGTTTACTTTGATTTGTCCAGTGTAGATAGCCTCAAATAGTTGTGGTGTGTTGCGTTCGCTCTAGACAGAGTTTTGCCTACTCAATTGCCTACTCATGACACATAGTAACACAGCTGAAAGGATTCCTAATATGTTAGACCTTTCATTTAAAAAAAGAACCTGTTGAGACACCTGGGGCATTTGCAAAATATGCTTTATTTTTGTAATTCTGATAGGTGCCACTAGTTTTCCTGTGTTCTTTTGGAGTGGAACAGTGTAAATCGCCATTCATATTCATGTATGTAAAAGAGAAAAATATGTAAAAAAAAAAAAAAAATAAAATAAATAAAAACATTTTATTCTCTGTATGAATAAAATATAAATTGATTCTTATTAAAGACACAAAAGTAATTTAGTCAAGAGCAGTGAGTGATTTTCTCTGTCTTTTGTTGTTTCATTAACATTAATGACACAGATGGCAGCAGGTATATTAGGCTGCTATTATTTTAAGACCATATGCACGGACCGAATATTCTTTTTTTTTTTTATCAGTTTTGCCCAACTGTTTACGCTCATTTAAGACATAACCAACTGTGTTTATGTGAATACTCTACACGATAGGCATTTTGACAATTGTCTTGTGTATTTGACAATTTAAGTGCAAACTGGATTGCATGCTGTCTGAGAGAGGTGTCTTTCTGGGTGCACGCTTCAGGGGTGTCAGCACGAGCACCGCATTGAGTTTGTTTTTCACAGCTTATTGCGATACAGCAAAATCTCTAACGATAGACACTTTATATCATCACCACGATATATATCGTCATACCATCCAGCCCTATCTGAGAGTGAGTAAATGAAGACAGAATCATCAGTTATTTTGTTTCGTTTCATTCTTAAGTCTCAGATAATGTCTCTAGGGGTTTAAACGTGTTAGTTGTTGTATGTTTGTGTACCTGTAGTGTGAGAAGGAGGGGTGGGGCAGATATCCGGGATGGTAGTAGGCAGCAGCAGCTGCAGCAGTGGCAGGATCAAGCCCCAGTGGTAATGAGGGCATGCGTAACTCCTCGGCTGTGGTATAAGGACGAAACCCTCTCAAATATTCCTCAGGAACACTGGTCGGGGGCACAGCATGTGGCATCTGACGGGGCAGGCTGTCAGTGAAACAGAAGAAGATCATTTAAAGCAATAGAGCCTATAAAAAATGAAAAAGGAGAAGGATGTGCTGTCATGAGTTGTGCCTGAAGTAGGATGGGAGTAGTGTTGTCAAAAGTAATGGTACTTCAGTAGCAAGACGATACTTAAATACCTTAAATACTTAGATACCTTTCAAAGGTTTTTTATTCTGCTAACTACACACTGCAAAGTTTTGAGAGTGGCAACTGTATTAAAATGCGGGTCTAAATCTGAAATTGCTATGTTTGACATTGTGATAACCATAGCAACAGACGGGACAAAAAATCTGATATGCCAAAACAGATCTGTGCATTAAGTCTCGCAGTGAAAGCGCAATAGACCTGCCACTTGTTCTCTTACCTGTAATGTGTTTCTTTGTTTTTCAGTTTATAACTTTTCTTTTAATGTTTTTAATGCAATGCTTACTTAATTGAACAATGTTAATGTTTTTGTGGTTCAGCACAAAGCTAATGTTTTAATGTATTATTAACTTATAGCATTAATAATTAACTAATTTAATTTAATATTTTTATTTTCAAATAGTTAAATGCTATGGTACCGAAATAGGTACCGAGAAGAACTGGGAAATTTTACAGGTATTGAAACTGAAATTTAAATTTTAGTACCGTGACATCACTAGATAGTGGGGCTTTAAGACCTCTCCACACATCTTGCGAATTTTAGATTTAAAATGACTGTAACAAAGCAGAAAGGTATCACATTAGTTAACTACATTAGTTTACATCCAAAAGCATTTATTAATCTTAGTTAATATTCATTTTTAACAATTACTAAATACATTATTAAAATGGCAAGTTGTACCTGTTTATATTATTTAATGGATCTGAGCTAATATGAACTAGCATTTATCATAACATAAAAGATCTCTAACATTGTGTTTTGCGCTATTGATTTGGTAAAGTATCTGTAACTAAAATACAAATTGTAATATGGCTTAGTGCGTGTATTAAGCCACTTATTTCAAAGCATTTTAAAGCTTCTTTTTGTTTGTGCTATTTTTCTTGATTTGATGTTTTATCATCTAATGCAGTGGTTCTCAAACCTGTCCTGGAGTATCACCAGCCCTGCACATTTTTATGTCTCCCTATATCTGACACCCATTTCAGGTCTTGCAGTCTCTATTAATGAGCTAACTAAGACGAGAATTGAAATAATAGTATAGTAGCACTCTTGGGAAGGAAGGAGGTCAGTAATACTCACTTTAGGGGCTGAAAGCGTGAGTCCTGCATCACAGATGCGGGTGTCAAGCCAAATGCGTAAGGGTTTCCAATTAGGTGGGCTGGGACAGTGGGACCCCCCTTCTCTTGTGTAGATGAAGCATCTGAACTTAACCTGTCCCTGCTGAGTCCACGAGGACCTGACTCAGCCTAAAAAGACAAGAGAGGAGCGCTTTTTGTGATAAGTGTACAATTACAACTTCTTAAACACACTGAGAACAGAATCGAGTCCTGAAATAAAAAGCCTGCATCCAAATGGACATCCCCACACATTGAATGACACACACATGCTGCCCAACCCAAAACAAACCCCATAATCTACAGTACTTCTCAGATGTACCTAAAACTTTCAATACAGTGTGTTCACGAATCTGTGAAAACGGTGACGGCATGCACGTGTATTACGTGTTTAGTCTATAGGCATGCGCATTTGAATATGTATGTGTGCAGGTGCATAGTCTTTGTATGTGTGCAATAGTGCAAAGTTTTTGATTTTAGTACATCGTTGTCGTGTAAACGTACCCTTAGTTTATTTATCTATACAGCAGCTCTGAAGAAAACAGTGATGTCATTGTCCAGCTCAGTTCAGTTCTCATACAATTTTGTCACATTAAAGCACACCTCTTGAAATAACAATTAAAACCTGTTATACTATTTAAGACTTAATAGTTATTTTTTTTTTTACATCCTTAAATTTGATCAAACTGAATTTAAAACATTTTAAGGGCCTGTGGAAACCCTGGATAAAGAAGTGTATGAAATAAGGCCGAACACACAGATTATGTCTAAGACAGATACAGAAACTCATTATTCTGGTGTGACAGTGAGATGGGAAATAATAAGAGACAAGAAGAGAGACACAGTGAGTCTTTCAGTAGAGCAAAACCACCTCCTAATAAGGAACAACATTTTGTGGGTTCCGGAAGTATTTTCATATTCATTCCCCCAGCTCTTCAAAAAAGAGACTAAACAAACCAACCAGCTTCAAGATAAATCACAATATTGCTAAAAAAAGGTAAAGGTATAAGAAGAAAGAAGCATCGCAAATTACACAACAGAATATGAACAGTAAAATATAAAAACTACAGACTTACAGTCATTGATCATAAGATCAAACAATCTACCTTGTTTATTGCAAAACACTCCAATATATAAACTGTTGAGTGTGTAGGGATATACATAATTTGCAGTGCTTCATGTGTAACTTTTCTGATTGGTTGATCTCGCTTTAGAATTATGGGTATAGTACAGTAGTTCTTCACCAATTTGGCTATTAAACAACATTAGAGCTCAAGGTATGTCTGTCTTTAAAGGTCTATATGGTTATATTACACATTCTTCTAATGAGAAAATTAATAGGATTTTCACAACCACACTGTTGTACTCTTTTTAGCATTTAGAGGACCATTAACTGCAGGATGCGACATCACATATGAAACAACTCTAATGTTGTGACTTCCTCTCTCCCTCGCCTCTTTTCACACTTCACTTAGCAACAAAGCAACCTCAAACCGTGCACCCACATGTGGCCCTTTGAACCGTCCCTTCCTCTCTTAACAATCCTGTAAACTCTTGCGGGAGGAGAGGAAGGCGTCCGATGTGCAGTCGGCCAGAAAAGTGTTTCAAATATGACAAAAGAAGTCAAAAATCACAGATTAAAGGATACATAACACACACAGTTCCTGCAAATCTCATGTTAATCTTGAGTGCCTATAGAGTAGTACTGTATCCTTCATATCCCCGAAGAGTCTTTAGTTTTATCATATTTATAAAAGACAGATACGCTGTACCGATTCTTTCCGAAAACAGCCGAGCTCGTGGAGGCGTGCAGGGGGGGTGGGGCTAAAGAGTCACGAGCACACACACACACACACACACACACAAACACACACACACACACACACAATATATCATAGCATTATCCCTGGATAACTTTCGATTCACTATACGTTCGTGTTGTTTACATTATATGCACTTACGCACCGATTGCCAACAAAACACAGACATTTGATGTAGTTTCACTCACCGCCTGTGGTTTCGACTCGTGACCGGAAACAAACAAACACGCTTGCAGAACTCCGTTGCTGCTCCGGAAAAACAAACTGCTTGCACTGTTTCCTTAACGCTCGGTAATTTGGGAAGCTGATCAAGGTTATCTTTCCCTCAGAACCAGAAACTAGGGATGTGCGATATTGACAAAAAATTATATCTCGATATTTTCTGGGATTTTCTTGATAACGATAATTAGACGATATTTTGCTGAGTGTGTTATTGTGCCAGTAACTTGGCAGGTTTAGGACTGTCATAGACGGCTGACTCCTAAAGTTTATATTTTTCATATTCTGTGTGGTGGTCAGTTCACAGCAGTGACAGAAATTATTTTTTCCAATACCTTTCAATAGATCTTTTGATTTTTACCTTTTTAAATTTATTTTTTAAACCTAATTATTTACATGCATCTTTTGTCAAAATCATTATTATAATTAAATTTGATTACATTTATAAGACACAATATGGCTGTTACCAATCAAATGAAATCAGTATCAACCAAATTCATCTTTGCAAAGGAGAGGAAACACAGAAGCTGCATCTGAAGTGGCATTTAGATGCATTTACACTGTTTAATGCAGCTCAGAGGTGACAAATGAATAACCTGCAGTTACAAATGCATAAATAATGTTGTTTTTTTAAACATAAAACATTGAATATTGATATTTGAAAATGTAAAACATGAAGATACTTTAAATGTTAAATTAAAATCGCCAGTAGGTGGCAGCAAGTCACTGTTAATGAGTGAGTCATTGAGATTCAACCGATTCATTCAAACGGCTGATTCATTAAGGAACGAAGCATTTGACTGTCAAATGCTTCGTGTGTGTTGCTCAGAGATGCAATTACAGTTCTGTGGCGTTGTTTTGAACTATTTTCGTTGGCGAAACAGAGCAAAAACAGGCAATATGGTCTCTAAAATGTAAGTCACTTATTAACTTCTTGTTTAGTAAACTTGTATAAAATCAATATCACATTTGTTATGCTGATGCCTGGAGAAAAACTGCACTCATCGTGTGATATTTATTAACTATATTAAATTATATAAATATACACTAACACGCAGTGAAAGCGTGCACTGTAAATGCACACCCGCACTAGTCTAATCTACCAGACTACATCACGTAGTGTATGCGTGCGCGCTCTGGGTGTGTGTGAGGATATACTCAATGTCAGATCGCACATCGTTAAAACAACAATTACGATATTATCGCAGACGATATATATCGCACACCCCTACCAGAAACACACTTCTTTAGAGACATTGTTGATTTCGTGGTCTAAAAACAAAATGACAGCGCTGCCGACGGCTTCCGTAACCCCAACGAAGCTCGTTGATGGACGTGCTCTTGCTCTCGCTCTGGTTGATGTGCGCACACGCTTATCCGGGAGAAGTGCCCATACAAGGAATTCTGCCCTTTATGACGTCATACAGGGCCATACTTGAAAAAAACGTTCCCGAAACTTATTCGAATCCTTAAGGAGTGTATTTTGGCACAGAAATACTCCGTCATACGTCCAACCCGTTTTTTTTGGGGGGTTTTTTGAAAATTTCGCCATGTATAGCATGAGAATCCAACTCTTTAACAGTGTAAATAAGTCAGAATGCACAAAATAGCATTACTTTCAACAAGAAAACCTGAGATGGACCACTAACTTTCCCCACCCTGATCCATTTATTGAGAAAAGAACAGGCTTCTGGAGAAGGCAAAGACCTTGCCATTAACCACATCGCTTTTTCTTTATGTGTGCCGTGGCTAATGACATTTAACTGCGGCGTACAGAGGTTACTGAAATCCATAAAGCGCCATTAACAGAGTCTGGAGGACATTTCTGTGCCTCTCATTTAACACCAATATAAATCAAACAGACAGAGATCTTTGGGGCTGTCGAGTGCTGTGAACATCTTCCATGTGGCCTCTCTCCTACGCTGGGAAACTGCAGGGCGTTCATTTAAGAGATAAAATATGAGAGGTTGTGCTATATTGTTAGTATAGTCACTATTAAAGGATGCTGTTAGGCATGACAGAGAGTGGAGTATATTCACAGTATGACCTTAAATGACGTATTGCTTTTATTAACCCGTTTCTACATAATAAAAATATTAAGAACACATTAAGGCCAATTCACACTGCACTGACAGACTCAGACCAATGCTGACAGTCACCAGATTACAGCACGTCACTTCTCAGACATTCTAATTCCAATTAAGCGTGTTCAATTGGAGAAAACAAGCTCTGACAGATGCCAACAGACTCCGACAGGGGTAACACACTGATCTGACACGCTTTTAGAGAATGCTGCTTTTGCTATTGTTTTGACCTAAGGCATTTGCTGTAATCCTGAATAAAAGCTTCAGTGAGTGACATCTTCTGTTTTGTCACCAGTAAGACATTACAACATGTTTAATTTTATTTAAAACACAACACTGCAAATGACAATGTATATGTTGTCTATGTATGTCTATGAAATGTAAGAACAACAATGTGACAAACAATGGTACATTCATTCATAATTCCGTTTACACGAAACACCGTAAGCCATCCTTTGTCCATTATAAATGTGGTAACTCCAAGTACTTGAACTTTATTTGACACAACCAAAACTTATGTAATATGTATATGCAGGGTGCGATTTGTAGGGGGGGATGGGGGGGGGGGGATTTCCCCCCTTCTGGTCTATGTATCCTTGCCTCTGCTGAATAAAATATCATCCCTGGGGGATGTTACTCCACAAACCACCAACAGAGCATATAAAATACCAAAAATAAAAATATTTTTTACAACATCGCCAAGTAAAACTTTGCAACATGACAATACAAACAACAATAAAATCAGAAATGGACTTTAACTGTTAGCGCTCCCGCTTAGAGACTGTCTGGGATTCGTGATCCTGTTTCACGCGCTTCAATCCATGCAGAGCTTTTCAGAAAGTCAGCGCACACCATTAATCTATTTCAGAGTTACAGTATGAGATTGATACAATGTTTCTGCTCACTCTATTGTGACCTAATGCAGATATTATATATAATAAACTGATGCATAAATGTATTATGAGACAAAATGCAGAAGTTTACTGTCACCATAAGGTGGGAATTATTATCGTGCAATACTGACTGATGGATCGGCAGAGAATCGAGAATCGTCTTTCTGCGAGTCATCAAGAAATTATGGTTCTATTCTATCTAAATAAATATGAGGTAAACTTGTGAATACAATTTCTCCAAATGTGCGCACTGTTGGACTAGTTTGTAGCCTATGTTGTGTATAGAAGCACTGTAATCAAAAATAAATGGGAGCAAACGCGATTGAATATGTCTCATTATTCTATTCAGAATATCAATAACTACCGATTGATTTTGCATTCCTATCAGAAATTAAGAATTATTAGCTTCATTGTAAAATACTTGTCAAAAATCGAAGCTATCTAATCTAATACTTCAAAGCTCAAGGTTAAATCTGAATATTTATTGCAAAAATGTTTCTGTAACAGCTGCCAAAAATAGTCTGTACAGGCTTTATAGCTTTTTTTATAGCTTTATAGCCACTGTGGTTTGTGATTTATTTTCAAGGAAAAAAAACACTTTTCAAAACATCCTCCCCTCTGTTTTTTTTCACAAATCGCACCCTGTGTATATGTTTAACTGCATAAGTAAAGCATATGTAATATGCATAAATGTTTCACATTATTGGAGAATGTTTCAACTATGTAATGAGATATTTTCCAACATCAAAGTTTTCAAAACAATTCCACAAATGTAATGGCGGGGACGTTGAAAATTATTTTAATATGCAAAACTGTTACCCAATCATAGCAGTGGCCGTTTACTTCCAAGTCTCGATGGCGGCACGCCAAAAACAGTGTAGAAAATAGCTTATTACTAATTAATTATGTTTTTTGATGTAAAAATGTTGATAACATGACATAATAATATATAATAAGTGGACCATATAAGTGGATTATAAAATAAAATAAAAATGCAGCTCTTGCCCCCTTTTAATTCATCTCTGTTAACACTGCTGTCTGACATTTTAAATAATTAGAGTATCACATTTTTATGGTTATTCTAACTGGTTAAAAAAATCAAAACAAGACAGGATGTAATAATATATTGTAGAGTAAATGGTAACTGTTATGCCCTCTTCTGGTCATTGACGGGATTACATAGAAGCTCTGTGTGCACAGGTGGGTTTATTAGCCAGAGTTTGGGGACAAAATTGTGACAAAAGTTCTGACAAAACCTGTAATTAATATCAATATATCAATTAAATCAATATACCATATAAATCAATATATATATATGAATTAAATAAACAACGTCAACATTTTCTTGGTTCAGTCATTATAATTAGCTTGTGAAATCAACAGAAGTCTATGACATGTCCTCTTTTATAGTGCTATAAATGTGTGTGTGTGTGTGTGTGTGTGTGTGTGTGTGTGTGTGTGTGTGTGTGTGTGTGTGTGTGTACAGGCCAACAGGTGTGCGGTGCAGCTTATACACATTAAAAATTAAAGAGGAGTGTGTTGTGATAGAGCCCGGGGGCCGCCTGATGCCTGCCCCTATGTCTCTGTGGCTTTTGTCTGGCAGTCAGTCAGGCAGGAAGAGACGCCACCTGAGCAGAGTGAGGACCCCACACTTACATGACACAGTAAAACTCTCAGTAAAACTCATACAACTATGCGTGACACCAATTGAAAAAAAACATACTAAAGTTACAGTGAGCGGAGAAGGAGACAGTTTACTATTCAGTACTATATCTCTCTCTGCAGGCTTATGTAACCAGAGGGTCAGGGGTCGAGGCAGTGGGGGGAAAAATATAGAGCCTCAGTTTATGGGATTAACCCCCCCCCACCCACATGCACACACACTCAGCGATAATAAGGGTTGAGCAGCAGACAGAGTGCTCTTTGTTCAGTGTGTGTGTGTGAGCCATGACCCAAGTACCCCTGCCCCTCACCCTGAACTATACTGACCTAGAATCCCTCAGAATGTGCCATCGAACCCCTCCCGTCAACAGGGATGTCAGAGGCGTTCAAACAATCTCTGCTGGAACAATATGCCGATGAGGCTGATCAGAGACCAGAGGTCGAGCAGAACGCTGCATCTCTTCTCCGGCTGAGCGCAAGCTCCATTTCAGTGGAAAAGAAACCCCAGTTTTTCAGGGTGAGCGTAACAGTGGACAGAGGTAACAGATAAGCAGGCCTAGAGGATGACCGTAATCCTTAAATCAAAGTGAGTGTGCACATACTCTTACGAGCAAGATCTGCACTTGACTGCAGACGCTTGAAGGGGGTTGAGGACACAGATGTTTAGTGCCTTTGCAGAGCCATTGTTTAACACTGGGGGGCAGAGGGCGTGTGTGTGATGGGGGGCTGGTCCTGTTGTTCGGCTGTATGTCACCCGAATATGTCACACACATTCTGACACACTGTGATTTACAAGCCATATGGAAATCCAGCACTGTGCATGCGTGATTGTGAATGTAAGCATAATACAATGAAGCAATAAGCCACTTTTTTTTCACAGCTTCGAGTGGCATGTTGGTTTTATAAAGTGAAACCAAAGAAACCTGAATTTTAATAAAATGAATAAAAGATCCATATACCTCAAAATGGGCTATTTTTGTCCAGTATTTGTGTGTACTACGAATGTGCTTATTACCTTTGAAACATGCTAATGTCAGGTTCTACTGAAATCAACTGTGGGAATTAATGGCAAAAGTCTTGAGCACTGTGTTGCAGGGCCGTAACATTAAGGGGGACAATGCCCTCCCGAATAATTAAAAATGGCTAAATTGTCCCCCCCAATATTTGATATTCTTGATGCTGCTCTGCTGTACTCCATTACACACCACTCTGTTTGTTGGTAGGATGACAAAACATTTTTAGGTTACATTTTTAGGTTGGTCTGCCTCAGCGGTCTAACAGCGCTCACACTGTCAGAATGAGTGAGATGGCCAATCAAATCAGGTGGGGCTTACTGTTAGTGCGAATTCCAACGCGACACTTGAGTTATAGCAGTGAAAGAGTGCATCGTATGATGTAAGTAGCTAAACATTTAATAACTGTCAACTGTTTTAGGATAACATTCAGCGACCAACAGTAATATCGAGTGATGCAAACTACTTGATATTTTTTATGAAATTTCACTGTTTTGATCTGAAAATATGACATTATTTATGTAAATCATAACTGAATTTGATGTGACAAGAAACGTTTTGCATTTTTACATATTAGGCAACGAAAATAAGAGTGAATGTGTGTATATTTAAAAAAAAATACATTATTTGCAAATTGTTTACTTCATAACTACAATAGAACTGGAACTTTCACCATTCTTATTTCTTTTTCTTTATTTCCTTAAATCCCTTTAATAATTCAATTCCTTTAAATAAACCAATAATAAACCCCCCCCCCACAATTTTGTGTTTGTTGTACACAAAATTGAACGGAACCTTAGAAACAACTGTTAGCATGTCAGTTAGGAAGCTGTCTATGTATACAGTGAGACAGCTCAATAGGGTTTGGAACAGAACTTTTGTATCGATATGAATGTTTAACTTTACCTCTCGTACAGGTCGGCTCTCGCTCCTCCACAGGCCGTTGACGGTTTTGGTGGGGGCTATAGTGACCACAGGAGGGGTACTGGGTACGCTATGACCCCCAGGAGGCACTATAACTGGACCCATGGGGCCCCGCTTGGGTGTACTGACTGGGGAGCTGTGGTTAGTGGCCGGAGATGAGACAGGAGACGACTCGCTGCTGATGGAAGATCCTGCTAAACGACAGGAAACAGGAGAGAAACAGTTCATCAGTGATTTAGTAGTCAACTTCATGCCATACATCAGGGTATTGTCTCTTTAAATGTATGAAGATAAGAAGGAAAATCATGCTGTCTCTGTGTGAGATTGTAGCTTGTAAATAAAAACAAACTGAAACATTGCATTCACACACTGCACCAGCTTCTTACAAACACAGCTCAACACTTTCTTGCAGTTTCTTTTTGACTAGTACGGTTTGAAGTGGAAAGAACACACTATATAAATATAAATGTCTCATGGAGGAGTGGAGAGACAGACACACAGCCTACGGTGGACATTAGATGGAGACAGTGAACGGGGAGGAGTATTCATGAGGGAGGTCGGATGAGAGGAAAAAACAAAGAAAGAGAAACAAAGGGGAGAGAGACGGTGTGGTTAGTCATTAAGTCTTTATCCGCATGGACATTCAGCCAATCACAGGCCAGTGCTTGATCATAATTAACACACCACTTCTCTCAGTCCATCTTTCGCACAGTCTGTCCGCTGTGAGCAGGGTCTAAAACGAACACTCGCCAATGTACAAAAACAAACAAAACAAAAAAATCTGGAATATTCCTCATATTAAAGGAATAGTTCCGCTAAAACAAATATTAAAATTTTGTCATTATTTACTCACCCTCAAAGATGATGTTAAGCGGAACACAGCTTTAGTCAAATTGCCATTGACTTTCACTGCATCTTTTTCCATTCAATCAATTAAAATGAATGGTGTCCCACGGAAGAAAGTGGTCTAACTTAGTTTGGTAACACTTTATTTTACAGTGTCCTTGTTACACATTACATGTAGTTACTGTAGTAATAACTATAAGTTATGCATAATTACATGCAACTAACCCTAAACCAAATCCCAATCCTAACCCTAACCCTATAGTAAGTACATGTAGTTAATTATTATTACACAATACTTAAATGCATAATTACTCTATAATACGGACAATAAAGTGTAACCCTTCATTTTAAGTTTTTTTTAACTATGTACATACATTATAAAATTAAGCATTTGATACAAAGTACTTACTGTATAATAACTGTTGTTTTGCTACTGAGCTAAGGATGTGTGTTAAGGATGGGATAGGTTAAATTACATACAGGTGCTTTAAATGTAAAACAACATGTATGTACACAATAAGTAGTGTATACATTTTTGATGTAGTGCTTAAAGGCACCTAATATAAAGTGAGTCCAAGAAAGTCATATGGGTTTAGGAACGTTCATTTTGGGTGAACTATTCCCTTAATGTGAGGAATATTCCATATCTATCACAGGAAATATATAGATAGTGATATATAATGGTGACAGAATTTTCATTTTTGGTGAGCTTTACGCCGCCAAGATGAAAACATGGGGAACAAAATCAAAATGTGTCTTCATAGTAGCTATCTGAAATTTTCTTCTGTAACTCAATGACCTGCACAAACATGTGATGACAAAATAGCTAAATAATCTCACTTTCATAAAGACAAAAATATACTTTTTTATATTAAAACAATGCAAAATATGGTTAAAAAAAATTATATATTGGTTCTGATATTGTCTTAAAAAATGAAGCCGGATAATAATCTGAATAAGAACCACTTTTCAGTCATCTCAGCCATGCTTATTCAAATGTCAAGACATTCATGGCCAGTTGATATCTGTAAAACAGGCCTGTCTGGGAGAAGCCATTAGGAGCTGGTGTTCTCTGCAGAAAGCTTTTAAGAGAGACGCCACAAAGGTTTCTGTCAACAGCAAAGGAGGAGCAAAGGTGAGTGGAGGTGAGGAGACGCTTGCTGCAGTAATTACAGCTGCACATCATTAAACATGCATGCAGTCAGAGAGAGAGAGAGAGAGAGAGAGAGAGAGAGAGAGAGAGAGAGAGAGAGAGAGAGAGAGAGAGAGAGAGAGAGAGAGAGAGTCCACAACAGCAATTAGCAGCTGAGTCCTAGTAAAGACCCGAGCGTCTCCTCCTGTCTTGTTCAGTCAATTAACACACGCTGATTATTGCACACACACACACACACACACACGCGCTAACCTCTGTTCCAAAACCAGTATCCATTACTCATGCAGTATTCTGACTGAAAAAGGGCTGCAACTGATCATTTTGAAACAGGTTAAGAGGTTTTAATAGAGCTGCACGATTAATCGTTAAAAGATCACAATCTCGATCCAAACACCCACGCAATCTTATTCCTAAATGTCTATTAAACCTTTGACAAGTATTCAGAGCTGCGCTGCCACTGAGCCAGAGAGAGCAGTTGCCATGTTTAGGTGTGAAACAGCTTCACAAACAGTCTTTTCAGCAACACAGCATCATTATTTATGTTACACTAATTCAAATTATCACAGAAGTAGAAGTGTTATAAATGTTATTATAAATATAAAAAACAACAACTCACAGAGGAGCATTTTTTGCCCCCATATCCTGCAATTTGCGACTTTGACTGGAGGACAGTATGTATATTAAAACATTAATAATGTTAAAATCACATAATGATTGTAATGACTGATAAGAGCCGAGTGCAAATGCTGTCATGCTGATGAATGGAAGTACATTCATTATCGCAAAGATGGTTCTAGAAACTAACCATTACACCTGTTCCAGAAGTGGTCAAATGAGCAAAGGACGAAGTGAGATATATAAATTATCTTTTATATAAAGATGTTATGATGTTGAAAAGTGATGTATGAGCTGCCAATTTTTTAAATATTTTAGTCCCTTCCTCCTGATAAACTGCAGCGTGAAATGAACTGGAATCAACTGAATGAACTTAAGCGTTGGAAAACACTCAGTACATAGGGCGCGAAATCCACATAGCATTTACAAAACGGCACATCAGAAAAGCAGCGGCACTCAAAAAGACTCACTTGTAATGTTTTTGCAGACATAAGTGTTCAAAGTAAAGTTTTAAATAGTGTAACTACCACAAAAACAACAGTACTTACTGTAACGGTACTATCACCGTTTAAAAAATACAGCAGCATCAGCAGCATTTTGAAGCTTTAGTATTGCGTTTCTACTGTAGTACTGGTATACTGGTATAATACATTCATTGTTTTTTTGTTTTTGTTTTTTTTGAAGATCTCATACGAGACCAAGCAACTAGTCCACATTGTCAATATTTCAGCCCTAAACTGCAACTGAAGCTTTTGAGTGAGTGATTCGGAGCACTCTACATAAACAGCAACCCATGAATCAAATGAAAAATTCGACCTACAATTGATTCTAAAACATTTAGCTTGAGAGGAATGGCGTGACACTCTAATAAGCAGAAATATATTTAGTAGTATATTTAGTAGTGAATTTAAACGTTTAATTTTTTATTAATATATTTCAGCATTGAATGCATGACTGTAAATTTATAATCATTATATCGCTGGCTTCATCTGCCTTCTTGGATTGATTTGATGCATTATGGTATTGCCTTCTCCACAATGGATAGATGCCATTCTGCCTGGAATTTTGCCAAAATGAGGCATGAAATGAGGCAGCGAGGTTAAGTCGCCTACCTTTTGTAACGGCCTTCATGTCAGGGGTGTGATGTCTATGATACCTATACAAGCAGTTCAGGAGTGAAGTGATGCCTGTGGTCATCACTGATCAGCTGCTCATCTGCTGCCGTTTCTCACTGTCTTCTCGTTTGTTTCTCCCAGTGTGACACACAGGACAGTGTGAATAATTCAGCAGGACTGCAGGCACATGTGCAGCGAAATCCATCCCACCCCACTACCACCCTCTTACAGATTTCTTCTCTTTTATTCAATCCGGCATACGCTCATCCATCAAACATCATCATCCTCCTCCTCTTTCTCAAGCTCTTGTGAGTGCGGATCTGTCAGACACACATTCATATTTGATGTGTCTTTACAGCATTAGCGCTAAATTACTGCACCAAATATCATCACAAGAGTGTGTTTGTGTGTGTGTGTAAGTTTAAGTGTATGTGTGTGAGAGACAGACATCAGGTCTCTCTCAAGTAGGTTTTATTGGTGCCTTTTCTTTCAACTGAAACACACACAGGCAGATGGGCCTCTTATTGAAACACACACCATCTGAGTCAAACTGGTGTGCTTTTATGAGATGTTAATGATATTCAAATGTATTCAGTGCAATGCGTCTGTGCAAGCTGCTCTCAAAGGAAGCCGTGCCCATATATGGCTGAGAGGTTCCAACACTTCCTGTCACGCTCTGAATGCCACTGAAATGAACAGATTTCACACTGCAGAGAGAGTGTGTGTCGGTGTGATTAATGTGCATCTATGCTCTCTGAGGGTTAGTCTATTAACCCACCTCTGCCTCACTCTGACCACACACACACGTACCATTTCAGGCTGCATTAGAACAGCATCAGCAGTTAATTAAACAGCCCATTTCACACCTGGTGTGAGAGCAGAACTCAACACGCCTTAGTCCATATGCTACCCCATACACACACACAAACACACGTGATTGTTTTGTGGTACACACATGGTTCATTCCATGAAACAACAGATATCGTGACTGTTCTCCTGTAAGAGCCTGATTCTACAATCAAGCGCTCTACACGCGCTCTACAATAGGCAGCAACTTCACAAGTCACACAAACCGTGCACAAGAGACCCAACTCACAATTGATTCCAGTAGAGTTTGGAAATGAGACACAATACTATAATGAAGCATACTAATACACAGCACACACAAATAGTCATTTTTATATACTGTCATAATATTTTATGAAATATAAATATACATATGAATAACAAGTTGGGATAGTTTCCTCCAAAATGAAAATTCATCATTTACTCCAAACCAGGATGCATTTCTTTTTTTCTTTTGAACACAAATTGACAAAAGAAGACATTTGAACCTTTTCATTTTAATTAAACTAGCCTATTATCTATTCTTTTCACAAAACTGAATGAATTACATTTCAACTCAATATTTATCTTTGTCCACCATCTTCACTGGATGTTTTCACTGAGTCTGTCACATGCATTATAGGACTGCAGCTGCCCTATTCTCAGGCAATATCCAAATGGATTGCCCTATCTGAAGCATACTTGTGATGCTTCTTACCTTTCGGAACAGCCTCCACATCAAGAGCGCCCCTATGATGCCTTCTACCAGTTTGTGAGTGTGACTGTGCTTGTGTGTGTGTGTATGTGTATGCAGCCTGTTTCTCCAGATGGAGGGCTACAAAACACAGGGCACCCCCTACCCCCCAGGGCCACGCCTGCCGCTCTCTCCTCTCAACCAGAACTAGAGACTCACTCCTCCCCTATACTTCTGTGTCTCTGTCTCTGCTGGATAAAGAATGAGCCCTTTAATATCCAAGTCCACATGGAGCAGCTAATTAATCACACACACACACCACACCTGCTGTGAGAGATACAGATTGGCTGTGTACTACTAGAGTACTGCATACTGCTATTTTTTTGCAACCATAAACATTTGACATCAGGTTGTATCCGATTATCATCTCACAAATAAATGGTTATCTTGCATTTGTAATCCAATTTTGAGTAGTGGTTGACCGATATATCACCATTTTTTAAAGCTTTTCTAGATGGCAGATGTGTCGGCATCAGGACTTTTACTTTGACGCTGCTGAGAACGCCAGAGCCTGAGCACAAAGCAGTCACATTCTCATTAGTCTTCATTAGTTTACAGTCTCTGTTTAACAGTTCTGTCTTCTTTCTCATCTACTGTCAGCATTCAGCAAATTAGGGCTGGACAGTATGTCAAGTTTGTACAAAATATCAAATAAATATCAAAGGAATATCAAATCAAGTAAATAAATTAAAACTTCTGGAATCCTCTACTCCTCTTCCCTTGCCTGCCCTCTGACAATGCTTTAATACACTGCCGTTCAAACGTTTTTGATCGGTAAGATTTTTAATGTTTTTAGAAGAAGTCTCTTATTATCACCAAGGCTGCATTTATTTTATTAAAAAAAAACAAAAAAAAACAGTAATATTGTGAAATATTATTAAAATGTAAAATAACTGTTTTTTATTTGAATATATTTTAAAATGTAATTTATTTCTGTGATGCAAAGCTGAATTTTCAGCATCATTACTCCAGTCTTCAGTGTCACATGATCCTTCAGAAATCATTCTAATATGATGATTTGCTGCTCAAGAAACATTTATTTTGTTTTACTTTTTTTAGGATTCTTTGATGAATAGAAAGTTCAAAAGAAGAAGATTTTACCTTTTTTTTTTTTTTTTTTTTTTTTTTTTTTTTTTACAATTTCTTTATTTGGGAAAAATACTAATTGGATTACAGAATAAAGTTTCCATCGAAAGTATATGTCTGTTTATTTTACAGATTTTTTTTTTTTTAATTATATAATTATATTTTCAAATTATTTATTTTTAATTTAGTAAATATTAAAAAAAATAAAGAAAATTTTAATTTCAGCAACTGTTATTCATGTGTTTTTACTATTTAAATGAGTCTGAGATGTATATATATTGGCCATCGGCCCCCCTGCTCTCTAAGTCAGATATCGACATCAGCCATCAAAAAAAAAAATCAATATCAGTTGACCACTAGTAAAAAAAAAACTAGTAAAAAATGAATACACTAATAAATACATACATACATAAATTCATAAATACAGACATAAATGTACAATGTAAAATATATTTAAAACAATAAATGCAATAAATGATTATTAAAAATGTAATGAAAACATTAGTAAATTATTAAATAAATTGAAATAAAAATGAAATAAAATGTCAAATGTTTGTATACAACTCAGTTTTTTTATTTGTTGATTCAATAAATTTGATTAATTGATTATTAAATAAATTTTATTTTCAGTTTTGGTTTCAACGTTTAAAAAATAAAATAATTTCAGTGCATTACTAATATATTTATTTATTTAGGTATTTATTTACCATTTTGTTTGTGTAGTAAACATTTTTTTATTTCACATTCATTCACACTTATTTATTCATTCATTATTTTCTCAGGTTTTGTCCTCGAAAGTATGATGGGCTTTTTAACAGCAAAAATCTCATTGCGGAAACTGCATGTTCATGTACACATGATCCTGCCTCTAAAGTAACTGAAATAAATGAAAGTTTTGGGAAATTGAACATCAGCCTACACTGCCATCATTCCGATCACCCATCTAACTGGACCAGTCTGTAAGCTCCTGCGGCACCTACAGCTGTCTGGGCTGGAGACAAATCGGACAGACACTGAGCAGAGGCGTTTTAGAGCTGTTTTTAACAGTGCGAGTGACCTAATCATAGTGTGCATCAACTGTCTGTTTTTAAATGCCACCCACAGACGGGCCACAGAGACAGACATAATGAGAAAGAGAAACATAGGGCAGAGTTAACACAGGTGATAGAACACAGCTAGCTGAGGGCTAGAACTGCTGCGTATCAGAATAATGTCTCAACACTTCTGTCCAAGAACCACTCACATACTGTAAGAGACAATCTGATCAACACTTAAAGCGACCAACCAGAGTTTGTTTTTCATGTGATGTTTGGGGGAAAGTAAATGTGTCACTGGATATAACTCTGAGAGCAAAGGTGTTTTTTTTATGATATCTTATTCAATCAAGTCTAAGGCCTAGTCCACACATGGGTATTTTTTATAAACAGAGTTTTTCCAGAGTTAAAAAAAAAAAAAAAAAAAAATCACGTCTACATGAAAACACACTATGAAGCGCTGTCAAGAGCATGCCAAACCAACAGGTGGCAATATCACCCTTACTGTAAAGCCATGTTGGCCAATCAGAAGCCTGGAAAAAAGGTTATTGTCGATTCCGGTTCTGACGTAACAAGCCAAAACGTCCATTAACATCACATTAACGTACAGAGAGGTTGTGTTCACAACTGGAGACATTCTTCACAGCAGGGTGCTGGAGCCATCCACCCCAAAGTGTTACCTCCCTGGAGTGCTCTTCCTGGGGCTGCTGGAGAGCACTCACACTAAGGGACATGCAGACGACAGGAAGCATGTGGTATATCACAGATTCTGTCAGACTGTTATAGACTGCTTCCCTGCTGAGACGCTGTCTACAAACACAGCCGTGCACCATGTAGAGAATGTATGCCTACATGCGTGTATGTACCTTCCTCAAGCTACATACACAAACACCATCCGTTTGTGCATCAACACGCACAATTAACACATCTGTAGAAAGACCCACTCTCTGTGGGCACACTACTTCTTTAAACTTCCTTAAACAGTTAAGACAAATATTCTCAAAGACAGCAGGTTAAGATGGAGGTCTCAGCAGACAGCATTTATAACCTGTGATCATCACCACTAAAACCAATCCAACAAATGGCAAACTTAGGTGATCCCATTCCAATGAGAAACAACTGTGATTGTAAACTCATCTCTTCAAGTGGTAGTGGTGGTTGGGGGGATGGTTGCAGTGTTGTTCTTATATCTCTTTGATCTAATTTGATCATGTTATTTTTATCTTTTTAATTTTGTTCTTTTAACTTTATGGGCAAAAAAACAACTTCATGTAAAACGCAAGTTAAACACTAAATACAAAACAGTTAAATTAATATTATAACAGTGGTTTATCAATCCTGTCCCTTGAGCCCCCCTCAAGGGAAAGAAATGCAAATTTTTTTAACATCTCTATTGTCTGACACACCCATTTCATGTCTTATGCTGCCTTCACGTGCTATCGGAAATTTCATAATTCCCACTTCAGAAGTCGTGATTACGAGCATTCAAGTGCTTTGTTGTCGGAATGAACAGGAATAATGGAGGACACCATGTTTATTCTTGCCTATTTATTGGGAAAATCTTATTAAAACCAAAACTATATGTAGTGGCACATGCACTGACAACCATATAAACATTTACGATGCTATCCAGATAGTCCGCTTTCTGCCCATTCTGTAATTTCAGTCAAATGCAGGCTATTTTCGCTGTGTATAAAACATACAATACGCTTCAAATGATTACTCGTATATGTAAATATGAACTACATTAATGACAAGACAAGACAAGACGATCTAGCTGTTTTGGGGAAAAACGAATAGACCTAAATTATACCTGTCGCAGCAGTAGTTCTCCCCGCCACCATGTTTAAAGTTCATGGCAAGCCCATCTCGGGAATTTGGGTATCAAAATTATATCCGAACTTCCCAGTGGTAAAGACGAAATCAGAGGGCGTTCATGTTGAATTTTAACCCAGGAAACTCATATTTATGATAATTCCGATAATACGTGAAGGCAGCATTAGCTGATGACCTGAATCAGGTGTGATTGATTGAGGAGGCATACGTAGGCTGCTGGCATGTCACACTGCAAAGTAACTGAAAAGGTCGGTCCCTAAAAAGTCCTACAATACACCATGAAAACTAGGCAGCACTGATGCTCACTATGTTCCCTTAATGAAAATTCTGAAGCGCAAAACATAAAAGTCGCACGAGCCAACTCAAGAAACATCATGACACGCAATAGATGTTTTAAAAACAAACTGTTATTTAATTATGTTTCAGCATACACATCGATCGCTACACACGTAATGAACATAATCTAGCTAACATTTATAATAGGGATGCACCGATATGAAAATTTTGGCCTATACCGATAACCGATATATTGGCCGATAAATTAAAAATTTTTATATAATTTTTTGGAGAGCCTGATTGCAAAAACAGAAAGCTCACCATTAAAAGCCATGTCCCAAGCAGTTCAACATAAATCAAACATATACAATACAGTAGCCTAAATTGAACCAGTGTAAGATTCCTTAACTTTTAAAAAGAATATAATAATATACACTCACCTAAAGGATTATTAGGAACACCATACTAATACTGTGTTTGACCCCCTTTCGCCTTCAGAACTGCCTTAATTCTACGTGGCATTGATTCAACAAGGTGCTGAAAGCATTCTTTAGAAATGTTGGCCCATATTGATAGGATAGCATCTTGCAGTTGATGGAGATTTGTGGGATGCACATCCAGGGCACGAAGCTCCCGTTCCACCACATCCCAAAGATGCTCTATTGGGTTGAGATCTGGTGACTGTGGGGGCCATTTTAGTACAGTGAACTCATTGTCATGTTCAAGAAACCAATTTGAAATGATTCGAGCTTTGTGACATGGTGCATTATCCTGCTGGAAGTAGCCATCAGAGGATGGGTACATGGTGGTCATAAAGGGATGGACATGGTCAGAAACAATGCTCAGGTAGGCCGTGGCATTTAAACGATGCCCAATTGGCACTAAGGGGCCTAAAGTGTGCCAAGAAAACATCCCCCACACCATTACACCACCACCACCAGCCTGCACAGTGGTAACAAGGCATGATGGATCAAATCAAATCACCTTTATTTATATAGCGCTTTTTACAATGGCAATTGTTTCAAAGCAGCTTCACAGTGGTAACAGGAAAATAATGCAACGGAATTTGATTCGGCTGTACAGCCGCTCTGGAGAAAACGGTGATGTCATCCAGCTCATTTCAATTATCATATAGTGTCAATGCGGGCGGATCAGTAATATAATTGAAATTTAGGTGTCCCCAACTGAGCAAGCCAAAAGCCAAAGGCGACGGTGGCAAGGAACCAAAACTCCATGTTCCATGTTCTCATTCTGTTTACGCCAAATTCTGACTCTACCATCTGAATGTCTCAACAGAAATCGAGACTCATCAGACCAGGCAACATTTTTCCAGTCTTCAACTGTCCAATTTTGGTGAGCTCGTGCAAATTGTAGCCTCTTTTTCCTATTTGTAGTGGAGATGAGTGGTACCCGGTGGGGTCTTCTGCTGTTGTAGCCCATCCGCCTCAAGGTTGTGCGTGTTGTGGCTTCACAAATGCTTTGCTGCATACCTCGGTTGTAACGAGTGGTTATTTCAGTCAAAGTTGCTCTTCTATCAGCTTGAATCAGTCGGCCCATTCTCCTCTGACCTCTAGCATCAACAAGGCATTTTCGCCCACAGGACTGCCGCATACTGGATGTTTTTCCCTTTTCACACCATTCTTTGTAAACTCTAGAAATGGTTGTGCGTGAAAATCCCAGTAACTGAGCAGATTGTGAAATACTCAGACCGGCCCGTCTGGCACCAACAACCATGCCACGCTCAAAATTGCTTAAATCACCTTTCTTTCCCATTCTGACATTCAGTTTGGAGTTCAGGAGATTGTCTTGACCAGGACCACACCCCTAAATGCATTGAAGCAACTGCCATGTGATTGGTTGATTAGATAATTGCATTAATGAGAAATTGAACAGGTGTTCCTAATAATCCTTTAGGTGAGTGTACTTTCTATATCAAAAAAATCTATTGCCTTACAAAGAAATAAAATAATGCCTAAATAATGCAAACAAGTCATTGGACAACATTACTTATACGTATAAAGAATCAAAATGCATGTGGTAAAATAGAATAGCCTATGCATAGACAATAATGAAATTATTTTAATTAAACTATACTGTTGATGAAAATAATACAATAAAAATAAAAGTGCTAGTTATTATTAATAATGCATCAATGTTTTTGAAAAAGAAACATCTAAAATTAATATTACCTACTGTTTCAAATAACAGCACTGAGCTGTGCGCTGATGCTGAAGAGCTGAATGAACACCAGTAAACAGAACCGCTTTTTTAGCGGGTTAATTAACTCAAATAAACGTATCCTAAATTAGATTAATCAGACATTTATACAACATATATTACAACTTACATCTGCACAAAATGACGCAAATGCACAAGTGAACTTGAACTAAGTTACGTTCAAGAATGTGAGAATGTCAGAATGTGTTGTGGACGCGCTCTTCCCATGACCAAGCGCTGTACGGCAACTAAACCCAAAGATTTCACAACGTTTTATTACAATAGTGTTCTCATTATAATGTTATGTACATGACATTCCCAATCATAGTTATTAATGTTGTGCATTGCTGTTAGAGCTGCATGCGTTGAAGCTAAAGACTTTTACTATCATGTTAATTAACTTAACCAAACACATCCTATATGAGATAAATCAAATACAGTATGTATACACAAAATAAACATAATATTACAACTGACAATTGTGAAAAACAAAAGGCTGCAACGCACAAGCGAACTGTGCTACTCATGAAGTAACTCTGTTGTGGATGCGCTTATCCTGTAACAACGTACTAAAACACGGTTAAACAAAGAATTCACAACATTCTTTTACAGTAGTGTTCTCATTATAATTTTATGTAGCCTATATGACAGATTTGCGCTACACGTTGCACTTAACTCTATTTTCTTTTTCGAAGTGATTCCAATCATATTTCAAGCAATTCAAAACCATCATGGCGAAAAGTGCGCATCTGAAGTGTCTCACCTGAAGGAAATAATATATTATTTATCGGCTTTAATATATTGGCCAAACAATGACATTAATGAACATATATCGGCTGATATGGTTGCCGATCATTTATGGATGAAATGTTGCAGGGATATGTAACCAACAAATAACATCAGAAAGATATCTGTGCTGCTGCTGTTCATAAATACCAGTAGAGACGTTGTACAAAGAGGACACTGTCATGTTGCCGGAAATAGAGCCATCAGTGTCCCACTGTTTAGTTAGTCAGGGGTCTTACCAGTGCCCGAATTTGTGTACACGATTTACGACCTAGGGAGCTAGGGAACTGATTGAGATTAGGGAGAATCTGCATCTGAAAAATGCTGCCTCTACAGGCAACATACGGAGGTTGGAAGGCAACAAGGCACGTCCGTATCTAATGTCACACATCTCTAATCTGATTAATATTTTAAGGCAGCACAGATGTATTCTTCACTGCCTATAATATCCCACTATCATGTGTGTTCGATTCTGTGACAGTTGAGTAAAAAAAAAAAGGGGTCTAAAAGTTGTGGTTGGTGGTCAGTTTAATGTGTAAAAGTGAATTAAAAGCGAACGAAAGGAAGAAACTTTTATAATCCCCTGCGAAAATGGATGAGACTTGATTGAAGATTTGGGAACATTTAATTGCTAACCTATTATTTATTTTGCAAACAAAGCTTTGTGCTCCACTCGTGTCGTAATATTCACATAAAACAGCATACACATACAAAAAATAAAGAAAAGTCAAGTTTACCGGCACAGCAGTAATTTAAATGTATTTACACAGACTGATTAATGCAGCTCAGAGGTGACATAAATGCATTTAACCTGCAGTTACAAATGCATAAATAATGTTTTGATGTTTTAAAAATAAAACATTGATGATATATGAAATGATTTTAAAATTGAAATTGATACTTTAAATATGACGCCAGTAGGTGGCGGCAAGTCACTGTTAAAGGGATAGTTCACCCAAAACTGAAAATTATCCCATAATTTACTCACCCTCAAGCCATCCTAGGTGTATATGACATTCTTCTTTCAGACAAACACAATCGGAGTTATATTAAAAAATGTCCTGGCTAATCCAAGCTTTATAATGGCAGTGAATGGCAGCACAAAATTTGAAGCCCAAAAAAAGTGCATCCATCCATTATAAAAGTGATCCACACGGCTCGGGGGGTTAATAAATGCCTTCTGAAAATTCTGAAGCGAATCGATGGGTTTGTGTAAGAAAAATATCCATATTTAAAACTTTTTAAAGTAAAATATCTAGCTTCTGGCAGACCGCCTTCCGTATTCAACTTACGCAGAAAGTATAGCGCCTCTCGCAGTTCAAAATGCTTACGCTATGTCCGACGTCATTGCCGTGCCAGTTACGCTTTTTTTGTAAGTTGAATACGGAAGGCGGTCCGCTGGAAGCTAGATATTTTACTTTATAACATGTTAAATATGGATATTTTTCTTACAAAAACCCCCGGAGCCGTGTGGATTACTTTTATAATGGATGGATGCACTTTTTTGGGCTTCAAATTTTGGGCTGCCATTCACTGCCATTATAAAGCTTGGAAGAGCCAGGACATTTTTTAATATAACTCCGATTGTATTCGTCTGAAAGAAGAATGTCATATACACCTAGGATGGCTTGGGGGTGAGTAAATCATGGGGTAATTTTCATTTTTGGGTGAACTATCCCTTTCATGAGCGAATCATTGAGTCATTAATACAACCAATTCGTTCAAATGGACCGATTCATTCAGTAACGAAGCACCACTGTGTTTTGCTCAGAGACGCAAAACAGAACGACACTCTTTGTGTGATTGCTTAACTATATCATATAATATAAATATAGCCTAAAAGACAAATACAAATACAGGGGCAATTTTACTGCATTTTAATAGAGGACATCACACAGTGAGAGCGTGCACTTAAAATGCGCAGTAGTCTAAGCTAAAACGAAAAGGCTACATCACGCAGCATATGCCCTCTCTAGGTGTTTTTGTTTGTTTTTTGCAAAGTGAGGGACATAATTAAGATATTATCGTAGACAATATATAATCACACATCCCTAAGGTAGGGTACTTTGTACTGTGTGTGTGGATGGTCATGTTCGTCCGCCACCACTGAAGACCATTTTTGACCCAGGAAAAACCCTGTAAACATGACCAGAACTTGTAGGAGAAGCAAACTCGATTCATTCCAGTTTGAATTCCACTAAAGGGTAATTATCATAGCAATAAAAAGACAGTACCCAGAGTGCATCTGAGTCCTTGGAGCACTGACAAATGGGTCAAGGATCAAAAGTCAGGGGGTCGCAGCTTACCTCTGGGTTCCTCGGCCTGCTTAGCCAGCTTGCGGAGGGCGGCGGCAAATCCCGAGTGGGCGGATTGAGACGCAGGACTGCCATTGGGCACAATAGAACCGTTGAGGGGAGACGGGGTGAGGGGACTGACGGTCGCCGTGGTGCGGGTCGCAGTGGAAATCATGCCTAAAGATGGTGACTTTGGCTCATGGCTCATGCCTGAGAGAGACAGAGAAGTGGAGCGAGATATTAGGAGCAATAAACAGGAAATACATGGACCTCACACTGACGGGTTGACTCATGGAGGACGTTAAAAGCCTGACACAAAAAACACTCTGCCCTCAACAGCTGCAGAACAGAGGTGAAGGAGAAGAGGTCAAAGGTCAAGAGGTCAAAAGATCCAGCCTGAGAATAGAAGAACACAGGCCTGGAGAAATGAAGGTTACCATCTCTAGTTTATTATCAGATGGAGCATGTGGCACAGAGAGAGAGAGAGACAGACCTTTCTTACTGACGTACTGGTACCTGTTCTGGCCAGGCATTATGAAAGCCCTGAATAAGTAGGCTGGTTTCGGGTCACCTGACTGCAATCAGATGTATTTTACAGGAATCAAAAGTAAGACTGCACAATGAATGCAAAATGCTGCAATTTACTCAAATATATATCTTCTGCATACGTTCAGAGAGAATGAGCAGTTCTCCGTTTAGGGGTGTGCTACATATATCGTCTACGATAACATTGTGATTGTTGTTTTAACCATGTGTGATCTAACATTATCGAGTATGTCCCGCACTCTAGAGAGCACATGCATACACTATGTGATGTAGTCTAGTAGGTTAGACTAGTGCACTTGCGCATTCAGAGTGCACACTTTCACTGCATGATTTAGTCTATTAAAATGCATTTATAAAGCCCTCAATATTCAAGATAAGGGCAAAAATGATATAAATATAAAGGACATACAGAGGTGTTTAATATAGTTAATTAATATCACACGAAGAGTGGCGTTTTTTTTTTTCCAAATATCAGCACGATTACAAATGTGATATTGATTTTATGACAGTTCAGTAAACAAGAAAGTGACTTTAGATTTTAGACACAATATTGCCTGTTTTTGCTCTATGTCGCCAACGAAAATAGTTCCAAATAAAGCCACAGGACTGTTTTGCATCTCTGAGCAACACACGGCTGTGATTCAATGACTCACTCATTAATGAGTCAAATGCTTCATTCCTGAATGAATCAGTCGTTTGAATGAATCGGTTGAAACTCAATTGCTGCGTCCCAATTCCCTTACTTATACTAAAAGTTATTCTAAAAGTATGTACTCTTGTCTTTTGTGAAAAAAAAAAAAATACTTTTGAGTGTGTAGCAGAAGAGTAGACAAGCTTTGGGACACACTATCACATCATAAAATAGCGTCTTTAACGGTTGCTTTCTGTCGCTTAGTTACACGCATCCCGTCACTATAAACTGGCATGTCAATCATCTTGTCACAGTTCAAATCCTCCACATTTCATTTCATATAATTTCCTATCGTATCAGAGAGAAATGCAGTAGCACGTTGATCTGCCAGTCGCAGATCTTTCATGCGGAGAACTCTCGTTTGACCAGAAGTTAATGGTCAAACGAATCTTTATAAAAGTTCACATTATTGTTGCAGATGAAATATAACACGGATAACATTAAATAAATATTTTTTATGTTTAAAACATCAAAACATTATTTCCGCATTTGTAACTGCAGGTTAAAGGCATTCATGTCCCTCTGAGCTTCATTAAACAGTCTGTGTAAATGCATCTAAATGCCACTTCAGGTGTAGCTTCTGTTTCCTCTGCATTGCAAAGCTGAATTTAGTTGATACTGATTTCATTTCATTGTTAACAGCTCTATTGTGTCTTATTATTCTAATTTAATTTATTGATTAAATGTAAGAATTTGACACAAAAGATGATGCATACATTTATTAAGGTGAAAAAAAAAAATGATTCCGGAAGAGATTCCAGAGATTGCGGAAAATACACTGATAATGTGTCACAGGATTTGTCCCGGAATCGTTTGATTTTGGTTCATTCACACTGCCAGTGATTTTCCGGAATCTGTTCACACACATCCAGTAAATATCCCGTAAAAACATGTGACATCGATGTGACGTGTCTCTGCAGCGTCTTAAATTTGCTTATCCCGGAATCAATCCTGGGACGTGTTTGCGTTCACACAGAAGGCACACATTTTATGGCAATTTTCCGGGATCAACACACTGTGTGAAAGTGGCTTAGACAGAGAGCAACCATTAAAGACGATGATGTGTGACCAAAGCTAATCTTCTGCTACACACTCAAAAGTATGTACTTTTTCTTCACAAAAGACAAGAGTACATACTTTTAGAGCGTAGTATAAGTAGGCGAATTGGGACGCAGCAATTGAGTTTCAACCGTTCAATCAAACGGTTGATTCATTCAGGAACGAAGCATTTGACTCAATGAGTGAGTCATTGAATCATTCATTCAAATGATTCATTCATTCAGTAAGGAAGCACAGAGGTGTGTTGCTCAGAGACGCAGAACAGTCCTGTGGCTTTCTTTGGAACTATTTTGGCAATATTGTGTCTAAAATGTAAGTCACTTAATATTAACTTATTGTTTATTGAACTGTCATAAAATCAGTATCACATTTGTAATCATGCTGATATTTGGAGAAAAAAAACGGCACTCTTCGTGTGATATTGATTAACTATATTAAATGATATAAATATAAAAGACATACAGAGGTATTTTTGCCCCTTATCTTGAATATTGAGGGCTTTATAAATGCATTTTAATAGACTAAATCACGCAGTGAAAATGTGCACTCTAAATGCGCAAGTGCACTAGTCCAACCTACTAGACATCACATAGTGTATGCATGTGCTCTCTAGAGTGAGGGACATACTCGATAATGTCAGATCACACATGGTTAAAACAACAATCACAATGTTATCGTAGACGATATGTCGCACACCCCTAGTGTAAATGCATCTAAATGCCACTTCAGGTGCAGCTTCTGTTTCCTCTAAATTGCAAAGATGAATTTATACTGATTTCATTTCATTGTTAACAGCTCTATTGTGTCTTATTATTCTAATTGAATTTATTGATTTAATATAAGAATTTGACACAAAAGATGATACATACATTTAATAAGGTGAAAAAAATGCCTTTATAGGGGTAAAAATGCCCATAAAAGGAAAAAATCAATTTAAACTTAGTGGAAAGATCATTTCTGTCACTGCTGTGAACTAACCAGCACACAGAATATGAAGAATATCAAAAACTTTACGAGTCTCTGTCCATGGAAGTCCTAAACCTGCCAAGGTACCAGCGCAATAAACACATTGTCAAATTATCATTATCGAGAAAATCCCAGAAGATATAATTTTTTGTCAATATCGCACACCCCTATCTCTGTTCCATCTTCTATCTACAACATATCCTCAAGCTACATGATGTTGTGTTTTCAGTGTGTGATGCTCTCCACACACACACACACACACACACACACACACACACACACACAATCCCCAGAACTGTTCTGTGTTCAGCTCTCAAGCATTTCAATATTTTAAGCAAATTTTTCAGGGCCCAAGACATTCATCTTAAAACTAGTCAAGCTCACTAATCGACTAGTTGACCATCATGACCCATGACTTATGCGATATGGTCATCAATCCAGGACAAATGAGCAAGAAATCAAAGAAATGCCAGCACCAGCTGTAGATATTATAAAATTAGCATTAACAAAAGGGTTTTCAAAATAAAACAAAAAGCCAAGTTGCTTGTGGGCAGAATATATAGTAACACAGTCAGTGTCACTGTTTTGCTTTCATGGCAGTGGAAACATTGGCTAGTTCTTAGAGCCGATCACAAATCCTACGCCATTTCAGTAAAATGGGTGGGAGAGAGACAGACAGACAGACAGACAGACAGACAGAAGAGCTCTCTGAAGACCTGTTCACCCACTGTACTCCACACGAACCGCTCAGAGCAATTAATAATGAAAAACAACAGCAGCAGCACTGAAACACTGATCTTCATCCTGATCCATCACACACAGCGCAGATGTAAAGCGCTACTGTGCCCACATTCCAGCTCACAGATGCATAATGGGAGGGAGTCACAAACACACTAGCACTGAGAACAATCACAACACCTTTACATTAACATCACACACACACACACACACACACACACACACACAAGCACAGTCTGTCTGTCTCAAGTTTACTTCTTTGTTCACTTCACAAACTGTCGCTTTTACAAAGACTGTTTGGAGCTTATCTAACAAAGCAACACGCACAATCCCTTTTCGTCAAGTCAAATGTTCAGTGTAGCAGCTGCTGCAACATCACATGACCCTCCTCTCCACCCATAATTCCTCTGCCCTTCTGAGATAAAAGAGAAAGAGAGACAGAGGGAGCCCCCAGTCTTTTTCTCTCTCTCTGTCTGTGTGTATTGAGGAAAATCCTGATCCAGAGGTGGTGGCATGTTCAGACGTGCTCTTCTATTGCAACAATCTCCTTCCCCCTGTGTCTCGTTCTCTCTCAAAAGGCACATCTGTGCTCCACCTCTTATAAACTGCAAGGCAGATGAGAACAAGCACTAATGGCCAGTTCACACCAAGCAAGACTTAACGTAACAAGACTTTTCATATAAAAAAAACTGCATGGACCTCTTCACGCTGGTTGTGAAAATTTGTGTCATATAGGAAGAAGAAATAAAACTCACTAATCACAGAATATCATAGTTATCACACAGTTTTTGTCCCTAAGACGCTCTAACGTATAGAAAGCACCTTGTTCGGAAATGGTCATCTGAAACTTTGTAACAATTCTGAAAAAAATAGTAGCACAACCAACAAACCTGAAACTACTTCATAGCCGTGCACGACAGTCATACAAAAGTAATCAATATCCTTTAAAAAATGTATCAACAAACCAGAATCAAGAATTCAACAATGCCATGGTAGAAATATATTCTATACACACACACACACTGTAGCTACCTAGAACTATAGAGTATGATATGTTGGCACTTTCAAAGCCTAACCATAATTGTCACTGGTGATTTGTGTGATCAGGCCTTCGTGATCAGCCACGATAAGCCCAGAGATGCAGGAATATAACTGATTCATTTAAAAATTAATTAGTTTCAACCTGCCAACACAAAAGCAGGGAGTTGCAGGACGTGAAGGGTTAAAAAGAGGACTAGAAGTCATCACCGCAGGCCACAATGACTCAGTTCTCTTTCCTCCTGTCGATGCTCACAATCTCTCACAGAGAGATAAAGAGAGAAGTTGAAGGAGGGACTCATCTCAACTTAACAACATGGCTTATTCTGCTGCACGCACACACACACACACACACACACATTTTGCCTTAGTAGTACCAATACTGTTGGAAGACTAGTATTGTTACATTTTTTTTTTACTTTAGTATTGACTTGGTACTTAAGTACCTTCACTTTTGATATCCATACTAAATTATTATACATGTAGGTCCTGAGAAATCCAAAATCAAAAAGCATGTTTAATCAATTTAATATTATATATATATATATATATATATTTATTTTTTATTATTTATTTATTTTATTTTTTTACAATAATAAGGCCATGAGATGTCTTATCAACAATCAGGACAGTGAAAGTTAAGTCACCTGTCCCAAACGTCTTTCACCCCTGGCCGTGAGCCATCGGGCAGTTCTTATTGCAAAATCGTGTATTCTATTAGTAATATATTTCTGAGGATCTTTGAGTTTTTGCGTGCAAATGATATGACAAGATTTTATCAAATGAAATGGTGAAATGCTTGTGAAGTGAGTTCTGGAGATGAGACGGCAGATGTTGGAAAAACCACAAGCATCACGTGTTCTTGAGGACGTATAGAAGACAAACTGTATATTGTTTTAGCATCGTTAACGATATCGTGATGTGCGCATCTGCGATAGTCACATCGCAGGGTGTGTGATGTCAAGTATAGGGATCCCAGGATCCTAGGGATAGCGGATGCGCACATCACGATATCGTTAACGATGCTAAAACGATATATCGTGCAGCCCTACTTTTAAATATGCCACTTAGATGTGAAATCATTAAAAATGCCTTCAGTTCATGGTATAAGAAAGAGATTAACAGTGACAGTCAACAGAGAGCTTACATATCACTTAGATAAAGCTTGAAAGATTGGATGATCATGATAACAGCAAAATCGGTAGTCTGTATTGGTTGCAAAAATCATTATCGGAGGACCCCTAGTTTAGAATGTACGTCTCATTCACTGTTCATCAGATACTGAAGATCTACAGCACTGCATCAAGCCAACTTTTGAATGCTCTCGCTTTTCCCAACTCTACTGAATCATGAAAGTGTGTACTATGATTTTTTTCTTATGTTAGTGTTTACTAATCTTTACTCATGTTCTGATCAGCTGTTCACTGTAAAACTCTGTAGAGCCGCTGCCTTTTAGACACAATCACAGTCCACAGCATAACAAAGCACACAAGGGCTGAGTGAGCAGCCCACTTCTGACCTGACCATGCGTAAACACACACAGAGGCAATAATCCCAGTGGCTCCGCTATGCTGCGGCCTACTGCTGAGATAAGAGGTGTGCTGCCCTGGAGAGCATTTAATCTTTAACCAGCAACGGATTTGCCTATCAGCTCATTAAAGCAGTCCAGATCTGCAGGACAGAGCTATCTACTGTCATTCATCTGGAATTATCCGTGTGTGTGTGCATGACTCAGACTAACATGGCCCTCGGGGAGAGTGTGTGAGGATATACAAACAGACATACAAACACATGCTTGACCCTGAATGACCGGTTTTATCACTGCAGTCTGAATAGATGAGATGGCACACAGAACCAAACACACACACACACTCGCTCAAAAGGGAAACAACAGTCTTCACAAAATCAATACAACACTCCCCTTCCACAGAGCACTATCTGCAACTGCACACAGACTCATCTTTATTACATGCACATATCAGTGGGCGGCTCATATACTGACTCACACATGACAATTTCACCACATTCACCTTTTACAAACAGAGGAAAGACCTGCTAGTGCAGGAGTCTCTTTTTCAGGGCTAGGACCTCTTGGTGGATAGAGAGAGCATGGACATATTATACAAAGATTTTGGACAACAATAACACACGTATGGTACTACATTGATGTATTTATGTACTTTGTTATGAGAACATTGCAGAAACTGTAAAATATACTGGTTTTCCTGTGCTAGTTTGTCCAGTTATCAAATTACACCCTTGATAAGAGAGACGCACATTATGATCAAGTCACCTTCATTTAAGTCCCGTTTCCACCAAAATTATCCAGAACAATTTGTCCCAGGAACTTTTTTCCTAGGAACTCTTTTACCACCAGACCTACAGCTGTCTGCTTTTCCATCGCGGTCTAAAGTACCGTGAAGATTAGTTCTGTGACGTAGGACTGCGTGCGTCTTTCCAGTTCCCACTGGATTTCGTCCTCCGCATATAAGCTTAATAAAGCCTGAACCTAGTCGTCGGATAATCAGTCGTATTTTTTAAACTCCATTGTTGATTCGAATAGTAAACAACTCTTACTGCACGCACCGCAACAGACTTTTAGGTTGAAATAAAATGCTGCATGAACTCAACCAATCAGCATGTTCAGCGTCTAAGTCCCAAAAAATTCCTGAACTTTGAAAAAGTACTACCTCGCAAGCAGGGCCGTTTTGAGGGGGAAATTTTTACCCGGAACTTTATTTAGACCCTGGTTCTTGCGGTCGAAACACACCAAGTACCACCCCCCAAAGTCCCTAGTTCCTGGGGAAAGTTCCCGCGGTGGAAACGCGGCTTTATATAGCTCTTTTATGCTAATAAATGCTAATAAATGATTGATTCATTTCCGTTGTAAATAATCATAAGTTATTTACTTTGGGGCCACTTGTACGACACCATTTTCAACCAAATTAGAAAACTCTTAATGCGTTCTGGCAGCTCATCCGCACGGCAACAGCGCCCGGCAGTTAGAGAACGCAAACCTTGAAACAGGTTTTGAAATAGTTTTGAAACGATACCGTTATCATCTTCGAGAATCTGTGAGAACGGTGACAGCATGCACGTAAGCATTACGTGTTTAGTCTATAGGCAACCGCGTTTGAGTACGTATGTGCGCAGGTGCGTAGTTTTTCTTTACAAAATGACTGCCAAATTACTTGTCTGCATTGCATAATACAGCGTTTTTAGTCGTTTCAATAACGTTTTCATCTGTACAATGATGAAAGAATGAGAGTTGAATTATGGGTAATGTGACAATTCAGAAAGGTCACTTACGCTTTCTGGAATCACCAGATATGTGACTGATAAATACTGCTGGAGAGAGAGAAATATATGAGCTACTTCAGCCGTGCAGCTTTAAACACACAGACACACACACACACCATATGACATTCAGCTGATCTGGCAGCTGGCTGTGGCACTTCCAGGTGGTTCATAATGAAGCCTTTCTCCTGTGTGTGTGTGTGTGTGTGTGTGTGTGTGTGTGTGTGTGTGTGTGTGTGTGTCTCACGCACACAGCCTATTGAAGACAGCAATAGCAGAACAACAGTGTGTGAGCACTGCGGGGAGTGAAGAATGCTGCCTTTTTGTGTATTGTGTGGGTGTAGAGGATTTTGGGCCACCACTGTTGCTACCCCTAAGGGTTTCCTGTCAGCTGAGGACAGTAGACCAGTGTGGGCATTACCGGGACTGAGCTGTAAGTGATATGGTGACGTTAAACTCCTCCAAACTGCCCCGCTGTTTCACCCCGCCCGCATGACCCTCGAACCCTCCACAAGAGGGCCACAGACCTGGACAACACACACACAGAGTGAGCACTATGCCGTATGAACTGCAGGCCGAGAAGGCAAGGTCTGGACAAGTGTGTGTCTTATCTCCGGCTTCAGTGCTGCTCACGCTGTGTTTGTTTAGCCATGTCTTATCGCCACCAGAGGGATTACAGTAGCTACTGTCACACACTGCTGTTGTGCTCTCAACGCTCACGTCTGGGGCCAAAACTGCTGCTGTATTGCTTACGTCACACACACACACAACAGCTCAAATCCACTGAGCTTTCCATCCAGCACTCCGTAAAACTCATGACAACCAAAAGACCCTAAAATTAAACAACTGAATAAATATTTCTATATATATTAAGCACTCACAATGATTTTGGTGAGCGCAAGAAATTAAGCCTCAGTCATGCCGAATAACACAATGATTTTAATGAGCATTTCATTTGGCCATTCAAGCAATGTCACGTCTAGTTTCATGGTCCTTACTTGTTTTCTGACTTGTAAATATGAAAGCAGAGATGTTTCAATAACTGTATTTTTGATCTGTGCCATCCCTCAAAAAGCAAATATCCTTGAACTATCTATTTTTTTAGACTTTTACTGTGTTTTACAGTTTGCATTGAGACACCGTTTGCTTGAAATGATGTACCTCTGACTGAAAAAAAAATTGTAGGTAAGCCCTTTATGAACAAATACATAAACGTTGAGATAAATATTAAGATATGTTCATCCAAGAATAATACTTTGCCTCTGAAATGACTTTTCTTTTCTGCTGATGTAATGAGTGAAGAAAAACAGTATTAACAAATAATTTCACAGCTTGACACGTGACCCAATCCATTTAAAATCAAGTCCTGCTCTACATTATTTCCAGCTTAATATTCTATCAAATTGAGCAGTTAAATGCTGTATTATGTTGTCTTTAAAGCAATAAGCTCCTGTTTACTGTTGCATTACACCGTATCAAATTCACACTTGAAAACATGATTTCTCTGGCATGTTTTAGTGACACAGACGCTGCTGAGTCTGATACGAAGGTGCTGACAGTTGAAAGGTCTGGTTTCCAGGTCGCGGACGCTGAATGCTGCAACATGTCGAGGCCGATCTGGTGTCAAAGATAACATCAGATAACAGCTGTGAGCCGGGGACGCCCGTCACCGCCTGCCCTGCACATTACCCAGCATGCCTGAGCATTTGCATATGCAGGGCTGTGTTTGACTAGGGTGGATAGGCAAATCAGAGCAGACTCTCTCTGTGAGCTGAGGTCGTCACAAGATTGAACGATATGTAACTGACGGTTGCTTCTGTGCATGTGTGGTCTGTTGTGTGACTGCCCTGTAGCTACAGCTTGCACACAGGAAGTGCTCACTTAGCTGGTTTCTATTCATACCTACACTATGTGGTTTGATACAGCCGCACAAAACGAGAAAATAAGGTTGTGCTCAGTGTTGTCAAGTACAGCCCCCAGAGGGCGCTATCACATATAAAGGTGAAGGCTAACACTGGAGGACAGTGTAAAACTAGAAACATAACCATATAAAAACGCTTTCAGTTACAATAACTCCCTTTTCGTGTTTACTCATTTACATTAGAGAATATGAAAGCTGGTGTTAATGAAAGCACATGGTTATGCCTCTAGTTTTCTTATCATGTGGGCGGTTCATATAACAGCTGATATTTAATGGTTGAAAAAGTGAAAGCAAAACACATCGCACCTGATAAAATCCATTCGATTACTGTAGAGATCTGTTGAGAATCATCACAGAACATCAAACGCAAACACAGAGAAGAAAAGAGGAAGTCTGCCAGAAGTATACTGAAAGTGCCGCACGGTTAACAAAAGACAACAAGGCTAGAGGTGTGAAATATACAAAACAACATTTCCACAGAACACTCATCTGCTTGCATTTCATTGTATCCAATAATGCAAAATTATATTTTAGCTTATTGTTAATTAATGATATGCATTTCCAAACATTTTTTGTACATCAGGGTGTATGGCAGGGGTGTCCAATCCTGCTCCCGGAGGGCCACCTTCCTCCAGAGTTTAGCTCCAACCCCAATTAAACTGGACCCATCAAGGGCTGTGTTCAAATTTGCCCCCTATACCCTTAAATAGGGTACTATTTGAGGGGATAGCCATTTGTAGTGGTGCCCGAAATCATAATGGACGTTATCGAGTGCACTCATTCAATCCCACAATGCACCACAATAACGAGTGTAAAACCAACGTACGCTCAACAACTAGAGAATACCTATAATGCACTGCAAGCCCACAGCTGATTCAAATCGTATCCATCCATCTATGGTACTTTTCAAACCGCTGGTCCAATGTGGCTCCAGCGTAATATCATACAGGTATAAATTCCTTTTGAATTGATTATTAAATTGTTTAATTAAGGTTTATACATTCTACTTTCCATGACAGAGTTCAAGATATATCTTTTCGTTACTACTGGAGCTGCTAAGCGGCAGCCCTTCTGGCGCAGTTAGTGTCTAAATTTACTCACTCCTAAAGTGGACTATATTTGTGGAGTAATGTAGGGAATAGTGAATGAGGGTATTTCAGGGGGGGCGATTTCGAACACAGCCAAGGTCTTCAGGATGACTAGGCAGATGTGTTGGAGAAGGCTGGCAGCTACAGAGGCAGGACTGGACAGCTTGAATGTATGGGGCTTTTGGTGTCATCCATTTCCAGTTATTTCAGTTTAAATCGCTACATGCTCAGACATGGAGGGTAGATCTCAGGATATGTGTAAGAGTGCTCGTTTGGTTCCATGAGGATAAAGGCTAAGCGCTGCATGAATAAAGGAGTAAGAGGGAGGGGACAAGGGTTTGAGAGGGCAGCAGGGGGTGCCTGTGAGCTTTTCAGCGGGGGTTTGCCCTCTGCAACGGCCCACAGCAGACAGGTGCTATACGACATGTTGACACAGCTGCTCTGCCACTTCCTGTTGATCCTTCTCAACAAGAGCGTCCATCGGCAAGCATGAGGACCCCCACGCGAGCACCCAAAGAGAATACCCAATTATTTCAGAAAATCTGTTGACCGTAAGAAAAAAAAAGAAAACCTTGGCAGGAAAACACCCTCATTACAATCAAATCCGCCTGCAATTCTGGCAAACATCTCTTTGAGAGAGCTGCTCCGAAACGCTGCTCTGTGCCCTTTCCCACTGCCATCAGAGTAAGGTCACGGCTTTGGGAGATAGTCAAATGTGAGTTCAGAGAAGGCAAATGTGCTGTGCCTCCTCCAGCACAGGGCTATGGAAACACATGCAAACGCAAGGGGTGTGTTAGTGACCGCTCTACTGGAAGTCTTTTCAAGGATTTGGTTGTGATGAGGACATGCAAAACTGGGTCAGCCTTTTTCTTTAGGCCCTGAATGTAAACACCAGAGATTACAGCAGCAAGCTTAATTACTTTTACAAGATCCACAGCTGCCTTTTACTGCCGACAAACTGTCACCGTGTTCAAAAAGTTAAAACAAACGACAAAACAGCACATTTATTAGTCATTTGAAGAATGGAATCAATAAAATCAGAAGAGACTCTGTTTTCCACAATCAAACAAATAACTAAGCATATTTACCAATTGTACTGCTGAAAATATTCTGGTAACGGTAGCCCTTTATGTAAACGACAGTAGGAGAACGCTAAAGAAAGTAGATTATGCGACCAGGATGCTTTTCAGGAACATTACGTTATGTTATGATATGTAAATGAATGAACTCAATAAAACAGCTGTGTATGACCACTGAAGAGGTATGTCTAAACTCTGTCATCCTACACACGTCTCCAACACTTCCTGCATGAATTCAGTATTATTATTATGACTCTCTCAGTCTGGATATGACCATGACACATGAGCCAAAATCCCAACTATAAATAAATAAATACATAAATATGTGCATGGACTTTTGGTTACTATAGGACACATTTAGACAGATTTTTTTTACTAAAAAACTAACAAACAGTCGGTTCATTGGACACCACTTAACGTTATGAATGAGTAATAAGCCTTAATAAGCTTATTGTTAATGATACATGATAAACTGTAAAAACAGCAAGCATAATATATGGCTGTGTTTTAAAGCCCTATGAACTCTCAATCTAAAAAGCATAATTTTGGGACATCATAGTAGCATCATGAGCCGCTGACTCATGACGTCCTAAACTGCTGCTGTTTAGATAGGGAGCTGACTAGCTTTTGAGACACAGCCCTGGTTATGACTCTAATAATCGCTGCTCTAACACATATGCCTATATTCAAAAATAATAAACCCAGTCAGACCCTACTGAGAAGATGAAATGTTTATTTTTACGCAAAATTAAAGCAAACACACACGCGCGCGCGCGCGCACACACACACACACACACACACACACACATTAAACAATACACACACGCGCGCCAGCGCGCACATAATACACACGCACGCTCTCGATGAGCGCTGACTCTCTTTATACTGCGACGGTTCCTTCTCTCTCCCCTATATAAAGCCACTATTTACACTATAATTCTTTTAAAGCTCTATAATAAATAAATAGATATACAATACTCTCACCTGTAAAGAAAGTAAAATCCTATTTCCGTCTTATAAATGGAAAGGAGACGCGTTTATCCATCGTATCACAGCGCTCGGCAGTACATTGTTGACACACTCGTCGACGGAGAGCGGAGCCGGTGAGGGGAGGAGCTTCCTGTCTGATGTGGGCAAGGCCTACGTGAGGAGTTTCCCGCCTCAGGGAAGCGACGTAACCAATCCTCCTACATCAAGTAGGGTGCGTGACTGCATGCTACTAAGCTACGTCGGCGTGACTAAATTGATATTCATGAGATAATACTTCAGCACAGTGAGGAGAAGGGGGAGGGGTAACGAGCACCTGCTCTCAGGGGCCGGGCGCACCCCACTAAGTGGCAGTGTTTCGAATTAAACTCTCTTAATACAACAGGAGAAATATCAACAACAGAGCAAGAAGAAAACTACACTTTACAGTGGATAAGTATATGATTACAATATATTATAATATACACTATATGCAGTGTAATATATATATATATATATATATATATATATATATATATATATATATATATATATATATATATATATATATGAAATATATACGTTACAATATAACTTCCTGTAAAGCTGCTTTGAAACTTGTGAAAAGGGTTATACAAATGAATATGACTTGAAGTGAGATTCAGTGAAATGTGCAGCAGGGGGCAGCACATCCTCTCCCTCATCAGGGACTCTCTATACAATAAGAGTTCATAACATGCTTAGGGACACTGTTAGTGACATTACAGCATTTTCAGCACACACACATTCAATATAGCAACTAAAACATCTGATATCCAACCAAGTATTTTAATGATAGTAATGTTATAAACCTGGGAGCAACCGTCTTTGGCACTAAAAGAAAGCTTAAAGGGTACATAACACACACAGTTTCTGCCAATCTCATGTTAATCTTGAGTACCTATAGAGTAGTATTGCATCCTTCATATCTCTGAAGAGTCTTTAGTTTTATCATATTTATAAAAGACAGATACGCTGTACCGATTCTTTCCGAAAACAGCCGAACTCGTGGAGGCGTGCAAAGAGTCACGAGCACACACACACCTATGACACACACACACACACAATATATCATAGCATTATCCCTGGATAACCTTCGATTCACTATACGTTCGTGTTGTTTACATTATATGCACTTACGCGTCGATTGCTAACAAAACACAGACATTTGATGCAGTTTTACTCACCGCCTGCGGTTTCGACTCGTGACCGGGAACAATCAAACACACTTGCAGAACTCCGTTGCTGCTCCGGAAAAACAAACTGCATCCACTGTTTCCTTAACGCTCGTTATTTGGGAAGCGGAACAAGGTTATCTTTCCCTCACAACCAAAAACACACATTACTTTAGTGACATTGTTGATTTCGTGGTCTAAAAACAAAATGACAGCGCTGCCGATGGCTTCCATAACCCGAACGAAGCTTGTTGATGGGCGTGTTCTTGCTCTCGCTCTGGTTGATGTGCACGCGCATACAAGGAATTCCGCCCTTTATGACGTCATGCAGGGCCATACTTGAAAAAAAACTTTCCGAAACTTATTTGAATCCTGAAGGAGTGTATTTGGCACAGAAATACTGTCATACGTCCATCTCGTTTTTTGAAATTTTGGCCATGTTTAGCATGAGAATCCAATTCTTTAACAGTGTAAATAAGTCAGAATGCATGAAATAGCACAACCATGCCCAAGAACCTTTTTTTCTTTTTGCAGGTGAATTAGAGAGAGGAAATGTGAGGCTGTCTCTCACTGTGACATTCCAGAGAGCCACCCACTTCTCGAGCAACTTGACCGGCACTTCCCTGGGATCTGAGCCAGGGGAATGTCTAAGAGACACCCTTACCCTTGTCATAACATTAGAACACTCTCCTGAGCACCAGATCCTCTGTGTGAGTGTATATGTGTGTAAACACAAGATGTCAGCTTGCTCATATATCTGAATAGCCTTTAGCCTTTGTGTCGCCATGGAGAGCAGGTTCAGGTGACAACATAATCCTGAGTAATTGTGGCATGTGATGTTAAGGCTTTAATCATCTGCATGCCTGCAAGACAGCCACACCATCCAATTACTTTAAAATGTATTTAATACAAATGACTAATTACCAGGTTCAGATGGATTCTGAAGACATTTTGCATAAATGGGTCAAAAAGGACCTGTCTGTCTCCATTTTGGGGGTCCTGGCCTTCCAGTAAGGTGTTTAACTTGATCACATAAACAATTTGTTTCTTATTTAAGCCGTGTTTTCACCGCAGGAACTTTCCCCAGGAACTAGGGACTTTGGAGGGTGGTACTTGGTGTGTTTCGACCGCAGGAACCAGGGTCTAAATGAAGTTCCGGGTAAAAATTTCCCCCTCAAAACGGCCCTGCTTGTGAAGTAGTACTTTTTCAAAGTTCAGGAACTTTCGGGGGTGGGACTTGGGCGCTGAACATGCTGATTGGTTGAGTTCACGGAGCATTTTATTTCAACCTAAAAGTCTGTTGCGGTGCGTGCAGTAAGAGTTGTTTGCTATTCGAATCAACAATGGAGTTTAAAAAATATGACCGATGGGCCGACGACGAGGTTCAGGCTTTATTAAGTTTATTTGCGGAGGACGAAATCCACTGGGCTCTGGAAAGTCGCACGCAGTCCTACATCACCGGACTAATCTTTACGGTACTTTAGACCGCAATGGAAACGCAGACAGCAGCAGGTCTGGGGGAAAAGAAGTTCCTGGGACAAATTGTGAGTTTGTTATAGAGAAATCTGAGGGGTATGTGTGAGAACGCTGCCGCCCCAGGTCACCTAGTGTGCTGTATTCGTCACTGATGAAGCAGCCTACTTTACGTTACACATTGGATGTTTTAATCTTGCTATAAACCCCACTGTCACAAAGCGTATCTGTAATAAAGCGTATCTCTTTTTGTGTCCTAATCATCGTAACAACGGTATATGTATCCATTACTCCTCAAGCCAGCATGTTCTGTAACACAGCATTAAAAGCCACAGCGGAAAGAAAGAGAGGTCATAATGTACATGAAGCAGGCTAATTTATAATGACATTAAACATTCATGACCTGAAAGATGCTGTGAGGATGTTTTCCAAAAACACACATTTACATTTCATATTCCACCGTGTAAAGTGGAGTTCAGCTCAGCCTGGGGTCTGATGCATCAAAATCTCCCCACACATCCTGTAATTTAGATCCGTCTGTCTCTCTCTGGCCTGGGGCAACTTTCTCTTAATTTAATAAAGGGCTTAAGCTTCAACCCGCTTTTGAAGGATCTTACTGCTATTAAATTCATTACAATATATCACCCACTGGAGACAAGGCTGTGGGCAGTGAGTGGCCCCTGAAAAGAATTAATGAAGAACTCAAAAAGAGAGAGAGAATATCTGCCTCTGATCCACCCTGCTTCAGAAGCCTCACATCAGAGCTAAACATAAAGGTAACAATCTCCTAATAGCAGCTTATATATAATTGTTCTCATTACTGTCGTAAAATGCGATTATGTTGTGCGTATGTGTATAGTGCTCTATCTACATACATGTGTGTATCATTCACAGATGCCACACCCATGGTATACTGTTTAACATACTTGGCTTTCACCTTAACTGTGTTTTAATAAGCTCTGTATCTCAATCCATGCTAATCACTTTTTTTAAATGTATGTAATTAATTCATTGAGCATTATCCCATGGTTTACAAATGTACAATTTGAAATATGGAAACTAGACTACCAATAATTAATTACTAAACCAGAAAATGAAAAGTGTTAAACATGAACAAGATAACACAGGATTATATTAAAAATGACACAGGCATCACTACATGGCATCACAAACTCAACCATGATGTCTTTCCTGACAAATATAGTGTTATATAGTATGAATATGGGTAGTATGAATGAAATTCAGATGTACTACATCCGCCATGTTGGTACTGTCACGTGATCTACTAGAGTCAGTTGCGTCGCTTCACTTCCATTCATAAATCCCCTCCCGTGGCCTCACAGGATAGTAAAGTGTCCATTCAATGCGCACTTCGGAATCTCAGTTGGGTCAACCGGAGACTTTTTGCCCACTGTTTTTCGCATACTATATAGTTGGGAAGTATTTCATTTCAGAGGCAGCGTGTTTGACTACAACTCTGCATAGACTCCTCATGGAACACACTGATGACGTGTGATGACTGCGCGAGCAGAGTACACGGAGGTATGGAAATACATAGGTTGACAGGCAGGTAAGACATCCATTGGCGAACATTTTTTGGTCCTGAGACTTCCACAAGATATACATCGATGAGGCATAACATTATGACCTTTATGACCTTCCTAACATTATGACCTTCCTAATATTGTGTTGGCCCCCCTTTTGCTGCCAAAACAGCCCTGACCCGTCGTGGCATGGACTCCACTAGACCCCTGAAGTTGTGCTGTGGTATCTGGCACCAAGATGTTAGCAGCAGATCATTTAAGTCCTGTAAGTTGCAAGGTGGGGCCTCCATGGATTGGACTTGTTTGTTCAGCACATCCCACAGATGCTCGATTGGATTGAGATCTGGGGAATTTGGACACCAAGTCAACACCTCAAACTCGTTCCTGAACCATTTTTGCTTTGTGGCAGGGCGCATTATCCTGCTGAGAGAGGCCATAGCCACCAGGGAATACCGTTTCCATGAAAGGGTGTACATGGTCTACAACAATGCTTAGGTAGGTGGTACGTGTCAAAGTAACATCCACATGGATGGCAGGACCCAAGGTTTCCCAGCAGAACAATTCCCAAAGCATCACACTGCCTCCGCTGGCTTGCCTTCTTCCATAGTGCATCCTGGTGCCATATGTTCTCCAGGTAAGCGACGCACACGCACCCGGCCATCCACGTGATGTAAAAGAAAACATGATTCATCAGACCAGGCCACCTTCTTCCATTGCTCCGTGGTCCAGTTCTGATGCTCACGTGCCCACTGTTGCCCCTTTTGGTGGTGGACAGGGGTCAGCATGGGCACCCTGACTGGTCTGCGGCTATGCAGCCCCATACGCAACAAACTGTGATGCACTGTGTATTCTGACACCTTTCTATCAGAACCAGCATTAGCTTCTTGAGCAATTTGAGCTACAGTAGCTCGTCTGTTTGATCGGACCACACGGGCCAGCCTTAGCTCCCCACGTGCATCAATGAGCCTGTTGCCGGTTCACCACTGTTCCTTCCTTGGACCACTTTTGATAGATACTGACCACTGCAGACCGGGAACACCCCACAAGAGCTGCAGTTTTGGAGATGCTCTGACCCAGTCATCTAGCCATCACAATCCTTATGCTTGCCAATTTTTCCTGCTTCTAACACATCAACTTTGAGGACAAATTGTTCACTTGCTGCCTAATATATACCACCCACTAACAGGTGCCATGATGAAGAGATAATCAGTGTTATTCACTTTACATCATAATGTCATAATGTTATGCCTGATCGGTGTATGTAATATTTAGACCACTTCTATTATTGATTGCTATAAGATTACACTGTCTACACTGGATATGTCAAAGAAATAGAACAGGGCATCTGTTTACTGTCTGTGACTCTACGTATCACATTCAGTGTAGACAGTATCATATTGATTGTAATGGGTTCTATTGTAGTTGGGTTTAGTAGTTTCTCATCAATAGGAGCGATTTCTTATTAAAGCAATATGGTTGATGAGGACAGTTCCTCTGGAAAACAGACGAACATACCTCTACTACTTTTCCATTTTATCTGTTATTTAGTAGTATTGTTTTAATTATTTATATTATATTATATTATATATTTCATATATTATCTTAATACAGTATATTATATTTTAATTATTATTGTTCAATTTATTTATTAAAATATATTGACATACATTTTGTAATAAACAATAATAAACGATTTTATGAATTATACAAAGCATATTTGGTATATGTCACCTATAAATTAAACAAAATGACATAAAATGGGCTTTTCATGCAGTTTATACAAACTTATGGTTTCAGGCCACATTCCGACATTTGATTTTATCCGAATACAGAAACAAATAAAAATATTTTGCCATTGCTACAGATACAAATATTGGCTTTGCTGCATACCCCTATTTGTATGAATAAAACAGCCTTGATATAGAGCAGAGGTCAGGGTCTTTTTGACCAAAGAGACATTTTTTCATTTTTGGTTAATGCATTTTTCCAAAAGAGCCACAGTAAAAAATAATATAATATTACTATTGGAAAAACATTTTTTTCCCAATAAAATTTCAACAATAGTAATTATTAGGTCTTAATTAGGAATTAATTGTGCAGGGCTTTCACTTGTGAGGTTGTTAACTAAGGAGCATAATCTTCTTCTTTTGTGTGTGTGTGTGTGTGTGTGTGTGTGTGTGTGTGTGTGTGTGTGTGTGTGTGTGTGTGTGTGTGTGTGTGTGTGTGTGTGTGTGTGTGAGAGAGAGAGAGAGAGAGAGAGAGAGAGAGAGAGAGAGAGAGAGAGAGAACGCACACAGTGCTTACAGCTAAGCCTACTGTGTTCACGTGACTATCCGACTTGGCATTTTGATATATTTCTTAGTTTAGACAAAGTGTGAAGACAAAGGCTGCTTGTCTGTGTTGCGCTTGCGCTCAGATAGCATCCTGTCAGTAGTGGATTCAGTTTTCTTTCGCGGCTTATAGCGCTTTTAATATTTCTTTTCAATATAAAGCACATCCCGCTCTTTTCTTTCTCATTCATTCATGTTTCGTTATTAATAACTTAAAACAGAACCGTCAACTGAAATCTGCGCGGATTATCATAAATACGACACATTTATAGGACATAAAAGGTCTCTGCGCCAAAAGCGAAAGTACTGCCGGGTTAAATGTTTCGAAATGTCTCTTTGCACAGCAAAGCACCAGTTTCAATAAAAGGATTTGTTAAAAGTTTATATAGTCTACTTTTATATTTTCGCTGCCATTATCTCAAACAAGCTACGCAGCTGCTTGAATCCGAGTACAGGAGCTGTAGGTTTACCACAGAAATGTAAGTGGTTTGCAGTTGATTGCTGTTGTGACTCGTTACACTCGCGAACAGCACTGAACACGCACATTGGCTGGTACAACTTGAATATTATTATTATTATCATCATAAACTTTTCATTAACTTTGGCTGTACAACAAAGAAATTGTAATTTGCTGCTTTTTCTGCAGAGAGCAGATCTCTGTTGATGTGTCTAATTATTTTATCGATCATTTGTTGGTAGAGGGTGAGAGACCTGTCCATGGGTTCCCGACCACTGCTATAGAGTATAAGAATGAGTAGTTTTTGTCAACATACTGAAACATGATTAGCACATAAGTTATGTAAATGCACTCAGGTGTGTTTGTAAAGGTAAGACATGAATGTTGTAGCCTCTGCTGCGGCCCAGATAACACACAGACTATCTATTCCCATTGCATTGCTCAACATCAAAGACCTGATGACCTTCCTCTGCAAACACACACACTGAATAGGCTTGCTGTTTGTCTTTCTCTTCATATCAACAAGTTTTCAGAGTCCTTCAGATTGTCTGCAGTATACAGCTCAGGCAAGCTCTAGCTTTTTACAGACGCATACTGACACAGCAGGCTTTCACCAGAGATTTGGATCGTTCATCACCCAATATGACACACAGTTTGACCTCAGGGTCATAAGGTCATGACAGACGGTCAAAGACAGAGAGGAGTAAGTGGCAGAGTCTGTGTAGTGGGCAGCAAGAGAAGACCAGTTCAGTGAATGCTTTAAAACCAGACAATGAGCTAGGGGTTGGGCTGGCTTTGAGAGCTGTTTGCTAATCGTTGTCAACAGAAAATGATTGAAAGCGGCCATGGCACGAGTAATCAGATTTTGCTCAATCTTTTTTGATTTTTCATTATATCATTATAAAACCTCACCCTCAATGCAAAAAGAGCATTTATTGTAACCAAGCTCAAAAACAAAATACTTGTCCTCTACTTCCACAATGACATCAGCTGTGGGGCCACCCTGTTTGCGATCGTGTTCTGTGTAGGGATGTCACGGTGAGAACATTTTCACACCAGTATATAACACCAGTTTTGAACGCACGCTCGATTTTCACTCGCTTTTAATTTTGTGATCACATGTACTCTCTGTATAAAGGTCTATAATTTGCCAGACCTTCAGACTGACGGCAGAAGGTCTGGACTCCATACCAGCTTTCACTGGCTAAGGACTGCCCAGAGGCCGTCTAACTGACATGTAAAGCAATCAATCACAGTTCGTTTTGTTCCACGCCATGTTTAGGGGCATGAAAATGTAATGTTGATGTCCCTACATTTACAGACCAGTGTATAAAACTCTTGGACGTATTTTAAAGTGTATGCCGCAAACTTTACATACTTCACATACTTTTGAAAATCCAGCATTTAGTTGATCCTGATAAGCGCTCATTGTCACAGTTGTAAACACTACGACTTTCTTCTTCCATGAGGGGGTTTGGCGTCACGGCATCTTTGTTTCCAGGCGGACCGTTAAAGCACACGACACACATCTCCCAGACATCCTGTAGAATTCAACCAATCAGATGACGACTTCAAAAATCCTGCAGTGTTTCCAGTTAAGTGTGCATCAAACGTTCAGCCAGTGGTCTGTGGGCATGACGTCTGAGGCTGAGACTAATAATTTGAGAGCATCAGGGAGCCACTATCAATATGTAGGGTATTGAAATCGCTTTTGAATGCACGCTCACTTTTTACTTACGATTTCAAATTCGCAATCATGTGTACTGTGTATAGAGAGCGGATATAAGATATTTGTCAATGATGTCAAGTCAAGTCAAGTCACCTTCATTTATATAGCACTTTTCACAATATAGATTGTTTCAAAGCAGCTTTACAGTAATAATAGGAACTTAATGGAAGAGCTGGTAGGATAGGAACTTGATGCTCAGGATCAGGATCACCAACTCCCCTGCATCATCCTGTTAGTCATCTCTCCTTACTGTTGTCATGTGATAAGTGAAATCTGACTCTAAAATAAAATAAAATAAAATAATTATTTGCACAGATAAATCATTTAACACTGCAATATTCCATAAAAAATAAGAATTGTCAATTGTATGGTGACTTTAATGTCTGAACATATACAGTATAAACCAGTCTGTGTCACAAACATAATTTGACTTGAGTTTATTTTTTTAAATGACTGAAAGCTTTTTTAAATTTAGAAAGCTAATGCAGATCTGTAATGTGTGAGTTGAGAAAATGTTGAGTATAAGATTTGTGAGGTAAAATAAAATAAACATTGTTTATGTCATAATAAGGCTTTGAAATTATAATTTCCTGCACAATCTGAGCTATCACTGCCACTGGATCCTCATAAAATCGGCATGTTTAAATTAATAATGTGCTATATGGACTTTTTTGATGCTGAATTTAGCTGTTTTGAGCTCTCTTTGAAACCTGTTTGCGCTGTTTGTTTTTCAAATGTATACATGCGCTAGACAGAAGTGTTTGACCATTATGTACTGTATTAGGGAGCAACATTATGCCACCAACAGAACTGAAAAATAAGGACAGTCTTTTAAATAGGGACAAAGTGCTCCAGCCTCACACCTATTGTAGCTGGGAAGACCAGGTGGAACCAGAGGGAGCAAGAACAATGGTGAAGGTGAAGGGATAGAGGAGCCCGGTGGAGCCAAAGGAGTGGAGGGACCAGGCGCCACAGGCCCGGAAGTCCATAGCAAAAACCAGGGTGACGATGGTCCAAGGTGAGACAGTAGGATGAGAGAACCAGGTGCAGCCGGAAGGATGACAGGCCACTGTGGAGCTGAGGGAGTGCAGAGTCACAATGCAGCCAATGGGTCGAAGGACCGAGGTAGAATCCTGGGCTGGGCGGAACCAGCGGTGGGAGCAAGAGAACTGGATGGAGCCAGGGAGCTGGATGGAACCAGCAAAGATAAGGGAACTAAGAGGCTGGAGAGAACCAGCGGAAGGGTCAGGAAAGTGTCCAGTAAATCAAGCAGGAACTTTGGGTAAGGAGAGACCTCAGGGGGAGAGTATTGAGCCATGGTACAGCTGATTTTACTCACTGGTATCAGACGACGGATGAATATGTCAAGTCCACTCAAAAAAACACACCTTCAGTATGCCATCGTTCCAGGACATGTGATGGCTGTATTACAAAAACATTTCTACATAGTCCTCATTCCGTGGCCATTCTGGTAGAGAGCGAATAGTATGTCCTTAAGGTAGCAGGAAACTGCTGCTAGATCCATTAGTACGGTTGGTTTTATTCTGTCACAGTTGCTGGAAAGAGGGAATTAGTTGAGGTGTGGATCAAATTGCTTTCAGAAAACACGACACAGATACATGAAACACTGGAGCAAACCATAAAATAAAAGCAAACTGAGACAACTTAGCAACATTACCACTAAGACAATAGATGCATTCCAATTCAGAGGTTGCATCCTTCAAAGGAAACAGACTTCAAAGGCCACGCCTGCAAAGGTCAAATAAAGCATTGTTAAATGGGATGGTCTAGCCTACCAAGGATTGCTCTTGTCGCCTAGCTACAGTGACAGCTGCTGTTGATGAGTGGCAGTAACATTTGAACTGGACTTTTCTGAAAGTTAACCTATATTCAGCTGTCTGAAAACAAAACAGGGTTCACAACCTGTCTAAATATTTTCACTGTGGTCCATTTACGTACATAATAAAAAGTATAAAAATTTTAAAAAAGTATAAAAAAAACCTTTATTAAGAAAGTGAGCAAAGAGTCATATTAACACTGGTTGAACTAAGCGAATTAAATGAAAAACATATCTCTAGTGCCCTCACCTCTCTCTCTCTTTCTCTCTCGCTCTCTCTCTCTCACACACACACACACACACACGCACGCACACACACACACACACACACACACACACACACACACACACACACACACACACACACACACACACACACACACACACACACACACACACACAGGTGCTGCTCTATTAACAGACCTGAATGGCTGACCCGACTATTACACTGCTTCTCTCTGCTCAACCCTTCTATTGATCACAGTACCACACACCATTGATCCAGCAAACCAACCACGAGCAGACACTGTCCCACCCTCTCCTCCATCTGTACCTACACACTCTCACTCACATCTTAAATGCACACTCACACCCATGGCCATCAGTTTGTTGGTTGCAGTCTGGCTGGATGTGATGTCACATAAATTTAACATAAATATTTTTCACCGTGGTAGGTTTCATAAAATATTATCCTGTGCTAACATTCTTCAGCTATATGGCCTTAGACGTACTACACTGACTTCTTGTTTATGTACAATATCAGACAGACCAACTTTTTGTTTTTATTACCATAACCTTTTACTGTCTTGATAAATAAATAGCGTATATGATGTATCAATCGTCAGATTGAGTTTTACAGTCATCAAATGAATTGTGTTCTATTGTGATAGGTCTATATTTTATTTGATATCCTCCTCCTTAATATTGTTATTGTCAGTCCTGGGATATTGTGGGTCAGCAGATAAATGCTTTCATCTAAAGTTGTAAACCAGTCATAGCATGTTAGTCCTTATATAAACTATCTAGTGCAAGGAGTCACTAGTGCAAGGAGTCACATTCTACCACAAAAACTGTCTGCTCCCACAATTACTGGCCTGTCATTAACATGGATAATAGAATATTACCTCTTAAACCTCATGTGTAGTAAATGAGTTCAATTCAAACGCATCCTGGTTTAATTGGTTGCAGATTTTAATATGCTATACTATAATATGACTTGGACTATGTCTATTAGGATTTTGTTCTGTTTGGTGAACATTTAGGTTGGTGGACATTCTGTTTTATTTGGTCCCTGTTACCTCTGTGTAGTTCCTATCTCTTTAGTTGTCATAGTGACTGATTACACTGTAAAAAAAAAAAAAACACGGAAAATGTACTGGTAATTTTCTGCCAGGGCATTATCCTGTAATTTTACTGAAATTTTCCTTAAAACACAACCTAATGCAATGCATATAAAAAAAAACAGGTAAAAAAACAATACAGAAAATTCCTTAATATTTATACAGTACATTATGCCCTATTTCTATGGGCTTTTTTCATACAGTGTATGTTTCCATAGTAACCTATGATATTCACCTATGTCTCGTTAAGTTCCTTGTTTGTCTATGTGTATATAACCCTCACCTTTCAATTTGTCAGTTCTCACAGAGTGTTTTTTGTTCTCGCATCCCACCATTTTTATAATTAAATTTTTTTACTATTTTGATCCTCTTCTTCGTGTCTTTGGACCACGCCATAACAATAACAACTTTATTTTCATGGGGTTTTTTTGTCTAGTACCCATTCACTTGGAAAAGAACTGCATGAACATTCAGCATCTTTTTTATGAACTATTCTTTGAATGCTTGTGCGTATGTGTATGTATTTATGCGTTGATGGAGGAAATTATTATAGCTTTTAAAACAGAAATAAATGGCCACATCTCAGCAATGTATCTCAGAAGTGTATCTCAAAATGTATTACAATATACTCCCAAAATACTTTACTCTAAATCCATAACCTCTCAGTTTATCAGGTGATGTGTGTATGCGTAGAGTAAAAGCACTCACTGGCTCAGCCTGCAGAACAGATGGCCACCTGGATCCAAGGAACTGTTTTGGCCAAAGCAATTATTTGTATAATTAATAATTATAAAAAATTATAACATACCACTGCATAATCTCCACCAGAATAACTCACACACGGGGGATTATGATAGACTTTCTAACTAGTGCTAGACAAAGACAAGGCATGTTGAATATATGTGAGGTATTTTCACTTGAACGCAGTACTCCATATGACACATACATATTTCAAACAGTGGCGGTCAGTGTTTTTCAAGGGTGGGGAGGCACAGATGTCACTTATGTATGTATGTATGCATGTACTGTATGTATGTATGTACTGAGATCTGTATTATGAGCCTACAGTGTTGCTCCTGATAGCTTATTCTAAAACTACACAGTGAAATTGTGAAATTTAACAAAAAATAATGTATGTCACTGTTTAATTTATTGGCTATTTGCTGCTAAGTCCCACCCCTAAAAAGACTCGCCCAATCATCATAAAGAGAAACCAGGCTTTCAGAAATAAAAGAAGTACATTGATTGGAAGCTCAATGTCCATTGAACAATCAGATGCTTCTTCCCTCATGCCTCTCTCTCATAGACTCCCAGTGAAGCACAGCATTTGGTCAAGATCCAATATGACATGTGTAGAGCCTTTTGTCCAATGAACATCAATCATTGCTCCATTAAAATCAATAGTACAGGAAGCAGGGCTTCAGTAGGGTTCTCTGGTCCACTGAATCCTACACAGATTCATTTACTTTTAGATTAAAATTGATTATGGACAGCACAGCTAAAATATTGATTTGGTTTTGTAATAATAATAATAATAATAATAATTTGTTACATTTATATAGCGCTTTTCTGAGTACTCCAAGCACTTTACATGGAAGGGGGAATCTCCTCAACCACCACCAATGTGCAGCATCCATGATGATGCGACAGCAGCCATATTACGCCAGAACGCCCACCACACACCAGCTTATTGGTGGAGAAGAGACAGAGTGATGAAGCCAATCAGTATATGGGGATGATTAGGAGGCCATGATGGACAGAGGCCAATGGGCAAATTTGGCCAGGATGCCGGGGTTACACCCCTACTCTTTTTCCGAAGGACATCCTGGGATTTTCAATGACCGTCTCATCCGAAGCACGGTACTTGGTACAGTATAGTGTCCCCATCACTATACTGGGGCATTAGGACCCACACAGACCACAGGTTAAGCACCTCCTGCTGGCCTCACTAACACCTCTTCCAGCAGCTACCTAGTTTTTCCCAGGAGGTCTCCCATCCAGGTACTGACCAGGCTCAGCCCTGCTTAGCTTCAATGGGAAACCAGTCTTGGGCTACAGGGTGATATGGCTGCTGGCTACATTGTACATTCTGTACAATACATAGATTATTTAAGCATTTTTAGTAGAAAAGCAATTTTAGTAGAAGCCTTAAAAAACATGTGCAGTTTTATCAGTTAGCAATCACAACTGATTTCAGCTAAAGGGGACATATTATGCCCCTTTTTACAATATGTAAAATAAGTCTCTGTTGTCCCCAGAGTGTGTATGTGAAGTTTTAGCTCAAAAAACCCCACAGATCATGTTTTATAGCCTGTTAAAATTGCCACTTTTTTGGGGTATGTATGGTATGTAACGTATGTCCCTTTAAATGCAAATGCGCTGGTGCTCCCTGCCTGTTCTTTCAAGAAGAGGGCGGAGCTTCAATAGCTCATGCAACAACAACAACAGAACATGTCAGAAACTAACAGTGTTCAGTTTGAACTGGACTCGGACAATAATGCCTACAGAGCCAGAGAATATATGCTGCATGGAGATAGAACAGGTATAGTTTAGTTTAACTCCGGTTTTAACTTATGTTGCCATCTTGCTTTTAGCCACGGAACGGGAAAATAGAGACACCAGCAACCATAGTCACATGTTTACCAGGAGCCATAGCGCCTGACATCAAAGCAAATTTAAAAGTGCTGGCTAATGCTAATCGTAAATTCTCTAAGATTATTATTCACGTCGAGACTAATGATGTTCGACTTCGCCAGTCGGAGATCACCAAAATTAACATTAAAGAGGTGTGTGAACTCGCAAGTACGATAGCAGATAAAGTTTTTTGCTCTGGCCCCCTCCCTGTTAGGCGGAGTAATGAGATACTTAGCAGACTATCATCACTCAATGGCTGGTTGTCTAAGTGGTGTCCGCAGAATAACACAGGGTTCATAGACAATTGAAAAAAGCTTTTGGGGCAGACCTGACCTGTTAAAAAGAGATGGTATTCATCCCTCCTGGGATGGTGCCGCTCTTCTCTCTAGTAATTTGGCACATAGTCTTAGAGTTGAACCTTGACTAACTGGGGCCCAGGTCAGGAAGCAGACGGACTGGCTTAACCGACCGTCTGCTAGCTGTCTCACGTCACAGAAGTCAGATAAATCCCAAAACACATAAAGACTCTTTCACCTAGATATTATCACATAGAGACTGTGTCTGTTCCCAGAATTAGTAAATACAAAAAACTCTCGAACCCATTTAAGGGTAAAAATTTAATTGATGTTCAACAAATAAAAAACAGATATAATACAGATGAACAAATGATGAAGCTCGGGCTGCTGAATATTCGATCCCTTTCCTCAAAAGCGCTTATTGTTAATGATATGATTACAGACCATAACCTAGATGTGCTGTGTTTGACAGAAACCTGGCTAAAACCTGACGATTACATTACTTTAAATGAGTCCACCCCCCCAAGATTATTGTTATAAACACGAGCTGTGTCTGAAAGGCAAAGGGGGAGGTGTTGCTGTAATTTATAATAATATATTCAGTATTACTCAGAAGTCTAGTTTCAAATATAATTCTTTTGAAGTTTTGGTGCTTTACGTAACGTTATGTAGTGTAAATGATAAATCCTGTTTGACATTTGTGCTGGCTACTGTGTACAGGCCACCAGGGCACCATACAGACTTTACCAAAGAATTTGCTGATTTTCTATCAGAGTTAGTACTGGCTGCAGATTAAGTCCTAATTGTTGGTGATTTTAATATCCATGTAGACAATGAAAAAGACGCATTGGGATTAGCATTTAGAGACATTCTAAACTCTATTGGAGTTATGCAACACGTGTCAGGACCAACTCATCGTCGTAATCATACGTTAGACTTAATATTGTCACATGGAATAAATATTGATACCAGACATGTTCACAAGTCCCTACAGTCCAAGTCAAGTCAAGTCTCAAGTCTCTGAGGTCCAAGTCCAAGTCAAGTTTCAAGTCTCTGAGGTCCAAGTCAAGTGAAGTCAAGTCTCAAGTCTTTAGGGTCCAAGTCAAGTCTCAAGTCAAGTCTTTATTCTATTTTTAGCAATATTTTTTTTTTCCAGCTAGTTGTTATAATTAACAGTGTATTGAACTATCAAAACAGATTACTTTTACTTTAAAACTGCATAATAAAGCACACAAAATACTACTTAAATCATTACTATTACTTTCCAACTTTGTGAACCGCTTGCAGAATCTGTGAAAATGTGAATAATTTTAACAAAATGAAAGAGATCATACAAAATGCGTTATTTTTTATTTAGTGTTGTCCTGAATGAGATATTTTCCATAAAAAAGTGTTTACATATAGTCCACAAGACAAAAAATAGCTGAATTTATTAAAAATGACCTGTTCAAAAGTTTATGAACCATTGATACGCAATACTGTGTGTCGTTACGTGGATGATCCACGGCTGTTTTTTTGTTTTGTTTTGTGATGGCTGTTCATGAGTCCCTTGTTTGTCCTGAGCAGTTAAACTGCCCAATGTTCTTCAGAAAAATCCTCCAGGTCCTGCATATTCTTCAGTTTTCCAGCATCTTTTGCATATTTGAACCCTCCCCAGCAGTGACTGTATGATTTTGAGATCCATCTTTTCACACTGAGGACCATTGAGGGACTCAAACACAACTATTAAAAAAGGGTCAAACATTCACAGATGCTCCAGAAGGAAACACGATGCATTAAGAGCCGGGGGGTGAAAAGTTTTGAACAGGATGCAGATCTCCAAATTTTTATTATTTTGTTTAAATATCAGTCTTTTTCATTTAGTATTTCTCTTCAGAAGCAACAGAAGATACTTGCATGTTTCCCGGAAGACAAATTAAGTACAATTTACCTTGATCTTCAAATTCAACAAGTTTTCACCCCCCGGCTCTTAATGCACTGTGTTTCCTTCTGGAGCATCAGTGAATGTTTCAACCTTTTTTAATAGTTGTGTTTGAGTCCCTCAATTGTCCTCAGTGTGAAAAGATGGATCTCAAAATCATACAGTTACTGCTGAAGAGGGTTCAAATATGCAAAAGATGCTGGAAAACTGAAGAATGTGCAGGACCTGGAGGATTTTTCCTGAAGAACATTGGGCAGTTTAACTGCTCAGGACAAACAAGGGACTCATGAACAACCATCACAAAACAAAAAAACAGCCGTGGATCATCCAGGTAACGACACACAGTATTAAGAATCAATAGTTCATAAACTTTTGAACGGGGTCATTTTAATAAATTCAGCTATTTTTTGTCTTGTGGACTATATGTAAAAAAAAAAAAAAAAGTAAAATATCTCATTCAGAAGAGTACTAAATAAAAAAATAACATGCATTTTGTATGATCTCTCTTCACAGATTCTGCAAGCGGTTCACATACTTTTTCTTGCAACTGTATACCATTTAGAACCACCACAAGGGGGAAAAAGTGCTGTGTATTTTGAGCTATTTGAGTTGCCGTAGTTTGCTGTAGATCTCAAGCAATGCTGGATAATGTAGTCTTCCAGTGAGCGCCGGCGGTAACAAAACCTGTGTATGAACAAGCATTACAGTAAACAACACAAAGAACAACATTTCCATCTGCGTGTCTCGTTTGTGGAAATGAGTCGGACAGGGTCATAAATTGCGTATGAAAGTGTTTGTGCAATCCAGATGCAAATTAGTTTGGTAAATCTGGATTATATGCATATGTTAGCAAATAGCCTACTTTGGGGAAAAACATGAAAAGGACATGGAAATGTGTACTTTTTGAAAATGGACTGCAAGCAAGCCTCTGCTGCTGTGCAACACTGCAGCTTCCCTTCAGATTAATTGATTGCTTTTCAAATTAAATGACAAAGTTTTGTAAGGTAAGGCTTGACTATATTGTTACTATTTGTTGCTAATTTATTTAACAGCAGTTTTCTAATGGGTGATGAATTTGCATGCCTTCAGATGCATCACGCGCTCGCTGGCTTGGTGTGTTTAGAAATGTTTTGTGATATTCGCTGCTGCAGCACATATTTGTGAAAGAATGAATAGTAAAAGGTGGTGTTTCATGCTGTCATGTGGGGTAGTAAATAGAGAACGTAATCAAGAATGCCGTGCCAAAAGACTTGCATTTTTTCCACAAGTCTCAGTCTTCAAGTCCATGTCAAATCCAAGTCAAGTCTCGAGTCAAGTAGCAAGTCATTTTTTTTTGCGACTTAAGTGCAACTTGAGTCCAAGTCGCAGACTCAAGTTTCCATCTCTGGTTGATACTGTTGAAATTCTGCAGCAGAGCGATGACATCTCAGATCATTATCTAGTATCATGTATACTTAATTTAGCAAAGGCTGCAAAGCCATCCCCTCGTTTCAAATATGGCAGGACTATCGCCACTGCCACTAAAGATTGCTTTGTAAATAATCTTCCTCATCAGTTCCATCTCCTCAGCATCCCAGATAGCCTAGAGGAACTCGATGTTGCAACAGAAACTACTGACTCTCTCTTTTCCAGCACTTTAGACACAGTTGCTCCTCTGCGCTTAAAGAAGATTAAAGAAAATAGTCCAACGCCGTGGTACAACGAGCACTCTCAGGCCCTTAAAACAGCAGCCAGAAAAATGGAGCGCAGCTGGAAGAAAACAAAACTGGAGGTTTTTCGCATTTTGTGGAAAGACAGCATAATTGCATACAGAAAGGCCGTAAAAACTGCTAGATCTGCTTATTTCTCGACTCTCTTAGAAGAAAACAAACACAACCCTAGGTATTTATTTGATACAGTGGCTAAATTAACAAGAAATAAAGCTTCAACTTCTGACGTTTGCAAACAGCACAGCAGTAATGACTTTATGAACTTCTTTACATGCAAGATTGATAATATTAGGAAGAAAATTATAACTATGCAACCATCTACTACAGTATCACATCAGACAGTGCATTGTAGTGTCACTGAGGAAAAATTCCACTCATTCACTGCTATAGGAGAGGAAGAATTGGCTAAACTCTTTAAATCATCTAAATCAACAACATGTATGCTCGGCCCTATACTGACTAAGCTACTGAAAGAGATGCTTCCAGAGGTCATAGATCCTCTTCTTAATATCATTAATTTATCTTTGTCATTAGGATATGTACCGAAAACTTTTAAGTTGGCTATTATTAAACCACTTATTAAAAAAACGCAACTTGATCCTACAGAATTAGTCAATTACAGGCCAATCTCAAATATACCCTTTCTGTCAAAAATACTAGAAAAGGCAGTGTCTTCACAACTATGCTCCTTTTTAGAAAGAAATGATATCTGTGAGGATTTCCAGTCAGGATTTAGACCGTATCATAGTACTGAGACTGCTCTCATTAGAGTTACAAATGATTTGCTCTTATCATCTGATCGTGGTTGTATCTCTCTATTAGTGTTACTCGATCTTAGCGCTGCATTTGATACTATCGACCACAACATTCTTCTGAATAGACTCGAAAATTATGTTGGCATTAGTGGAATTGCATTGGCATGGTTTAAATCATACTTATCTGACCGTTATCAGTTTGTAGCAGTAAATGAAGAGATGTCATACCGATCACAAGTTCAGTATGGAGTACCGCAAGGCTCAATGCTAGGACCGTTGCTTTTCACCCTGTACATGCTACCCTTGGGAAATATCATTAGGAAGCATGGCGTTAGTTTTCACTGTTATGCTGACGATACTCAGCTCTATATTTTTCGCGCCCTGACGAAACTTACCAATTCACAAGATTGACGGAATGCATAGCTGATATAAAACATTGGATGACTAGTAATTTCTTACAACTTAATTCTGAAAAAACAGAATTTCTAATTATTGGACAAAAACTCTCTGCACATAGTTACCTAGAATACTGTCTAACACTTGATGGCTGCTCTGTCAAGTCCTCGTTGTCAGTTAGGAAAATGGGTGTGCTCTTTGATACCAATCTTTCATTTGAAAGCCACGTTTCTAGCATCTGTAAAACTGCATTCTTTAAAAATATATCTAAATTACGACACATGCCTCAATGCAAAATGCTGAACAGTTAGTTCATGCATTCATGACCTCAAGGCTAGATTACTGTAATGCTCTACTGGGTGGTTGCCCTGCTCGCTTAATAAATAAACTGCAGCTGGTCCAAAACGCAGCAGCTCGAGTTCTTACTAGAACCAGGAAGTATGACCATATTAGCCCAGTTCTGTCAACACTGCACTGGCTCCCTATTAAACATTGTATACATTTTAAAATCTTGCTTATTATTTACAAAGCTCTAAATGGTTTAGCTCCCCAGTACCTGAACGAGCTCTTAACGCATTATACTCCATCACGTCTATTGTGGTCTCAAAACTCTGGCCAGTTGATAATACCTAGAATATCAAAATCAACTGCAGGCGGTCGATCCTTTTCCTATTTAGCACCTACACTCTGGAACAGTCTTCCTAGCATTGTTCGGGAAGCAGACACACTCTGTCAGTTTAAATCTAGACTAAAAACACATCTCTTTACTATGGCATACACATAGAACATTATCAATTTCTATTATTCAAATCAGTTAAATTATTGTTTTAGGCTGCATTAACTAGGTCAGCCGGAACCGAGAACACTTCCCATAACACCTGATGTACTCGTTTACACCATAAGAAGAATGGCATCTACGCTAATATTAGTCTCTGTTCATCCCAAGGTTTACTGTAGTCTGCCGGATCCGGATCAGATGGTGGACCTGGGCCTAGACATGACCACAACGCATCCCTGAAGTGTCAGCAGAGAACGTGTCACCTAGACTCTCCCCTGTGAAGGCCTCCTTCACTTCCCTTCCCCTCTATACAGATAAAAACACATATGCACACATACGTATTCAAACGCGCTTGCCTATAGGCTGAACACGTAATGCTTGCGTACGTGCCGTTTTCACGGATTAGCCTTTTTGGGGGTTGCGTGGGAATGATGATGTTATAGTTTCAAAACTATTTCAAACCTATTTCATGGTTTGCGTTCTCCGGCCAACAAATGCTGTTGCCGTGCGGATGGGGTCCGGAATGCATTGGGGGTTTTCTGTTTTAATTGAAAGTGGTGTTGTTTAAATGGCACCAAATTAAATAACTAATCAGTTTTTACAACAGAAATTAATCAAAAACTTTTCATCAAAAACAAAATTAATTTCCTATTATCACTGTAAAGCTGCTTTGAAGCAATCTGTGTTGTAAAAAGCGCTATATAAATGAAGGTGACTTGACTTAGCCACTATTAGTACAAGAATGTTGTAGCAGACCTGTCCGAATGATGGGCAAAACTTTACGGATGAATTTTATGAAGTTTATTGCTTATCACACAAAAGATGAAGCGTCTGTTTTCACTCCAGAAAATCACTGTAAGAGCTGAATAAAACACAGTACAAGAAGTGCGCATTAAAGTCTTATTCATAAACACTCTCTCTTCCTTGCATTATCATCAGCATACACAGCAAATTACACAAAAACACTCCTTACAAGTAACAGTAAACACATATATACAGACCTTATGCCTTTTCAGGGGGTGCTTAATAAACTGGTAAACTTTATATCCGTAAAACAACTCAGATAAACTATTATAAAGTGCGCGCTCTCCCTTTCATTACTGCCGTGACCAGTATCGCTGCGGAGACTATAAGCTGATCACGAATAGTTGGTACTGATCCATCCTTGAGCTTTAACTTTTTAGCAAAACCTGCCTTGAATTGTCCCTTGTTCAGGCAATGCACCTGCATTGCTTACAGTGCGGAGAAAATGGCGAACAGTGTACAACTGGCTGAGGGCAGAAACTATGCTAATATTATAATAGATCCACTTCCTACGTCAGAAGGGGAGAGAAATCTGAGCGGTTCGTTTTTTTCACATGCTTGTAGAAAAAGGCTTACCAAAACAAAGTTACTGGGTTGTCCTTTTTCACGTTTTCTGGGTTGGTAGATGCACCGGGGACCCGATTATAGCACTTAAACACAGAAAAGGTCAGATTTTCATGATATTTCCCCTTTAAGAAAATAAATATTAATTGCACACAATCAGGAGGTGGCAGTGAGGAAGAGTCATAATACAAAGTGGAGAATGATGAAGAATTCCAGAGATACAGGCAGAGGTAATAGAGAAAAAGGGAATTATTCCGGGCAAAGTAGTAAAGATGTCTTGTGGCTGATAAGTTCCTAATGGAAGAGAAACAGAGAGACAGGAAAAGACCGTGCAAGAGAGAAACGGACGAGTTCAAGCTCACGCTAATGGACTAATCACATTGATTTCCATTTAGTTGCCGACTCTGATGTTATTTATCATGCTTAACAAAACCACCCGTCTCTCTCTCGCCCTATGTTTTTCTTGGCATCGCCCGTTGTTTAACCAGCAGTGGAATGCTGTCCTTAGTGTTTTCTTCCCTCTCACCCGCCCGTCCACTGACCCTCAGCTCTAAGCCGCCAAACTGCACTAATGTATTGAGGGCTCCTCATGCTATAAGCATATAATCCATCACGGTTTCAACATTCCTGCCTCCACACCCTCTAGCACTTGACCCTGACATGTAGTTTTTCACTGACATCTTACTTTACCAGGAGAACATTAGTGCTTGTTCCTCAGGCTGTGCAGTCTGACAGCATTACGGTTTTATCTAAACATGTTTCAGATAAAATCTGATCTATTTTTTGCTCATTTGCCCCCTAACTGATATTAAAGACAAGAGATGGCATCCACTTCTGTAAGGCATTTCTGATTATTCACCAGTAAACGATGTAGGACGGGGCTTGATAACATCCATCAATCCAAACAAGCTTTGATATTACTGGCCTTGATGACATCAGCAGAAAAAGAAAATCATTTCAGAGGCAGAGCAAGTTGGTACATTTTGATGAAAGATTATGACAAAGATTTTAGTGTAATATAACATGCATGGGATAGTTCACCCAAAAATGAAAATTTGATATTTATCTGCTTAACCCCCAGATGTGTTCTACTGAAGAAACAAAGTCACCTATATCTTGGATGCCCTGGGGGTAAGCAGATAAACATAACATTTTCATTTTTGGGTGAACTATCCCTTTAATAAAGAAAATCAAGTAAATTTTGACCTTAAGAGTGAACTGAAATGCTGCCGTGAAAGCAGCGGGATGAGAAAGGGTGTAGATATTATGTTTGTGGCATTAGCGTAAGCGTCATGTCTGTTCTCTGCTTATCTCATGACTCCATCTTGTCCTCTTACTGGAAATTAGCAACAGCCCCTTTAAAGCCTGCAGGCTGCTGCGAGAAAAGACACTTTAGTGAAGAACGAGACAGAACAGAGAAAGATGGACACTGCAGGAAAATCTGGTGTGTAACAGGAAGATTTAATCTGCAACCTGGTCTAAACTTGATACTTGACTAGACTTGCTCATCAAGTGTTGGGAAATCTGAGGGGGAATCACCCTGCATGATGGGGGATTGTCTGTGACGTCCAGTACACATGACTTGTTTAAATCTCATTGTCACCTGCTCTGTTGAGGAGTAATTCATGTATGCTATATTGTACAGCAGCAGCATGTCTGTACTGTATATGTATGTGTGTGTGTGTGTGTGTGTATTACAGAGTTCTACCATAGTGTGTTCTTCTAAAGGGTATGTGGTTCGGTGTAAAAGGGAGACAAATAGATCACTGACGAGCAGAAACAGAAGACTATAATTATGTTACACATAATGGCTCGCATGCACACAATATCCTGTACTTCATGGTGGATTGGGTGCTAATTATGGCTTTGGTAAGGTTGACTCTTCACTCCTTCAAACAGCAGTTTAACATTATTCCACAGGCAGATGGGTTAATGAATAACAATAATGAAGGCAGACACTGCTGCTTAGCCCAATCAGCACGAGAATCAAGAAATTAATGAAGAAAGCCATTTTTACCAGGTTGTGTGACCTAAAGCTTTATGTGATTCTAATGTGTGTGTGTGTGATTGAATGCATTCCATCATATGGGGCAAGACTGTAAACCGAGAATTCAGGACGTACACCAAAAGTAGCATATAGTAAGGACCAGGCTGGGGTTTACCGTTTGAAGAAGGATTACAAGCAGTGGGCATAATTTAAGACCAGTATTGTGCAGCATTCAGAGCTCAGATAGAATAGAGGTAGCTGTCATGGGTATTATGCGTTCAAAAACTCTTGTTTTGAATTCATCCATGGACTCTTAGTTTCTGTTAGGTTCCTTTCTATCTGTGTTCAAGTCCTCTTGGGAAGTTCGTGATGGTGATCATTTTATTTTATGGTTACATTTTATTTTAAGGCGTCATTGTTACAGTGTAATTATATATTTAAGTACTGAGTAATATTAATTACTACATGTACTTACTGTAGGGTTAGGATAGGATTAGAGTTTGGTTGAGGGTTAGTCACATGTAATTACGCATAATGTACTGTTATTATGGTAAGTACATGTAACATATGTAACAAGGACACTGTAAAATAAAGTGTTACCTATTTTATTTATTTTTTTATATCATTTATGAAGGTGCTGTAAATCGAGTCGTTATATCCTATATATATCTTATCGTACTTACTACAGTATTTTGTACCTGCAGTGTAGATAGTTTTATTGTAAATGAAAAAGTATATATTTAATTCATTTGAACAAATTTATCATTAATACAGATGCTGCATCCATTTATTATCTTGTCTATATGTCTTGCTTTCTGCTCACTGATCTCTTACAGATTATAGAAATATTATATTGTCTATATTATAGATCAGTATTTCCACCATGTTTCGACACAACGTCACAACTCAGTAACTTGTGTTTCATCTAGAATTTCAAGTTTCCCACTTGTTGACTTTGCTTGGTCGTTCAAGTGCTCCAAATTATGATATCTCTGACTGCACTTGAAGGGCACACAAGTCTCTATATTTTCAATTCATGAACTTTCAGTTCATGGTTAGTTTTTGTTTTAATGCAGTCATCTTTAAATTAGCAAGTTAAGCTGATCATTTTGCTTTTGAAATATTCTTCTTCTTGTTATCTTCTGTTAATCCTGCATACTATTTACATATTTATTAAAGCTGTGATTAGTCTTTCACTTCAGCAGACCTTTACAGTAGCAAGCACAATGCAGAAATATGAATTTAAATAGAATTAAAATTGTGTAAAATTTAAGACAATTCATTAAAAAAAAATCAGTATGAATTAAGTTATCATACATAGAGTTAGGGTTTGGGCTACATACAGTACACAGTCAAACCAAAAATCATTCAGACACCAGATATAATTTTTTACTAGTGGATGCAGGACACTATAGTTCCTTTAAGTGAGGGTAGCAAAATAAAGTAAACTGTGACATATTATGCCCAAAAATTCTTATACAGTGGACTACGAGTAAAACTGATAAAAATCTGGGACCAAAATTACTCAGACACTTTGACCTGACAATGTTTTGCTTAAGCATTGCTTGGTAACTGGTTGACCTAAATTGGTATTATCTAATTGTATATTTAAATTTAACAGTTGACAGCTGATTGGTGGATTGTAATCCATACCTTTCTATCAAAGTTATCTGACATTATCAAGATGAATTTGTTCTGACACAGTTTAACTCTGAGTTCTTGTCATATTTTATTACCATTTTCTAAACTATAGCGAACAAACTGTGATAATATGAGAAAATGTTGAAGGTGTCTGAATAAATTTTGGTTTGACTGTATATTCAGGGTATGTTTAAATGCCACCTAATTAAACATTTCTGGCTATTTTGTGTATACACTCACCTAAAGGATTATTAGGAACACCATACTAATACTGTGTTTGACCCCCTTTCGCCTTCAGAACTGCCTTAATTCTACGTGGCATTGATTCAACAAGGTGCTGAAAGCATTCTTTAGAAATGTTGGCCCATATTGATAGGATAGCATCTTGCAGTTGATGGAGATTTGTGGGATGCACATCCAGGGCACGAAGCTCCCGTTCCACCACATCCCAAAGATGCTCTATTGGGTTGAGATCTGGTGACTGTGGGGGCCATTTTAGTACAGTGAACTCATTGTCATATTCAAGAAACCAATTTGAAATGATTCGAGCTTTGTGACATGGTGCATTATCCTGCTGGAAGTAGCCATCAGAGGATGGGTACATGGTGGTCATAAAGGGATGGACATGGTCAGAAACAATGCTCAGGTAGGCCGTGGCATTTAAACGATGCCCAATTGGCACTAAGGGGCCTAAAGTGTGCCAAGAAAACATCCCCCACACCATTACACCACCACCACCAGCCTGCACAGTGGTAACAAGGCATGATGGATCCATGTTCTCATTCTGTTTACGCCAAATTCTGACTCTACCATCTGAATGTCTCAACAGAAATCGAGACTCATCAGACCAGGCAACATTTTTCCAGTCTTCAACTGTCCAATTTTGGTGAGCTCGTGCAAATTGTAGCCTCTTTTTCCTATTTGTAGTGGAGATGAGTGGTACCCGGTGGGGTCTTCTGCTGTTGTAGCCCATCCGCCTCAAGGTTGTGCGTGTTGTGGCTTCACAAATGCTTTGCTGCATACCTCGGTTGTAACGAGTGGTTATTTCAGTCAAAGTTGCTTTTCTATCAGCTTGAATCAGTCGGCCCATTCTCCTCTGACCTCTAGCATCAACAAGGCATTTTCGCCCACAGGACTGACGCATACTGGATGTTTTTCCCTTTTCACACCATTCTTTGTAAACTCTAGAAATGGTTGTGCGTGAAAATCCCAGTAACTGAGCAGATTGTGAAATACTCAGACCGGCCCGTCTGGCACCAACAACCATGCCACGCTCAAAATTGCTTAAATCACCTTTCTTTCCCATTCTGACATTCAGTTTGGAGTTCAGGAGATTGTCTTGACCAGGACCACACCCCTAAATGCATTGAAGCAACTGCCATGTGATTGGTTGATTAGATAATTGCATTAATGAGAAATTGAACAGGTGTTCCTAATAATCCTTTAGGTGAGTGTATATCCCCACATTCTAATTTCAAAATGTACTTGTATAACATTTTCTGTAAACAGTGTGCTCAACATTTTGTGGTGCTTTATAGCTGTTTTGATGGCTGTATTATTTTGACAGTATAGAAATTGAAGAGTTAAGTCTAATTGGTTGAGGAAAAAAGATTCTACAAAATAGGAAATCAATAGGCATAACCAATCAAAATAAAATGTTATTATCCCATGACTAAGCTGGACTAATGACATTCCTTGAGTGACTGTTTTTCTATGAATTTCAGTTGTGAAATGGACAGTTCAATTCAAAATCCACTTCATAAATTGAAACAGAACCAGTTTGTGTTCGCCTGTGAATCAACTTGCGCTTAAGCAGTTAAACCTGAGGTTAAATGTGAGAATTCCCAGAGGTTAAACAGCAGTCAGCTGGCAGGACTTTGAACAACCTCTTGGGGACTGTTGTGTTGATGGAGTTAGGCAGAAAAAGGGTGTTTTACAGTAGCCATGAAAAGAATAGGGCCTGCAGAGAAAGCAGAGGGCAAGGAAGGGTCTCATGTCGTGATATAAATGGCTGAAGAACTATTTGTCACAGATGACTTCTGAAGCTGAAGGTAAAGTGTGTGACCTTCAAATGAAATGGAGAAAAAGAAAAGGAGCTGTCAAGAGACAAAAGAAAAATGCTCAAATGGAAAGGAGAAAAGTCAAGAGGTGATCGCTAAAAGGATACGGCTGTCATAAACCTGATCAGCGATAACTGCCTACACACACAAAAGCCGGAAGAGCAAACCTTATGCTGTGGATGTTTGGTGTGTATGTGTGTTTGCGTGTGTGTGCACAGATGGCGTGTGAGGGCTGAAGAGAAGAGTGGTGTGAGGTCTGTCCACACGGGAAGGAGGAATTAACTCCGTCAAATTTTACTGCCAGCGTCTTTCCGTCTTACAGCCATTAACATCTGCTATCTGCACAAAAACCAGTATCTCAGGTCATAAAGCACGTTATAACTAACAAGATCATATCATTCTGGCACGTTCAAACCTGAACTCATCTTAATGTGCTTTTCATTTTCTTGTATTAATGGCTAAGATCTACAAGGTTGTGTGTTGTGAACATTTGAGAGGAGACGCCATGTCGTAATCCCAACAGCCAGCATGGTTTAGATCAATTGGAACAAACCTGGCCTGACAGGGGCTTAACGGGGCCACTGGCCTTTGGCTCCTTGCATCTGTGGCAGAGCAGTTGGCCAACACATGGAACTCTCACGCGCTGCTGTACGTCCCACAGCAACATCTGCTTGTTTGAGGGGAACCGGCGGGGTGCTGCTCATTTCATACTGGGCCTGGCACACAGGACTTGCACAGACAGGTGGCCTAGCCAATCACGGACCTGTGAGCATGCTGAACCTGTCTCTAGCACCTGATCCTTTCGTCCTTTAGCGGCTCGGGTGAACGGCATCCATGTAGCAAGCTCTTCTGGTGTCGTCTACCCACCATCTGGATATGAGAATTGCCCTCGGCAGGCACAATGACCCTCTCAGCACCTAATTAATGTCATGGATTATCTTGACCTGAACACAGTCCAATCTGAAATAATTCAATCTAATAACAACTATAAATACAGAATATTCTTCATTTACAGTAATTGCAGTCCCTTCTGCTGACATTTCCTTTCATTCATTAAAGGGATAGTAATAGTTCATAATTCTCTTCCCATTTATCATCTTGCCGTTTCAAACCTGTATGACTTTTTCTCTGTGAAACACAAAATTCGGACATAATGTACTGTTCGATGTATCATGCAATTACAGTTAATGGAGAATTGAGTTTTTAAGGTTCAACAAAAACAGAAAAGCACCATAACTGTCATAATGGAATCTTAAAAGTACGTCTTATAATAAGCTGTATGAAGATAAGAATAAGCTGTTTGTGAACTCGATCAACCAGTTCGTTAAAAAGATGTGAAGAGAATGATTCATTTATAAACATCACTTTTTTTTGCAGTGATAGCCTGGCAAGAAAAAAGCTTGCTGATGTTGATGTCATGATTTTTAGTAAATTAAATATTAACTTAAATTTCTGTCTTTAGAAGATTTAGAATATAGTACACAAATCATAGGGACAATGCATGTTTTTGTCTTGCTGGAACTTGATAACCTGTCACATTCATTATATGGAAAAGAGTGGCCGGGATATTCACTCAAAAAATTAGAAAATTAGAAAACGATGAAAGAATTTGCATTTTTAAAGGGGTCATTGGATACAAAATTTTTAATCCTCAAAAAGCCTAAACAATCTCAATAATCAAGCCGTTTTAATTTTCTGAGCAATATGATGTCCACGCCAGCGGCCACGACCGCTGACGGACTGTCCCATATTAGCATATATCCGCCCTCAGCCAGTTGTACACTGTCCGCCAAGGCAGCACTTCACATGTCTACATGCCCCACGGAAGAGAGGGGTGGGGTGAGCAGTAGCTCATTATCATTTAAAGAGACATGCACCGAAACAGGTCGCTGTGAACAGAGCTATTTTTGAGAAGGTAAAAAGGGTGTTGTTTTACACAAACATTGAGGAATTTTAACCAAAGTATGTTACAGACTTTACATGAAGACCGTAAAGAATCATACCAACTTGTGGAAAATGGGCATCCGATGACCCCTTTAAGAGAAAAACTTAAAAATAAAGTAGAAGCATGGAGGATGAAAGGCAATTAACAGCTCATTAGTACCAAAGTATTACAGTACGAATAATAATCTCTGTTGTTTGTTTCCATTTTCCGTTTACAATTCATTATTAGTTCTGAGATTCAACTTAAACTTTATTTTATTTTTTTATGTTGTTTTATGTGTTTGTTTGTGCTAGAGTATTTTTTTTTTGTTCCTGTTACAACCACAGAGGACTGCTGCACTGTAGAGTACCACTGTACGGACATGATTAAACCCTCTGCACTGCTCTGGTGCATTAAAAACGCACTCACACAAACATCCACCTCATTAAATCACAGCTTTCAGTCCAGTACTCAAGGGGGAATAATGAATACGCTAATTGGAGAACAGCACCTAAAATGACCTTGCTGTTTTCTAGAATTATACATTATCTTTACAGAGGCAGACAGACAGAAAGAGAGGTGGTGACATGAAACACGCTGTGTGCTCTGGTCTGTTGTTAGCGCACTGTCAACAGTTCAGTTGCATCAACAGTAAAGCGCCAGTAATCCACATTAAGATGAATTCAATGTGCGAGTACAGTGCAGATAATGAACAGGCTGTAGAGGGAGGAGAAATCGTGTAAATGAGAAAGAGCCAGCGTGGTGGAGTATTGCACCCTGCTGAGACAGCACACCTCCCCTCTGACTGTGAGCTGCACTGGTGGGCCAGGAACAGAATTAGGGGGTTATGGGTAAAAAGAGGGGCTAAAACGCGGTCTGACTGGAGGGGTGGGGCGGCTTCTGAGGTGCTTCTCACCCACTGCAGGTGCGTGCCACAGCGCCAGTCAAAGTACCAACCTGCCCTCCATATGCTTGTTCTGCGCCTGCCAGCCATCTCCCGCCATTCCCCACCGAGCTCAGAGCTGGCACCTCTCGCCCGCCCCCAAATCTGTCCTCAAGCCTCGTGCCCACTCCAGCTGTCCTCCTCTGTTCTGTGTGCCCACACCAGGCAAGCGGGGCAGCCCTAGACCCCAGAAGCGCTATGGCCTGCTGACCGGCTAACGGGCCACAGTCGCCATATGGAGACTCCCGCCATCAGAGCTCCTTGCTCTGTCATCCTCTGCCTCTTCCATCTGAGCGCACCCACCATGTGCTGGAGCCGAGCCTGCAAGCAGATTGTTCGCCCCCGCTTTGCTCTCGTACTCTCTTCTTACTTGTTTATAGACAATCTCCTCTTGTTCTCCAGCCCCGCAGAGCAGGCTAGACCAAATAAACATTCAGAAATAGATGAACCACTGCGGTGTTCTGAGCTCCGTTTGACACGACCCCTTCATCTTCATGCACTTTATTGTGTTTGCTTTCCCTGCATTTGCCTTGTGTGACACGTCCTATAGCCGTGCTTCACGATTACCCATAAATCCCTATATCCCTGCTAAACCTCTTTAAAAGCACATGCACATGTGGTGATATTTGTTTTATAATTCGGCCCATCCTGTAATAAACAGATGTTGAGAGTGGTAATCTTCTCATCCTCTGTCAGCCAAAGCTGATCTCTCAATCACGGCAAGCTATCTTGGCCTTCACCCCCGTTACCAAAATCCTTCACTGACCAAGCGGCCTATTAGGGAGCTTGTGGAGCTATATGTTATCCAGAGAGAGAGAAATGAACAGAGACCATGCCTGTAGTAAGACTAACTTTACAAAGGCATGATAATGATACAGCTGAGCAGATGAAAAGATATCATGAAACCTGTCTTCTCTAAACACTCGACTGCCAGCACTTACAGACGTGCCAAAACACTGCTATGATAACATCCTTACCAAGAAGCATGTTCCCTCGTTGACAACGAGCCATCAAACAAGTACAAGAATGCAAAAGTTACACATATAAGCAAACACATGCAATAGCAGTGTTTTTCAGGCTTAAGCCTTTCCAAAGAATGAAAGCTTCCTTCGAGTGGAAAAGAGGTGTTTACAGTTGAGTTCTACCCCACAGCTTTCTAACTTCACATGTCAGTTTCTCGCTAGGGGCACAGAATGTAATGGAAGACAACATGCTTCCTTACTCACACTTGAGCAACCATACAGCAGGCAGATGCACCCACATCAACCCACCATCCACTGACGCTGCTTCTGAGGGAATACAAGCAGATAAAATAAAGAAGCCATCAAGTTTGAGAGGAGAGGTGGGAAGCAGAAGAGACAGGGAGAGTTGGAGCAAGAAAAAGAGTTTCTATTTTGGGAATCTTTAAATGCTTAGCACTCAAACCAATTTGCTTTTAAATGAGTCTCAACAGTCGGCATTTCATGGCCCAGAAGAAACGAAACAAAAAAGGAAGTCGTCTTAAAGTATTCCTTCCCAGCATGGTGGGTGGAAGAGACATTGTTTACTGGTATTTGCTTCAAATTATAGTGAAAAAGTGCAAGGATTAGCCCTTTAAATCTTCTCCTACCATTTTAAAGTGTCATGATGTGATGATGATAGTGATATGATGATATGTTTAAAGTGATGATGATGAACAGATATGTGAACAGATATGTGAACAGATATGTACAGACTGCACATCATTGAAAACACTAAAGGTACTTATTAAGTGTTTTCATAAGTGGAAATTTTTGCATTTTTTATTTTTGCATTTTTTAGAGCAATTTATGTCTTCCGGTTTGAAAAGCAAAGTCAGAGCAACGTCACGGATTCTGACGTCAATGCGTAATACCGGCAGGATCCGGAGTGGTGATTGGCTGCGGGGCTCCAGTAGGGACTAGACGAACAAGCTGACGTCAACCGTTTCTGAGCGCTTCTCTGCATTTATTCATGATAATGAACTCTTTTAACCCAATCACTGCGCTGTATTATGCATGAGATCGCTTTACAGCGGAGAATTCAAACAACATGTGGAGCGCACATGAGAGTGGTTTCTGCGCAGAACGCCGCAATGAGTTTAACAACATCATATATGAACAGGAGTAAGCATGTTTCAAGTTTTTATATATATTTCATATACTCTACTGCTCTAAGCATGAACCAGCATCGTGTATGCACATATATTTAATCACGTCTTCTTCAAATGAAATATGTGCAAATAAGGACACTAATATAGCCTTATGTCTGATCATGAACGCAATGACACGACGGAATATTCTGATACACAGAAGACGATGTAGACCGAAAATTTAAAGAATGGACAAAAAAGTAACTATGCCTTTATTCTTTCTGTGTTAAACTGATGTGTCGTTTAATCAGTAGTGCTCGTAAATGCAATGAAAATATTATTAGACTTTTTTTAAATGTTCTTCCCCGTTTCTTCCTTGTTCTTGGGAGTTTGTTGACATAGGGTTACATTTTAAAATGCATCAAGGTGCCCTCAACTGTTTTTTTTTTTTTTTTGTGCTTTCAGCTTTCAGATAAATACATTAAGGTTTTGATCCTTTAAAATAAACCAAAATCAAAATCACTGCTGTGGTAAGAAAAAAAAATAGCTGGTGGAACAGGAGGAAAAAAATAATGTTTTATTAAAGTTTGGAGGAACACGTTCATGATATATCCATAGCCCACTCACCTATGTTCCTCGACATTTTTTAGCATCCCTCCACCACCCTGTCTCCTCACACTTGCCTGGTTACTATCCTAACCAGAGATACAGGGGGATATGGTGCATAAAACAAAATAAATTGTAAATAATAAATCAGCACCATAGCAGATTGCAAGTGATCAAGAGACAGGGGTCAGGCACATATGGGACACGTGCCAATGTTAATCACTGGCACGTGACACTACCTAAAGAGATGTATGTATTTCATTTAAATAAAGTCCCTCGAACTTGCATACATACGTACATTTTGAGGTTATCTTTTCTCATAGTAACACCCTATTTTATTACGTTAGGAGCTATAAATACTATTAAAGTATGATATTTAACCTGGGTTATCGAGTGACTGGAGGTGCACACTTCTGTGATTATCCCGCCGTGTGCCATAGATTTTCGACCCCTGGCTTGGGGCATTTTATTCAACCCATTGCAAGGGTTTCACCAGAAGTGGTCACTTGTGCAATGTAGGCAATGATATACATCAGAATACACGAGATAGAGGGAAGTTAGCAAGGTAAGGGCATAACAAATTAACTGGAACACTGGGGACCCACAGAAAGGCACATTTATGTCCTCCTTAGTTACCACAACTGATTCAGATCGTCAGCTCGTTAGTAATGACCTCCATGAACTCCATGTCAGATAAGAAAGACTTAAAAGGTGCAGTGCTGTGAATTCCCATGATAAGGACTGAAAACCACTATTCTTAATGCACCGTAAGGAGATGAGGATTGAGGATGGAGGAAGTATACAAGGTTAGGCTTTCTATACATGCAGATTATTTACTTTTATATGTGTGATTCCCCTTCTGCTTTGCCGCCTATGCTTAAGGTATTTGACTACTTTTCAGCCTATGTTAAATGAATTGGGAGAAGAGTGTGTTCATGCCCTAATGTTGAAGACTGAACTCTCGATTTCTTAATTTGTTAGATCACTTTATCTATACCTTTACCTATGTAGGATTGGTCATACCTAAAAAAGTCTTAACTTTACTTAAGCCATAATGAAGTTGAAAATAACTGTTGAGAACTGTGGAGAGTTTTTGTGTTATCTTGTTTTGTTTACCCTTTTTTTTAGAACCTACCCATATATTTGCCTCATTCACTTTTACACAACCAGATTCTGTTATTTTGTCTTTTATTTGAGGCTACAGAGCACATAGAATCTAAGGTCTACCTGCAGAAGCCTAAGGAGCTAGGTGGTCCAGCACTACCTCTTTTTAACATTACTACTGGACTGCTAATGCCAGGGTTATGGTGTTCTGGCAGAGCAGCGATCATCTTGCATTGCAAGAGATATGTAAAGGTTCAGCAAAAAACAGAAAAACAAACAAATAAATAAATAAAATAGCATAAAGGTTTGGAACACTATGAGGCTAAGTAAATAAAGACTTTTTTGGTGCACTATTCCTGTAATAATGATCTTCAGAGCATATATATATAGATATATTAGTCCATCATTTATTTTGAAGACTACTGAGCTTGGACCTACTAGTCATTTTGTTCTGTGACTTCGGTTGTGCTGACAACATCAGGAGGAAAATTCCTGTGCAAAAACTGCAACTGGTTTAGTGTGTCACTTGTTTCATAGGGTAACCTGTAATGGCCACATAAATACTGGAAAGTGAAAATAAAGTGAATCTAGAGCATGTTGAATTCACAGAGCATTTTGTAAACCACACAATGAGCTTCTAAAATGATCAGCATTCACATTTTAGTCAAATACTGAGTCTGACACCCATGAAACGCTGAGAGAGAGGGTGACAGATAATATAAGTATGTGTGGCATGTCTGTTTTTGCGAGATATGCAAGCCTTGTTTCTCAGCTGTGTTGGACACACTTTCCAGCTGGCAGTCAGACCACTGATGCTGTGCAGCGTGTCATTTACAAAATGTAAACACTGACTCACCGACTAGTAGATCTCTTTTCTGGACGACTAGTTGAAAAAATGAGTAGTCATATAAACACACAGAGAAAAAGGGTGTCAAAGGGATACAACAGCTTGTCATTGGGGCAGTACCCTTATCTTTGTACCTTTTTTTACCACAAAAAGGTTCATAGTAGTACCTTAAGGTACGTACTTGTACTCTAAGGTACTAATATGCACCTTTTAGGAGTAAAAAAGGTACAAAGATGTCCTTTTAAGGGTACTGCCCCAGTAACAAGCTGTTGTACCCTTGAAGGTACAATTTTGACACCCTTTTTCTCTGTGTGAACCCTATTGTGCAGTTTGCATGTTAGTAAGAAAAAAAGAGGGAAATTCATGGGTGAATGCATATAGGAAAGCAATTATTATTAGTAAAGATAAACAGTAGGGGAGGAAGAAGAGACCGGGAACAATTATCAACAACGTGACCGGCTGACCTGCCCTCATGGTAAATCCATAGCCATAGATTTCCCATCACATGTGTTCATGACCCTGAAGGAACCGTGATCAGTTTGTACACTCACCATGTACATACAAGCAGCCACAGGCTCCTTGCAATTTATAGCCTTCACATCGACTCAATGAAAAAACATGACTGCAAGGCGATCTTCACTTGTTAACATGCTCATGAACCACAAAGAAAAAAAACATGTATTGATCACGGCATCGGCAATAACAAAGTAGAAAACCAGTAAGGTGCTTCATTTTGAATTCATATGCAAAAATAGTATGAATTCTTATTTAATGAGTCACATTTACATTAAGTAAATGTTTGTGTAATAGCAACAAACACATATTTTCCAAAACAGTATGCATTCAGTAGGTTAAAATGCACACAATCAAATATAAGTAGGACTGGTATTATCTAACAGAGCTCAAAATCTAAAGAACGTGAAGCGATGCCACCCATAAAGGATCAACAGGAAAACAACAGGCGCAGAGGGCATAAAAGTAAATGTCCTTCATTAGTATTGTTAATGATAAAAGCCTTAATTTGATCCATGAAGCTTCATTTAATCCAGGAAACTATGTTGAGGTGAAACAGATGAATGTTACGGTGCAATGTCAAAGTGCTCCATTTTATCAGTGTCAAATTGTCTCTTGTCTACAGCTCATGAGGACAAGATTAAATACTTGCAGCTTTAAGCCACTGAAACCAGGTTCAAGACGGGTTTAAGTTGCTCCACTTGGGAATGACGTTTAGTCACAGGTTTACAGCAGATCACAGGGATCACTTCTGATTTATGGGCTTCTAAAGACTCAAGGCTCAAGGAAGAAGCTGTCGGCTTTTATAGGGCACATCTTACTTTAATATATTCTGTTCCCCCCCCTATTGTGTCTGTTCTTTTTTCTAGGCGAGTAACCGTCACAAGTAACTCGTCTATCCCGTTGCTCTGGCTCCTCCAGAATCCCCTCTGGCAAACAAACCTGAAGAAAGCTAACACACGCATGCGCTCCCATGAGGAGGAGCATTGCAGTTTAAAAGAAACGTTAATGAAGATGAAGGATGACAAGAAATTTTGGACCATCAAAGCAGTTTCTGTGAAGTGAAACTGAGGTCTTCTACTTAGTTCTGTCTATGTTCTATAAAACATACTTGAAATCATATGCCATTCTGGAACCAAAAACAACACAAACCATCGAATCAGACTTCACAACACAAAATACATTTTTCCACACTATAAATGGAATGAGTGAGTGTGACGTATGTTCAGTGGGCTCTAACAAGGAAAATGTTGATGTGCCAATACATATCCATGCACCATCCAAACGTCATGCTGGTGAACTTGTTTTAAAGCAGGGATGGGCATCTTCTGACCTGGAGGGCCACTGTCCTGCAGAGTTTAGCTTCAATCCTGATAAAAACTCACCTGCCTGTAGCTTTCTAGTAATCCTAAAGACATTGGTTAGCTTGTTCAGATGTGTTTGATTAGCGTTAGAGCTAAACTCTGCAGGACAGTGGCCCTCCACAAAGCCAATTGAAGGCAAACCTGCAATGCCTGCTAACGTTGTGGTACGCAGGGAAGGAGACCAGCAGCCATTTTTTTGGACTACCTTTCTGGGCCTTGAAAGTGTTAATTAAATAGCTGTCTATGGAGGGGTCACAGAGCTCTCCGATTTCATCAAAAATATCTTAATTTGTGTTCCGAAGATGAACGAAGGATTTACGGGTTTGAAACAACATGAGGGTGAGTAATTAATGACAGAATTTTCATTTTTGGGTGAGCTAACCCTTTAAAGGATTCTATCCATCTTATTTTGCAATACAAAATAAGCTATTTTCTGTAAATGTGTGACACTTCCAATTCATTAGTCTCTATAGGTAAATAACTAGAAGAATAACAAAGTGCAGTAAATGACAAAACAATTTGCGCTAGAAACCAGTCTGTTACAATTACAACAATACATTAAAATAATAGTTTGCAATGTCAAGCAGCATAAAGAGCTGTTTTGTACAGCTAAAAATAACTGGAAGCGGATGACACCGGAAGCCAGAGACATTAGATTTACAAATGGCTGCACCCGCTGTTCTGTTAAAAAATAAGGTAGATAAAGCGATGGTATTATCACGTTTAAATGACAGAAGGGTTATGAGGGCCTGTGTTAATATTAGAAAAGCTTTCCAGCACTGGAGAGACCTAAGCGGGAAGGCCTGAAAACAGACGCCGAGGTTGCATTGTTTCTGCTCCATACGTGAGTAACACTGGTTTTGAGTGTGTGCTGCTGGCAACTAATAACGAACTCTTGCTTGTATATGCTCATGTACTATGTCCATTTTTTGTTCTTCCTTGTCGTTCGTTCATCATCTTTGCTTTATTTTTCACAAAGCTTTAGCTTCGCTTCTGCTATGATAAAGAGACATCCACTACATTGCGTGTTTGTGAATTTTGGGGTGGAGCAATGAAGGAAGGGGTGTATTTGTTTGGGTGTTCAACAATGATTTTTAGAAATAGTGCACCTTTAATCATGTGAAAAATCGCAGGTGACAAGAACATCCAAAGATAACCGAGAGTTTATGTGGCCAAAATGCGGTCCGAGGGTGATGGAGACTGAATTCAGAGTCTGATAGCAGCAAGCCTGTCTGCCCTGATACCAGCACCACTCTCAGGCAACTGAACAAGACCTAGTAGGCCTAGACTAAAGCACTATATTTTCTTTTGGTAACTGAAAACACTATCATGGAAATAATGTGGAACTTTATGAATGACAGGCATTCCAGTTCTGCTGAGCTTTCTGCTGAGTTCTGCAGGTGCAAATTCTGTGTGGGCTTGGTGATACCTCTCTCTCTCTCCGTCTCTGTAAAAATTAGCGTACTGCAGGCAGTGCTCTCTGTCTCTCTCTTCTGTTCCTTTAATGTGCCTCTTTTTTCTTGTCAAGTAATCATTGAAGAACCCGTGCGTCTGACACCGTCTCCAAGGCAACAGCGCTTCAGATGGGAAGGCAGGCAATGTGTGTACGTGACACACACACACACACACTCAAAGACACACACACACACACATAGTGATACTTTGACAGCACAAGGCCGAGTGTACACAAGACGATCTGGCAGAGTTTGCTCTTTTGTGGGTTGTGTGTGTGTTTTACAGAGATCTCTACAAGCCACACATGTTAACTGCGGCTGATAACCCTGATATCTGAATATGACCAAAGATAACACACATACACACACATGTTGGTACGCCATTATGAGGATTTTACATAGGCGTGATGCTTTTTATACAGAGCCCCTATTTTTATACTGAATCGCTTAAGCCTAACCCCATTAGTAAACATAACTCTCACAGAAAAAATGTAGTATGTACCATTTCAATTACGGGGACAGCTATTAATAATGATAATGTAGGGGTAGAGACTTTAAACCTGAATACACACTACATTATGAGGACATTTTGTCTTCATAATTAAGTACACACACACGTTTTCATGTTTTATGGGGACATTCCATAGACATAATTATTTTTAAACCCTACAAACTGTATATTCAATCCCCTAACCCTACCCATCACAGAAAACGTTCAGCATTTTTAGATTTTCAAAAAACATCACTTAGTGTGATAAGCTGTTTTCCTCATGTGGACCAAAAATGTCCCCACAAGGACAAGGATTTCAGATATTGCCATCTTTCTTTATCCCCATAACATAGAGTTTACCAGTACCGCACACACACACACACACACACACACAGAAAGAGAGAGATGTACGCACAGACGTTAGCACAGCCAAACAGAGAGAAAAAAACAACAGAGAGTGTCATGATCTGTTTGTTGGATTGTGCAGTCATATCTGTCTTTGCTTAATAATCATGAGCTCGCTTATAGTCCAGCCCCCACACACTCATAGCCTCATGAATTATTCATGTTTGCTAAGTGTCAGCTTAGCAGACCCTCTGTCAGAGGGCACAGTGAAGATCTGCCCCATAGTTTTTTAATACAAGTGATGTCAGGAATTAACTTGGGCAAATATCTAATAATTTCTATAAATCTAATAATATCAAGCACACACTCATAGTAGTAAGATGATTTTAATCAGTTTAAAATCATTCCATTAAGCCAAGATAATTTTAAATGATTCATTTATGCTGTTCAACAGAAAAGCCATAAGATGGATCAAAGAAAACTCCCCACACACAACATACACACCTCACATCGCAGTTGCTCTAGAATCACACACTTTGCTGGAGATGTGCTGCTGATTCGGTCACTTTAGAAAGTAACTTGAGGAGAACACACACATATGATTTTGAAATAAACTGACCTGGCAGGTAGTAGAGAGGTGCTTTTAGTCCAAACATGGTCTCTGTTACAGTGTCATGTTGCTGGTCGATGAAGTCAGGAGGTGTGGCACGTACCGACCCGTCCAGCGGTGAGAACTGTCCCCACGCACCCAGAGCCGGGCTAAAGGTTTGAGGTTAAGAGACCTCACTAGTCAACCTGTCATCTCTGAATCACCCCAATTCACAGGAGTGTGAGCTGTGCGTGTGTGTGTGCAGGGTCAGAGGGGGGGTCACCAACAAGCTAGACCCAGCAAAAAAAAAAAAAAAAAAGAAAAAAAAAAGAAAAGCCCACTATGATTGTGTTTTATTGTTTCATGCTGAAAAGCGATAGAAGTAATCCTTCAAGAGGCTTGTCCCACAATGGCGAGTCTCTTCCTCCATCCCAGGATGAGGATATGTGGAGAGAGCTGTCTTCCTTTCTCAGTCTCTCTCTCCTCTTGCACTCATTCAGCGTCTTCTAGCAGCACGAGGAGGAGGAGGAGGAGGAGAAACCCCTCAGGATATAGCATGGATAACAGGGGAGGAGGGGGGAGAGAGAGAGAGAGACAGAGAGAGAGAGAGAGAGAGAGAGAGAGAGAGAGGGAGACAGGGAGGGAAGTGGTTATGCCCGCTGATGGTTCTTCCCATGAGCATCATTATCAGTACAGTGGGATAGCACTGGAACAGCATGTGATTGGTCGGAGAACAGGGCGGTGACACGGGGGCATTATTCAGCATTGAGGGCATCTGTTCATTCCCCTGCTCCTGGATCTGCCCTTAAACGGTGTCATCTTAACCTGCAGAACATCTGAGCCTCACACACTCAGACTGACAGTGAAAACGGCAGCTGGCACACACACACAAACAGCATTTCCAGGGTGGTGTGATGTTACAGCGGGATGAGCGCAAGACAACGTGAACACAACAGATTTTCTTTTGGTTGTTTTCTCCATTTTTTCCTCTTGTCTCTCAATTTTAGTTTCAGTGTCAAAGTACTTTACTGGCATGATTGTTTGACATATGATAGTGCCAGTGCATTAATACACACACTGAAAGAAAAGAGAAATAAAATAAAAGATATAATGTACAATATACAATATGCAAATAAAATGCAAAAATAGGATCATGTTGCTGGCTTTGAAACATGTCTTTCCTGTCATGACCCAAACAACGAAAACACCCCCCCCCCCACGTCACACACACTCATGCAGCGGGTGGGGGTTTAACTATCTGCTATGGAGCTGCATGCAGAGCAGAACAAAACCAGCAGGAGACAGATACAGGAAAAATAAAAGACTCATGGCAAGGAGATACAGACAGAAGGAGGGGAGAGACAACTTGTGCCCTGAGGGCTGTCTCACTCTCACTATACCTGCACACACAGATAAATGTCTGTCTGTCTTTACCTCCCCCTTCCTAAAGAAACATGCCACAGAGGGAGAGACAGGCATGCACACAGAGAAACACTAATCAGAGAAAGAGACAGATGGAGAGAGTGACAGATGCAGGAGAGATGGCCAGTCCTACTGTGAACCTGCACTCACACAGGAGAGACACACACTAGACTTTTTTTTTTTTGCTTTTATATATTTCTATATTTTTTTATATAAAAAGATAATAACAATGACTTCACTCTAACCCAAACATTAAAATAAAATGTTTAGCATGATTTATGATTTGTTTATGATGCTTTGTAAAATTTGGGGGCAGATATAGGACAATCCGTTTCATTATTTCTCTTAGAAAAATGTGAAAATAAAATGATGTTTATGTGTAATGATCCAGACAGAGACAGCATGTGTGTAACGATTCAGATGGTGACTGAAAGGCTTTAAAAAGACAATGGAGATCCTGAGACACATTCGTGCTCTGTCCCAGTCAGGTGCACATCCATATAAAAACAGTAATGCCTCAATCTGTCTGGGATCACCTGCCTGAAACCACTAGAACCCTTCAGATTGTTGAGTGTGTGTATGTGTGTGAGAAGCTACAGAAGAAAGGGATGTCAGACGTTTCTATGGTCTCTCCTCGGAGCATGAAGTGATTGGTCCCTTGTCTATCCAGACTAAACAAACAGTGACACCAGCTCACTAAACCCTAGATTTGGTCATTTCCTGCTGATCTCAAGTGTCTGTACGGTGTTGCATAGGCTTCTTTTTGATTTAAGACTCTGCGGCCATATCCCAAACGCTGCCCTCTGTCACTTTCATGACATAATGTTGTAGACTTCTGCACCAGTCTACACCAATGCATGCTCAGCAAAAGGGCACATAGCCCCCCCTCCTCACCTACGTTCTCATTAACTTTACAGACACGATCAATCAACGGCCACAAGAACACAAGTCCACATCAAGTGTGCCATTTGAGAATTTGCCATTTGTTGTGGGTTCCCTATATTATTATTAACATTCATAATTATTATGATTTAGTTTGATTATTAGGATTTTTGTTCTGGTTTTAATACAATTCACCACACCCACAAAAAAAAAAAAAAAAAATCACAACGAAAACAGTTAATAGTAACCGATGTAAATAGCGAACAGTTCAAAACAATATATTATAACAAAATTATGACATTACAAAAACACACTACAAAAATAAAAAAACATAAATATGATGATAAATAAAACTATTTAAGAAATATTTTAACATTTTATAATTGTATTTAATATTTTCATTTTCACAAGCTGTTTATACTGTATACAGAAATGACAACTTTTTTAACTTGCAGGGCCAGATTTACTAAACAGGGCAAATTAGTGTGAGAGCGCAATTCCAAAAAAGCGCAGATAGAAGTGGAAAGTTCTGTCCGTGATCTACTGACGACGCGAAGAACACAGACGCAGCCGGATCATTTCCATAATGACCAACGCAATCTACCAAGAGCAGCGCAAAATAGCGTCTGGTTTAAGACATGTTTTTTTGGGGGCGGTAAATAATGCCGCAAATACCAGTAAATTGACGAGAGCAAACCTTAGTAAATCACCTTGCGTGATTCATTTAAATACTCTCCTCCCATAAATTTTGCGTCTGAAAGGGAAACTCCTACAAATGCATATGCCTTTTTTAGTGCTAATTTTTTACTGCGTGTTTTGAGTAACGGAATGTCTATTTACACCAAGTGCAAATAGCGTGCCTTGTTGGCAAGTGCTATTTGCACTAGCTCTGCCTAACAATGCCTGTTTGGGAAAAACAAGATTAAAAAAATAACAGGCATATTTTAACACTTTCAGTGGTGTAGTCAGTAAAGCATAAGGCTTAAAGATCTAGGTTTTGACGCGATCGACCCGGGTTCGAATCCGCCTTTTGCAGAGCTCGCTCTTCTCTCTTTTCCTATCACATATCACATCGGAAAGGCATTTACTTTCAATAAAAATTAAGAAAATGTTCTAAAAAATGGAAATAAAGTGCCTAACGAAATGTTTAATAATAATAAAAGCATTTATTGGGCAGGTTTAGGGATAGGTATAGGGAGGGCTTTTATTGTCCCATTAAGGCGGCATCCATTTATTAATTTTAATAAATATAATCATTTACACTCTATGTTATTATTGCATCCTGTTTATGTACAACAATACTGAGGTGCAAATAGTATGTAAATAGCATCTAATTAATATTTACACATATTGCAAAGAACTACTTTTACATGGTGTAAATAGAATATATCACTATTTTCACTTAGTATGCTATTTCACTTAGTAAATAGCATCTACAGCTATTTGCACTTAGTGTAAATATCATCTATCGCTAAGAAAATATGTTATTTTCACTTAGTGTAAATAGAATCTAGTTGCTATTTACACTTGGTGTAAATAGCATCTATTGCTATTTGCACTTAGTGCAAATAGCCGCTGCCTTTTAGTAAACCCTGACAGTAGATTTTTAAAGCCAAAAGAGGGTTTGCGCTGACGCAAAGTAAATCTGGCCCCAAATGTTTTGTTACATTTGTGCTTGAAAATGACCCTTACTATCCTTAATTGGGCTTGTTATTTTGCATTTTAGGCTTATTTTAAGCAGAAAGTATGTATATTCTGCGAATGTATTTGTTGCAAGTGTAATTGTTTATTTATTTTAATATAGGCCTGTAGTTAAGATGTGTGGAAATTACTGCGTTGTGACGGAACTTTTGGAGACATTTAAAATTGTGCAAAACAATCCTGCACCCTGTTGAGGCCCTGTTATAATGCACATACAAACAGTATTACTTTAATTTAACATGAATAGTTAGTATGTTACTACCTTGAAAGCGATAGCGATGTTTCTTTCGATATTTGACGATAATTGCGCTCTGCTCTCGTCCAGGTTATGTTCTTCATGAAGTAGCGGCGCGCGACCAAGTAGAGTCAGTGTAGCTCGCAGCGCCATCTGTTGGTGAAAATAATCACTACAGATTGCTCTTATAACCAGCAGGCTGCTGTATGTTGGTCGGGCTTTTTGCAATGTATTTGCGGATTGTTTTGAATGAGCTGTAAAACGGGGACATTTCTGGGGACATCTCCAGTCTGGGACAAAACACCAAAAACCGGGACTGTCCCTGGAAAAATTGCATTGTTGAGAAAAAAAAAAACAGATAAGTTGCATTACATTTTATTACATTCGGAAATAATGTAAAATATCAATGAATAAAAAAATAACGTTTTCATACATTATATACACTATAAGCGTATTTTAGTTCCCCTCACTCCACAACAATTCCTTAGGTACTGTATATTACACTGCTTTATATACAAACCCGATTCCAAAAAAGTTGGGACACTGTACAAATTGTGAATAAAAAAGGAATGCAATAATTTACAAATCTCATAAACTTATATTTTATTCACAATAGAATATAGATAACATATCAAATGTTGAAAGTGAGACATTTTGAAATGTCATGCCAAATACTGGCTCATTTTGGATTTCATGAGAGCTACACATTCCAAAAAAGTTGGGACAGGTAGCAATAAGAGGCCGGAAAAGTTAAATGTACATATAAGGAACAGGTGGAGAACCAATTTTCAACTTATTAGGTCAATTGGCAACATGATTGGGTATAAAAAGAGCCTCTCAGAGTGGCAGTGTCTCTCAGAAGTCAAGATGGGCAGAGGATCACCAATTCCCCCAATGCTGCGGCGAAAAATAGTGGAGCAATATCAGAAAGGAGTTTCTCAGAGAAAAATTGCAAAGAGTTTGAAGTTATCATCATCTACAGTGCATAATATCATCCAAAGATTCAGAGAATCTGGAACAATCTCTGTGCGTAAGGGTCAAGGCCGGAAAACTATACTGGATGCCCGTGATCTTCGGGCCCTTAGACGGCACTGCATCACATACAGGAATGCTACTGTAATGGAAATCACAACATGGGCTCAGGAATACTTCCAGAAAACATTGTCGGTGAACACAATCCACCGTGCCATTCGCCGTTGCCGGCTAAAACTCTATAGGTCAAAAAAGAAGCCATATCTAAACATGATCCAGAAGCCCAGGCGTTTTCTCTGGGCCAAGGCTCATTTAAAATGGACTGTGGCAAAGTGGAAAACTGTTCTGTGGTCAGACGAATCAAAATTTGAAGTTCTTTTTGGAAAACTGGGACACCATGTCACCCGGACTAAAGAGGACAAGGACAACCCAAGTTGTTATCAGCGCTCAGTTCAGAAGCCTGCATCTCTGATGGTATGGGGTTGCATGAGTGCGTGTGGCATGGGCAGCTTACACATCTGGAAAGGCACCATCAATGCTGAAAGGTATATCCAAGTTCTAGAACAACATATGCTCCCATCCAGACGTCGTCTCTTTCAGGGAAGACCTTGCATTTTCCAACATGACAATGCCAGACCACATACTGCATCAATTACAACATCATGGCTGTGTAGAAGAAGGATCCGGGTACTGAAATGGCCAGCCTGCAGTCCAGATCTTTCACCCATAGAAAACATTTGGCACATCATAAAGAGGAAGATGCGACAAAGAAGACCTAAGACAGTTGAGCAACTAGAAGCCTGTATTAGACAAGAATGGGACAACATTCCTATTCCTAAACTTGAGCAACTTGTCTCCTCAGTCCCCAGGAGTTTGCAGACTGTTATAAAAAGAGGGGATGCCACACAGTGGTAAACATGGCCTTGTCCCAATTTTTTTGAGATGTGTTGATGCCATGAAATTTAGAATCAACTTATTTTTCCCTTAAAATGATACATTTTCTCAGTTTAAACATTTGATATGTCATCTATGTTGTATTCCGAATAAAATATTGAAATTTGAAACTTCCACATCATTGCATTCTGTTTTTATTCACAATTTGTACAGTGTCCCAACTTTTTTGGAATCGGGTTTGTATATTATATTATACTTTAATACACAGATATAATATATGCATGTGGTTTCTTTACTTGCTGTTTTCGTTCACAGACATAACCGACTGTGTTTATGTGAACTTTGTGTTTTTTTGACATAACCTTGTGTGTATTTTACAGTTTAAGAGCAATATTAAGACGTGAAAGAGAATTTAGTTTAATACTCACTGGACGCTCCGTCTGACAACCAGCTTTCTGTGTGCATGCTTCAGATGTGTGCGCTCAGAAAACCATATATCAGAAGTTTAGAATGATATGGCTTTAAAACGCATGCAGATAATAAACTTTCATGATGATGAAGAACTGCAATGTCATGTGAGCGTGACCGCGATAGAGATGATAATCAAAACAAAACAGATGTTTTAGTTTTTGGCAGAGTAGTATCCGAGGCATGAGCTGTACAGGCTCCGTCCTCTTCTGGAAAGTGGGGTGGGGAGCAGCATCTCATTTGCATTTAAAGATACATGCACGGAAACAGCCTGTTTTCCCTTCCACTCAAAAATGGGCATTTACAACATGGTATAATAAATGATCTGTGGGGTATTTTGAGCCAGACACATTCTGGGAACACCTGAAACTTATATTACATCTTGTAAAAAAGGGCATAATAGGTCCCCTTTAAGTATAAAACAAACAAATTTATTTAAAGCGAAATTGAAACTACCAACATGTGGGAAATGCACTATACAAGCCACACTGTAACAAGTGACAGCACATTTCAGATGATGCACCCTTTTTGTATGTTCCAGAAAATATGGTATATAGTTTGTGTATTAATTTTAATAAATTAATTCAAGATCAAATGCAAGAATTTCAAATGAAACTTATACCACTGTTGAATAGCGAGATCTATCACAAAGCAAAATTCTTTCTGACCTAAAGTCAGTTTAAGATTTCTCCCATGTTTATAAGATGACTGGTAATGGAAATGGTTTGTCGGATATGTCAGTATGTTAATCTTTATAAGACAGTTTTGTAGTACTCAAGACCAGAACATATTTTCATGGTCACACTGTGTTGTCTTCAGTTCTCTGTTTTGACTCAGACTATACTCAGGTCTCAGCCTGGACACAGACTCAAATGAGTCCATGGACTCAACTACAATGCAGTTCACATGGTGGCCAAAAGATAGCAAGTAACTGAAGCTAAGATTAATTATTAGGACAAATACCTGCACTTCAGCTGCCTCGTAAAATCTGGACTGTCTACTCACCCTTTTTGTGTACATGCACAAAAGAATGCACAAGGACGCCAGACCGCTGAAATGAATAGATCAACAAATGTGACACAAAGCATGTGGTTAAGAGATCTATCTATGCTCAGACATAATAAACTCAAGTTGACCTTTAACCTCTGCCCCATCCTCTCTCTTTCATCTCAGCAGTTGTGCTTGGGGGCCGGCTGCAGGAGCCCCATCTCCATATGCTAATTGTGGTCAAGCTCAAAGAATTAATTTGCAAATGTGTCATTACCCATCAGAGGCAGCAGAGGGAGGGTGCTAATTATGAAACTGTGCACTGGGCGTAAAATTCTGCCCAGGTCATGCCACCAAGCTGTTCCTTGTTGCTGAAAAGCAGGAGGGGACAGAGGACGCAAATCACGTTCAAAAAGAAAGAGATGTAAGCGAGCTAGCATACAAACATGTAAGCTTTACTTCAGTTAAAGTGGACATTTAAAACATTGATTCTCCCCACACCCCCCTTCACATTATTAATTAAGGTTTTTAATCCTGAACAGTTGCTGTACATGAGAGTGGTCATAAGTTATCAAGCTTACTGTTTTGATATCATAATTACGATTTCTGAGTCATTTTTGCAGTTTGGTTTATTTTAATTTAGGAGATGAGTTAAACGAAAAATTAGATTTGAGTTCAGAACACTACAGTATGTCACAGTCATTTAGCTCTTTATGGGGTTATAAAAAAGTATTTCTCCTTGTCTCTGACAGTATCGTCAACGCTATCTCACGACCAATTCATACGTATTTGTACGAGGTGGCTAATTTGTACGAATTCGTATGACCTCACTCTTATGAATTCGTACGATTTGTCTAAACCGCAGTGACGGGTAGGTTTAGGGGTGGGGTTTGAGGTTGGGTCAATCGTACGAAATCATACGAATTGGGCAACTCGTCAAATACGTACGATTTAGCAAAAATCTTACAAATTTGTACAAATTAGCCACCTCGTAAAATACGTACGAATCAATCGGGTTTCCTGATATTTATATTTGCCTGGTTTCAACGCTGGGGAAATAAATAAAACAAAGTCTGAAAGCATACACAAGCCCTAAATACAATATAGCTAGATCTAAATCCGGAAGATATCGCCCAGCTCTAAAAAGAAGTTAAAGCACTAAGGCACAACAAGCATATGATTTTCTGTTTTATAAAAAGATCGATCAAAGACATTTAAAATACAATAAAAGGAGGAATATTAGTGCAATTTGGTGGAAATCAAATGTAATGTAAATGTTTAACCACTAGATGTAACACTAGATGTCACAAGCATTTACAAACATATGATCAGTTTTCTTTTTCAAATAAATAAAACTCTTAAGACATCAGCCTCAGAGTCATGTAGTTTTTAAAACCTAGAAACGCCCCTGATGTCAACAAATAAATTCAAAACTTTAATTTGACAGATCAATTCAAAACTTGGTAACACTTATTTTAACGTGACGTAGTTACACGTTACAACAGTAATAGCAGTAAATTATGCATAACTACAAACAACTAACAATAACAGTTTTTTTTTTTGGCTCTATCACACAGCTTTAGTCTATGCAAACCTAAATAACCTATTTAACCTAAATTGTTATATGTATCTGAACCTGTTGATTGCAGTCATTTCCACTGATCTGTGATAAAACAATACATAAAAATCTCAAGACATCAGCCACAGAGTAATGTAGTTTTCAATAGTAATAGGAAGAGTACTGTTTTAAGTTTTGATGCTTAACTTTCCAGATGACAGTGGTGGCAGTGTCACAGATGCCAGTAGAGATGACCTGCAACAGGATCAGTTACAACTGGATACGTGTGTGTGTGTGTGTGTGTGTGTGGTTCAGGTATACCCTATTTTATGGGGACAAATAGAAAAATAATCATGTTTTAAGCTTATTTTTTTTTACCCCATTGGCAAATCATTTTACTTGTTTTAAACAAAATGCACTTAATGTATATTTTTTTCTCCAGGAAACAAGACAACTTATGTCATTTTGCTTATTTTTAGACATTTTGACTGGAAATAAGGAAAAAAAAAATGAAGTAAGCATTTTTTTTTGCAGTGTAAGGGGTAGAATATACAGTTTGTGCAGTATAAAAATCATTATGTCTATGGAATGTCCCCATAAAACATGGAAACTCAACATTTGTGCTGTGTGTGTGAGAGTCTGTGTGCGTGTGTATATGAATTAGGACTACAATATATTAAATTATGAATAACATAATACTTTTTTGTTGCTGTCTCAGAAATTAGCTATTTACATACAAATACATTATACTCTATATTTTACTGTATTGCAGATGAGTTAGGGAGAGCAGACAAGCAACTGGGCACAGAATCTAGTGAGAAACAAGATGATTTAGGCACTTTGGAATCAGGACCAAAACAAGTTTATCTCAAAGATTATCCAGTCACTAGATCTTGGAGATCAAAGGACATTCTGCTATGCTTGCAGAATCTTTGGAAAAGATTCTTCCTCACAAAATGACAGAACAGATCAGAGACTGTAGTAAAGAACTGCACTGTAAAGATATATACAGTAATGTTACGTGGAGTAACTGATTGTGTGTGTGAGAGAGAATATGATTTTTTTTTTTACCTGCAAGACTGTAAAATTATGAATGTAAAATATGAATAATTTGTGTTACTTTGTGCTTACTAATAAACAATATTGCATAATTGCGCTTGCAAATCATGTTATCTTATCACCCAGCCCCTGATGTTTCGGGCTCAGCCCCTGATGTTTTTAAAACCTAGAAATGCCCCTGACGTCAACAAATAAATTCAAAACTTTAATTTGATGGATCAATTCAAAACTTGGTAACACTTATTTTAACGTGACGTAGTTAACCGTTACATGTACTTAAAAAGTAATAACAGTAAATTATGCATAACTACAAGCAACTAACATGGGGTAAAAGGCTCACCAGCATAGGGGCAAAAGGCAAGTATTGATACAAATACTTTAGTTCAAATAATACGTTTTTAATCATGTCTAAGTTAATACTTGTTCAAAACAAACACTTTAGCAAATTTTCTACTATTTTCGGTTTATTTTGATAAATAAAAGAAATCATTTTTGTTCAATAAATATACTGTCATTAAAATATTTTCATCTTAAAAATACAGAAACAAAATTATTTAAAAAGTGCACAAAGCAAGGTCCATAAAGACATGGATGAGTGAGTTTGGTGTGGAGGAACTTGACTGGCCTGCCCCGAGTCCTGACCTCAACCCGATAGAACACCTTTGGGATGAATTAGAGAGGAGACTGTGAGCCAGGCCTTCTCGTCCAACATCAGTGCCTGACCTCACAAATGCGCTTCTAGAAGAATGGTCAAAAATTCCCATAAACACACTCCTAAACCTTGTGGAAAGCCTTCCCAGAAGAGTTGAAGCTGTTATAGCTGCAAAGGGTGGGCCAACTCCATATTAAACCCTATGGATTAAGAATGGGATGTCATTAAGGTTCATGTACATGTAAAGGCAGGCGTCCCAAAACTTTTGGCAATATAGTGTAAGTCTTTATTAATCCATAATCTCCCCCTGTAATCATAATTTTGATATTATGAAAAGGATTTAAAATGCTTGCTGTTTTACTGCCTCTAGTGTTCATTTATGTTGGAAACTTTATGTATGTGTGTATGTATTGGTAGGTATTTTGCATTTTGCAGAAATTTTGCCACAGGTACGTTTTTCCAATGAGTCTGTGTTGATAAATCTACAACATTTTTAAAAACAGCCAAATTTCCATGTGCATCATCAAAAGCGGATGTTAAGAAAAGTGCTGAGCTGAATTTTGTGCCATCTAGTAGTTTAAAAGAGAATAAAGTCAAATGCACCTTTTACCCCGGTGCGCCTTCAGCCCCTTTGTACCCTACACTTTTGGTGCTCTAGCAGTTAATAAACAAAAATGCATGCGTTTTGCAGAAGAACATTGTAGCCGGGATCTACTTCTCTTTGTTTATGTATATGACGAGTCACACAGGTACTGGGCTAAATAACTTAAATAACCCATTTAACCTAAAGTGTTATATGTATCTGAATCTATTGATTGCAGTCATTTCCACTGATCTGTGATAAAACAAACAGCCACTGTGACCTATTAATGCTGGGGAATGTTCACACACAAAGAGAGCCCGGAATGTGCCCACGTCTGACCTCGGGGCAAGCAGATGGTGCCGCAGTGCTCATCACAAGATTTTCTATTTTCTTTAAGGCCGTGGATCTTAGAGCTCTGGGGTGATTGCTGTACAGTAATTTATGGCTTCTGCTCCCTGGGGTTGACCCTATTTGCCTCAGTTGAGTCTCCAGACAAAAGCTGGGGCGTCTGGGGAACTGCCTCCTTTCTGCCTACCGTCTCCAGAGAGACTCCCCCTGTGCTCTGCATAGTAAAGGTGGGACTTCTACTTTAGTAGAATAAGCTTTTGGTTACGAGTTACTGATGCACTCCCTGTGGGTGGAGTTGCTCTGATGTAGTTTTATGGACACATACGGCAGACCCCATCCCTGAGGGGGAGGCTAAAAGTTGAAAAATGTGGTGGGACCAGACAGGTACACAAGAGACCCTTATGTTTGAATGGAAGTCTATAAAGGAGATGCCTCAGCATGGCGAATTAACCCTACTACAGTTTTTTTAGAACAAACTAATGTTCTATGTTCTATGTTCTAACTATGTTTTAAAAAATCCTACCCCCCAGCAGAATCCTATTTGTATTTCTTAGACGTTTCCTGCTTAAGGCAAGACACCCCAGGTGAATAAGGTAGAAAATGTAACCAGTTTATCTGTTTTCTGAAACGCTATGTTTAAATATGCAAATGCTACATTATCTAAAGAAATATGCACTTATTTGCATACATTTCTAGAAAAGAAATCTGAACTTTGGATAAAGCCAGGTTCAAAATTCTTGTTTCATTTTGTTGACATTTTAGAGTCAAAGGTTTTTACAGATGGGATTTTGGATCTCTTTGTTTTACTCCATAAATAAAAAAATACTGCCCAAAGAATCACCATGTTTCTAGGAATAAAATGTTGTATAAAAAACAGGCAAGTGATATATGAACAAGCCTGTCTGCAAAAAACCTTCAGAATATAGCTAGAAATAAACTATAAAGCTGGTGAAGCTACTGAAGTGGAGATTTGTGGCTCAGTGCATGAGCAAAAAAAAGGTAGTTCACCCAAAAATGAAAATTCTGTCATCATTTTGTCACCCTCAAGTTGTTCCAAACCTGTATAAATTTCTTTGTTCTGCTGAACACAAAGGAAGATATTTGGGGAAAAAAATACTATGGTAGTCAATGGCTGCCGAGATCTGCTTGGTTACAAACATTCTTCCAAATATCTTCCTTCCATTTTTGGGTGAACTATCCCTTTAAGGATACGTAAAATTGTTTTTGGATGCTTTCTTTCCACCTGTCTGAAACAACACGTTATGAAAAGCCAAATAGCCCAAAATCTCAAAACTGACCAGTGTCTTTGCCTTTAGTGTCTTAAGAGAATATCTGGTTACATCAATGTATACTCAGACAAACAACATGCAAAAATAACAGGTTAACTTTCTTAGGCAGTCATGAGTTCAAGGTGTTGACCTTTACAGGCTGGTAATATGTCGGTAATGTTTAAGAGACATGAATCATATTTAAGAGTTATGATAATACTACTGAGATGTACATGTTGCAGCACAATTGTCTGCAACACTGTCATTGTGTATTTTGTTGGTTCTTATGTTTCATGTTCTAGTTTTTTTTTCCATGACAGGTCATTTATTTTGAAATTCTATTTTTTTTTGGCCTTGTCCTGTCTGTGTTTACTAAGACTGAATCTGAATCCGAAATCACCCCCATACCCTCAAATAGAGCATTATTTGAGGGGACAGCCATTTGTAGTGGTGTCTGAAATCATAGTGGACGTTATTGAGTGCACTCATTCAATCCCACATTGCACCTCAATAACGAGTGTACAACTGATGTACACACAAAGGCTGTCCGAATTCACTCACTCACTCGTTTTCATTCACTCCTTCAAGTGAACTGTATTAATGAACTAACTAATAGTGAATAGTGATTGAGGGTTTAGGGGGCGATTTCGGATTCAGCCTTAGTCTCTGCTGTCCTCTGATCCCTTCGTCAGTTTTGATCTGTGTGTTCACCATCTCCACACACACTCCAGCGTTGAGAGCCCCAGATCCAACACACTACCACCAAAATCACATGTCTCTTAGCAACCATATCCATCCAGTCGAAGAGCCATTGATACATTTGGATCTGAGATTAGCACAGGTGGGTTTGTGTTATCACTGTGATAGAGACACATCACTTGGATATTAGCAGCTAAGTGGCATTTCCACATTGAACATGTCTGCTGCTATGGCGTGTGTATGTATGTGTACAGGTTTATACAGTGGGGAGAACAAGTATTTGATACACTGCCGATTTTGCAGGTTTGCCTACTTACAAAGCATGTAGAAGTCTGTAATTTTTATCACAGGTACTCTTCGACTTTGAGTGACGGAATCTAAAATCCAGAAAATCACATTGTATGATTTTTAAGTAATTAATTTGCATTTTATTGCATGACATAAGTATTTGATACATCAGAAAAGCAGAACTTAATATTTGGTACAGAAACCTTTGTTTGCAATAACAGAGATCATACGTTTCCTGTAGTTCTTGACCAGGTTTGCACACACTGCAGCAGGGATTTTAGCCCACTCCTCCATACAGACCTTCTCCAGGTCCTTCAGGTTTCGGGCTGCCGCTGGGCAATACGGACTTTCAGCTCCCTCCAAAGATTTTCTATTGGGTTCAGGTCTGGAGACTGGCTAGGCCACTCCAGGACCTTGAGATGCTTCTTACGGAGCCACTCCTTAGTTGCCCTGGCTGTGTGTTTCGGGTCGTTGACATGCTTCAAGACCCAGCCACGACCCATCTTCAATGCTCTTACTGAGGGAAGGAGGTTGTTGGCCAAGATCTCACGATACATGGCCCCATCCATCCTCCCCTCAATACGGTGCAGTCGTCCTGTCCCCTTTGCAGAAAAACATACCCAAAGAATGATGTTTCCACCTCCATGCTTCATGGTTGGGATGGTGTTCTTGGGGTTGTACTCATCCTTCTTCTTCCTCCAAACACGGCGAGTGGAGTTTAGACCAAAAAGCTCTATTTTTGTCTCCTCAGACCACATGACCTTCTCCCATTCCTCCTCTGGATCATCCAGATGGTCATTGGCAAACTTCAGATGGGCCTGGACATGCGCTGGCTTGAGCAGGGGGACCTTGCGTGCGCTGCAGGATTTTAATCCATGACGGCGTAGTGTGTTACTAATGGTTTTCTTTGAGACTGTGGTCCCAGCTCTCTTCAGGTCATTGACCAGGTCCTGCCGTGTAGTTCTGGGCTGATCCCTCACCTTCCTCATGATCAATGATGCCCCACGAGGTGAGATCTTGCATGGTGCCCCAGACCGAGGGAGATTGACCGTCATCTTGAACTTCTTCCATTTTCTAATAATTGCGCCAACAGTTGTTGCCTTCTCACCAAGCTGCTTGCCTATTGTCCTGTAGCCCATCCCAGCCTTGTCCAGGTCTACAATTTTATCCCTGATGTCTTTACACAGTTGCAGTGTACCTATGATAAAAATTACAGACCTCTACATGCTTTGTAAGTAGGAAAACCTGCAAAATCGGCAGTGTATCAAATACTTGTTCTCCCCACTGTATATCCCACAAGGAAAACCTGAGATCACCTACATTGTGGGGACCAGCCAGCAGTCCCCACGAGGGAAACTGATTAATAAACATACTAAATGATGTTTCTTTGAAAATATAAAAATGCAGAAAGTGTTCTACCCATCATTTTCTGTGATGGGTAGTTTTAGGGGTAGGGTTAGTGTAGGGAAATAGAATATAGAGGTTGTACAGTATAAAAACCATTACGCCTATGGAGAGTCCCCACAAAGATTGCAAAACAGAATATGAGTGTTTGTGTGTGTGTGTGTGTGTGTGTGTGTGTGTGTGTGTAAGAACATATTTGCCAAACAATTATAAGAGATAGTATAAGAAAATGTGTCCAAAAGATAATTTACAAGAGTATAAATAATCAATTTGCTTCTGCTCTATGACCCTTATCTGAAACCAGACTGACCTTGAGACACAATCCTTTAAACCAAAGAAAACTTAACAAAATTATCAAATCAAACAAGTGTTTCCTGTGAACATAAACATACGAAACCACCCGCTCTACACTCATGCAAACTGAAGCCCATCAGATTCAAAACTTATCAGGGGTGCGTTTCCCATACAACGACGTAACTCGCTGCTGAACTACCATAGTACGATGCTTCGTTGAAGAAATCAACTAGCTAGTCACGGCTGTTTCCCGAAACCGTATTGTCGCAAATCTGTCGTTCAACCACGTTGGTTAATGATGTCACGCAGGTGGTGGAGTGATAACTGCTTTTAATGAATTAGTTTGAGATCGAATTCATGCTATATTTTTTTGCTATAAATTATGGACATGGTATCTGAGGAGTTATTTGCTTATTTGCTTTATTTCCAGATTCAATAATAAGTACGCATAAGCACGTACATACAGGCCCACTCTTCAAAAAAAGGTGCTTTAAATCTCGTGACAAACTAAAAGACATAAATGACAATTGTATGTATTTGAAATAAAAGATATTATCGTACTGAATGTCAGCTTGCTTATTTTGCTCAAGATAAGGATTTATTAAGTCCACGTCATGCAAACAAGAAACTATGCTTCTAACCACAGGTCGAGAGCTGTCGTTCCAACCACACAACTTTGCGATGCTGTTTGCGAATGTTCGTTCGAACTATGGTTTCGGGAAACACAGACTCGTTGAACTATGTTGATGACGGAACTTGCGACCATAGTTGGCTAACGATGCTTTTGGGAAATGCACCCCAGCATAGCATTTGCATGGCTGCTATTACTTGCCATATTTGTAATTGATATATGGAATAAAACTCCATAATATTTATCTTATTTTTCTTATTATTCACATTCAAATCATTAGCTATTCTACAGCATTACATTAACAATCAGGACTTTAGGTGCCAACAATAACACAGTTATCAATTTATCTTACAGTAAATAGGAATAGCAGAGGTGACATGGATTATGGGTGGAAAAAACAGACACTTACCTGCAGAGCAGATCACATGACATGACATGGTAGAGCAGGAAACACATGGAAGAAAAAGAGAAGACAGGAAGTATTTAATAACCAGATAAATAAATATGTCTTAACAGAATTGAAAGCCCATCATTAAAAATGTACACTTAACATGTAGGTCTCATTTGTTAACATTAGTTAATTGAACTTCCCATGAAGAATATATTATTTACAGAATTTATTAACCTAAAAAAGTTAAAGTTTGTTAAAGGGATAGTTCACCCAAAAATGAAAATTATCCCATAATTTACTCACCCTCAAGCCATCCTAGGTGTATATGACATTCTTCTTTCAGACGAATAAAAAATGTCCTGGCTAATCCAAGCATTATAATGGCAGTGAATGGCAGCCCAAAATTTGAAGCCCAAAAAAGTTTTTGGGTGAACTATCCCTTTAATAAAAATTAATTGTTCAATGTTTGTTCATGCTACAATAGTTTACAGTTCATGTTCATTTTGAAATGAACATGAACTATAGATTAATAAATCATGTAGATGTACTTATTATTCATAATTTGTTTTATGTTAACTAAAGTAATTAATTAATGTTTAAAAATTAAACGCTATTAAAAAATGTTACCAAAAAGTTGTGTACATCTTCCAAACCTAAGTAACTTGATGATGCTCATCTGCCATTATGAGTGTAGCTCTCAGCTCAATATAAAACATTTTAGTTTAAACCCATACTGCAGATTTCCCTCCCTCAGATTTTTAGGTCTCTTTTTTTGTGCCACCTCTTCAGATAAATACTACTTCCTATGGAGCCCCTAAAGGGACATGGTGGTGTTAAAAAAAAAAATGAGATGGGACGGAAAATATAGGTAAATGCTTTTATGTTCTCTCGCAAATGTTTTGCGTTCCCCTGAGAAACTTTGCGCTTGCTTGCAAAATGTTTTCAGCTCTTTGCAAGCGAACACAAAGTTTCTCGGCGGAACGAAAAACATTTGCGAGAGAATGCAAAAGCATTGGCAAATAATTTCCCCTCCGTCTCATTTTTTTTTCCTTCACTTTGTCCCTTTATGGGCTCCGTAACTTCCTCTAGTTCCTCTATTCAATTGTTTTTCTACTTTTTTCATGTACATGTCATGATGAAAGAGCATGAAAAAAGCGTTGCTGTATACTGGATGTGCTAGCCTTACACATTTTACACACAGGCATGTAAATATATTTACTTAAATTCTTAAATCATTTTGCGGCTTACATAGAAACGCACTTCAGTGGACTTTAATGTAGCATTGATATTCATCCATAACACACACACACATACATCATGCTGCCTGACAGATCTGCCCTAGGCTCATACTCTCTCTCTCTCTCTCTCTCTCTCTCTCTCTCTCTCTCTCTCTCTCTCTCTCTCTCTCTCTCTCTCTCTCTCTCTCTCTCTCTCTCTCTCTCTCTCTCTCTCTCTCTCTCTCTCTCTCTCTCTCTCTCTCTCTCTCTCTCTCCTCTCACTAGCTGATCTGCACGCAGTGACAAAGCAATGAGACGGGTAAACACACCATGATCTATGTGGATTTCAGGCGAGTAATGAGCTGTCAAACACACTCTGTTCTCTGGCGGTCAGATCTGCTCATCCACGTGTGTGTGTTTTACTCCAGCACAGAAGAAAAGAACATCACTGTTGATCTCAAACGCACCCCAATCACATAACCTAAGAGCCTTGAAACTGTGTGTTAAGACTAACCTGATATGTCCTGACCCCAGAACAGTCCAGCATTCTACCGTCTCTTATTGTGTCGCAGTACACACACATTTGCAGGGTCAAAGGCTAGTGGAAGTGATAGCTTCATTTAGGCTAAATCTGAAGCATTATGCTTCTTACTGCTTTATAGAAAATAATGGTTTCAGTAACCAAAAAAATGTTAAATTCCATATAAAATAAATCAAGTAATATATTTTGTTAGAACAACATTTGTTCTAATAAAAAAGATATTAAATGCATACTCTCTTTGATTTTTAAAATGTTTTATAAAAGAACTGACAGAATCCTTTATTATTTTCATGAAGATTATTATTATTATTATTATGCTTTAACCATGGCAGCCATCTTTGCATCATTGTGACAACATTTTAGTTATACAGATGTTTACAGAAACATCAGTATCTCAGCTCAGTATGTTCCTCTGTTAATAGTCACAATAAACTTTTTCTCAGCCAAATCATATACTTCACTAGTCCAACTGTAGGAAGTTTACAGTATGTGCATTAATATAGAAATAAGCTTATGTGTAGCAGGTGTGTGCATATCACCTATTTTACAATGGCTTCAAATCAGCGCATCTCATCCCATCAAATTTTAAGAGTGGGAACAATCATTGTCATTTCAGCATAGTAATGTGCATCAGACATGAACAGAACAGAAATGAGACTATAGACTAAATGCAGAGAGGGAGAAAGACGCCATTTTAGGAAGAGAAGGAAGAGACAGGGCAGAAAACTGGGCTCATAACATGGGAGATGCTCTGGATATGAATGTGTGCATGAAGGGCACTATTCTGGGCACACCGCCTGGGCAGCAGCAGATGGAGCAGGGCTCCAGACCTCCCCCTGCTGTGGTGATGCCAGTCTCAACTCTGGCACTTCTGTGGGTCTTTCACTCTCAGTCCAACAGCACCACATAGAAGGGGTTACCTTCGCCACTTTTAAAAACTGTAATGCGACCAATGGATGGATGGATGGATGGATGGATGGATGGATGGATGGATGGATGGATGGATGGATGGATGGATGGATGGATGGATGGATGGATGGATGGATAGATAGATAGATAGATAGATAGATAGATAGATAGATAGATAGATAGATAGATAATTTGCAATTCTTTATAAATATTTTTGTCGTGTTTTTTTGTCAAAATATTGGGCTTCTTTGCATTTGAAGTTGTTAACCCTGGGTCATGTTTAACCCATGTTTAACATTGTTCATTCTGGCCTAATGTTCTTATTTGCATATTTATGACGTTAATAACATTGATCTCATTAATGTTTAGTGTGTGAATATTTAATGAAGTATGTTTTGTTTTGTTTTTAATTCAGTCTTCTGCCTCCCTTGTCTACTCAGAGGAAACGCCCCTGCTCTAAAGTAAGACATGCAGTCATCATTGCTTTGCATCAAAATGGCCTCACATGCAAGGAAATTGCTGCAAAGAATATTGCACCTGACAGAACCATTTACTGGATCATCAAGAACTTCAAGGAGAGAGGTTCAACTGCAGTGAAGAAGGCTTCAGGACATCCCAGAGTGTCCAGTAAGCACCAGGACTGTCCTCCTAAAGAGTCAGCTACAGAATTATGTTACAACCAGTGCTCACCCACAGTGAGGCAAAGACTTTTGGACAATGGCCTGGTGTCAAGGAGGGCAGCAAAGAAGTCACTTCTCTCCAAGACAATCATCAAGGACAGACTAAAATTCTGAAGGATTGGACAGCAGAAGATTGGTGCAAAGTTATTTTCTCTGATGAAGCCCCCTTTCCGACTCTTTGGGATATCTGAAAAGTCGATTGTCCGGAGAAGAAAAGGTGAATGCTACCATGAGTCCTGTGTCGTGCCAACAGTGAAGCATCCTGAGACCATACAAGTATGGGGTTGCTGTTCATCCAAGGGAGTGGGCTCTCTCACAATTCTGCCCAAAAACACTGCCATGAATAAAGAATATCATCAAAACATCCTCCAAAAACAACTACTCCCAACGATTCAGGGGCAATTTGGTGGTGATCTGTTCGTTTTCCTATTCCAGGACCATGTCACAAGGCAAGAGTGATAATGAAGTGGCTCTGAGATCATTACATACAAATTTTGGATCTGTGACCAGACAACTAGCCATATCTTAATTCCATAAAGAACCTGTGGTCAAAAGGCGAGTGGACGAGCAGAAGCCCACAAATTGTGCCGAGCATCAATAAGGCAGGACTGGATCACCATCAGTCATGATTTGGCCCAGAAGCTTTTATCCAACATGCCAGAGCGAATTGCAAAGGTTATGAAAAAGGGGGGTCAACACTGTAAATGTTGACTCTTTGCATATATTGAATGTTTTTGCCAATAAAAGCCTTATGATAATCTTATTGTTTTCCAGTATTTCCAATAATCTACAAATACTGAAGCAGCAAACTTTGTGAAACACAAAATTTATGTCACTGCGAATACTTTTGGCCACGACTATATGTTATGCACTTATCACTTAACATGGGACACACATGCAATGTTTCTGGACCCCAGAAATGCTCCAATCACTCTTTCTCTCTTTATTCTAAACCTCTTTCTCTGTTAGCATGAAGTTCAGTTTCACCCAGATCACAGAGAGATTAACACATTAAACATGGACACTCAAGCTCAGCACATGCAGAGCCAGAGAAAGCATGACGGTCGTTTTCCAGGGTGTTAAAACTATAAGCCACCCAATCAAATCCATTCCAATCCAATAAATGCAGCCATGAACCGGCGCTCTTGTCTGATTGGAGAGATTTGAGCTGTAATCTTATATGAGAAAACTCTTCTCTCCTAATCTGCATGAGCGCAGTTCCCTTCTCTTTCGTGAGTATTATCGGGTAATGAAGCGGGCTTCAGCGGATGGGATTTGCCTGGATAACCTAGCCATCTTTAAACAATGCCTATTGATGAGACACTAAGCAGCTCAATTGGATTAATTAAACTTCCTGGGAAGGCAGAGAGAGTGCTTTATTCAACATGAACACTGATGCTTGTTTAATGCACAATGTTGTGTTCAGATCCTGACTGCAAGATCATGTGGATAATTTCAGTGGGGTGTGTTCATTCGTATCTTCTGTTCCTCTCTGCTTGATTGGTGTGAGAACAGCTCATTATCATAACAGACAGGAAGGTGTGATGTTTGGCTGTGTTGGGAATGTAATACAGAATTAAAAAACAAAACAAACAAACAAACATTTTTCAGATAGGTTGAATGAAGTCTGACTGTTAAGTGGTTCAAGCTTAAAAAAAATGTTTGTCTTGCAAAGAATGCAAATATACAGACAACCTAGTCTTGTATAGCAAGAACCTTAATTAGATGCCAACTAGAAGAGACTGCAGCTTTTTTTGTTCAACACAGAAGACATTAAAGTGGGAGGAGCTTTAATTTTAGCTTTCCAGAATTTGACCAATCAGCTTTTGGTTTCAAATGTGTGATTGTAATGTCATAGAAATGGGGGCAGCTTTCCTCTGCACTGCAAAACATGTATTTTTGTCAAATATCTAAAAAATTCTTAAATCAAGATGCTTTTACTAGATAAGTAAAATGAAAAATCTTGTTTTCTGGGGGAAAAAAAAAAGTGTTTGCTTAAAACAAGCAAAATTATCTGCCATTGGGGTAAGAAAAATAATCTTATTTCTGTTTGGGACAAACAAGAAACAAGATTTCAAACAGAAACAAGATTATTTTTCTTACCCCATTGGCATCTATGACATCTTCTGCGAGGACTTCAGATGACACAAATTCTGAATCAACAAGCAGGCGCATGGTCCAAAAGGGTTCTACCTATTCTCTTAATGAGTCATGGGTGTGTTTTGGGCGTAACACGCAATAAACCAATCAGAGTCTCATCTCCCATTCCCTTTAAAAGCCAGTTGCACTTGCACCATGGCGGATTCGCTATTTACATGGCAGAATTTGTGAGTGGAAAGACTGAACGCTTCTCCAGAGAGGAATCCTTTTATTTTTAATATTTAAAAATGTTTGTGTGCTGCTGCGTCCCATCTGTAATAAGCAGAGTGTACATGCGTTGTGCACCCGCCTATAGGCGCATATTACTAACGCGGCCTTTAAAAAACAAAAACAATACTGCGCTATTGACTTTAGACCAGGTTTTTGTTGGTCAATGGCGCAGTCGTTTTCAGTTGCCTCAAAATAGCAATGCGCCAACAATGCGCCTGAACACACCTCATTTTCAGACCAGCACGCCCATGGGTGAACAGATGGGCACGAGTGCATTTGCTATATAAACAACGTGGCGCTGGACATGAAAATGATAACTGCGTTGGGCTGAAACTAGCAAAAAACACACACATTGTGCCGGGTGTATGATAGGGCCCTAAGTATGCGATAGTTTTGCATTTTTTATTTTGACTTCCAACGATTATGAAAACATGATGCCGCATTCCGCATTAAAGCAGGACGCTGTCACCCTTCCTACATAACATCCAAATCAGTCAAATCATGTAACATGACTGTCATAATATACAGTCTCCTGCCGGACGTGCACGGAAAAAAAGGCATTTTGAGCTGCGAAAGAAATGCTTTTCCCCAGGTGGCTTTCTGTGTGCGCAATCCGAGATGGAGCAAAACACAAACAAGTATAAGGGTCTTTGGGCTTTGGGTGTGCGCTTAAATGACAAATATACACAAAAATATGTCAAAATGCCTGTCTTGTCACTTAAACACAGTCAGTTATGTCATAAGTGAACATAAACCATTTGGAAAGTAATCGAATGTTTGTCAGTATATTAGATCTGTGCATTTTGTCTTAAAGTGTAATTTAAAATAAAGTGCTGTCTGTCATTTATTGTTAATGAAACAACAAAAGAAAATAAATGCGCTTCACTGAATAACTTTAATAAGAATCAATGTATATTTAATTTAGAATAGCCTATATAAGACAATACAGACTTTTATTTTTACATTTGATTACTTTATTCAATTTCTGTATAGGCTATTATTAGTTGCAGGCTAAATTGTTTATTTCATTTGTCATCTTTTTTCTATTGAATTTGTTCTGTTGTTTGTAATTTTATGTTTTATAGTATTATTACTAACTGTTCTAACTCATTGTAGTTTGTTGACAGTGAAACTGCTCTGAAAGGACAGATTAAGGGGTCAGGGGTCATTTTGCTTAGGGCCCCCAGAAGTCTAGAACCGGCACTGCTTGGCAAAATCAAATGAGAATTGTGCCCTGCTCATGGTCTGTCTCTTTGAGTCTCAAACTACATTACAATTAAGGAGACCAGCAAAGGCTAGGAGTCGCATCGATTTCCTGCACGGTGGTGATGTCATCCCTGTTGGCTACTTAATGTCACGTGCTCAATAAATTTCCCTCACTGCTCCTGACATGCGCTGATGAAGGTAATCCATTTCAGAGAGATAGGAGCCAAACAAAGCACACACTCACTCTTTGACACATGACAAATGATGGAGAGCCCATTTCCTCACACGCACTTCATCTTCATGTAAAAAGTTGATTGTGATGCTGTTGTCTGCTGAGTGATACGTGTGTGATCTAACAGGAGAGAAGTCTTTAAAGTAATAGCTTCTTTGTGCTTGTTTTTTAAGGCAACGTGGACTACAAGCAGAGAGGTTGTTCTTGCAGACAAATTAAAAGTCATTTTTAAGCTGTCAATGTTATATCACCTTGTGCAGATCAATACATTGAGGGTGCAGTGTGGAAGAAGCTTCTGTCGTGGTTATCCCCCATACTTGTCCTACTTCACAAAGCATAAAGAACTGACTCTCATCATAATGTCACTTCAGGACCGTAATGGTTTGGCTATTAAAGTAATTTCTGTGAACACAATTTTCATAAAATTTTTTTTGTAGGTTTCATTCACCAAATACAACATACTGGGCCCTATTTTAGCGATCTAAGCGCATGGTCTAAAACGCACGGCGAAAGTGCGCTTAGGGCGTGTCCGAATCCACTTTTGCAAGTTTAACGATGGGAAAAATGGTCGGCGCACCCAGCGCATGGTCTAAAAGGGTTGTCCCTATTCTCTTAATGATTCATGGGTGTGTTTTGGGCGTAACGTGCAATAAACCAATCAGAGTCTCATCTCCCATTCCCTTTAAAATGGGAGCCTTGGCAGATTCGCTATTTACATGGTGGAATTTGCAAGCAGAAAAACTGAACGCTTCTCAAGCGAGGAAACGGATCTGCTCGTCCAATGACACCTGCTTGCTCATCATTACTGCAAATAGGTAGGCTAATTCTGATACATGCAATGACTATCCATTATGACATGTAGGCATTTTTATATTTATGTACACAATAACTTAATTTTTCATATTTAAAAATGTTTGTGTGCTGCTGCGTGTCCCTGTGTGTGTAATAAGCAAAGTGTACGCGCGTTGTGGACCCGCCTATCGCGCATATTATTAACATGCTCTTTAAATAACAAAAAAATACTGCGCTATTGACTTTAGACCAGGTGTTTGTTGGTCAATGGCACAGTCGTTTTCAGTTGCCTCAAAATAGCAATGCGCCAACAACGCGCCTGAACACATCTCGTTTTCAGGACAGCACGCCCATGGGCGCAAATGCATTTGCTATTTAAACAACGTGGCGCTGGAGGTGAAAATGATAAATGAGTCGGGCTGAAACTAGCAAAAATCACTTTTTTTGCATTGCATATGATAGGGCCCATTGTGTTTTCAACCTTGTTGTAAAAGTTTGAGAAGGGTCCATTTATATTCCAGCATGTCAGTGCCGATCAGGTCTGGGCTTTGAGCTGGTCAATCAAGTTGTCCAAACCATTATCAGTAAACCCTCTTAAGTCATTGTAGTGTAGCATTAAGATTTGTTTTCACTGGAATTACAAGAATTACTGAAGTGCTGTTGCAAAAAGTATTGTTAATTCTTATTTCATGTTAACTAATGCATGCTAAGTAATGTTAATGAATACAGCCTTTTAGTGAATAAACATAATATTAAACTACTGTGTATATTTATAAAACAGATAGCTCTGGTTCATAATGCTAATTGGTCTAGAGCCGTGGTTTATTTATGATAAACAACTTCAAAGAGCTACAGTATTTGTATCACTCCACAGCACGCAAAGCTGATTGTTATTCTTTTGCATGGCAAATGTGGTGTGTGCAAAAACAGACACAATGGGTTCAGACTCAAAAACATTTCTCTTTTAACAGAAAAATGAAAAAAAGGGAATAAAGTGTCCAACAGAGGATTCAATGTCCAACTGAAAGGTGAATTTGCTGTTCTTGCTGTGAATGGGTGTCAGCATCTTCTGATGGCGGCTTGGCTTCCCACAAACAATCTGTGAAAACGGCTTTGTGGAATCCCTGTCTGATACCTCCTTGGATCAGCATCGACTCCAGTATCCATTATCAATGTATGAGGAAAGAAACCTCTCTCTCTCTCTCTCTCTCTCTCTCTCTCGGGGAGGCACGCTCGTAATTTTAAGGCAGCGTCAACTAGGCTCCATTAGCTTCAAGTGAGCGGGGTCATTGAGCACTGGCAGTCGCATTTGTTCCGGTCAACAGCCTGACTGAAGGACACAAATGAAGGAATGGATCGGCACTGATGCGAAAAGGATTCCACTTAATAAAATTGTTTAATAACATTTTAATGAAATGTCCTATGAATATATGTATGTTTTCTATATATGTATATATATATATATATATATATTCCCAGTTCTCCATCTTCTCCACAAAGGATACATGTGATGCTACCACATATACTTGCCTATGACGCCTGTCTAGGTAGGCAGCTCACTAGATTTAGGAACAGAGATGAGCTTTATTACCAATAATGAATTTTCAAAGGTAAAATACAGGAAAGCTGTCAGGTCAGGTGCAGCTGCTTTAGGTGTAAAGGGTTATAGTGTAGCAGCAGGACAGATGTAAGTCAGAGGAGCAGTGTGTAGATTGTAGCTCCTCAGGGATCAGTGTGCCTGCCTGTAACAGATTAATCGGCAAATTAGAGGTGACAGCTGCCCATCCCAACTTTAACAGAGCCTTTAACTCAGATGATGAGGCAAATAGACAGATAGGGAGAGGGGAGAGGAGAGAGGCTCACTGTCATCTGCTGGTGGTGTTGTCATGGCTACAGATGTAGAGAGACGGCTGTGATGTACTGGTGATGTGTATGGTGATCACAGTACAGTCTCTCATTTACAAGACAAAAAATAGAACGCTTTAATATAGCAAGACTTGACCTTTTAAAACCAAGCCAATAGGACATCACAGCTTCAGTCAATTTAATGGAACGATACACTCGAGAGGAAATCAGATGGGGTCGGTTTGCTTGGGCTGTCTGACGTCACCTGTTTGGCTTTTCACAAATACTGCAATTTACTCCATCCAATTACCAGCGCAGTGTCCCCTCTGTTCCTAGAACAGTCAAGCCCATTGATCCAGACCCATTGAAAACAAATGATCTGCTGCTGGAACAGGAGGTGATCTGCCCACAGAGAGACATACACTGGCCTCTCTCCCTCCAGCGAATGGAAATCTATACCTCCGGATGTGGGAGGCCTGCCTTTGATCGGCCTTGGCCCTGATGATTAATACTCGTTTGTAAAGGCTTAATTGGTTTCAAACACTAGGCTGCTGCCCTGACAAATCACACTTCCCAATGGAAGCAGTGGACTGGGCAAAGAGGCTGGGCAAAGAGAGAGAAAGAAATATGGAGAAGGATTCGAGAAAGACAGACAAATAGAGAGAAAAAGAGAAAGTGTGGCTATACTGCTGTGCACATTTTGTCCAAATTGAGTTGTGACAGAAAACGGCGCTTTTAGACTGTGACTGCCCTGTGATGTATGGGTTTGATGTTCACCTTTGCTCAGATTCTGATAAAAACTGATATCAAATTAACCAGCCAGGACATCACAATATATTAGGGATGTGCCCAAAGCTAAATAGACACAGAGAATGGCTTCAAAACAAGTAACGAATTCTACCAAATAATACACTGCAAAAATGCTTTTCTTACTTAGTATATTTGTCTTGTTTCCAGTCCAAATATATACAAATTCTTAAATCAAGATGCTTTTACTAGATAAGTAAAATGACATAAGATATTTTTTTAAGTGAGTTTTTGCTTAAAACAAGCTAAATGATCTGCCAATGGGGTAAGAAAAATAATCTTATTTCTGTTTGGGACAGAAACAAGAAACAAGATTATTTTTCTTACCCCATTGGCAGATCATTTTGCTTGTTTTAAGCAAAAACTCACTTCATTTTGATTTTATTTTCCAGAAAACAAGAAAAAATGTCTTATGTCATTTTACTTATCTAGTAAAATCACGTTGATTTAAGAATTTTTAGATATTTTGGACTGGAAACAAGACAAAAATACTGAATAAGTGTTTGCTGGATAACAGGTGAGCCAGGGGATAGCATGATATTATAGCTATATAAAACTCTAAAATCATTACGCAACAATGAGTGCATGAAGTGAATGAGTGTAAACACTATGAATGAAATGAGCACAATATTCACAATTCAATAGCCATGTCTTCTCGTCTCTCAGAAATCAGAGCCTGCCAGGAGTAATATCAATTTAAACACTACGTCATACATTTTCTACTATTTGATATGTCTATTTAAATGTTTTAAAACTTGTACAATATGATACACAAATGAGTGTAAACTCTATGAATAATATGAGTGCAGCACAGTGGCACATCAAATGGTGGCAAATCATATATACATATATCTATATATATATATATATATATATATATATATATATATATATATCTCATCACCTTTAATTTAGAATTCAATCACAACTCAGCTAAAGCAATTGTTTTTGGTGTGGTGTCATAGATTCTGAAACTGTCAGAGTATTTTTTTTTTTTTTTTCATTTATATCAGCAGGAGAATGCAGATGCTGTTTTCCATAAAACAAAAGTGGACAGTGAGTGGACAAGCTACCAAAAATACAATCATAAAACTTCAGAACTTCAAGTCTTCTAAACTCATATGATGGCTTTGTGTAAGGAACAGACCCATGCTTGACGTGTCTTCCCATGTCATCTATCTCTTAAATATGTGCAAGTGAGATTTGAAAGTTACGGTGGAGTAAATATGTTATGATAATTTTTGTGTGAAATACTCCTTTAAACTTCACTAAACAGTTCCGTTTCGATGCAGTACTCACACAACAGGAGAACAGTAACTAGACTCTGTTGGGGAGACTTAAGCAGCACACCATTACACACTCGAGCTGTGCTGCACTGATCACATTGTAATTACAGGGCTAATTAACAGGGCAGAGGGCTGAACGGTTCTCCCTGCAGTTATCTTAGTAGAGGAGATTGGAGAGGAAAGCTGAATAAATTTATTTTCACAGTCCACGGAAGACACGAGCAGAGACCTTTGAATGAGATGATAAATGGAGAAACATTTTGACACAACATTGTACTGTACTGTGTAACTGGTGTATAATGAGTAGAGCTATAATGTCTTATAGAGGGCAAAACGCAGCAACTACTTCATACACTGAAGTAGGCTTGAACGTTTTTTTGATTGAACATTGACTGATTTGATGAGTTGAACTTAATGCATCTGTCTTATGTGACACTCAGGCTGTTTCTCAATTCCAAGAACGCAAAGAGCGTTCTCGTGGAGACCAGTCTTGCCAGGCGACCTCGAAAGAACGAACTCGGAAGGACGCAAGGACACAGAACGCAGAACGGATAGAGATGTGCTGCAATCTTGACCGTCCCAACATATTATAACGGCCAAAGCACAATAAATACACCATAACATCACAAACAAATGTCATAACCTATTGAAACTGTTATTTCATATTATTATAGACATTATTTTCATTTAAATTTTATTTTACCGCGTTTTTTTTTTTTAGAAAATGAGTAACCTATTATGTTACCTCTGCTTTGTCAATGTTAAGACTCTTTTTAATATGCCAGGGTATCACTTTATTAAAATTAAGCAAAACAAACGGACAAATGTTCACTTTTACGAGCCGTCACGTATTTTCCAGCTTACAGCAGGAATCACTTATGTGAGAAAGAGAAGTTTAAAGCTTACAGGCTTCCGTACGTCGACCGCCCGCAGAGTCTTCTGGGATTTAAAACGGTTCGATTCTCTCAATTCTGCATTCGATGCATCCTCGATATCAAGAACACATCCGGGTCCTTTCATGCATCCTCTGTACTTGCGTTCTTGAGTATTGGAATTGAACTTCAACGGTTGATGATGACATAGAGCGAGAACACAAGGACGCAAAATCGCTGAAGAACGCTGTGACAAGCAGGGTGGGCGAGCCGTGAGAAAATGGCGCAAGGCCGGTGGCGTGACTGCAAATGAGCGTCACCTGAGCGTCAAAACGCATATTGAAATGCACCCTCAGTTTAGTACATGCATCTTTCTATTAATAAGCTGAGGATCTGAACCAGGTGTGTTAAATAAGGGCGACACACTGTGGCTGTGGCCACCATGCCTGTGTTTGGGATTGACCCACAATTACTTAATAGGTGTGAATCTAGAAATGTCCGAGTTGGACGTAAAAAAGAATTAACCAGCATGTGAGGCGGGTTCACTATCAAGTACACTAAAGATTGCAGCCTATAGCAGGGGAGTGTGGTTTACCTGCACAGCTCTTCCTCTTCCTTTCTTTACACTCACCTCACCTCCTCCTCACTCCCATCCAGGATATGGTACCAATGTAACTGGTCCTATATACACTGTTCAGAGCAGGATTCAAACCAACATTAAGCAGCACGGGAAGCGAGCACTAACAAGGACGTTAAAGACTGCAGCTTATAGCATCTAGAGTGCTTCTTGAGGGCAGGGGACAATTAGTTGCCCTGTACGGTTCCATTCAAACAGCTGGGTTTCGCTGAAAATACGGTTTTGATTTATGGGTGTTATAAAATGTGGTTGTTACATGCATAAACATAGCTGTATTAAGCTTTCAAATATTGGACTGATAACTGTATTCTGCTGCTGTGAATGTGGCCAACGTGCAGTGCTGTAAGTCTCCAGAACCAGTACTTTTACAATGCACTAAAAGCATACACTTCACTGGGCAGTTCTTGGTAATCTGAGCTTTTTGTGGGGTTTCTTGTTAAGGCTACGCCTGAATGACTAGATCCACAATCCATATAATCCAGCTGACAACTGCTTAAAACTACAGTCAGGAAGCTTAGAAGCATTCAAAGAATCATAGACTTGTTTTCAGTGAGAGAAAATAGGCAGAGCATGAGCGTTTGAGGCGAAGGGTGAGCACTCAAGAGCAGTGCTGAGAGCAGCGGGTGGGCGATGGTTTTGGGCGAGGGGTGTCAGCTAATTAGCAGGGCGGTCTCAGGGGCAGCGACTGCACTGTATCATATGGTGCGTCTGATGGCAGAGACACTGTGAAGGTCACACACTCACACTCTGAAGAGATGTGTAATTACAGAACAGACAGAGAAAGCAGTTGTTGTTAAATTACAGGCTTTCTGTCATTTAAAGACAAGAAAGACACTGCTCACTGCATAGCATACACATACACAGAATTTCACAAAACCCATCAAAAACATGTTGGGGTGAAATTTAGGCCCATGTAAGAAAAAATTATTTTGCTTACAAAAAATACATTTACCTTTTTTTGCATTGTGACATTATTTTCATGGCAATTAAACAATTTAAACAGCAAATTGTATCTTCTTTTTACTAGGTTTAAATAAATTTAGATGATATTTAAACTTGTCAGATATTTTTTTTTTTTTTACCTTGTAGTGCATTATAAAACAATATGCAATAATATCATAACAATAACATATTGTCACTGTCGGGCGGAAACCTCTCCATATTTTGTCTTTTTATCATAAATCATTACTTTTGGTCACCCCTTACATCTGTGGGTTTAGCAAATATTTAACCAATTAAAAGTATTAAAAAGAGCTCGTGACAAAACCTCGTAACTCCATCGGATCCTCAAACTGTGGGTAAAACCTTATAACTCCACTCCACCTCAATCTAGAATGAAGTGCTGCACGCATTTTGGACCATCTCTGCTTGTTTGCAATGCAAGGGAAAATAAAGAACTGGTTCTTTAAATAAGTACAGTGCTCTTTTTACTCAAGAAACTCTATACAAGTAAAGGCTAATGTTTTATGCATTTGAGGAGAGGAAAAGAGTGTCTTAGTCTAGCGTTTGTCGATAAGGCCGTCAGAACAGATGCTGTATGTCCAAAATTCTCCAAAATTTGCAGGTCAAAAGCCTTGTAACTCCTTTTGAGCTTGATTTTGGTTAAATGTAAAAAATATAATGACACACACAAGTGTCTGACCATATATAAAGCCACAATATCCACTTTGACAACACTGTGTTTAATTATTGAAAAATACAGTGTTTTTTCCATTTCCTGAAAAGTAGTGGTTTTGGAGATACAAGGTTTCTGCCCAACAGCGATGATATTCAGTTTATATGCTCATATTTATTAAATCATAAATAGATGGTGCCTTATTGGAACCTTACTGGCCCTTATACCTAAAGCCCACCCTCTTTAAGTAATAGTGCAGTAATGGTGTAATTGTGTACTCTACGTGCCAGTTACCAGATTTCTTTTACACTTTGCAAATAGTCACTTCGATACAATTATGCTGATAAAAAAAAAAATATATATTTAAATTATATATATATATATAGAAAGAGAGAGAGAGAGAGAGTATGCATTATGCAAGGATTAACATTCTAAACCATATTATGCTATAGTGTTGTTTTAATTTTTTGCAGTTCTGACAAAAAATGAGCCAAGAAGGACTGTGTCTAACATGGTAGGTCAAGTTGTGCATGTTACATAGTGAGAAAATGTACATAATTTTAACAGCATACAAACTTTTTCCTTTTAGAAATAATAGGCAGGCCATTCCAAGGGTGCATTGACTACTCTGAACCATGTTGTTTTTAACTTATGTAAAATCCAATGCTCAGTACATTTCTGTATTTCAGTATTTCTGGTTTTCCTGTCAGGATTGTTGCTTTTACACCACCCAAGTCACACGAATAAGCGGGTTGACTCAAGGAAGCCCTTGTTGTCATGGCGCCAGAAAGCTTCCCTCAGGGGCCCTCTGCCCTTGCCATGTAAAGGGTTGCCACGGTGATCTCCAGGGAGGCGGGTGTTGATGGATGTGTGGTGTTAAATGGAGGGGGCGAGTGAACGCTGAGAAGGTCGAGAGGACAAAAGCAGCATGAGAATGTACACAGAGAGACAGAGGCTACTGCGCTGTGACCCCATCACCTCCCCCAAGATCTGTCAGATCCTAAATCTACTTCCATCTGACAGCACCGACTGAGAGAGGGGCCTCACAGACTACACAAACACACACACACACACACTCTCTCCATCTCATTACATCTCTCACACAGACCTATTTTCTGCTGCAGTTTCAATCATCAAATAGAAAGATAGACAGAGAATGTTCTCAGATGAAATGTTTCTTGAATATTATATTCTGATGAGGGGGCAGGCAGCATGGAGCTCCACCATCCAGGTAATTGAAGATCTGTAAGGACACAAGAGCTTACCTTCAAAATACCACTGAACAGCATGCATAAAATATCCGTACTATCATTGAAATCATGTCGTGTGAAATCACACTTGTCTATGTGACAGTACCAGCACCGAAACCTTTTTTAGCCAAAAGCTCTTTGACTGTCAGTCATTTGCTGACACTGGATTGGCTGTCTATGGAGGGCAGGGATTTGGAGAGAGAGAATGAGTGGTGTAAGCTAGTAAAATGGCTGAAACTGTTAATAGTGAGAGAGAAGAATGTGTCTGTGTCCACCACCCATTACTTCATTAGTACAGCTGCTGCCCATTGGCTGATTGATCCATATACAGTATACAGCGATGCAACAGATGGTAACAGCATTGTACTTTGATATACTGTATATACCATGGTACTGAATAATTGCCATATTGATATAGTTAGGTATTTACATGGTATTTTAAAATATTACAGTGACTACCATGGCACTACCCTGCTACATGTCCATAAAACACGATAGCACCATGGAACCTAGGACTAGGTTAAATGTCCTTATTTAGGGGTGTTTTGTGCAGCGGTATCTAGGTCGAAAACTCAACATAAATCTGTCAACAAAAACACATTCAATATGAGTCTCATTTTAAAGTCTGAGCTGCTAGTAATGGCTGCTTGTTCATAAAGGCTTCTTTTACATAGCCCCTCTACAACAAAACACGTTCAAGAACTCATAAGGTCTAGGTGTACATGGAATCCCACGAGAACTCTATTGGGTTCATGTATAGTGCGTTAAACACTGGCAGCTCACTGCTAGCAGATCCCACTCATTTGAGTTATCTGGATCCAGCACTGCGTTTTACATTTAGGGGGCTTGGACAATGAGGAATGAGAACAGAGGCAGAGCTGCTATAATTGGATTTCAGCAGAACAAAAGCACAAGCTCTCTTATTGTGGAGTCGGATGGGTGAGACGTCTGATCTGTGGCTGTGTTCGCAGGTTTACGCTTGCTCACAGACACTTCCTCTATCCCCACAACAGCACAGACTCAAAGCACAGTGTGTGTCACAAATCTCTACAGCATGCTGAGAAACACAACACAATCTGTCTCTCATCTGCACACAGAGAGGTTTGTGTTAGAGGGGATCACAAAAACAAAGAAAGTCAAGATGAAATCAAATTGACCCTCTTAATACATAATGCTGGTCTTATTGTGAGACCATAAATTAATCTAAAATAACTTTTGGCTGCCATTGTCAATCCCTCTTATTTTTAAAATGTGTCTCTCCAACAATCTGTCACATAGAGACTACCATCCAATCAATTCCAAATGGACTCCTAATCCCCAAAATAGCTGTAAAAAAGTTTTTTTTGACAGTGTGGTTTATTACATATCAAACATTTATTTGTTTCATGGAACATGAAAATGCCATTAAATGCTGATAACACTATATATGGCCCAGATACACTCTTCTACCCATTTAGAAAAAAAAAGAAGAAGGAAAAAAAAAAAAAAACCCTGAACAAAAATTACAAACCATCAGTTGATAACTAACTAATTTAAATTGGAATTACAAATCGAAACTAAAATAGAAATAAATCTAAATAAAAATGTAAAAACAATAATAACTTTATAATAATAGTCTCGTTCTACATTTTTTTAATCAGTGATATCCTGCTTCAAAATTCTTTTCCATCAAAATTCCATTCTTACGCCATTTTGGCACTAAAAGACATCAAGAAGATAAAACAGGAGTCTCATACATCAATATTTCAATGGCCTTCTAACACTTTAAACTGCTGCAGTCTTCAGGTCACTGTGTTTGGGTGGTGTGAGGTTAAGAAGTTTAGAAGACTGACTCTGCGGTCAGGAGGATGTCAAAGGTCAGCCTTAAGCCTATAAAAACTATGAGACTCAGCCAACGTAATTAGACAGAAACTGTCTTTAATATTCTGTCACCTCTGACCTCCAGAAGCACACATACCCATGACAACAAGAGGAACGCACATGCTCCTGCTTTTATTTCTTTCCTTCACTTTTCTCCTGTGGAATTAAAATCATATTTATAATGTATTCATATGTATGACCTATGTAAACAACACTTTTAATGATTATTAATAATTATTTTAAAGAAAAAGATGAAACGGCTTGATAAGTGCAGTTTTCTTTGCTGTGCTGACATATTTACTACTGAAATAGACAAGTTGAGGCTTTTTTAATAGCCAATAGTTTTTAGTCAGCTGTGAACTCTTAATTTAGTCTACTTTTCGTTCTCAGAGTTCGCAGGAAACATGGACTAAAACCCACAATAATTGCTTAATAAAATAAAATTTTAATGAAAATCTGCATCCTTTATATTTTATTTTATTATTATTATACCATTACAATATACACCGATCAGGCATAACATTATGACCACCTTCCTAATATTGTGTTGGTCCCCCTTTTGCTGCCAAAACAGCCCTGACCCGTCGAGGCATGGACTCCACTAGACCCCTGAAGGTGTGCTGTGGTATCTGGCACCAAGATGTTAGCAGCAGATCCTTTAAGTCCTGTAAGTTGCGAGGTGGCGCCTCCATGGATCGGACTTGTTTGTTCAGTACATCCCACGCTCGATTGGATTGAGATCTGGGGAATTTGGAGGCCAAGTCAACACCTCAAACTTGTTGTTGTGCTCCTCAAACCATTCCTGAACCATTTTTGCTTTGTGGCAGGGCGCATTATCCTGTTAAAAGAGGCCACAGCCACCAGGGAATACCGTTTCCATGAAAGGGTGTACATGGTCTGCAACAATTAGGTAGTTTAGTACGTGTCCAAGTAACATCCACATGGATGGCAGGACCCAAGGTTTCCCAGCAGAACATTACCCAAAGCATCACACTGCCTCCGCCGGCTTGCCTTCTTCCCATAGTGCATCCTGGTGCCATGTGTTCCCCAGGTAAGCGGCCATCCACGTGATGTACAAAAAAAAACGTGATTCATCAGACCAGGCCACCTTCTTCCATTGCTCTGTGGTCCAGTTCTGATGCTCACATTCCCACTGTTGGAACTTTCGGCGGTGGACAGGAGTCAGCATGGGCACTCTGACTGGTCTGAGGCTATGCAGCCCCATACGCAACAAACTGCAATGCACTGTGTATTCTGACACCTTTCTATCAGAACCAGAATTATCTTCTTGAGCAATTTGAGCTACAGTAGCACACGGGCCAGCCTTCGCTCCCCACGTGCATCAATGAGCCTTGGCCGCCTATGACCTTGTCGCCGGTTCTCCACTGTTCCTTCCTTGGACCACTTTTGATAGATACTGACCACTGCAGACTGGGAACACCCCACAAGAGCTGCAGTTTTGGAGATGCTCTGACCCAGTCGTCTAGCCATCACAATTTGGCCCTTGTCAAACTCCCCCAAATCCTTACGCTTGCCCATTTTTCCTGCTTCTAACACATCAACTTTGAGGACAAAATGTTCACTTGCTGCCTAATATATACCACCCACTAACAGGTGCCGTGATGAAGAGATAATCAGTGTTATTCACTTCACCTGTCATAAACGGTCATAATTTTATGCCTGATCGGTGTATATTATACTATTTCCTTGATGGTTTAATATATAATATGCACTCAATGCCATGCTGTATGGTGAATAATGACTTTATTCCCAATATAAATAGCCAGCTGTACCTTATTTCAATTGTAAATTTCAAATGTTACTTTTCATTATAATAGTCATAAATATTTTTCTTTAAATCCAGAAAGGACTATGCTTTAAAGAGATTTATTGCTACTGATATCATCACACAATATCAACAAACCATAAATATCAATAATTCATAAGCTTTACTGTACATGGTTAGTAACGTGGTTAGGAGCGCTTCTCGTTCCCCATCCATGCGATCTGTCCTTTTTCACATCCACTCTAACTGAGCGCTGACCCAGATCTAATTTCCTCTGCTTATTTGAATGACATGTGTTGTTGGTCAGAGACAGGCTCCTCCATTATTGAATCGGACTCACTCTAGAGACACACACGCAGCTCTGAATAATTGAGCAGGTGCTTGTTAACACAATGACGAGCTGACATGAACTACATGCTTTGACTTTTTTCCCCCCTTTATTACAAAAGCAGTCATCAACCCTTCCTAACACACAAATCCCCATTAGACACACGCAACCAGGCATTTATGCATATACTAACACATCCAGTGTCTGATAGTGTACTAGAACTGATGTGACTTAAATAAAACGAAATCCATGTAGGCATAATTAAGAAATCATGTGGGCATACCATACAGAGAACAAGGAAAATGAATGAAGAAATGCATCTTGTTGAGGTAGTGAGGAATATGTTTGCTTTCAGGCAGACAGAGCAACAAAAAATAATGTCGACTCATTCATAAGAAATCTCTAGTTCTAATTAAAACACAGCAGCGTTTCCTCTCTGAACCAGCACTGATCTCCTGTGAGAGGGTCTCGTCCTGCTGTGGAGGGCAGCGCCCAGCGCCAGCTCTTTGTTCTTGGGCTGCTTTAGCAGATTCCTCCTCCTCCTCTCTCTCCTCAGTGAGCTCTGCCACACGCCTTCACAGCGAAGACAGGTGGCCTGATCAAGACGGGCGCGCTGTTCTAAGTGAGCGGCCTGCCAATGGGGCACGGTGCCAGCTGGCAAACCGCGCAGCTGACTTTCCAAGCAGTGGGACTCTCTCACACATATGCGGCACCAAACACGCTCACACACATACAAGCACACACAAACACTGACACTCCCACAACATGTTCACAACACCCAGCGATGTGCAGTTCACTCTGACGCACGCACATATGTGCAAACGCACACGCGGTGCCTTAAAAAAAGCATGCAGCATTTGTCAACAGATGAAATGTTTGCAGAATGCACACAGCCACGTTACCATATGTCAGCTCAGATACGAGACTCAATATCCTGGCTGCCGGCACTCCAACATGCATTAAAAATAAAAAGACAGAACAGACCTGTTAAAGGATGCCATTACACTCACAGCAGGTAAACACACACACAGAACCTTGAGGATCATGAGTAATCTGATGAATAAGGATCTAAACACCATCAGGGCTCTTTTTCTTTTTAGACATTGTTGTTTCTGTAGATTGGCAGCCCTGGTCACTGTATGCTTTTATTTAAAAGAGCAGTGTATATAAAATTGCTCCTTTTGTGTTCAATGTAAGAAAGAAAGTCATATAGGTTTGGAATGACATGAGTGGGTAAATAAAAAAAAAAGAAAACGTAAAATTCAAAAAAGCCCGTTAAACCTAAGAGCTAAGCCCTGAGCCCTAAAAGCAGACCCTTCCAGACAATCTTTAGTTTCAGACCAGCACTGCTTAATTAAACCAAATCGCAATCAACCAAATCAATAATAGCTAGTGAAAATCCATATTTGTACATTTGGGCAATGAAAAAGACAGTAAATAAAACAAACAGAGATCTCTGGGGCTGTCGAATGCTGTGAACATCTTCCATTTGATCTCTATCCTACAATGGGAAACTGCAGGGTGTCCGTTTAAGCAATAAACTATGAGAGGATGTACTATATTGTTAGTATACAAAAAAATGAAAAAAAAATATAAAATGTGTCAGAATATCTCAAAGACAGATCCTTACCAAATACCCTATAGAAAAAGGCACACACAAACATGACATCCAAAGGAAATGTCACACTTTATCCTTTACTTTCTCCTAATAAGCTTTGAAACACAATAGTATAACTTGTTTTTATTTTAGTTTTATCTATTTTATTAACAGCTGAACATTTTTTTGATAATGAATTTTTTTAATCTTGTATTTTTTTGTCAATTTTTTCTTTCATTGTGAGGGTGTCATGATACTTTGGTAAGATTGTACGCAAAGCATAAAAGTACTTGAACATTTAAAAAAAAAAAGACACTTCTGTGTTAAACAAAAACCCTACGACATGTAGACTGCACACACACACACTCTATTGTCATCTGCCTCTGTTTCAGTCTGTCAAACTGTTCTCCTTTCCACATGATTGCTCTTTTAAACTCTCTCTCTCAGCAGTGTCTTCATCTCATTCCTTGCACATTCTTTCACATTTCATTAGAATTAAGGTCACAAATAGCTGGAGATAAAGTTTATCGCTATACAATTGATCGACTAACTCACAGACAGCTTTTCTTTTATGGTGGCGGCTTCCTATTAAAATCTATTGTTTTTATTGTTTTTCCTCTACTCCTAAACTTAACCCAGACACAAAGCTTTATGCACTTTCCCCCAGTTTCACAGACAAGGCTTAAGCCTAGTCCCAGATTAAATGCATGTTTGAGCTGTTTTAATTTAAAACAACTTAAAATGACTTAAAATGTCAGTGCCGTTGTTTTGTCTCAAGATGCACACCAGTAATGTTTTTTTTCTAAGGCATGTTTATAAAAGCTATCTTATGGCTCGTTTCCATTGTCAAAAGTTGTGAATGGTACCCTAATTCTGAACCGTACCGTACCGTACCACTTTTTTGGCACCCTTCCGTTGGGGTACCTAGCACAGTAGTCCGGTACTAAAGGGTGGAGCTAGACTCTCTGCAGAACGTTGATTGGTTGACAGAGAATCGTCACTTGCGCGTGCTTTTTCGGCTGTGTTTTTCCTTGCCTTGGCTCAAACAAAGCGTGTCTTCTTCTTGTGACAACAGCCACATGCCGAGAAGCAAGAACAAGATCTGCTGTATGTTGTCCATTGTTGTTTACTGTGTCGCTTTCTTCTTCACGCGAAAATGACTTCGAACGATACACCGCGCCTATCATAAGGGTACTGTTGCCGGTGGAAACGCAAGCCGGATCAGGGTTTACAGTCCTGAATCATACTGTACTGTACTGAACTGTACCGCACCGCTCGGTGGAAACGAGTCATAAATGTCCTAATTGAACTAAGGCCTAATCCTGGCTTAATCTAAACCCTGTCTGTGAAACCGGGCCTTTAATTGTTTTTTGAAAACAATGAAAACTATCCACACACAAACACACAATACTGAACAGATAACTGTTAAAACATCAACAGCGCCTTGGTGTTTGATGTGTATGTGTGTGTACTGCACTCCTCAATAATGTGTGTCTCCTCCCCATCCTTATGTACAGTACAGTTGTGTTTGACCTTTGACCGGTGGTCACTAATTACTGCAGCCGTGTGGCAGTTCGAGTGCTTTGCCTGCAGCTCGCTTGAGCATATCATCTAATTGGTTCCTTGTTCAGCTAGCAGCGGCACACACATCTCCTCCCCCACATTCATTCTCTCTCTCTCTTTGTTCACTCTCCCCTCCTCTCTCGTTCTTTTATTATCTATAAGTGTATCTCCTCCAATTCTCTCTTTCATGCTGCATTCTTCAGCGGTGTGCTCTGCCAGCTATAACAACCTCCCTGACTACAACTTGAGTCTCTGGATTCCTGCCCGATCGGTTAGCTCCCCCTATCCATTCATCATAAAGACCCCAGCCCTCAACCCCTCACCGCAGAGTGCTCTCGGAGGGTCGTCTAAAGCAGCTCATTTGCCCTGCATAGGGTTACAAGGCGCTCTTTAAATAACACATCAGAGTCAATGCTCGATACCCCCCATTCCTCCTGTCCCCTGACACACAGGAAACTAGACTGCAACTAATAGGAAACGTTCCAAAGACATTAGCTAATGTTATGTAAAGGTTATGTAAATGGAACATCCTAATGTTTTTTTAATGGAATAGCCAGGGGCACCACAAAAGGCAGCATATCCTTGATTGCGATCATCGTATGGCCCCCTCCCTCAGTTGGTTTGTCGAGCAAGGACTCACATGAAAGGTGTGTTAAGTGTTTGGCTGTGCAGCATGCGTGAGCCGCACTTGATGGAACCTGTGATAACTTTGAGTAAAAGTTACTTTTGCCTTGCCTTCTTTTTGAGGAAGATAGGTAAATCGTCCATTCTAGTTCTGTTTCTATATTGCTATAGCTCTGTTCTAGGATCCTTTAAACTCAAGGCTATGAGTGTGCAGACAGAGTCTCTTTCAGTTTTGAGGACTTTTTATATATACGGCCACAAGGAGTTTGGCAGCGGGTAGGCTGACACCCTCCCCACAAGGTGCTTTTACTGAGCTGTCGGATGTTGTTTTAATGTGCTGTTGAGAAGCTGAAGCTGGACTGGCTTGATTAAGCTCAATGTGAAGCAGTCTAAATTAGTTGAGCGTTTCTTGGCCAGCTAAAACACACTTCTGCTTTGCAGGTCACTGCCATTATTTCAGGACCTCCATTAAGAGATTTCAAGGTCTGAAAGTGGCCATTCTCAGAGTGTCACTAACCCCACTACTTCAAGATCATTTTGGGTCTAGTGGAGCAGGAGTATTCAGGGAAGCCAGCTGCCGAGGAAAAGTTTGGGGTCTGGAACCTCGCTTGGCGGCACACCAGCGTCCCCATAGGTTCACTGTCAAAAAGTTTGGTGATTAAGTTGTCCCTGACCCTTAAAGGGTTAGTTCACCCAAAAATGAAAATTCTGTCATTAATTACTCACCCTCATGTCATTCCAAACCCGTAAGTCCTTTGTTCATCTTCGGAACACAAATTAAGATATTTTTGATGAAATCCAAGAGCTCTCTGATCCCTCCATAGACAGCTATTTAATTAACACTTTCAAGGCCCAGAAAGGTAGTAAAAACATCGTTAAAATCGTCCATGTGACTACAGTGGTTCAACCTTAATTTTATGAAGCGACAAGAATACTTTTTGTGTGGAAAAAACAAACAGAAATAACGACTTTATTCAACAATTTCTTCTAGTCTGTGTCAGACTCTTACGCTGTTGACGCAGTGTAAACAGTGCAGCGCTTCCAGAACGCCGGCCTACCATTGGCCGACGCTGTTCACGTGAGCACCACGACGCATGCACACGAGTCGTTCTGCCGTAGAACTAGGAAGCGCTGCACTGTTTACACAACGTCAACAGCGCAAGAGTCTGACACAAACTAGAAGAAATTGTTGAATAAAGTCGTTATTTTTGTTAGTTTTTTGCGCACAAAACGTAATCGTCACTTGGGTTCCATGCCACTGTCACCTTTGGCTTGCTTAGATGGTTACACTTAATATTCAGCAATAATATTGATTTGACAAAATTGGATGAGAGGTAAACTTGAACTAAATTGAGCTGGATGATGACATCACTGTTTTCTGCAGAGCTACTTTATAGCTGAATTGAACTAATTTCATAATTGACAGGATAAGCTCACACACACAGCCAATATCCAGGTATACAGGCAATTTAGCATCTCCAATTGACCTGGAATCCATGTCTTTTGACTATGGAGAACATAAGTATACTTTCAGTATAAAAACTAGTAGTTTACTGAGAATATTCTTCTAAATGTACTTTCATGAACTAAAAATGGGTTAGAAAGTATAGTTAATTAACAATATACAAGTTCACTTGTATACTTAAAGTATATTTTTATATTTTAACTGAGAAGTAGGCCAACTTATTTCCAAGAAGTATTGAAAAAGTACACTACTAGTGCATTGATATTAGTCTACTACATAAAGCATACTTGGAAAATATACTTGAACTTTACTTAATACAATTAACTTTGTAAGATATGCTATTCCACCCCAAAGCTGACGTTAGTAAAAACTTGAACATGTAATTTTGTATATAAAACATGAGTAACTTACAGAAGCCAATATATGTGAAAAGGTATTTAATAGGCTACTATATCAAATCACCTTTATTTATATAGCGCTTTTTACAATGCCAATTGTTTCAAAGCAGCTTCACAGTGGTAACAGGAAAATAATGCAACAGAATTTGATTCGGATGTACAGCCGCTCTGGTGAAAACGGTGATGTCATCCAGCTCATTTCAATTATCATATAGTGTCAATGCAGGCAGATCAGTAATATAGTTGAAATTTAAGTGTCCCCAACTGAGCAAGCCAAAAGCCAAAGGCGACGGTGGCAAGGAACCAAAACTCCTTCAGGGCCAGAATGGAGAAAAAAACCTTGGGAGAAACCAGGCTCAGTCGGGATGCCAGTTCTCCTCTGGCCGACGAACAAATAGTGTATGATTATGATTCTGGCAACATTACAGGTCAGAAGTCATATTAGATCAATAGATATTCGTAGGATTATTTGAAAGATTGGAGTCGTCACGCCGGGGACGGGTTTAAAGAGGATGTTGTGTCGATGCGGCATTTACGGGGGGAGTTTAATTGACACGGTCTCTACAGACACTTCAGGGATGCGTTCATCATGTCCAGGCTAAGGTCCACCATCTGGTCCGGATACAGCACAGATCCGGCCGACTGCAGTAAACCTCAGGATAAACAGAGAGACTAACATTAGCGTAGATGCCATTCTTCTTATGATGTAACGAGTACATCAGGTGTTATTGGAAGTGTTCCCGGTTCCGGCTGACCTAGTTAATGCAGCCTAAAACAATCATTTAACTGATTTGAATAATATAAATTAAAAAATGTTTTATGTGTATGCCATAGTAAAGAGATGTGTTTTTAGTCTAGATTTAAACTGACAGAGTGTGTCTGCTTCCCGAACAATGCTAGGAAGACTGTTCCAGAGTTTAGGTGCTAAATAGGAAAAGGATCGACCGCTTGCAGTTGATTTTGATATTCTAGGTATTATCAACTGGCCAGAATTTTGAGACCGCATTAGACGTGATGGAGTATAATGCGTTAAGAGCTCGCTCAAGTACTGGGGAGCTAAACCATTTAGTGCTTTGTAAGTAATCAGCAAGATTTTAAAATGTATACGATGTTTAATAGGGAGCCAATGCAGTGTTGCCAGAACCGGGCTAATATGGTCATACTTCCTGGTTCTAGTAAGAACTCTAGCTGCTGCGTTTTGGACAAGCTGCAGTTTATTTATTAAGCGAGCAGGGCAACCACCCAGTAGAGTATTACAATAATCTAGCCTTGAGGTCATGAACGCATGAACTAACTGTTCAGCATTTTGCATTGAAAGCATGTGCCGTAATTTAGATATATTTTTAAGATGGTAGAATGCAGTTTTACAGATGCTAGAAACGTGGCTTTCAAATGAGAGATTGGTATCAAAGAGCACACCCAGGTTCCTAACTGACGACGAGGACTTGACAGAGCAGCCATCGAGTGTTAGACAGTATTCTAGGTTACTACTTGTGGAGTTTTTTTGTCCAATGATTAAAAATTCATTTTTTTCTGAATTAAGTTGCAGGAAATTACTAGTCATCCAATTTTTTATATCAGCTATGCATTCCGTTAATCTTGTGAATTGGTAAGTTTCGTCAGGGCGTGAAGAAATATAGAGCTGAGTATCGTCAGCATAACAATGAAAACTAACGCCATGCTTCCTAATAATATCTCCCAGTGGTAGCATGTACAGGGTGAAAAGCAACGGTCCTAGCACTGAGCCCTGCGGTACTCCATACTGAACTTGTGATCGGTGTGACATCTCTTCATTTATCATTTATCTCTATCAGAAGAGTAAACAACTACAAGAAATTTACAATTTACTAAAAGTACAGTTAACTATTCTAATCAATTAAAAGATTAAGTACAAGTATAGCCCAAATAAACTTCAAAGATAAAGACACACTCCTAAAGATGTGATCAGGCGTGAGTTTGAAGATGTGCACGTGTGACGACTCAGGAGGAGTGATTTACAAGAAGCAATGACAAGGCTGCTCACATGTAGCGGGTTAAAAACAATTATGAGATCAGCAGAGACAGACAGAGAGAGAGAGTGACAGTCAGACAGAAAGGCCAGAGGCCAGCTGGTTTATGAATGTCTTCAGGACTGTGCAGATCTGTGGCAGATCTTTGACCTCTGTGTGCCTTAGGCTTCACCTATACTGCAAAGAGCAGGTGGTCAGGTCAGAAGTTAAAAGATTAAGCTAAAATTAAAACTCTCATGCTTTCCAATGGTTTACATCACATTATATACAGTGTATGTACATGTGTGTGAGATGCTGACCAGCAGAGTCAGGCCTATTCAAATAATGCAGATGCATGTCACTCTGTGATGCACAATGAATAAACAAATACTTTTTGAAGCTGTCATTTAGTGACTGAATTATGTCTTATGTTGAAATTCTTCGTTCGTTCATTCATTCAATCATTCATTCATTCATTCATTCACTTATTTAAATAAACAAGGAAAATTAAGACTAACTTCGACAGCCAGTGAGCAAAATGTTTTTGTGTTGTGTGAAACATCAGTTTTGAGATTTTTATAGTAAATCCTTTGGAGTCTTTGGGCCAAGTGAATGTTGAATGCAACTTCCAAAAACATCATTATTCAATTATACAATTTTGTATAATTCGTACGATTTACAAATTATACAAATTATACAATTATCGTTATTAGTAAAAGTGTTTTGCTTAATACGCTATAGATATCACATATTTAAATGACGATATATAGTCCGTCCAAACAATTATCTTCCCTCCACAAATAATTTGCTTTAAACTAAAGATTCTGTCATTGCCAACTCATTTACTATCAAAACATTATTTTTTTCCATGAAAGATAGATGGATGGATTTAACCCCTATCCCCTTGAATGTCAGGTCTGACTGACCCAGGATTGGTTCCCATTAAAAAATGGTGCATGACCTCTGTTAACCAGCATCCATAATGCATCATGCCACAACATTTCTGAACCACAGGGAGACCTGATGTGTGTTTGTGTATATATTATGGTTTAAAATGACATGATATCTACTATATATATATATATACTATTTATGCTCCCCTGACAGGCTCTCTCCAGTGCCGTTTGCTGAGTCGAGTTACTCACCCCCATCATGACCTCATCTAATTTGGCATGCCAGAAAAGGAGCATGATGGCGGTGATCTACAGGAGTACTCCAAGATTCCACCAATTGAGGAAGCTGTTGCTGCTCACCTCTGCCCCTCTGCATCACTCAGTCAGTCATGCACCCTAACAGGTAGTGTCGCACCACTGCTAGCATAGCTGGGAAAGTGTACACGGTGAGGCCAGGCAGCGTCAGCCTTCCACTCTGTTTTCTAGGTAAAGATGCTGAAGCATCTTGATGAAAAATGGCCCCGACCTGGATATCTACATACCTATATCTATTAACGTGTGGCTCACGTTAATGGACAGAAAGGATGCGGATAAGTCCATCCTCCTGAATGCTGAGCGATTCACCAAGGCGCAAATCAATTAAAAGTTATCGAGCACTTCATGCCAAAGCTCTGGACCACGGCTGACACACACTTCGAAGCCGCGCACTCAACCAGAGCCTTCGGTGAAGCCTAAAGACTCTTGACCGCAATGCACCCAGCCCAAGGACAAGCGTCAACGACCCCGCCATTCAACCAAGCCGGCTCAGAATTCTCAGTCGTGTTCAGTAAAGCTTGCCTGCCCGAGCACCATTTTGCCTGTTTCTCTTGTTCCCCTGCCTGTTGCCACCGACAAGAGCAGAGAAAAGTGTTGTTTGAATGCTCTTTTTGCATGTGCAATAAAAACAAAACAACTTCACAAAAAGAGCTGTTTTCCTCTTCCATCTCTCACTCACACTCATGATACACACAGCTCCCCACCCCTCAGCAGCGAGCCGTCACACCAAGCCACCCTCAGACCTCTCGCGTAGTTCACAGAAGCGTGGCGAGCACTGCCAAGTGTGTCATAGTGGATACACAATTTGCACACAGACCAACCCGCTTCAGTGGCGTGGTAATGTCAGTTTGGAGAGCAGGGGTTCACAACATAGGCTACTTGCCAAAGGGGCCATGGAGTTAGTGTCTCTCGAGGAGCGTGAGACAAGCTTTTCTGCCCTTCTATCTTTAGCTCCGTGCACATTCACAAAGTGACAGTTCTTTCCCCTCTTCGTTTGAGCAGAATGCGCGTTGTGAATTATTTGGACGATTGGATACTTATGGCCTGTTCAGAGAACGTGCTATGCAGCCACAGAGATCTGCTCATCAACCACCTTCTGTGTTTGGGGCTCACAATCAATTTACAGAGAAGCAGGCTCCAGCCCACACAATGTATTCCATTTATGGGCATGAGTCTAAACTCTCTCTCCATGTGAGCCCGCCTGAATTGTAAATTGTGAAATTGCAAATTGTGCTATGGAGGTGCAGAACCATGCTGATAGTTATATGCACTGCTTTTCACCGATTTCTATAATCTAAATTATGTTATTTGTGTGCAAGCGACTGACTAGCCCTGGGTTTCAACTAGTTTCGCTAGCAAAAAAAAACAAGCAAACTCCTATGTCTTGGTGACGGCTTCAGTGCTGCCCAAACTCCTATGTCTTGGTGACGGCTTCAGTGCTGCCGCTGCCTAGCTGACCTGAAAGCATGAAGTGTCTAGAGACACAAGATGTCCAGAGTTACTTTAATAATTCTAATTTTATTGGGTTTTATTGGGCCATAAATAACGTAGATTATTATGGCATCTATGCTAATATTAGTCTGTCTGTCTCATCCTTATCCCGAGGTTACTGTAGTCAGCCGGATCCAGACCGTATCCAGATCAGATGTGGACCTGCACCTAGACGTGACCACAACGCAGCCCTGAATGTCAGTAGAGACTGTGTCTACTAGACAAACCCCTGTGAAGGCCTCATCGACATGACAGCCTCGTTGGCACAGATCCTCAGCACAGACACTATAGCCACACCGACATGACGAATCCATCATCTTCAAGCAAAAGGAACTGGATGAATATCTGAATGCTACCGATCCCTGAATTCTGATTTGTGATGCAGCCTGAATCACAATGGCGCCGTGTTTGTTCGTTGACCAGAGAAGAACTGGCCCCCTGACTGAACCTGCTTCTCCCAAGGTTTTTTTCTCTATTCTGTCACCTGATGGAGTTTGGGTTCCTTGCCACTGTTGCCTCTGGCTTGCTTAGTTAGGGACACTTAAAATTCAACAATATTATTGATCTGACAACTATATGGGAACTGAACTGAGCTGGACGATGGCATAATTTTTTGCAGAACTGCTTTATAGATGAAATGAGCTAATTTAATAATTGATGATCTTTACAATGGAACTAAATCAACACTGAACTGCAAAACAGCCGAAATGCATAATTTTCCTGTTATCACTGTAAAACTGCTTTGAAACAATCTGTATTGTATAGATCACTATATAAATAAAGTTAACTTGACTTGACTTTACCTAATTTAGTTAAGTTTCCACTACACAAAAACTTATTGCAATACCTGGTTGTTTGATGTAAAAAACGTAAATTAAATTGTATTTAAATTAAAGCTGTCAATAGATTACAATTTTTAAGTGTGATTAATTGCATGCTTATTGTGAAACATCATTTATCTTGTTTAACACATTTATTTTGTCATCATTTGCTATAGCCAGTAAAGTAAACTATCAGACTGAAGGATGATTCTCACAAAGCTGTATTTTCTCCAAGCTTTTTTGTGGTAAATTTAGGTGTCTTTCCAAAAAAGGACCCTTGGACATTCCAAAAGTGTACCTAATAACCGAATGATATAAGGAGTCCATATAATTCATAAATTTATGCACACCAAAGCACACACATGAATAAAAACAACAACATTACTTTTCACAATTCAGTGTACAGTATGTGTACAGAGCAACAGCAAAGAGCTTTAGAGCTTGTTTACGTTTTATGTTTTCATGTCAAGTTGAGATACTGAACAGGACCACAAGGAGATGCCAAAAAGAAGATTTTAAATAAGTTCATTGAACATTTTTTTTTTTTTTTTTTGAGTAAGTGACCATTTCTTTCGATTCTATCTTGATTTTTTTCCACTGATCTAGTCACCTGATCACCATATCCATAAAGCATTTATTATGTCTTAATATTTGCTGATATTATTATGTATTGTTTTAATTATTCTATTATGGAAACTGCATTTTAAAACAGCCTTCAAGTCAGGAGGCAGTTCACTAGGTTTTGAAACAGAGCTACAGTGTAAAGTGGTAAAAGGAATATTGGGCAAATCAACTTGAAAAATTACAAAAATAAAGAGAGATATTAAAAGAGCGCACACACTCTATGGTGTTCTATTCAGTGTAAAAAAGCAACAGACACCTCCAGTGAGTGTGTGTTTTATGGCTGTGAGAGTGAGAAAAAAACCTGTCATCATAGAGAGAGATCTGCACAGCCGAGTGGGGTCAAAGGTCAGCCATTACCCACTCCAGCGGTCACATTCCTGGGCTTAATGCCCAGAGAGGCATCTGCTGCCATTCACACACTCAGAATGCAGTGGAGCAGTAGTTTCTGCAGAGTCTAAATGCATGCTTTACAATGTGTGCACTGCTGGCATGCTGATGCATTGTTTGTTTGTTTGTGTGTGTGTGTGTGTGTGTGTGTGTGTGTGTGTGTTTGTGTGTGTGTGTTAACAGTATGTGTATATGTGTATATGTGAAAGGTCAAAGACATTTTTGTTCGTCTTCACTCCAGTTTTCTCTGTATTAAGTTTGCTGTGGCTGCCACCCATAAGCACAGAAATAGACTGTATAAGGAGTGCATCAGGAAGAAGAGAGAGAGGGAAATCTATCAATAGCACTCAGACTGACCCTTTTTTGTTTCACCCAAAAAAGAAAACTCTGTCATCATTTTCTTACCTTCATGTTATTCTTATTTTAAACCTGTTATCTTTTCAGTGAAACACAATAGGAATTTTTTGAAGAATCTTTAGGCTTTGACTGAGAACTTTCTACTCCTCTTTTTATTTATTGCATTTCTTTCTATTGTTTAAAGTATTACCTGCTGCCAGGAAGAAGTTAATTGCTAGTTATATGTATTGTGTTTACAGTGCAGAACTGTCCCAACCAGGTATTGTCTTTCCTTTCACGGAGCAACCTATTGTACAAAAATCAATCAGCATTCAAAAGTGTCCACTCTACAGAGACTGCCTTGCTATCAGTCACCGAAGCCCTGTGACTTGTGAAAGCTGATTCTAAATCATCAGTTGTCATTCTGCTTGATACACTATATTGGCAAATGTATTGGGACAACCCTCCAAATCATTGAATTCAGGTGTTCCAATCACTTCCATGGCCAAAGGTGTATAATATCAAGCACCTAGGCATACAGACTGCTTCTACAAACATTTGTGAAAGAATGGGTCACTCACAGGAGCTCAGTGAATTCAAGCGTGGTACCATGATAGGTTGCCACCTGTGCAATAAGTCCATTCGTGAAATTTCTTCACTACTAAATATTCCACGGTCAACTGTTAGTGGTATTATAACAAAGTGGAAGCAATTGAGAACAACAGCAACTCAGCCATGAAGTGGTAGGCCACGTAAAATCACAGAGCGGGGTCAGCGCATGCTGAGGAGCACAGTGCGCAGAAGTCGCCAACTTTCTCAATAGCTACAGACCTCCAAACTTTGTGTTGCCTTCAGATTAGCTCAAGAACAGTGCGTAGAGAGCTTCATGGAATGGGTTTCCATGGCCGACCAGCTGCATCCAAGCCTTACATCACCAAGTGCAATACAAAGCGTCAGATACAGTGGTGTAAAGCACGCCACCACTGGACTCTAGAGCAGTGGAGACGTGTTCTCTGGAGTGACGAATCACGCTTCTCTGTCTGGCAATCCGATGGACGAGTCTGGGTTTGGCGGTTGCCAGGAGAACAGTACTTGCCTGACTGCATTGTGCCAAGTGTAAAGTTTGGTGAAGGGGGGATTATTTTTCAGGGGTTGGGCTTGGCCCCTTAGTTCCAGTGAAAGGAACTCTTAATGCTTCAGCATACCAAGACATTTTGGACAATTTCATTCTCCCAACAGTTTGGGGATGGTCCCTTCCTTTTCCAACATGACTGTGCACCAGTGCACAAAGCAAGGTCCATAAAGATATGGATGAGCGAGCCTGTAAAGAACACCTTTGGGATGAATTAGAGCAGAGACTGCGAGCCAGGACTTCTTGTCCAACATCAGTGCCTGACCTCACAAATGCGCTTCTAGAAGAATGGTCAAAAATTCCCATAAACACACTCCTAAACCTTGTGGAAAGCCTTCCCAGAAAAGTTGAAGATGTTATAGCTGCAAACAGTGGCCTGACTCCATATTAAACCCTACGGATTAAGAATGGGATGTCATTAAAGTTCATGTGCATGTAAAGGCAGGTGTCCCAAAACTTTTGGCAATATAGTGCATCAATCTATAGCTTTTGACACTATTTACCACCAGATGTTCTTGTCCACCATTTGCCGCTGGGCATCATAGGAACTCCACTTCACTGGTTTAAAACTTATACAGGTAGGTCTTTCAAGGTTTTCTGGAGGAGAGAGGTGTCCAAAGCACATCATCTGGCCACAGGGGTACCTCAAAGGCAGTGCTCATTCCCCTCCTCTTCTTCATAAATACTATATTATACAGGCACATGGTTTCACCCACCATGTTATGCCAGCTATACTCATTTTAACCAGACAATCCCATAGTACCCTTGGCCTGTCTAGCAGACATCTCAGCATAGATTAATAAACTCCACCTGCAACTCAACATAGCAAATATGAAATGTCTTCCCAGCCACTCCAAAAGTACAACACAATTTCACATTCTATTTTGGCTCTTCAAAAACAATTTCAACCAGATCATGCAGAAATTTTGGGGCAATCTTTAATGGCCAATTGAGCTACAAAGACCACAGTGTAAGTCCTTGTTACTTCTAGACTGGACTATATTGCTCTTCTTACTGGGCAAGCAGCATCTGCAATCAGACCTAACAAATGATATGGAACGCAGCAGCACAACCCTTTAATGAGAAGGGAGAGCCCACATTACATCTCTCTTTACCTTCACTTCAGACATTGATGCTTATGTACATATCAGCCATGGGCTCTGCACCCTAGCTCTTACCTCTACTCCCTCTTACAATTTTATGTCCTGTCCAAACTCTCCATGGTGCGTTTGCAAAGAAACTTTTTGTTGAAAGATGAAGCAGCCAACAATCAATTTAACCAAACTATTCATTACAAATAATAAAAACAAAAACAAATAGGCAAGTTTCTCCTACATTTCTACCACTGCTTCCAATATGTTTATCTAATTGAACAACACTGACAGACCTAAATGAGTTACTCCAGAAACCCAGTACTGAGAGGAAGTTTGGAGCTGTTTTAAACACCATCTGAGCATCCAATGGCCACTGACAGCCAGAACAACAGCTTGATCTGTGATTACTTGGAAAAAAGAAGGTGGTTTAGGAATATTTCCAGAGCTCCTGAGAATCCATATATATGGAGACAAATCATTTTAAAGCTCAAAGGGAACAGAATCCATCATTCCTATGCCCCCTTTCTTTGTCTTTATGTATTTTTGTTTTACTTCTTTGATGCCAGATTATTTTTTCTTTGTATTTATTTACTTATTTGTAATTGTTTAATGTATGTTACAACTCAATTTATGTCATAATTTCTTCCACATTATTAAAAAGTACAGTGACAACTCTAAGTTACATACAATAAAGCAAAATTCAAATAAATGGTTGTGAAAGGTGCACGTATTAGAGAAGATTGCTTATAGATGTCTGGTAAAAATGTTGAATGCAGGTTTTTGGACATGGTAAAATCATGGTAGGAGTACCATCTGATACCATCACTGTACCGCCAGGTAATCTGTCCCTTAAATGCTAGTACTGGAGTCTTCAGCACACAAACCGTTACAAGACTGCTCATGCATACACATGCACCACTTTGGCAGCAGATCCATTTGTAGCAGTCTGCATCTCGCACAACTGGGTCCTGGGCCGACTGCTGCCCCCTAGTGGACTCTTTCTTTCTTTCTTTCTTTCTTTCTTTCTTTCTTTCTTACATATGTCATATGCATGAGACCTGACACACACAATATGGGAAAGGTCAGTGAAGGTCCTTATAAAAAAGAGGAACCTTTAACCGGTGTTTCTCTGTACACTACCTATCTCTGCACAAACACATGCTAATCTGACTGACCCTTAACCTGACCCAGTGAGTCCTTTAAACCCGCTTTACTTCCCTGACCTCTGACTCAACCTCACAACACACAGAGTGGTGTCGCAGTGATAAATCAGCAGAGACTGCCGCCCAGCTAATAAGTGTTGTCTACATTCAGAGAGAGGGTAAAGGTCAACTTCACCTCCCATCACCCAACACTCAAACCTTCACTGAGCTGTAAACATCAAATACTGCAGGGACACAAAACACAAGATGCAGTACTACACACATTTCAGGCAGTATGTCATTTAGCACATTACTGTCTGTAATATATCAGGACGGCAAAGGAAACTTATTTCTCAATACACAATGTTTTATTTTTATCTCAGTCTTTGGGCTCCCAGACGCAACGTCTAACATCAGGTCAGCTTTATAGCACCACAAAGCTGACACAATCGACTCCTGAAACAAATGAAGACATACAATTGCTTTAATATAAAGGTGAATCTCATGAGTCAAGAACATGCTTAGGTTACATTTTAAATCACAAAACAAGTACTTTTGAGCCTATTTTTTGTTACATTGTGACATTATTTTCATGACAATTTTTATTTTTTTATGCAATAGAGAGATTCTTTTAGGTCAAAAGTTGCAAACAAGTATTTCTATACTAATAAACTATTTATAGTGTGCAGGCCTTTTTGCAACTTTTCACCTATTTGGATTATTGTGATTTACATACATAGACCTTTTGGACTACTTTAGGCACGGTGAGTTTTTGGTGATTTCTTTTGATAGAGAAAGTCTTCCCATAAAGCTAATAAAAATGACTATAACCCCAACTCTAAATAAAATCTTTAGAAATGTTATTTAAGTAATATTTAGTTAATTAATTGGTTTTTCAATTAAAGAAGTCCCTAGATGTGCCCAAAGTGAGGTTCTTTTGTTAAAGATTTTTGTTTGATATTGGTCCTCCTGCTTTTCTTCTTCCTCTTTACATTAAGACAGTGGTTGATGGTGTTTGAGCAAGTGACTGACGGATGTGTTTTGTGTAGCACCTCCTGCAGGTTACACAGGGTTCTGCTCTCAGTGAGAAAACATTCAGGCCTTTATAGACCTGCAATTCGCATTTGCCAGGTGATTTGGTCAAATGTGGTCAAACAAGACATATCGCTATGTGCACCTGGTGATTTATGAGACTCAGATGCATCTGTGACCACTTGTTTTGTGATCAAATATCGAGGAGAGGGTCTCTGATTATGTGACTATCAGTGTGTTATTGTATTTTGTTGTATTGTATTATGTTTCTATAGCACAAAAATAATAGACAAAAACAAAAAAAAGGCTGGACATCATGTTTGAAAGTGTCACGTTCACCTGGGGAGGGTGGGGGGTTTGAAACACAAAAAACTGAAATATCTCTCCAGTAGGCCAACATTATCAAATGAATATTTGATTTTACTTCACAAATATTTCTAAAGAAACATACTGACTCAATTGTTCTTCTCCTACAAAAGCTGATGATGTGCCAATTGTGCATTAAGCTCTTTAAACAGAAACAAATCAAGCAAATGCTAGCTAGGTACTGTACTTTTAGTAAACTTACGCTGGCGAGTTAGCCAACGATGGTAAATATGGGGTGTTTTCAGAAAATATATTATAAAGACAACAAAACACAGACTGTGTCAATTACATGCAGCAAAAATGACAACTTTTAGTCAAATAACAGTGCGTTCACTGACATAGTCCAAACAGTCCAAGTACGTAGTCTTTATCTTTCAAAGCCAAATCATGAAAACGAGGATAGGCCTAGTCACTATTCTAGAAAGGGAATTAAGTCGTAGTGTGTTAAAACATTTTTTAGAGGACCTTTAGCACTAAGGGCTGCATATACGTACTTGTTAGACAGTGAATTTGTTCGTCTTCTGTTTTTATCTCTCTCACATTCACACTTTTTAATCAGCAGTAAGCTCATCTCAGAAAAGAGTTCGAATTCACAGGCAGCGCCATTCTTGTATTGACCTGTGCTCTGTTGTTTTACCATTAGCTCAAATTTACACAGAAGAGACCCCTTCATTTGAGTTCAGAAAAATGAACAACTCTGAGATGTGCCCCATGACCCCCTGCTAGAGTATTAGGCAAACACACACTGCTCTGCTCTGATTAATAAAGGTCAATTAGCAATTTTACTTTCCAAATTTAATCAGCCCCCTGAGCCTGCACACTCCCTCTCTCTCTCTCTCTCTAATTGTGTCACGTTTCTTCCTGTGGAGACACATACTGACATGCTAAAAGGAGAATAAACCTTTAAAATATGGAGCCGTAAACACACACACACACAGGCTGTGGTGGCCCTCTGACAGCCGCTGTCCCTCATTAATCAGAAAGTGTCTGCTGCGTGCTGCATTCTTCCACGGGCTTTCAACTCCACTGCTAATTGCAATTAATCACCAGGAGAAGCAGATGCTCGCAACAAAGACTGCTGGGAGAAGTGTGTATGTGCGCGTGCGTGATGAAGCTGTCACAGGGGCTGCTGGGTGACTATGGTCTGAAGGTGCTATGAACCTCTCATCAGAACTACAAGCGTCTGCCATATGTGGGTGACGTGACAGAGAGATCATGAAACCCAGAGTGGATCAAAGACGAGGTTCATCTGATTAAAACAGGTCCTGTTATCTGACCTGCCGCTGCACCTACAGTCTTATCAGCCTGATGATTTCAACTACAAGAAACAAAAATACAGCACAGCGCTCTTAATGGATGCACATGATGATGACATAATACATAATAACGTACAACTCTTTCAGTTTACTTACATTTAAATTTGTTATTTCTGTTTCATTTTATGTTGCTTTGTCTTCCTCTTATCGGGCTGCCTGTCTCTCTCGTTTTCCTCATCTTTGTCTCTCTCATTCACACTGTCTGACTCTGTTTTGACAGTCTGTATTACAGCTCATGACAGCCATTTAGCACATACACTTCCTCACTCTGTCATTCTCCTGGTCAAGATAAACACTAAGTAGTGTAAAGAAACACTATCACACACATTCATATACACACACACATATATATATATATATATTAGGGCTGTCAAGCGATTACATTTTTTTATCTAATTAATTACACGATGTAGCGATTAATTAATCTAATTAATCGCAAATTAATTGCACATCAAATTTGGCTGAGAAATTACTCGCAAAAGATAATTTAAAGTCATTATTGTGTAAAAAAACAAATAAACATTACAAAAAGTAGCTTCAGAAAGAAATATTTTTGGGTGAACAATACCTTTAATGTTTTTTTTTATTAATATGGAAATATGAAATTATACTCTAAATAAGAAACTAAAACTGCCAGTAGGTGGCGGTAAATGTCTAATGGAGTAGTAAGTCATTGAGTCATTAATTCATTCGATTAATTCAAACTGTTGATTCATTCAGGAGTGAAGTAAATGGCTCTCTTTATGAAAATGGTAAATGTAAATGGTTTTCACACTGGCAGTTTAGTTGGAAACGGGGCACGGTTCACATGAAACATTGGTAATGTGAAAGCTGTCATGCGGACCCGGGTGAGCTGAGTTCAGGGGAACTGAATTCGAGACTGCCTGAAGGTGGTGGTCTGAGTTCGGTTTCATGTGAATGTGAAAGCAACACGGACTCGGGTGCGCAAGAAAAGTAACCTGTGCATGCGTTTTATCAGATGACGATAATTTAGTTCAATAAAACACATGTAAGGGATGATAGTGTTGATGATTTACCTTGGATACGAGCGAGAGTGAGCCTGCAGTGTATTCGCGCATAGCACCGGCGGGAACAATCTCGCTTTGACGCGGACCACAACAAACGTCCCCAGTGTAAAAACACCCTGAGACTAAAACTCAAACAGGGGCATTTTTGCCTCATATCTTGAATTTTAGGGAACTGCATTCTATAGGCTACATCACACAGTGAGTTGTTGCCCTGCATCATATTCTTCATTAATCAACTTTATGAAATGTAAGACGACCTAAGTAGGTCTGGGGCGGGGAAAGTGCGCTAAGTGCGTTAATAATTTTAACGGGTTATTTTTTACCGTAACTAATTAATCTAATTAACGCGTTAAATCACAGCCCTACTACATATAGACATCTCTGAGAAGTTTTTCAGCATGGTAACGGATATGACAATGTTAATATATTTGGTCTTGGCGGAAAAGATCTGCTATGCTGCTGCTGCTGCAGAGCAAGTACAAGAATTGCTACTGCCAATACATACGCTGATATGCTGCTGTGTGAGTACATAAGACATACTGCTGCTGCACAAATAGCATATATCAATTACCCATAGCAGATCTATACAGGTGGAGCTGGGGAAGAGTTTTAGACGAACTCTGAAAGCGTGCTGCAAACTGCTATAGTGAATGGTAACCAGCCATTTAAATGTTGAGCAGCAAGCTCATTGGCTGCAGATGTGACATGAACCAATCAGCTTGTGCCAAGAAGTTAACGCTGTAAATATCATCAGCTTGCTTTAAGGACCCATCAGCCTGCGCCATCTAGAGTTTCATGACAGTCAATATATATCTATTACGGCTGTCAAAATTAACACCTTTTTCTTTTCCATTTTTTTTCCTGGCATCCTTTGGCTAGCATTACAGTAGGCTATATGATATGGACGGATATGAAAATCGGATGCGCATTAGATCTGCGTCATGTGCTTAAAGGGTTAGTTCACCCAAAAATGAAAATTCTGTCATCGTTTATTCACCCTCATGTCGTTCCAATCCCATAAGACTTTCGTTCATCTTCGGAAAACAAATGAAGATATTTTTAATTTCTGTCCCTCCATTGACAGTCTACGCAACTAACACTTTGACGCTTCAAAAAGTTCATAAAGAGATTGTAAAACCTATACGAATTGAGCAGTTTAGTCTAAATTTTCTGAAGAGACATCATTGCTTTATATGATTTTTATTTCACATATTAACATTAATCAGCAAACATAAACAGAAGCTCATCCGTACCTGCTTGACGCACGAGAACAAACCTCATTGGTTCTTGCGGAAGCTCGAAAGTTCTGCGTAACACACAAGAATGAACCTCATTGGTTCTCGCACATCAAGCAAGCATGCTTGTGCTTCCGTTTACTATATCTGATGTGTGTGTTAATGTTTATATGTGAATACAAGCCTAAATTAAACATTTTAAATCATCAGACAGTTTTGTGTATGTATGAAACATGAATATGAGAACTATGTTCTCATATAGTGTGCGTGTGTGTGTGTGTGTTAATGTGGACAACATAAGATCTGAGCATTTGATTACGCATATTTATAGCACAGCAATTTGTCATCCTGGATTCTGACTGCTTTACAGGGTTTACTTGGGTGTCTTTGGGTGACTAAAACACATGACACATCATAAATAAATAATAATATATGATTAATATGATTAATCATGGATAGGCTATCCATTAATCAGAATACTTTGTAGTGTTCTGGCTGATTGTTTTACTAAATTTAAAGAGTCAACCCCCAAGTCTTTGTGATATTCTGGTCTCTAGGTATGACTCAGGTCCTTCCTTTATTTTAACTCTATTGGATTCTTCCACACATTTTATCTTCCACCGGTGAAAATTGGAAGTCAGATAACTGAAATAAGTAATAGCACACCCTAACACATTAAATGGTGGGGGTTAGTGCTTTGTTCAAATAAATGCCCCTACGTGTGAGCAGTAGTAATCATGATGCTTGACACCGTTAATTACTTCCTGCTGAAAGTGTCTCCTCCCTCGTCTCTGACACACAGAAACCTGTCTCACTGATCTGATGTCTGCGGCAGTGAAAGTTTTACTGTCAGGCTGGAGGATGGAAAGACTACTGAGAAAGGGAGAAGTCATGAATAACTGAGAGAGAACAGCAGGAGAGACGAGAGGTGAGACAAGAGGGTGTGTCACACTCTCTCCGCCACCTTCCTATCAAACATTCATGCAACAGACGAACACCACACACACACGTTGGGTTTCCATGTTTTATGGGGACTTTCCATAGACAATGATTTTTATACTGTACAAACTGTATATTCTATCCTCTAACCCTAAACATACCCCTAAACACAACCCTCACAGAAAACTTTCTGCATTTTTACATTTTCCAAAAACATCATTTAGTATGATGGAGACCAAATAATAACCCAACAAGGCCATTTCTGGTAATTTTGTGCTACTATGGTACATTTCTTATTTGGAATTAGTAGCAGTGAACATACTTATTTTGCATGATCTTTATTTAATCTTTCAATTGAATGAATGCTTTTTATTCTTTTTCCCTTTATCACAAGTATTCTGTTTCAGAGACGAGCTCTTGTGCACCTGCTGACATGATCTTTGGTGGCCTTTGACCTCGGACAACCGCACAGGTCAGAGGTCAAGACAAAATAACCCTCTTGGGTCTGCTGCTGAAAAAATCATTTTTTTAAAGCAGAAACTATCACTGAAGTTTGAAGACTTTAAGTGTTACAGGTGCTATGGCTGTGTTTTATATCACCTTGGGTCCTCCTCAGTTGAGACAGCTGTCTGGTGGGCCCTCAGGAGATGTCTTTGTGGGTCCCCCCTGGCTCTGGGCCCCAGGAATTAGCCCTACTTTTCTATAGTGACGTGGTGATAAATTCATCTGTGACAGATGTCAGCTTAAATTCCAAGATCACTGTTGTTTCATTGAGTGAAACATCAACTAAAATTACTGAGCGCACCTTTAAAGTATGTTTTTTTGATGCGTGTTATGTGATCCTTTTTTATTTGTCTTCCCAGTTTTCTACTGTACATGGCAACTGCACACTGGATGTGCACTGGAGCAAGTATTTGACAAATGCTCTTGACATCAATGAGACATATGAGCTCATCACTTCATTGAAACATAGCCGGCAATCCTAGTCTTTATCCGACAGTATGTGTGTGTGTGTGTGTGTGTGTGTGTGTGTTCAGAAATACTGCATTAGAACAGCTTACAGCAACATCCATAAAACCCTCTAAACACTTACGTCTTACCGGAAGGAAGTTTAGAGGGAAAGAATATCAACTAACCAACTCTTTTGTTCTGTCAGGCTAAAATGAAGTTTTACTGTGAACGAAAGAAAGTAAATAAGCAGGAAAAGCCCTCGACAGGCTCCCTGCTCCACAGCTGTGAGCTTCATCTTTTATTCATGTGCGGGAGGTACGTGTGCCACTCCTGAAACCAGCCACTTAACCCATTAAGAGCACAACTTTGAACTGGTTGATAAATCATTAACATTAGCATTTATTAGTCTAGAATATTAGTCTTATTAATATCTAGAAAAAAAGGGAGAGATTAACATCGAGTATTAAAAAAATTAAAAGCATGGGAATGGGATGTGATATATATATAGCCATCATCACAGCACCAAACTAATAATGAGCCTCCAGAGGCCAAAAACCAAACATGTTCGCTGTTCAGTTCATTCAATTCAAGCATATTCATATGACACTTTTCACAATACAAATCATTTAATTGAACTTGTAACAGTGCTCGCAGACCATTTCCATAATTTTTTCAGAGTAAAACATTTAAAAAAAAGAGTTTTAGATCATTTAAATCATTAGGATTTTCATTACTGTGAAAAGTGGTCTCCATATGACAGGGGAGAGTCTGAAAAATAGGAAGGCATTGATGTCAGCCAGGTAAGCAAAGCAAGTGATAGCATTTTGATGAAAGATTACAAATATTTTAAAAGCGTCTGTTAAACGCATAAAATTACATGTGCACTGATGAGCAACACCCAGTAGAAAGAAAGTATATAATACTTAAAGTCAATTTTGATTAAATGTGTTGAATTTAGCATATGAATTACAATTTGATCTCATGTTGGTAAAATGTAAGGTTTCTTTTTTTTCTGTTGTGACTTCCACTGCTCAGACAGTGCATTTCCTGTCAGTCCTCTCTCCATAATGAGATCCGGACAGAATCTGTTTTGATCTCCATGGTGACATGCAACAATAACCAGAGACAGAGCACAGGATGATGCTATAATATCATTAAATCATCTCTTATGCTCTCAAACACAAACAAACACACACTCACACACACATACACCCACACACACACACACACACTTTGGGGACTTTCCATACACAATGAGCTGATACTGTACAAACTGTATATTCTGTCCCCTAACCCTGAACCTACCCATTACAGAAAACTTTCTGCATTTTACTACATTTTCAAAAACATTCTGTATGATTTATCGGCTGTTTTTCTCATGGGGACCAAAAGACGTCCCCACAAAGACAAGGATTTTGAATATTGCCATCTTTGTGGGGACATTTTTTCCCCATAACATTGGGTTTACGTCACATCCTTTTGATTTTCCCGGCAAAAACGTCCTTCATATAAAAATCAGTCTACAGGAATAGACTACCTCGGTTGTCAGGGAAAACTTTTTAAGTTTTGTTGCAAGCTGTTTACACATTGGCAATAAAATTGCGCTTAATACATGAAAATTCTTACATATAGCCTGTTTAAGGCTACGTCTACTTTAATCTGGATACATTAAAAAAGGCGTTTTCATTTCAAATGCTCTCTGTCCACATTAGTGTTTTCAAGCATTTTCCAAAAGTTTCTCATCCACACTGAAACGCTGGAAAATGCAAAATTCACCTTACTGCGCATGCGTAAAACCTCATAAAAGCTCACTGAGATGATACAGAGGAACAGACATAAAGTTCTCACACTATTCTTCTGGCAGGATCATTTTATTTAGCAAAATATCTCACCATTCACTGATGCGTCTAGGTCGCACTCACTCACCATTATATGTTTGGTCTAAAACGCAACTGCTCTCATGTTTTGCCACAGGACAGCAATTGTGAGTACATTTTCTGTCATCTTTGCAGGACTGTGATATGAAGAGTGTACAAAGTAATATATCTTTAGCAACAGTGTGAAAATGAATAGCAATACCGGTATAAACATAGATACAGTGGGGAGAACAAGTATTTGATACACTGCCGATTTTGCAGGTTTGCCCACTTACAAAGCATGTAGAAGTCTGTAATTTTTATCATAGGTACTCTTCAACTGTGAGTGACGGAATCTAAAACAAAAATCCAGAAAATCACATTGTATGATTTTTAAGTAATTAATTTGCATTTTATTGCATGACATAAGTATTTGATACATCAGAAAAGCAGAACTTAATATTTGGTAGAGAATCCTTTGTTTGCAATTACAGAGATCATACGTTTCCTGTAGTTCTTGACCAGGTTTGCACACACTGCAGCAGGAATTTTGGCCCACTCCTCCATACAGACCTTCTCCAGATCCTTCAGGTTTCGGGGCTGTCGCTGGGCAATACGGACTTTCAGCTCCCTCCAAAGATTTTCTATTGGGTTCAGGTCTGGAGACTGGCTAGGCCACTCCAGGACCTTGAGATGCTTCTTACGGAGCCACTCCTTAGTTGCCCTGGCTGTGTGTTTCGGGTCGTTGTCATGCTGGAAGACCCAGCCATGACCCATCTTCAATGCTCTTACTGAGGGAAGGAGGTTGTTGGCCAAGATCTCGCGATACATGGCCCCATCCATCCTCCCCTCAATACGGTGCAGTCGTCCTGTCCCCTTTGCAGAAAAGCATCCCCAAACAATGATTTCACCTTCATGCTTCACGGTTGGGATGGTGTTCTTGGGGTTGTACTCATCCTTCTTCTTCCTTCAAACACGGCGAGTGGAGTTTAGACCAAAAAGCTCTATTTTTGTCTCATCAGACCACATGACCTTCTTCCATTCCTCCTCTGGATGGTCATTGGCAAACTTCAGACAGGCCTGGACATGCGCTGGCTTGAGCAGGGGGACCTTGCGTGCGCTGCAGGATTTTAATCCATGACGGCGTAGTGTGTTACTAATGGTTTTCTTTGAGACTGTGATCCCAGCTCTCTTCAGGTCATTGACCAGGTCCTGCTGTGTAGTTCTGGGCTGATCCCTCACCTTCCTCATGATCATTGATGCCCCACGAGGTGAGATCATGCATGGTGCCCCAGACCGAGGGAGATTGACCGTCATCTTGAACTTCTTCCATTTTCTAATAATTGCGCCAACAGTTGTTGCCTTCTCACCAAGCTGCTTGCCTATTGTCCTGTAGCCCATCCCAGCCTTGTGCAGGTCTACAATTTTATCCCTGATGTCCTTACACAGCTCTCTGGTCTTGGCCATTGTGGAGAGGTTGGAGTCTGTTTGATTGAGTGTGTGGACAGGTGTCTTTTATACAGGTAACAAGTTCAAACAGGTGCAGTTAATACAGGTAATGAGTGGAGAACAGGAGGGCTTCTTAAAGAAAAACAGGTCTGTGAGAGCCGGAATTCTTACTGGTTGGTAAGTGATCAAATACTTATGTCATGCAATAAAATGCAAATTAATTATTTAAAAATCATACAATGTGATTTTCTGGATTTTTGTTTTAGATTCCGTCTCTCACAGTTGAAGTGTACCTATGATAAAAATTACAGACTTTGTAAGTAGGAAAACCTGCAAAATCGGCAGTGTATCAAATACTTGTTCTCCCCACTGTATCTATCGGTTCTATATGCGTTACATGACTAAACATGCATCATCGTTTTCAAATACCTCCGTTTTTACAGTCCACACTACAATGTGAAAACTGCATTGTAAACTTCAAATTTATCCACTTGGGAGAGCGTTTCCAAAAGCATTGTTTTCGCAGGACAAAAACACGTCTCAGTGTGGACGGAAGGTCAAAATGGAGAGAAAAAGATGCGTCTTCAAACGAAAAATGTACTAGGGCCCTATCATACACCCGGTGTTTTTTGCTAGTTTCAGCCCAACGCAGATATCATTTTCACGTCTAGCGCCACGTTGTTTAAATAGCTAATGCATTCGCACCCATCTGTTCGCCCATGGGCGTGCTGGTCTGAAAATGAGGTGTGTTCAGTATTTTTTGTGTTATTTAAAGGGCACGTTAGTAATATGGGCCTATAGGCGAGTGCACAACGCGCGTACACTCTGCTTATTACACACACAGGGACGCGCAGCAGCACACAAACATTTTTAAATATTAAAAATAAAAGGATTCCTCTCTGGAGAAGCGTTCAGTCTTTTCGCTTGCAAATTCCGCCATGTAAATAGCGAATCTGCAACAGGCTTTTAAAGGGAATGGGAGATGAGACTCTGATTGGTTTATTGTGCATTACACCCAAAACACACCCATGACTCATTAAGAGACTATGTACAACCCTTTTGGACCATGCGCCTGGCACACAGACCGTTTTTTTACATTGTTCAACTAGCAAAAGTGGATTCGGACACGTCCTAAGTGCACCTTTTTGCCCGAGTCCATATTTTAGGAAGAGATATTTTCTAGAAGCAAAACAAACAAACAAACAAACAAAGAGATAAAAGTAAATATACAGGAATATACAGGAATATACTTCTGAAAATACCTGAAATGTTATAATCCTATTTATTTTTACAGTGAATTCCGGACAACCACAGCTGCTAGTTTAAGCATAATTTTAACAGAATTTTATTATAGCAAATCTAGAGGTTTAACTGCAGTTATTGTAATTACAGTGTAATTACATTTTGAATGTTAATGTTATTTTGTTTTATATTCCTCATCTTATTCCCATGTGATTTGGCCTTCTCCTCACTCTTCACACTGTCTGTTCACATGTGTGTGTTCACTTTGACATCTCCTGGAACACAGATCACTTCAGCTCACCCTGGTAACCTGGTAATACCCCATAAGCAAAATAATAGTTGAAGGTGAAGAGAGTCGCAGAGCATGTTTTTGTCATTTATTTCCTCTGTGAGGATTATAAATGAAATGTCAGAGAGCTCTGAGGCACAGAGAGCAGGCAAGGAGAAGAAATTGTTGGCCTCTTTGCAGTAAATGCAGGCCATCTTCTGTGACATTGCCAAGCTGACGATAATACTGTCAGACCATCAGTGCCGAGCTGGGAGCTCAGAGAAAACAGCATGAAACATTAACATATCAGCTTTTTAACATATGTGCTTTCACAAGAGTTTGTGTGCATTAAATAGCACTTCCTATGTGTTCGTAGGTGAGACTGAAAAGCTGAGGAATTGGGGGTGCTGTATTTCGCTAGGACTATTTAAATAAAGAGACTAATCGTTTCCACTTCGCCTCATTAGAGCTGTCTCACTTTCTAACATAAACACCACACAATCGCACACAGTCAATATCACTAAGGAGATCAATAGTTTAATTAATAAAGTGATGAGATCAACAGCTTAACTAGGATCAGACGTCTGTTTGAAATAGTGGTTATGGCATGTCTAGAGGGTTGCAAAATCCATGAAATGCTGAAGGAATTACTTCAAATTTGAATGTCATAGACTGTTAATATTTTATGATATCAGATTAATACAATCCTTTAGTGAGATAAAGGAAAATATACTTGACTTGCTGTCCAAGATAGAGGGCTCTCCCTTGAAAAAAGTTTATTCAAGTGTGCTCTTAGTATACATTTTTTAAACTAAAAATAAAAGAGTATATTTTCAGCCTACTTTTTATTTACTTATTGGAGATATACTTAAAATTATACTTACATATACTTGGCTAATACTGACAAGTATAGAGAAAACTATATCTGGCCTATATTTGTAATTTGTTCTTTTTTTAACATATATTGTCTTCTTTGAGGTAGTACTCCAGCATACAGTATGTTTTACATGCTATCTTGTAAACTTACATGTTCAAGTTTATAGTAAGAAAGTCATCTTTGGGCTGAAATAGCTTCCCTTAAGTTATCTTTATTAGTTAAACATATGTTCAAGTATATTTTCAAAATCGGAGTGTCTATTTATACCAAGTGAAAATAGCCAGCCTTGCTGACAGGGGATATTTACACTAATTCTGCTCACGATTGTCTGATTGAGCCAGAAAAAAATACAAAAGAAACCCATCTAAAAATAGAAGCGGGGCGTGGAAAGTAAGGTGGGTGACGTTAGCTTTTGACATGAATGACCTGAGTTTGAATCCGCCTTTTTCCGAACCCATTCATCTCCCTTTTCCCATCGCATATTAGCTTGGAGAGCCATTTATTTTAAATACAAATGAAGTAAATATTTGAAAAGTGGAAATCGTCTCAAAGTCGCTTAACGGGTATTTAATATAATTGGCTATAACTGAAATTGTATGTGGTGTCCGGGCATGCTTGCAGCTCATATTACCATGCTCAAAACCATGGCTCCATTCCTGGACCTTCGAGGATCTTTACTGATCAGCAGGTTCAATATGGTTAAGGGCAGGGCTAGCTGTAGGGAAGGGCTTTAGGGATAGGGACAGGTAATGTACTAATAAGGCAGCATACATTTATGAACTTAAAAATAGAATCATGTTAAAAATAGAATGTTATTTATAAGCAATGTTATTATTATTATGGCATGCATACTGTTTTATACTGTAATATACTAGAATACAATGAGTTACAAATAGTATCTGTCACTATAAATAACATCTAACAACTATGTTTAATGGTATAACAGAGCACAAAATAATTCAAATAGAACAAACTCAAATGTATAGATTCAAAAATCACAATTCTAAAATCAAATTTATCTTGGGATAATATAGTCTAAATGGACTTTACTACTGCAATGTTCTGGTTCATGTCCTTCCAGCCAGTGTGACTAAAACAGATAATCCAGATGATCTAGATTAGAATATGGCAGTGGGTCTGGTCTTCAACAAAAAAACCTCTTGCTGAAGCTCAAACGTGCTGTGTAACACCCGAGAACGAACGTCATTGGTTCTCGCACGTCAAGCAAACATGCTTGAGCTTCCGTTTACCACAACTGATGTGTGTGTTGATCAATGTTATTATGTGAATAAAAGCCTAAATTAAATCTGTTCAGTGTATAAAACGACCGTGTCTCTTCAGAAAATTTGGACTAAACCACTCAATTCATATGGATTAGTTTTGCGATCTTTTTGAAGCGTCAAAGTGCTAATTGCGTAGCTGTCAATGAAGGGACAGAAATCACTCACTTCAGTTGTGATAATGTAAATGATAAATGATAGAAAAAGATGACAGAATTTTCATTTTTGGGTGAACTAACCCTTTAAGGCTTTGTCAGCCTTCAGGACTACCACCAGAAATGCACCCTCCTACCTCAATATATAGGTCCACCTACAAGTGTATGTTCCTACCAGGGCCATCCCAAGCATGAAGTGGGGGATAGTGTGAGTTAGAGGAAGTGGGGCCCCCCAAGGTCAGTCCGTTCGAAATCGCCTTCCATGGTGGTGGGGGGGGGGGGGGGGTTGGATTTGGTCCCGCTCTGTCCATTCTCGCTGGGCCTGGTGTGGTTCCACTGCCCTAAGGTTGGCCCTGCTTCCTACCATCCATCCATCCATCCATACTTGTTCTATGAAGGATGATGGTGCCTATCCCAACATCTTAGGCTATAGGCAGGTAAACATCCTGGACAGATGGCCAGTCCATCACAAAAGGGTATGTTCCCTGCTGCAATTCATATTCAGTAAACGAGCGGTGCTTTCCTGGTGCTTTCTTTACAGCGTCGCTTTGCAACGCTTTCCAGAAACTTCGCCTTCTCTGTTCCTCAGTGGCGGAACAAGCTGCCAAACTCCACCCAATGTTGTCATCACAACTTTCAAGAAACAGTTGAAGACCACCTCTTCTGCAAGCACTGCTAATACACAATCATACAGAGGCACTTCCTTTTACAAAAAGTCCAATACAAAAAAAAAAAAACAACAACAAAAAACGTGTTAATTCTCTTCTATTCGGCATTTATCTGCTCTAGCTTGTGTACATATCTACCTTGTACTTAGCTTGACATTGTTTACTACAAGCATTTTTGACAAATTGCTTGTGAACCTCCTCTATAAGAGCTCAGAAAAATATTGAAGGAGAAACAAGAGGGTAGTGAGGACAAAAAACAAAAAAACATAATCTTCACTGTATGACTCCCTTCTCTGTCTCTCTGTATGAGGGCATAAAGGGAATTCATTTCAGATCAGTTGATAAAAGTGAAAAGCATTATTATTATCAGCACCTCTCTCTCAGGGTAATTATTCAAAAACTAATAGGGATCACCTTCTCTCATTCTAAATATTTAAACAGAACAGTCACATCACCACAGCAACAGAACCCCAACTAATTAAAAAAGGAAAGAAAAAAAGCTGCTGTCTCCATCATGCCAATCCTGATTCCAAGAGCATATGAAGATGGGAGAGGAAATAACTCAGTGGTGAACATTACACCACTGCTAACCTGATACCATAAGACTGGATGAACTAAACGAAGAGCATATAGCTTAACGACTAGAAGGGTCTTTAGTCAGAGCGGGAGGGTCTAAATAAGAGTTAGATGGGTCAAGCCAATCACACAAGAAAACTGAACTATTTTACAATTGTGCAATTTCATACAATGTGATTTCTATGAACATGTATGATTTGTATAAAAAAAGTACACTTAAAAAAAATCAGTTGAAATTTACAGTTAAAAAAACCCGGCAGCTGTTGTTGCCAGAACTTTACCATAAAAAATATGATGGCAACATTACAAGTTTTACAAATTGACTTAAATTTACAGTAACACTTTATAATAACGGCATGTTATGAATCATTAGTTCAGCATTAGTAAATAGTTAAATAAACACATTATAGATATGCTTATAAATCAAGAATAAAGCATTTATAGATGTATTTATAAACTGCTTATTAATGTATTTTAATGCTTTATAAATGATGAATTAACTATTTACTAATGCTTAACTAATGATTCATAGCATGTAATTATTATCAAGTGGGTAACTTTACAATAAGGTTGTATTAGTTAACATCAGTTAATGCATTAGTTAACATGAACTAACCATGAACAACATCTTTGTTCAGCATTAGTTAATCTTACATTGGTAGGTTCATTACAAAGCAATATATAATAATAAATGCTTTTTTACTGGCATTTATTTTTATATTTTTTATAATGGCAAGTCATGTAATAAAAGTCTACAAATGTTAGTAACACATCAGGTAATGTTGAAATAGTGTACACTTTACAATAAGGTTCTATCCGTTGATGTTCAGATGGATTCCACTGTAGAATTATGTTTACCAACAGCCCAATTATTAAGCCCTTATTATTAAATAATGTAAGGTACACAACAGCATTTTTACCTTTAGAGTAAGATGATGAGTTAGAAATGTTTATCCTTAGTGTGTGTCAACTGCTACGTAAACTAATGTAATTATGTACAGTAAGATAACCTTACAAACACAGTAAAGCTACAGGCATTGTTCATGGTTAGTTCATGTTAACTAATGCATTAACTAATATTAACTAATTGATACATTAATATATGTGTGAGTTAACATTAACAAAGATTAACTGAACAGAGATGTTGTTCATGGTTAATTCATGTTAACTAATGCATTAACTAATGTTAACTAATACAACCTTATTGTAAAGTGTTACCATAAAGTGTTACCAAATTTACAATAAAAAAAATGTATATTTCAGTAACTGAAATAATATTAATATTCTACGTTACTAAAATCACTTTTTATTTTTATCTTCTCTTCTTCTTCTGACATATAATATAATGTACTATACTGACAACCTTAAAGGTGCTGTATGTAAGTTTTTCACTTTACTAAAGCATCAAAATACCATACTATATTTGCAGATATTTAGGGAACATGCTAAATTCACCTACTTGTTTCTCAGAAATACAAAGCTACAGCCAGTTATTCTACTTTGAAATGTGCGTTCCGTGTCGGAATGTCTGTTTTTATTTTGGTCTGTGCGATACCGCACGTTGCCAGTTTACCCAATAGTATTTCGACACCCCAGGTTGCCAGCTGGCGGAAAACACAGCATATTGCAGCCATGGAAGCCAGCAAACAAACTGGGTCAGAGATCGCAGATTCTACCTGACCTAAAAAGCCTCTGTAGGGGGAGGGGGAAACAACTCTCTCCAATATTTTGAATTTGGACTGCAGTACCTATTTCGACGTCAATCCTACTGCACCTTCAAAGCACAGGTGGTAAAGTGAAAGCCACATGATGAATCAAAGTTCATTACTAGATTTTCTACCATCTGAGGTAAATACTAATATACAGAAGGTGCACTATGTCATACACACAAACACAAAACACCATCATGGTAACACACATGACACTAAAATAATGTATATAACTGAAAAGAAAACACTAGGAAGATATAGTTATGTCAGTGAAAGCCCATTAAATGTGAGTTGTCTCACAGAGAATGTCAATTTATGGTTTTTCACTGTACATTGAACAGTATTTTAAATTATGAAATTTCCCATCACATCTATTAAAGTTTTTCACATTATAGAGTAAAGGGAACCGTTAACCAATTTACAGGTTTTTGCTGTCGCATTTGTAGTCTTTTACCGTTAAAAGAAAGGTGCTGAAGTCCGTGAGCTGAATGGAGGCAGCGCAGTGAGATTGAGAACTAAGACTGAAGAAAGAAATGAGAGAGAGGTGTGACAGAGAGAACGAGCTGCTAGTGCTGTGCGTAATCTTGCTCTCCCAGCTGGTCCCCATTAGCCAGGCTGGAGCCGGCAGACCCTAAGGGAGAGAGAGTCACGGCCAGACCACGTCACTCCTAATGCCGATGATACTCTGCAGGGAACCAGTGCCGGGGGAAACTTACTGACAATTTTAGAGACAAGGGAAAAGTAAACAAATTACATTAATATACCAATGTCTTCAATGCACGCAGAACAGCACTTGGACAGAAGGTCACAATGCCTATTCCTTACAGTGATGCCTGAAGAGATTCATACATATCAACTGGAAAAATTATGTTAATATTGCTGTTCGGGGTTTTCATGTTGTGTCTCTGCTATTGTACAGGATTGTTCATTTAGCAAGCTGTCTGGAGTTGTGTCGTTCATACATGGGTTTGATCCCATGTCTCACTGGGAACAACTCGATTATGGTTGGGAGAGCTTTTGATGAGAGGTCTGTCAGAGGTCTGTTACACACCGATTAAGAAGGGCAGAGGGCTGTAAGAATAAACAGCTGCCTGATTTTTTGTTAGACTCTTGATCATATAAACCTCACCTGAAATAAAGAGCAGAAGCACCTAATGGAATCAATTAGGATGCAATTCATGGAGTAGCTTTAAATTTTTAATGTATGTGTATTTGCCATAGAAAGGATATTTCTGTGATATATGCTTCAATGAGAAAAAAGTGTGATAAAAATACATAAAAAAATCTTCTATTCTGGTGATTTTATTTTCATCATATTCTGGGATTGCCTTCTCCAGGAAGGATACATGTGATGTTGCCTTAGGAATTGCAGCAGCAGAATGTCTAAAGTGAAAGACTATAAATTAAGAAGAACAATGATGAAGTATAGTGGCTTGCTTAGTTGGGGACGCTAAATATTCAACTATATTACTGATCTGCCCGCATTGACACTATATGATAATTGAACTGAGCTGGACGATGACATTACTGTTTTCTCCAGAGCTTGCATTATTTTCCTGTTAACACTGTGAAGCTGCTTTGAAACAATCTGCGTTGTAAAAAGCGCTATATAAATAAAGGTGACTTGACTTGACTATAGTAACACTGACTATAGAGACAGGCAGATACCGACAGAGCTGGCCTAAAGAGAGCTGGATCTGCCCATATTATAGCCCAGAAGATATAGAAACAGAGCAACACTTCCTCACCCCATTTCCTAATTATGAGGAAATTCTAAGACTTCTAAGAAAAAAAACAATAATATTCACATTCAATATTAGTTGAAGAAAGCTATTGTCTCTTGCTAACAGCACGATACATCTATGCCTGTCACAAAAAGAGGGAGGAATCGACCAATCACTGATGCACTTCATACCCACCCAAATACACAGACACACACACAAACACACAAATGTTGTGTTTCCATGTTTTATGGGGACTTTCCATAGACAGAATTTTATACTGTACAAACTGTAACCCTAACACAACCCTCACAGAAAACATTCTGCATTTTTACATTTTCAAAAAAAAAAAAGAAACAAAAAAAGATCAAGATTACACAAGATCAAAAATTTCTGGTAAAACCATCCCTATGGGGACATTTTGTATTTCCCCATAATGTAGAGAATACCTGAAATACATATTAAAAGATAAAGAGAGCATGAACACATTCCTCTCAGACTCTCATACTGTACCTCTACCACAGCTACTATTTTTTTTTGGTCTGTAGGTCAGAATAAATAGCTGCAAAACTGATGTGTTTATGTGTGTGGGGGGAGGGGTGTGTAGCCCCCCCCCTTCCCCCCTCCCACTGCTGTACCTTTTAACTGTGTAATAAAAGATGCTGTTGGCAAGGAAACCAGCATCTCTGACCCACAAAGGGAGTGTGTGTAAATGTGTGTGTAGAGTATGTGTGTGAAGGCAGGGGAGATACTGGGCACATGCCAAGAGGATGAGGAAGACATGCTTTTAAAATTCCCACTAGGAATAATACAAGCAAAGCTACTTAACAGAACTCAAAGAGGAGAGAATCATGAACTGGCTAGGTTGTCAGATGTCTGGTGGCTCTGCCTCATACATAATATAAAGACTGGACCAAAACAGGATAATGAATTTCCATCAATTACCACTACTGTAGTGAGCTAAGCATACCTTTTATGACTTGAGAAGTTACATGAGATTTATAAGCCTGGAAGTCACAATTTTATGACTGTCTCAATATTTCAATTCTTCTTTCTTTCTTTTTTCCTTCTTAATTTCTATTATATAATATATAGTTTCTTTCACCCTCTTTCCTCAAACTTTTCTGTCTCCACTCTACTGTCCTGAAAAAAATATATATATAGCCGCAAGCGGCAGTCTTTGGTGTCCAAGCACTAATGGCCCATGTGGTTGATTAGCAATCCAATTGAAACATATCTTATGACATGTTTTTTATAGCAAAGTCTATCTTGGATCTTCACTGAAAGCTGATAATCGTTTTATATAGTTTGATAGGTGATCTCTAAGCACAGCTAATATTGCTTAACTACATTCACCGGTCTCGTCTAGCAGTTCTACCAGGTGTCTTTAAAAGACAATACATTTTCAACGGCATTGCAGAGACATTGCAACGACAGCAACCCTACAGCAATGACAGCAAGAAACTAGGGTTGCGCGATTTTTGTGCAATTCTTTCCTTCATAGCGGTGCATTTTCTTTCCTCCCTAAAATTTTGTAGTCTCTACGATTTATGGTCTTTGATGCCCATACACTTAGGGAAGAAGAAGAAAAAGAAGAAGAAAATCAGTATAAACACAAGAGGGTTCCAGCATCTTTGTTGCTTGGACCCCTAATAAAATAACAAGAATAACAGTTCTCAAAGTTTGCTCCATTTTTGAGATAAGCAAAGCAGAAGTGTGTTGAGCTAACTGTCTAAAGAGAAGAAAGTCATAACATATCTCTTGAGAAATGACCAGACATTTATTGACTGTATTTCTAGAAGTTTTACACATTGGTACCCTGGCTCTCAAGACCACAATGTTTGAACTCAGCTGAGTTATCTAGAGCATGGGCACAGTGAGGAGGACAGTGAGTGTGCAACAAGCTGAAACAGGTGGTAGTGAAGCACCATGGACTTTCTGAAGAGATATGACAATAACAACAAACTCAAGAGAGATGCTGTGGCCTTGCTGAGAGCTGGCAATCACAAAGCTCACACACTAACCAATAAGAAGTTTAATGTGTGATCCGGCTCCATTCCAAATATTAAGTTGCCTACTTAGACAACACTGTTAGGTGTCATATGCACACTCCTGATGTGAAAAAGCTGTTCTAACAATAGACAGCAAAATTTTGCCACCTTAAAAATCAATTTCACCCAGTTTATGAAAAAAAAAACATTTATATATTGTTTTTGCCTACTGGAATATAGAGTCTTTGGCTTACCAACATGCTGATGTCAGACTATTGGAATAAACTGTGAGCGTTAGTCGAGTGTATCAAACGATTAACAAAAGGAGCTATATGCGTGGCACACATAAATGAAAAATCATTTTTTTATTTTTAATTTTAGTTAGAATGCTGCCTAAGATGGTACATACCTTCCTATGTAGACAGCAAGAAGGCTTTCTAGAGCCGCTTTAAAGTCATAACTACACACAGTGTTTTAACTCTTTCCCTGCCACTGACGGAATTTTCTGCCATTTATGAGACAACGCTTCCCCGCCACTGACAGAATTTTCTGGCTTTTCATGTTATCACCGTTATACAGTATTACAGATCTTCTGAAAGAGTACAGAATCTCTGGATCAAAACACAGGCGAAAAAGGAGCATAAACAAACGATAAAAGCATTGCTTAGGTACGTTGTAGTCTTTGAAGAGAATAATTGTCTCAGTTTTTTGTTCAAAATGTTGCTTTTTTAGGAAACTACACATTCAAGTGTTGATAAAAACGGAATGCATGAAGCTAAAATAAAACAGGTTTTGTTTAAAAGCAGAGGCTCTGTTCTTTTTTTTTTTTTTTTTTAATATATTGCATGTTCAGATATTCATACAACAAAATTTTCTGGGGGCCATTATATATTTGTGAAAATTAACAAAAACGCTGGTGGAGAAAGAGTTAAAAAGGTTATGGATCTTAATAATGAAATTTTGAGAAATCTACAATAAATATGATGGTATACCTCTTTCAGCTGAGAATGCAAAAGGTTAGTAACACTTTAAAAGTTTGCAGTGTTCAGTGAAAATCACAGGCATGTTGGTCTCGAAAAAGAAAGACACATGGAGAGACATACAAGAGAGATAGACACAAAAGAGAAGATAGATAGAGCCATCGTTCTAAAGAAAGGCTTATGTTTTAATCTGTCCAGTCAGCAATATGATAACGATGTATGGTTAGACGTTTCTCAATGATTATACACTACTTCATTGCTTAAACTACACATACTCTCTCTCTTTGCCAAAACAAATTACTGTTGGCTAGAGAGAGAAAAACCACAAAATTCAACGGAAACCTTACAAACTTTTAAAAAAAATCAATCCCTTTCCCCAAATTGCTGTGGCTCCTTTGGAAGCACCCCCACTGAGCAATTCTTTCATCTTCACTTGCTTAAAACACCTCCATAAAGTTGCATGCCAACTCACAGTGAAAGAAAATAAGGCCAATTGAAATGTTCTCACTCATATCCAGCATCACTGACTGGATTTTGTTACCATGGATGGCAGAGATCCAAATCAACATATGGCAATGAGTAGATTGAGTCCAAACATGGTCCCTTTAGAAGCCACTGAGCTGCCACAAAGCAGACGTGTGGCTCAACAGTTCTGCTTACGAAGTTTGTATCAAATACAGAAACACACACACACATACACACAGCCCTGGAGAAACTAATAACACTGGAGTTTGGCCCAAGCCACTGTCTCCAGCTTAATTCCTCTATCCTCCGGCCACGGCGTACCCCAACCCGCACACTCTTTCCCTCTCCTCTTCAGTTAACTCCATAACTTTGCTTCAGATGAGCTGTGGAAAAAGAGGGCCGTCATTTGGCATTCTACCAGCCAAGGCACTGCCAAGAGACTCAGAGTACCCACAACTCCAGCAGCATTTTTATCACTCACATGTGCAGAGAAACGTTTGCAGAGAAATGTACTAATCTCATGCAAACTTACAAAACAATATTGTTCACATATTCATGTAAACTCACCTTTAAATATTGACCTCACGTAAACCTGTCTTTAATATTATTTGCAAATAGTTTAAATTGATTACTTCACAACTACAGTTACACTTCAGTCTCTTTTATCATGCTTAGTTCTTTTTATTTATTCCCTTAAATTCCTATTAATCAATGAATTACCATGCTCAAGACATGGTTACGGCCTTGGTTTGAACTGTGTGATAATGTAGATCTGTGGCCTTCTGCACAAAGCTAGTTGAACTCTGGGTTAGAACTGACAAAACTCTAAAACTCAAAACTGAGATTCATTTCTCTAATGATTAAAGTATTCTTTGTTTTTTTAATGCATAAACAAAGTTGTATGCATAGCCTTTTAAAATATACTCTATTTAATGTGTATGCATACACAGGTGGTCAACGCATGTGCATTTGGCTTGCTGCGGTAGTCGGTATTACATAGTGTTTAGCCATACACTGATTACATTACTTGCCCACCTTGACATTGTCCCTGTTGTTTTGCTTTTTTTATGGAACTAAAAAACATTTAGTTCACTTTGACAGTTATAATCTGAGAGTGTCTGCTCTACAGCATGAGCTGCAAAGTCGCAGCACAGTGCAGCAGGAGTCAGATTTTACTTATCACGTAAGGAGAGATAAACAAGACTGACAAGACGATGGCGGAGGTTTAGGTGCGCAACAGATCCTGAGCGTCATAGATAAATAAAGGACATAGATAAACTTACCTGGGTAGCCACTGAAACCAGCTTTGTGCAACAGGCCACTGTACATATTATATCCATTGTTAGTGCTGTGCTAATATTTCACATATTGAAGCTCTAAAGTAAAGCACCTCTCAGTAACCACTTGATCGAGTTTGTGCCGTTTATGAGTGGGTTCTTCCATTTCAGTGGCCTCAAATGAACATTAACACCCACACTCATGCTGACTGATGATTAGGATGGCTGCCTCTGTCGTTTTAATATTACATAGAGCAATGCCATAAACATAGCAGTGACTAAAATACATGCACACATACACACATGCACACACACACTATAACCTAACCCTAACAGAAAACTTTCTGCAATTTTACAATTATAAAAAGTAAAAGAAAGTTGTTTACCACATTTTTTATACCATTTTCACAAATGAGGTGTCATATTTATCTCACATCTGGGTACAAATTTGTCCCCAAAATATGGTTAAAGGGGTCATATGATGCTTTTTAATGTTTTCCTTTTCCATTAGTGTGTAATGTATCTGTTTGTGCATATATAAGATCTGCAAAGATATATAAAGCTCATAGTCTCCCAAGAAAGGGATTTATTCTATCTAAAGGCCCCGATATACTCACAATTTTTTTTGCCTCAGAGCACACCTTACTATTACATAATCACCACTGAACAATCAAATCAAATCAAATCAAATCAAATCACCTTTATTTATATAGCGCTTTTTACAATGGCAATTGTTTCAAAGCAGCTTCACAGTGGTAACAGGAAAATAATGCAACGGAATTTGATTCGGCTGTACAGCCGCTCTGGTGAAAACGGTGATGTCATCCAGCTCATTTCAATTATCATATAGTGTCAATGCGGGCAGATCAGTAATATAGTTGAAATTTAAGTGTCTCCAACTGAGCAAGCCAAAAGCCAAAGGCGACGGTGGCAAGGAACCAAAACTCCTTCAGGGCCAGAATGGAGAAAAAAACCTTGAGAGAAACCAGGCTCAGTCGGGGTGCCAGTTCTCCTCTGGCCGACGAACAAATAGTGTATGATTATGATTCTGGCACATTACAGGTCAGAAGTCATATTAGATCAATAGATATTCGTAGGATTATTCGAAAGATTGGAGTCGTCACGCCGGGGACGGGTTTAATGAGGATGTCGTGTCGATGCGGCATTTACAGGGGGGAGTTTAATTGACACGGTCTCTACAGACACTTCAGGGATATGGTCGTCATGTCCAGGCTAAGGGCCACCATCTGGTCTGGATACGGTCTGGATACGGTCTGGATACGGCCCGGATCCGGCCGACTGCAGTAAACCTCGGGATAAACAGAGAGACTAACATTAGCGTAGATGCCATTCTTCTTATGATGTAACGAGTACATCAGGTGTTATTGGAAGTGTTCCCGGTTCCGGCTGACCTAGTTAATGCAGCCTAAAACAATCATTTAACTGATTTGAATAATAGAAATTAAAAATGTTTTATGTGTATGCCATAGTAAAGAGATGTGTTTTTAGTCTAGATTTAAACTGACAGAGTGTGTCTGCTTCCCGAACAATGCTAGGAAGACTGTTCCAGAGTTTAGGTGCTAAATAGGAAAAGAATCGACCGCCTGCAGTTGATTTTGATATTCTAGGTATTATCAACTGGCCAGAATTTTGAGACCACAATAGACGTGATGGAGTATAATGCGTTAAGAGCTCGCTCAAGTACTGGGGAGCTAAACCATTTAGTGCTTTGTAAGTAATCAGCAAGATTTTAAAATGTATACGATGTTTAATAGGGAGCCAATGCAGTGTTGCCAGAACCGGGCTAATATGGTCATACTTCCTGGTTCTAGTAAGAACTCTAGCTGCTGCGTTTTGGACAAGCTGCAGTTTATTTATTAAGAGAGCAGGGCAACCACCCAGTAGAGCATTACAATAATCTAGCCTTGAGGTCATGAACGCATGAACTAACTGTTCAGCATTTTGCATTGAAAGCATGTGCCGTAATTTAGATATATTTTTAAGATGGTAGAATGCAGTTTTACAGATGCTAGAAACGTGGCTTTCAAATGAGAGATTGGTATCAAAGAGCACACCCAGGTTCCTAACTGACGACGAGGACTTGACAGAGCAGCCATCGAGTGTTAGACAGTATTCTAGGTTACTACTTGTAGAGTTTTTTTGTCCAATGATTAAAAATTCAGTTTTTTCTGAATTAAGTTGCAGGAAATTACTAGTCATCCAATTTTTTATATCAGCTATGCATTCTGTTAATCTTGTGAATTGGTAAGTTTCGTCAGGGCGTGAAGAAATATAGAGCTGAGTATCGTCAGCATAACAATGAAAATTAACGCCATGCTTCCTAATAATATCTCCCAGTGGTAGCATGTACAGGGTGAAAAGCAACGGTCCTAGCACTGAGCCCTGCGGTACTCCATACTGAACTTGTGGTCGGTGTGACATCTCTTCATTTACTGCTACAAACAAGATAAGTATGATTTAAACCATGCCAATGAAATTCCACTAATGCCAACATAATTTTCGAGTCTATTCAAAAGAATGTTGTGGTCGATAGTATCGAATGCAGCGCTAAGATCGAGTAACACTAACAGAGAGATACAACCACGATCGGATGATAAGAGTAAATCATTTGTAACTCTAATGAGAGCAGTCTCAGTGCTATGATACGGTCTAAATCCTGACTGGAAATCCTCACAGATACCATTTCTTTCTAAAAAGGAGCATAATTGTGAGGACACTGCCTTTTCTAGTATTTTTGACAGAAAGGGTAGATTTGAGATTGGCCTGTAATTGACTAATTTTGTAGGATCAAGTTGTGTTTTTTTAATAAGTGGTTTAATAATAGCCAACTTAAAAGTTTTTGGTACATATCCTAATGTCCAGGATGAATTAATGATATTAAGAAGAGGATCTATGACCTCTGGAAGCATCTCTTTTAGTAGTTTAGTCGGTATGGGGTCGAGCATACAATGTTGTTGATTTTGATGATTTAACGAGTTTAGCCAATTCTTCTTCTCCTATAGCAGTGAATGAATGTAATTTTTCCTCAGTGACACTACAATGCACTGTCTGATGTGATACTGTAGTAGACGGCTGCATGGTTATAATCTTTTTCCTAATACTATCAATCTTACAAGTAAAGACGTTCATAGTCATTACTGCTGTGCTGTTTACAAACATCAAAAGGTGAAGCTTTATCTTTGGTTAATTTAGCCACTGTATCGAATAAATACCTAGGGTTGTGTTTGTTTTCTTCTAAGAGAGTCGAGAAATAAGCAGATCTAGCAGTTTTTAGGGCCTTTCTGTATGCAATCATGCTCTCTTTCCACGAAATGCGAAAAACTTCTAGTTTTGTTTTCTTCCAGCTGCGCTCCATTTTTCTGGCTGCTGTTTTAAGGGCCCGGGTGTGCTCGTTGTACCACGGCGTTGGACTATTTTCTTTAATCTTCTTTAAGCGCCGGGGAGCAACTGTGTCTAAAGTGCTGGAAAAGAGAGAGTCAATAGTTTCTGTTGCAACGTCGAGTTCCTCTAGGATGCTAGAGGAGATGAAACTGATGAGGAAGATTATTTACAAAGAAATCTTTAGTCGCAGCAGTGATAGTCCTGCCATATTTGAAGCGAGGGGACGTCTTTGCAGCCTTTGGTAGAAGAACAATGGTAGTTCAATGGTTTTTACCAGCTAGAGCGAACTTTTCCGGAAAGTTTTTCTGGCAAGCTGTTGTGAACTCCCGAAACAAATATATAACAAACATCGATTTGGCCCGATTTTGTTCAAAATGACAACACACCAGTTCGTTCTTCGATTTTGCTTGAAGTATATCGGGGCCTTAACCGAGAAAACTGCTCCAGAACTGCCTAAAATGCCTCGATCGAAGTCCAGATATTACTTCCATGAATGACTGCGTCAAAATGTGACATATTAGCATAATGCCCAACAAAGGCATATGATTATGGTAAGGGCCGTTACATTTCCGACACATGTTTGAGGTTTTTGACAAATCACAACGCACTGGGTCAGCTGGCCAATCAGAGCACTCTGGCCTTTTCGGAAGGAGGGACTTTGTAGAAATCAGAAATCAATTTGTAGAGTGTTTCAGACTGGGAATAGAGGTACTGCAATAATGTAGAGTATGTGAAAAATGTGTTTTTTTAAACATTAAAGCATGTTTCCCAATTATTTTACACCCAATAAACAAAATAATGAACTTTTAAAATAGCGTTGTATGACCCCTTTAAATAGGCACACACACACTTGAACAAAGTCATTTGAAACGGCTGCTTTAGTTAAAGTTATCATTCTCAAAATGAAGTGTTTGCCAGCTGTTTACCTGGCAGATTGCTGCTGCCTCTTATAGAATGAAAACCGGTTAAATACAGCAAATGACACGTCAAACATACTGCATGTATTCATTTGTATTTTCACAAGTACCCTGCTAATAAAATTCTAGAGGACTGTAAAAGAATTTGGCCAGATAAAGTCTTACCATAGAGATGGCACTTCCTGTCCATCATGTGTCTCTCCTTCAGGATATTTATACCCGTTTAACATTCAGAGACAACTTGTCTTTTCCCTCTTCACTAGATATATCCAATGAAAGCAGCAATGTTATATCCTATATGTTGTTTGGGTCACTATGATATAGTTTGCTTATAAAACACCTTCAGTCTGTGGAAAAAGCCAGTACGATCAGATCTGACACAATAGGACAGTTTGTGTGTGTGCTGATTCACAGGACTGTGGTCAAACACATCTTAGATAGACACACACTCATTCTTCCCCCTCCCTCTCTTCTTCCTGTGTGAAACTGGCCTCCTCATCTCTTGCAGTATGCTGTCAAAGTGCTGCATGAGATGTAAATCATATGATCTGTTCCAGAGCCTTTATACCAGACATCAAACTCCTAAAAGCCTGTGTCCACATTTCTGGACCCCTCTGTCTCAGTCATGTGTATGTGTAAAGTACAGTGCATGTCATCAGATGAGGGCTATGACCAGTCATTTGCTTTCTGTCACAAACACACAGCAGAGTAACCACACACTTCCGGATGTTCAAACTTGATCAAATGGGACTCTACATAAAGCAAAATTCCTTGTAATATCTCTTTGGTGGGGTAATAGCGTCATAATCTAAAAATAGCATACACTGATCTATCAATTTGCCTTCACTGAAAGGAAAATGTCAAGCACACATTTTGTGCCTAAACATACAGTCTGATAGTACTGTCTATTTAAACCTGGAGTTTTAAAAGTTTAGTTCACAATGAAAATTCTGTCATTAATTACTCACCCATGTCGTTCCAAACCCGTAAGTCCTTCGTTCATCTTCGGAACACAAATGAAGATACTTTTGATGAAATCCAAGAGCTCTCTGATCCCTCCATAGACAACAATTTAATTACCACTTTCAAGAGCCAGAAAGGTAGTAAAGACACCATTAAAATCGTCCATGTGACTCCAGTGGTTCAACCTTAATTTTATGAAGCTTTTTTGTGCACAAAAAACAAACAAAAATAACAACTTTATTCAACAATTTCTTCTAGTCTGTGTCAGACTCTTGCGCTGTTGACGTTGTGTAAACAGTGCAGCACTTCCTAGCTCTACGGCAGAACGACTCGTGCGCATGCGTCGTGGAGCTCACGTGAACGGCGTCGGCCAATGGTAAGCCAGCTCTGGAAGCGCTGCACTGTTTACATTGCGTCAACAGCGTAAGAGTCTGACATAGACTAGAAGAAATTGTTGAATAAAGTCGTTTATAACAAAATAAAGTTTGTTTTTTGCACACAAAAAGTATTCTTGTCGCTTCATAAAATTAAGGTTGAACCACTGGAGTCACATGGACTATTTTAACAAATAGTTAACAAACTATTTTTACTACCTTTCTGGGCCTTGAAAGTGTTAATTAAATAGCTGTCTATGGAGGGATCAGAGAGCTCTTGGATTTCATCAAAAGTATCTTCATTTGTGTTCCGAAGATGAACGAAGGACTTACGGGTTTGGAACGACATGAGGGTGAGTAATTAATGACAGAATTTTTGTTTTTGGGTGAACTAACCTTGAAGATTTAGAAGGGGGAAAAAGTAATGCAAAATGACGAACAAATGTTTAGGATTCTGCATTATTTTTGCATCACTAATCATGTTTTTACAGTAAATGTTTTACAGACTGTCAGATGTTCTTGCTTCGCTTTTGTTGCTACATAGATCATCAGCTTTTGTCCATGCCGACTAAAAAGTGCTGCTTTCATTAAAGCAAAGGGGGATGTGCCAAATGGGCACAGGCATTATCAAATTCATGTACATTTTCAAATCAACATCACTACATCACTCAAATTGTTATGCTGATAACATTCAAAGTGTAAAGGAAAAAAAATACGATTAATAATGCTTGTAAACGCCACCTTCTTCTTCTTGACGATTCGCTGCACTTCTTTGTTCCACCAACAGGTATTTTTGTCAATGAACTTCATCCCTGGTTTCGTCCATTCCAAAACCTGGCTCGCAACCTCCTGTCCCATGCTGCGTCCAACGGTTGGTCAGGAGAGGGCCATAACCACTATAGACATTAAGGGGGAAAAGTCCCCCCCCCCCCTAAAATAAATTCTTTATTTTAAATTCTGAATTAAATTGTAAACTGCGGATCTATGTATTTATTCATGCAAATGAATGCAAATATTATGTGCGAATAGTCCCAAAATGATTATTTCCCAACTAGAATTAGACCTAGAATTTCGTTCACTGTTCTGTTTTTTTATGCTTTATAAAAAATTAAATAAAAATTGGTCCCCCCCCAATTTTCAAGACATGGATCCATGTCCACTCGATCTACAGCCATCCTGAACCAGCCCGGTGGTCCTTGCTTGTCGATGGAAACTAGCTTCAAGTCGAATCCGTCCCGTGAGGAACCGACATGTCAAATGAGTTAAGACATGCTTTTTTTGGGCATTAAAAATAGTGCAAATACCAGTAAAATGACTACTGCAAAATCACATTACAGGATTTATTTAAATACTCTCCTCCCATAAATTTTGTGTCTGAAAGGGAAAATCCTACAAAAGCATATCCAATAAGGTCAGCTGCAAAAATAATTGTGTCCATGCCACTCCTTTTCATAACTAATTTTTCACTGCTTGTCTTCAATAATCCTGGCCATTGTTGGGATAACGCATTACAAGTAACATCAGTTACATAATCAGATTACTTTTGTGACTAGTAAAGTAATGCATTACTTTTAAATTTACAAGAAAATAATAGTTACTTTTTCAAATAAATAATGCAAGTTACTTTGTTTCCCCATTTGTTGACTGACACCTCTTCTGTCCCCATGTTGAGAGAAATCAGAATTAAGGTGTTGAAGCGTCGTGTGCGCTGTGTAAACATGATGGTTATTGTAGCTCTAGACTAAATGTGAGCATGTATTTACTCATCTCATTTGCACAAAAACATATTCAGTATTCCACAAATGAATAAAAATTACAGAAATATACTATTTAATCACATTTTATGTATTTGCCGCCCTCTACTGTACAGGCGTGAATTTGCATTTCCTTCAGCCTGAGGCTTATTCAGTTCACTTTTGGTGTGAGGGCATTTGCCAGAACATTTGCCAGAAATAGATTTTTTTTGTTTCAAACAACCAAGCCCAGCCCAGATGAGAAGTAAGCAACTTTTTTAGGGAGTAATGCAATATTGTAATGCATTACATTTAAAAGAAACTTTCCCCAATACTGCTCCTGACAGTAGATTTTTAACGCCAAAAGAGTGTTTGTGCTGGTGCATGTTGTTAAAAAATCTGGGCCTAAGTCCACAAAAATCACAGGTTAACATCACAGGAACAGGTTAACATTTGGGATGACTGAGACTGAGACATCCATGAAACACATCTCAACACAAGAACACACACATGGAACTCACAGGCTTTTTGAACAGAAGCTGCTAAAATGTTAGATTTAAATAAAACATGATCTTCATGTTGAGAGTGGACAAGAGTATAGATGATCCGGGGGAGTTGGTGGCATCATTTCCTGCTGACCCAGAGAGGGCAGAATCTCAACCAACTATATTCCAGAGATGTGTCAGCCCTAATACTCAAACACAAGACAATGACAGAACAGATGGACAACGGAGAGCTGGAGGCAAATGCAAACGGATAGAGAAAGACAGCTAGAGAAAGAGATAGATTATGCATGAATGTGATAAAAAGAGATGAGAGATCTTTCTGTATAAACACATTTGATCAGCTCATATCTGCTCTGACTTGTTCACCCTTAGGACACTTATACCAAAGCACAAAAAGTAACTTACAAACTACAAATACTTGCACATCAAATTGATCAAAATAAAATACAAAATACTGATGTGAGAAATGTATTTAAAATACAAGTATTTGAAATGTGAAAATATAAAAATACATAAAGAATGATCTATAACACTATTATCTGAACTGTAAGTTCAATATGGTGTCTGAGAAAGTAGAGTGTCTGTGTGGAAAGATTGTTAACTCTGCATGTGTCCTCTGTCCTACGCAAAAACAATTGAGCAGGTGTGATCTAAAACAACATATAAAATATATATAGTCAAACTGTTGCTGATTTTACTTATTTTATTCTCAAAATTTAGTGATAGCCTAAGATGGGAGCTATTTTCACTCGCTATTACAAGCAGGTATTGTTTGGTACCATGGCAATCGCTTCCATGTCCGTATTAAACTCACTTCTTGTGTAAAAGGCAAAGCAAAGCTGGCCATTTACCGCATAAGATATCCTTTAGGCAACTACACATTGTTTAAGGCTATTGATTGTGATTGATGTAGGAACTGTTGTTGTCAAGAAATTTTCATTCATAATTTTTCACTTTTAAACTGGTATAAAATTTCATGCTGGTATCAACCCTCATACCGAGTTATTTATATAGTACTTTATAATACAGATTGTTTCAAAGCAGCTTTACAGTGTTAACAGGAAAATGATGCATTTCGCCTGTTGTTCAGTGTTGATTTAGTTCCATTGTAAAGGTCATCAATAATTAAATTCGTTAATTTCATTTATAAAGCAGTTCTGAAAAAAATGTCCCGCTCAGTTCAGTTCCCATACAGTTAAGTCAGATCAATAATATTGTTGAATTTTAAGTGTCCCCAACTAAACCAGAGGCAACAGCGGCAAGGAACTCAAACTCCATCAGGTGACAGAATGGAGAAAAAAGCCTTGGGAGAAACCAGGCTCAGTCGGGGGCCAGTTCTTTTCTGGTCAAAGAACGAACACGGTGTCATTATGATTCAGGCTGCATCACAAGTTAGAATTCAGATCGGGATCGGTAGCATTCAGATATTCATCTAGTTCCAGTGCCATGGAGTATTACTGTACTCCATGGCAAGCCTAAAAAAGTATAGCTAAATTAGGCTACTTCTACACTAATCTGGATACATATGAAAATGACATTTTCCAAAACACTCTCCATTCCAGCGTTTTCAAGTGTTTTCCAATAATTACTCGTCTGCACTAAAACGTCGTAAGACGCTTAAATCATCTTACTGCTCATGCGTAAAACGTGAAAAAAGCTCACTGAGATAATACAGAAAGACAAGACATAATAAAGATCTCACACTATTCTTCTGGCACGATCACTTCATTAGCAAAATATCTCACTACTCACTGGTGCATTCTAGGTTGTACTCAATCGCCACTCATTGTATGGTCTAAAACGCAATTACTCTCATGTTTTGCCACTGGACAGGAAATGTGAAATGTGAATAGCACATAGCAGGCACATACCGGTATAAACATACCTGTAGATATCTATTGGTACAATTATGCATCACTAAACATGTGTCATTGTTTTCAAATACCTCTATTTTCACAGTCCACACTACAACAAATTTATCCACTTGGGGAGAGTCTTCAAAAAGCTCAGTTTTCACAGGTCAGAAAGTGTGGACGCAAGGCCAGTGTAGAGAAAGAGATCCGTTTCAAATGCATCCAGATTAGTGTAGATGTAACTTAGCTAGGGAAATTAAGGTTAATTAGCAAATTAACGTCACTCGAAAGCTAGCAAGTAAATTCGTAAGTTTTAGAGCAGCACAACTGTTTGCTAATTGCTCTATTCTTCTGTCCTATATTGACATTCAGTGATCTGGTAGTAGGCCTATTTTTTACTACATGCGTTACCTTAAAAGGTTACTTCACCCAAACATTTAAATTCAGTCATTATTTATTCACCCGTGTGTTGTTGTAATGTCGTATGACCTGTGGCGTCAATTCACCAAAAGCCAAGGTATATGGCGAACTCTGATGTTTTGATCTGATGCTTTGATCATAACCCAGCAAATTAGACAGTTATAGACATCTGTTATAAAAATTAAAGACTTTAAGTACTTTCAAGAACTTTTTCCAGCACTTAAAGCTCAAAAGTTATCCAATTTAACTTTTTGTACTGAAGTGTTAAAGGAAAGGTCACAAAGCCTCATGAAAGACAAAAACTTTTCTTCAAATTGCGAATGAAATTACATGGACAGGCTGCGAGTAAAGAGTGCTTCATTTATAATCACTGAGGCTGTCAGTCAGTTTAGTGCAAACTCATTGAGTGTGAAAACTCCAGTGAATCTGACTAAACTTCACAATGAATCTTTTATTTACATTGTGTCCGCTTTGCTTGTTATAAAGAGAGGATTTGTGCACGTGTAAAACTTAGTACACTTGCACTAAACAAACTCATTCAGCATTTTGAGCGATACTGAGCAGATTCCCACTACCGGTAACTCCTCTGATTGGTCATTATTTTCAACAGAAATGCCTGTGATTGGCTACAATACTCAACGCTGCAAAATCACGTTGTAAACAGACACATTTACAGCACCGTTGAACTCATGCGTCACGAATACAACAGTCAGATCACATTAATTTACTTGCTTTTCTCTTTTATTAAACAATTACAAATAATATGTAATCCATAGTAATATAACCGTTAATCCTGCAATAAAAATATTACTTTGTATTGACCTGACCAGAAACCCGCTACCATACCCTGCCATAACCAATTGACGCCCCTGCGTATGACCTTCTTCCTTTTTCAGACCACAAAAGGAGAAATTTAAAAAAAAATGTCCAGCTTGCGCTTGTCCATATAGTGACTGTAGCTTCAAGCTTTAACATAAAGATGCAAAAGTATCACAGAATGATTCCATATGACTTGTGTCATATTTTCAAATGTTCTGAGGGCATATGATAGGGTTTGGTAAAAATTCTGATATTGGCATAACTGCACATTCATGAGACTGTATTATCAACGCAGGATATGTTGTGTGATTTACACCTGCTTTAGCAGCTATAGCCAAAAAACAGTAATAGGCTAAATTTAGTAGTCTTATTTAGCCTGGTGATTGAAGTGTTTGTCTTATTTCAAAATAAAATGACATTAATTATTTATGCATTTTAAATACACAAAATAGAGCCTCTCAAATGATTTTGTTACAAATTACATCTGATTTTCTGTCCATCAAAATACAAAATACACAACATTAATTAAATACGTATTTTAAATACATTTAATTTAAATATTCAATTTGATATTTCATTTTTATTGGTCATACAATTTAACCGATACATCAGCCAACGGTACCTTGTTTTTCCTAGTGTTTCAGATTTTCACTGTATTTTCACATTTCACTGTATACCCACAACATTAATTTCAGATGAAAAGTGTTGTCTTATTTTATTCACTCCTCCTAAAAAAAAATTCACCTAAACCCCCAAACTATTTAGTCAATAAACTTGTTACAGTCCTTCCAAGCATCTACAACACAAAACAAAATGTTCGACTGTCTCTTCTTGACCACTGACCCCACACTCTCCCCTTACTGCTGTATTAAGCAACATGCCTGTTTGTAACTATTGCCCCATAAACAAGTCTATATTACAGATTTACTGTTTGCTTCTCTAATTGAGACTTATACAGGGACCTCCACTGGTCTTTCAGGGTAAAATTTTACCCAAACTACCTTGCCTGCCTCATCTGTCATCGTTCTTTCAGTATCTCCTCATAAACAGTTTTAACACATACATTGCACAAACTATAACATCAGTCTGTTATCACTTTTCTGTAATGTCTTAGCAGTGTACAATGTACTTCCTCTAAATGTACTTCTCTGTGGACAATTAGGCATTAAGGTACAGTATTACAAACATCTGGATTTTCTGTAAAGCTGCTTTGTTTCACAAAGTCTTTTGTGAAAAGCGTTATACAAATAAAAATTGACTTAAATTGCAAGATGCGGAGACCGTGGTCAAGTTAAGTTTGTTATATTCTCCACAGACTTCCAACTATTATGGTTCACCAGATCCCTAAGCTTTGTACAGTTGTGCCTTATGAGGAAAAATGTTTGTCCAACACTCAAAACAACCCATACTACCCGTTGTAGCATAAACTATGAAAAACTTACCTACCCTCAGACCTGAAATGAGATATAGTGTTGTTTCCTTCAAAAACATGAAAAATAATTGTTCATCTTAAAAGAAGACTAACACCGCTTTACACATCCTCAATGCTGATGTTATGTTTCCGCAAACAATTTGTTCCCCCACTGCCAGAATCACATCCTCCACTGAAAGACCCAACAAGCTTTGCCACACACCTAACTCCATGGCAGAGTCATAGAGATGAAGAGGCAAGAAATAAGTATAAGCAGATAATAGAAAACATTTTTTCATCACCACCACAACCACAGAAGCGAAGGGAGTCTTTAAATATGAGAGAGACTTTGGGAAAGAATAGTTTGGACTCATGAATACTCACTGGTCACTGAGCTATCCGTTTTTTCCACTTTCAAGCTGCACAGGGGCGAGGTGACAGTGGTCATTCTAGGTTCGAATGATGTAGTCTGGTCTTGCTCTGCCACCTCTACCGCAGTGACTATTGATGGTCTGGTCTCTGCATCCTTACTGCTGCTGGCTGTCTCCTCCACCAACAAACCCTGCAATGAACATTTTGAATTAATGTGTGAGATCTTCAAAGAAACAGTATTTCTTTTTAAAGGGCCCATTCTAAACTTTTGTAGCACTTATAATATTAATCAATGTTTCTTTCTCACATTCAGTTTTTCATGAAAATTTTAGTCCTGTTTCTGACCCCTACTGTACATGTTGTACAGGTCCAGTTGCCCCCCCTTTTTGGTGGCCATGGTTAAAGGTGACATTAGAGGTTGCTATACAAACAAACAAATACATAAATACAATAATCCAAGTTTTATACCTCAAAGCTAACCCAATTTTAAATATGAGGTTTTGTTTTTCACCCTTCTGAAATGCCAGGATTGACATTAACATGCATGTAAATCAAAGAGGTGTGCTCTTAACAACTCATGTCTGTCCATCAATCACAAGAGTGTTAGTGCTGTTGAGAAAGACTGTCCAAGCCTGTGGATATGGTGTAACAAAGTTTGCCAATCACAACATTGCCCGTTTACTTGCGTTTCTGAAAGAGGTAACGCCCCATGAAATTCTTTGTGACAGAGGGCCTTATCATACACCCGGCGCAATGCGACGGCAGGCGCGACGCAAGTGTTTTTTGCTAGTTTCAGCCCAACGCAGTTTTCATTTTCACATCCAGCAGCACGTTGTTTAAATAGCAAATGCACTGGCACTCATCTGTTCGCCCATGGGCGTGCTGGTCTGAAAACGAGGTGTGTTCAGGCGCATTGTTGGCCCCTTGCTATTTTGAGTCGACTGAAAACGACTGCGCCATTGACCAACAAAAACCTGGTCTAAAGTCAAGAGCGCAGTATTTTTTGTGTTATTTAAAGGGCATGTTAGAATGTGCGCCTATAGGTGGGTGCACAACGTGCGTACACTCTGCTTATTACACACACAGGGACGTGCAGCAGCACACAAACATTTTTAAATATTAAAAATAAAAGGATTCCTCTCTGGAGAAGCGTTCAGTCGTGGCGCTTGCAAATTCCGCCATGTAAATAGCAAATCCACCATGGTGCAAGTGCAACTGGCTTTTAAAGGGAATGGGAGATGAGACTCTGATTGGTTTATTGCGCGTTACGCCCAAAACACACCCATGACTCATTAAGAGAATAGGTAGAACCCTTTTGGACCATGCGCCTGGCGCACTGAGCGTTTTTTCCATCGTTAAACTAGCAAAAGTGGATTCGAACACGCTCCTGCGCCATGCGCTTCTTCAGACCATGTGCTTAGATCGTTTGTAAAATGATAATTTTTACAAATATTTGAACTTCTTTGCTAACTTCATAAGCTAACCTCCAGAAGCATAATAAATATCTGAAAATGCATTTCACAAGCCCTCTAAGACTATGGGTAAGTGACCTCTGTCATGATTGCTCTTCCCATTGCCAGAGTTTTGTTGGTTACTTCTTTTTACGAACAGTTTTGATGACCAACTATCAAATGTATGCCACTAATTACTCCCACAATGAATCTGTGGCTATACAACTATGCAGAAAGCTTAAATTTACAACTGAATTGGAACATCCACCCTCCCCATATTTAACAACGTTCTACATATCACCTGACCCTCGCATGCTCATTTATAAAATTGTTTTGGCTCATTTATTAATTATTAAATTTGATCATTTTAGCTACAAACAAAAGTAAAATACTCTCAACTCCATTTAAAGCCACAATATGTAATTTTTCGCTGCTAAAGGTCGCTTATTTAAAACAAAGGCGTAGCTTGATGATGCTTTGATTTAGCTGAGCTTTTATTATGCCGCAGACGACCGCTTCCGCTTTTCCGGTCATGCATATGTGGGGTAACGCAGCACTGTTTTATAGTGTGTTGAAAGTTATGTTATAATGCTACTCTGTGCGTTCGCTCGGCGGCTACTATGAGACACTTGTTGCACACTGCAGTAAGCGAGATCGATATTAGGCATGGTAAAAGATGGTACTCGCGGTAAATCAAGAAAACGAGATTTAAACAATAAGACTAACTGTGTTGAGCTATATAACAATGATTAGTTTTCTGTCGATGAATGTATCCAAACATTGTTTCACCTGTCTAATAAAACACAATATAATACGCTTTAATAGCGTCTTTGGTATTTCCAAGGTTTCTACAAAATAAAACAATTCGAAAATTGAGGGTAACGCAGGTATGATGTAATTGATAGGCGACGCACAGACACGGTCTGTGTCCTGGTTAAAATTGCTTATTTCTCTGGATTTAAACATTCTTGGAAACATTTGGAACCGTACAAATTGTGCCTTTAACACATACCTCGTTAAAGCCAATTTTTAGCAGATTCCATATGGGCCTGCACATAAAGATCAATGCCATGATAAAGAAAGCATGTTCAACATGCCTCTAATCTAATTACTGTCTAATTGTGTAAGACTGCTATATAAACTCTCAAACAGTGTGTTGATAGCCACATGATGAAACAACTCCACATGATGACTACAAACTGTCAGAACTAATGGGCCCTATCAGCCACTCCACTGTTTTTAGGGGAACAATGAATGTCTTTCAAGTGATAGAGACCAAATATGTGACAGAAGAACAAGAGAGACATAGGAAGAGCAGATTGAACAGCACCAGTATGTGAGCGCTGATGAGACGTTGTCTGACCATGAAAGGAAGGTAAGATGCTGAAAGACAAGAAACGTAAAGAACTATCAGAGAGAAGTTTGAAGTTCGGCAGAAGCTTCTGTAACCAGGTAGATGACCATTTTTAAACTATATAACCATGGTAATGATGAGCCTTCCAGCCCTGTACAAAAACCGTCAGTAGATACTTCTGGTATGAGAGTCACATTTAATACACTTAAAAAATAAAGATTTTTTACAGGCTATAAAAGAAAAAAAAGCAACATTCACACCCGTGGTGTGCTTGGACTAAACTATTGCCCTTGCATCTCTCATACCCCTTTTCCACAAGAATGGTTCTAAAGCCAAAGCCTGTTCTCGGTCAGGCAAACTGGAGCCTGTCGCGACTTGGCCGCGTGTTTCCACAGACTTGAGGAACGAACAGTGACGTAACACTGCTACATGTTGTTTACCTGACTATAGCCTGTCTAAAATCAAACACATCCTGGTGTTTGTGCAGACAGTGTGACACTACTGTTTTGCTGTTCACAGTACCGGGCATGATTATAGCGTACCGGCAGCTCGCATAAACACCTGGTACTCTCATCTGTCCTTTCTGAAGATATATATTTAATCTGAAACCTTTGATTCACTCACTCTCTCGCATACACAGTTTTATATATTTAGATATGAAGAGCAATGTAGTGCAATGTTATTACATTGCTCAACGAGACTGCCATAGACAGCAGTCCCCGCCCCTCCCTGGGTCCATTTAAGACCAGCAAGTTTTTAGGGCCAGAGTTGAATCCATCTTTGAACCCTCTTTTCTGCAGTGGAAATGCAAGGAATGGTTCGAGAACGGACACAGACCGGGAACCTGCGCCAGAACCGTTTCGGTGGAAAAGGGGTGTCAGTGAACGGCTTAAGTGTTGAGTGTTTACATGTACAGAAAAAGCTTCTAACTATATATAATCAGTATAATAATAAATCATATATATATATATATTGCTTCCTATATATATTGCTTCTTGCAATATATATAATAAATCAGTTTTTTCCTGCTGGTTGTCAAATGCCAAAAATATAATAGGACATGCACAAGAATTGACATGACATATAATAGGATATAATATAATAGGACAGACAGAAAATTTTACAGTAACCTTTTGATTTCAGGCTGGAGGTCATATCATCATTCATATCAACTTTCCATATGCAACCTCCAAACACAGTGCTCATGGCAGAACAGCAGGTATAAATAAGCAGGTAAACACTAAAGACTGTGTGTGGTGAAGGAAACCTCCATCCTACAAACACTCATCTGAAAGCACAGTGACATATACAAATATTAACAGTTTGTATTCAAAAATGTGTGCCGAATAATTACGTTTGGTTTGAAAGGGCATATATATATATATATATATACACACACACACACATACACATTTGAATGAGATATGCTTGCATATAAATTTTATCATGAAAGCAAATATTCATGTTCGATGTGAAAGGGACTTTACGGTCTACAAATTAACATTCATGTATCATTCTTACATTCATGTATGTACACCTTTTATAGAAAGGTGTTTTGATCAATCATGAAAAATTATTATTATTGAAACGGTCTTGCCCTCCCTCACTCTGACGTGGTTTACAATGACCCCTGCTGTCAGAGACCCCTGTTTCAGAGAAACAAGAAGAAGGTAAGTGCTATTGATTTGCACTTTCAGCCTCACCAGGACTTCAGTGTGAGCTGACCGAATGACCGCTTACCTCTCTGCATGGCCCTTACCTGCATATGTGTGTGTGAGAGAGAAAGAGACAGGATATAGCACATATATAATATATGTAATATACCTTTCTCACTGCATGATTTAGGATATATTATTAAACAAACAGACTCTCTTTATACATCATAACATGCTCTGTCTGTCTGTCTCTCTCTGTCTGTCTGTGTCTGTCTCTGTCTGTGTGTGTGTGTGTGTGTGTGTGTGTGTGTGTGTGTGTGTGGACCAGGTCACGAGGACGTGTGTTCAGCTTCAGGCTGTTTATTTAAGGGGAGGTGATGATGATTCAGTGACAGTTAATTCACACTACAGCGCCTAACAAATAGCACCAACCACAGCAAACACACTTCTGTCTGTCACACCCAAAGCTCCCTCTAATTTTTGCTCTAGCTAAGCAAAACCTGTTTCTATCACTTAAACCCTTCAGCAGAAACCATATGTAATGTTCACTGTGCAATTCTTACAGAAATTCTTTATTTAAAAAACATCAAATGCATTTCTCACATTGTAGTAGAGCCCCCTGTAAGGGGGCAGAAACTATACAGTAACTAAAAACCATTTTATTAGATTAAATACAGTATGCTGAATTCACCTTGCATGTATTTATGCTAACTGTAGTTGAGATTGATATTTGATTAAAGTTGCACTCAGTAATTTTTATGCTGGCCAATATGGTGGCATTTTGACTTATCAACCCTCTACAATGCAAAACTTGCATATGCAACCACATGTTGCGTTAACTTAAAAATGTCTGTCATTAGCTACTGGCTAGTATATTGTTAGTCTCTAACTCAAACACTGCCAAGTGAAATCTAAGTTTAGCACTAATAGATTCAGAGCTCTCTCTGATGCACTCTCTGTAGGTTCCCTTAAGCACAGATTATTCAACATTTCATCATCAGCACAATCTGCACACACCATCCACTTGCAGCCTGATTTTTGCGTGGTTGTACGTTCAAATAGTCTACTAGATAGTGTGCATGCACAGAACATGTCCATCTATGCTTGTGAAATGGAGCAAATGTGGAAACAAAGTACATACACAGAAAGATAAAGCAAGAGAGACTGGACTGCCTTCGTTTGGTTAATAATATTATTATTATTTTAAAATCAATTAACGTTCTGAACTGCCTTTGCTCTTGGGTCCTCCACCTATTCACTAACAAATCTACCCAAATCTACCCCTTTTTGGAACTGAAAGCTATCCCCCGATGCTTTTTAAAAGTTTAGCTGTTATGCTCTAAAATATACTTATCTTCTTAAAGAATTGTCATTTTGTGAACAGAGAAAATACATTCCAGATCAGTCCTACGCTCCTAAATTGTTTTACTAAAGATAGTAATAATATAATTGTAACAATATCAGTTTACATATACTTGCATAAAGCAGTGTATACTATATAGCAAATCTCTACTGATTGTTTGTTTATATCATCACCAAAGTTAAACTGTCCTATCACCAGCTCTAAACTCAATGTTGACTATGAAGAAGGTATTATACATTTTAACAGTATTAATTTCTGTAAAGCTGAATATAATAAGTGTACAATGCAAGCAGCCTTACAAACTGAATAAATAATGAGTCAATACACCATCAATCCTTCTTCCAAAACGTGTTTTTCTCTTACCCTAATTCACTATGGTAAGCCTGTTATATGTGTTTATATTTTAGACCGAGTATGAAATGCATACGTCCATGCATGTCCCATCATATCCGTAAATAGAGAAAAGTTGCTCCGGCTACTTTGACGCATTTGGGAGTGGCATAGGTTAGTTGTCACAATGAGAAAAAGAGAACGCGACAGAGCTCGTGAGAAAATGAGAATCAAGATTGGCTTGGATTTTCGGAGATGGCGAGAACTGAGGTATTTGAAATGTAAAAGCGATGCGGAGATGGCGATTTTATTACTCAACAGGTGAGTAAGGTAATTTATTGATAAACTGCCATATGTAGCTCTCTAACAGAGTTCACTGTAAAGCATTATCTATTGTGAAGGGTCATTTCATTATTGTTGTTTACTTTTAAGCAAGTACTGTGTCTATTAGTGGGTAAAGCTACAGTAACGTCTTTAGCTAGTCAGCTTAAGATCCTTTCCATCTAATCTGGTTATATTTCTTAAGCCTAGTAGTGAATGTTTTATGAGCAGTATGATAACCATATTCATCCACACGGTTACGCAGAGCTGAAACAACCAAAACAATGTTCTAATGCAAAATGCATGCAGTTTTGTTTTTTAACCGCTAGAGGACCAAAAGCTACATATAGTGTGCCTTTAAACTCTTATATGTCTGCCATTACAGGAAGGCACTGCATGCTCACAGCCCATTTGTTCCTGCATCCTGGAATTTCAAATAACAACATCCAGCGGCAAAAACATTCTCACAGGGAACATTTGTCTCAAAACTGACATTTCTCACGGCAGAAATTAATAGGAGCAGAGAGAGACTGCAACATGTAACACTTTTAATGTGTTACATTTTAATGTGTACTTCCTATATATGTATTTACTATAGAAAGTTAATTTCTTACATTTATTAGTGTGTTATTACAGGCATCTAACACTTAATCAAACCCTAACCCATCGTAAGTATGTTGTTAATTATTATTACTCAGTACTTTTTTTGTGTAATTACACTTTAACTACACAATATTTTTGGACATATGCCATGGTAATACATGACATTCCTTTAGAGTAGCTTGTCAAATCAATGTCAATGAGATCTGATAAAGCCTGATAAAATTGTATATGACTTTTATATTTTATATGACCCAGTGCCCTCAGACATACTACATATGATGTTTATTTCATATGTTTTCATACAATATTCATTTTCAGTTGAATTTATTTATGAGTAATGTAACCATAGACCTCAACCACGGTGTGCTCAGTTGCCTTCCCAGCATGCACCTCTCTGTTGCCAACAGCCATACCACAGACAAGACCTGTTTCTCTGTTAATAACACACCTCAGTTTCTCTGACACATTTAATATGGAGAAATATATCAAATGGCTGAAAAAGAGAAAGAGGAAGACACTAATATTCCAGAGGAAAGAACATCCAATAATTTTAATTTTATAATTTTAAGTGGGATCTGAAGCAATAAACAGTACAAAGGCCCAGAAACCCTAGAGACAGGTTTGTTACTAAGTTCATATACTATTTTTTGTTGAAATGTTAAAGTTGAAAGTATAGAGTGGTGCAGGGATGTCACTAGGCCCTTTTTAGGGGGGCTAAATTTCTACCCAGGCCCCCTAAAAATTAGTGATCAGCTCCGTAATCTGTACACGAATTCATTCTAATAAATAATAACCCAGCAGCCGATTGTGTCATACATTTATTAGCCTTAGATTTGTGGTCACTTTGGAAGTTGGAATATTATTATTTTTTTAACCCCTTAACTGTCACCATCTCGCCAGCGGGACGCTTGGCACTCTTTTTTTATCGCCTTTTTTCGTATCACATAATTCAGTAATCATCATAAATTAGGTCTCATTCGAAAGCTTAAGAACTCAAAATTCCAATTTTGAAATTGGACGCTGTGTTACCATGGAAATGCTACTCTAAATTCTTCTAGCGGGCTCCTCCCCTTGTAGGCGGTATCAGGTTTTATATTACAAAATTTATTTTAACTACTTTACAATCAAAACTTATTCTAATCTTGACAAAACACATATCGTCGGAAAGGTCTGAGTATCAGGGTTCTTGTGATAGAAGTGATATTTGGACAGAATTAGCACATAATTCAAAACTGTTTTGAAAAGTGTCTGTATGCATTTATGTTCATGTACATACTTTGTATTCATCAATGTTGAAATTGAGTCACGTAAAAACAATGGCAAAGAAACATCGCGTGTGGATGTTTATTCATTTAATATAATCCTTTACATGAGTATTACAATGTTGAACTCCATCATATCGCCGGGATGATAATCCTCCGATCTAAAGTGAACGTTACACACCAGCGTGTTTTTCAAAGCAGATGCAGAAGTGAAGTCCCGTCTCTTCACTGCACAAAACGCCACCCAGGCACGGAAGATATCCTTTTTCTTGTTAGGAAACCTGTGGATTTGATGTCCTGACAGGCTGGAGTTTGTGCAACCTCCACAAACACAATAATTTACCATGACAATGATAAATTGAAATACAAAAACTACCAAAAGCACACTGAATACCAACCTACTCTGCACTGAGCCAATGCAGAGCCCGGCAAACAACCCCCTCTCGTGACGTTATATGATGCGAGGTTAAAAAAAAAAAAGCGTTTTTTACAAACAGTCAAAAAAAACGGTCACTTTATCTACTAAATTTGTGCCCTTATGTCTTTTTAAAACATTTTAAATCCAGCATTAACTTTTCATAAGGTATTTTCATACAAAGTTATATATTCATTTTGAAAAAACATTAACCTGCAATATGCCCTTTAAGTTTGGATAGTGCATTTTCACGTCTATTATCAAAAAAGGGGGTGACAGTTATTAAAGAAAACAAAAAAAGAATGGTTTAATATAGGACAAATCTAGAAAATTACAATAGTATAAGGTTTATCTATCTATACTCTCAATGAATATTATTGAATATGATCTGGTTAGTTAAAATGATTTTAAATGAAATCAATATTCATGGGTTGACTTGATAGGTAGTGTAGAACCTACTGTATGTACTGTTCATTAAATTAATGTTTTTTTAATGTTTTGGGGGCTGAGGCTGAGACCCCTAATATTGAAATCCTAGAATCACCCCTGGGAAGACCAGAACTAACCCCAAAATCTCAGATATGAAGATGTTAAACCTAGCTTGTGTATATGTAACAACTGGATGTTGTGTTAACCAAAAACGTTGAGTGTGGGTTTTCAGCACTGAGAACGATCAGTGTGCGCTGAAGCACAGACGGTGGTTGGTTCACCTCATCCTGTTGTGTTTCAGGGTTAAAGATCAGGGCAGCTTTTAGTAATTCACTCTGGTTCATTCATACATATTTGACTGAGTTGGTTTGGTGTGTTTTGATGGTCTCTTATGTCACTTCCCCTTTAAACCTTCCCACAGGCAGTAAGGTATAAGACAGAACAAAACAATGAAAAGAAATATTGTCACCTTTCAACAGCATTAAAGTCTCTCGTCGAATGCATGATTTTGTCAGAAAGGCACAGCTTCAGATAAACACTTTACCTGAGTGCATAGTTTAAAGCTGTTGTTTTAGCAATAAACATTTAATAAAACTTCAATATAAAATAAACATTAATTAAAAAAAGTTGCAGATTAAGTTTGTAGTATTAGCATTATAATGGCAGTGAATGGCAGCCCAAAATTTGAAGCTGAAAAAAGTGCATCCATCCATCATAAACATACTACACACTGCTCCGGGGGGTTAATTAAGGCCTTCTGAAGTGAATCGATGGGTTTGTGTAAGAAAAATATCCATATTTAAAACTTTATAAAGTAAAATATCTAGCTTCTGGCGGACCGCCTTCCGTATTCAACTTATGCAGAATGTGTAACGCCTCTCGCAGTTCAAAACGCTTACGTCGCGCCAGTTACGCTTTTTTACACTACGTCCGACGTCATCGTCGCGGCAGTTACGCTTTTTCCATAAGTTGTATACGGAAGATGGTCCGCCGGAAGCTAGATATTTTACTTTATAACATGTTAAATATGGATATTTTTATATCCCCCTGAGCCGTGTGGATTACTTTTATAATGGATGGATGCACTTTTTTGGACTTCAAATTTTGGGCTGCCATTAACTGCCATTATAATGCTTGGAAGAACCATGACATTTTTTAATATAACTCCGATTGTATTCGTCTGAAAGAAGAATGTCATATACACCTAGGATGGCTTGAGGGTGAGTAAATCATGGGCTAATTTTGCATCTTTGGGTGAACTAACCCTTTAATAAAAGTATAGACATTGAAACTACTTTTAATGCTGGTGTTAGGGTTTACTTAACATATTCAATAATGTAGGATTTGTGCCTGTAATGCATAAAAAAGTAACAAGACACTATAGTATATCCTATTCATGGAAAATGCCAAAACAAACCTTTAATTCTGCCATCTCTTTTGTCATCTGTCTCACTTTCCTTCCTGTATAAACTGTTGGGTAACTGCAGACATACATGCTGCATATGTTCTGTGTGAGATAAGAACCTTACATCCCTCAGGGAAGACCACAAACAAACACACACACAGAGAGAGAGAGAGAGAGAGAGAGAGAGAGAGAGAGAGAGAGAGAGAGAGAGAGAGAGAGAGAGAGAGAGAGAGAGAGAGAGAGAGAGAGAGAGAGAGGGAGCTGACCATCTGTTGGCAGTTACGCTGTGAGAAAACACTCACAGCCACACAATGGGCAACACTGACAGGCCAGGATTTGTGTGTGTGTGTGTGTTCTTTTGTCTATGTGTTATTGTGTAATTTGTGTGTTTGTCGGCCTAAAATTGTAAATTTAAAGTAGAAATTATCTGACAGTGACAAGAGTTTTGAAGTGGACAGCAAAAGGGTGCTGATTTTTCAAAATGTTTTTGCACGAGTAGGAGCAGCTTGAGAGAGTTTGAATGGCGAGTTTTTCCATATATTTACATTAGTGACTCAGCTTAACATCACTGTTTAGCCATTAAAAGAAAAAAAAAATAGAAAAGACCTGTCTGCCCTGGGGAAAGTCATGTCAGCGCTGACAGACTTTACTAGACTCTAAACAGAGGGCAACTGTTTAGAGACAGATGGACAGACAGTGCTTGCCTTAGCTAAAAAGCACATACACAGAGTGAATGCAAATAAATGCTCCCTAATTCTACAAAGAAAGAGATACAACATGTACTGACTGTAAACAATATGGCTCAATACTGCCACCTGTCTTTCGGAGGCTACTGATATTCAGACATCCTGATAATCAGCTGTGAGCAAAGTGACATACCTCTGATGCAATGAATAAAGTAAAACATCTCTTGCTCTAACCTGAAGCATTAGGGTTAGTTTACAAATCCTTAAGGTATTATCCTGCAAGCACACTAAGAAGAAAAAGAATGGTGTGTGATTTACTTTTACTAATTGTTTGTAAAAATTTACTAACAATTTTTGAGTGATAATGTTTCAAAGAATTGGTAAATAATACATTGAATTAAACCTGAAATGTTAAAGTTGAAAGACTAAAATAGTATTTTCTTGTAAAACTTTTTTTTTACTTTGAAAAATAATTTTATACAGTGTATTATTTTAATACCATTAAGGTTTTCATTTAAATTAATATACACAATAATACAATAATATATAATTATAAAAAATTTTTGTTAACAATTTTTCTGATTTTTTAAAAACTTTTAAAAATCCAGTTAATCAGAATAGCCGTGACAAATGTTGTGTTTTGTGACGTATGCTGCTTCAGTTGTTGTGATGTTGATACACATTGTTTCTACATTATTGTGCAGTGATCACATGCATTTAAAAAAAAAATTGCAAAAAGAAATGAACTTCATCACAAAAAAACAAAAACATTTTTTGCACCTGGCGCAAAATGACAAGCTTATATTATTTCACTAATCATTAGAGGTCAACCGATAGTGGATTTTACGATAACAATAACTAGGTTGGACCACGCTGTTCGATAACCAATTAATCAACCGATATTTTTCAAATGGATAGGCTACTGAATGAAAACAAACATAACATAAAGTAGTGCTTAACTTTATTACAAAAATTGAAAAATAGTACTGAACCATGAAAATGTACTGTACTTTTTAAATATAAAAAATATTAATATAATAATTATATAACTTTACATCAGCACCTAGATGGCTGACACATCCCACAATGACAACAATAGCACCATGCAGACACAATGGAGGAACTGGTGCAAAAAAAGTATCAAACCCTGCACTTTAAACTATCACTGTGTATATAAAAAAATATTCTAAAATTACAAACCCGATTCCAAAAAAGTTGGGACACTGTACAAATTGTGAATAAAAACAGAATGCAATGATGTGGAAATTTCAAATTTCAATATTTTATTTAGAATACAACATAGATGACATATCAAATGTTTAAACTGAAAAATAAGTTGATTTTAAATTTCATGGCATCAACACATCTCAAAAAAGTTGGGACAAGGCCATGTTTACCACTGTGTGGCATCCCCTCTTCTTTTTATAACAGTCTGCAAACGTCTGGGGACTGAGGAGACAAGTTGCTCAAGTTTAGGAATAGGAATGTTGTCCCATTCTTGTCTAATACAGGCTTCTAGTTGCTCAACTATCTTAGGTCTTCTTTGTCGCATCTTCCTCTTTATGATGTGCCAAATGTTTTCTATGGGTGAAAGATCTGGACTGCAGGCTGGCCATTTCAATACCCGGATCCTTCTTCTACGCAGCCATGATGTTGTATTTGATGCAGTATGTGGTCTGGCATTGTCATGTTGGAAAATGCAAGGTCTTCCCTGAAAGAGACGACGTCTGGATAGGAGCATATGTTGTTCTAGAACTTGGATATACCTTTCAGCATTGATGGTGCCTTTCCAGATGTGTAAGCTGCCCATGCCACACGCACTCATGCAACCCCATACCATCAGAGATGCAGGCTTCTGAACTCAGCGCTGATAACAACTTGGGTTGTCCTTGGGTTGTCCTTTAGTCCGGATGACATGGCGTCCCAGTTTTTCAAAAAGAACTTCAAATTTTGATTCGTCTGACCACAGAACAGTTTTCCACTTTGCCACAGTCCATTTTAAATGAGCCTTAGCCCAGAGAAAACGCCTGCGCTTCTGGATCATGTTTAGATATGGCTTCTTTTTTGACCTATAGAGTTTTAGCCGGCAACGGCGAATGGCACGGTGGATTGTGTTCACCGACAATGTTTTCTGGAAGTATTCCTGAGCCCATGTTGTGATTTCCATTACAGTAGCATTCCTGTATGTGATGCAGTGCCGTCTAAGGGCCGGAAGATCACGGGCATCCAGTATGGTTTTCCGGCCTTGACCCTTACGCACAGAGATTGTTCCAGATTCTCTGAATCTTTGGATGATATTATGCACTGTAGATTATGATAACTTCAAACTCTTTGCAATTTTTCTCTGAGAAACTCCTTTCGGATATTGCTCCACTATTTTTCGCCGCAGCATTGGGGGAATTGGTGATCCTCTGCCCATCTTGACTTCTGAGAGACACTGCCACTCTGAGAGGCTCTTTTTATACCCAATCATGTTGCCAATTGACCTAATAAGTTTCAAATTGGTCCTCCAGCTGTTCCTTTTATGTACCTTTAACTTTTCCGGCCTCTTATTGCTACCTGTCCCAACTTTTTTGGAATGTGTAGCTCTCATGAAATCCAAAATGAGCCAATATTTGGCATGACATTTCAAAATGTCTCACTTTCAACATTTGATATATTATCTATATTCTATTGTGAATAAAATATAAGTTTATGAGATTTGTAAATTATTGCATTCCTTTTTTATTCACAATTTGTACAGTGTCCCAACTTTTTTGGAATCGGGTTTGTATTCCCTTGTGAAAAAGAAGTGCATTTTAGCATAGTTTTAAAAAGAATACTAAATACAGAAATAATATAGCAGTTGCGTTCATTCGTTATCCGATTTAACATTGAAAGTAGAAAAATGAGAAACCGGAGCATTTATTAGTTTTTAGTTTTTTAAAAAAAAAAAAGAGAATTTGGTTTGATTTTTAAGTTTTAAGGTTTCAGGGGTAGAACATGGATAAACGGCTTGAATATTCGACTTCCACATGTGGGCACATGTTCGACTTCCCCTTTCTGCTGATTGGTCAACCAAAGATCAACCCGTACCGCTTTCAGTTCTTCCACAGTTGCTATAGTTGGATGGATTCTTATTCTTAAAGTGTTTATTAGAAATAATCTCTCTCTCATCAAACAACCGGACTAAGAAATGCTTTGACACAAATCGCACTGGGTAGGGCCTAGAAAGGGCTTTCCTCTCTATAGGTATGGGTTCGACAACCTACATGCCAGAGAAATATTAGCTGATTATTTCAGAAATATTAATGTACCTCGCATCTGCACCCATATCATCATCATTACCACCCACACCTGCATCAGCCTACTTTGGCACACCACTGGTTTTATTTAGCGAAATCTGTGTGGCAAAGCTGTGTGACCCACAGGACTGCGCGGAGATGCATTTACATTGTATCGAAGACAGACCTTCAAAAGAATACATATTTAAAAGTGTGAATCGAATGTAACGTAATGACATTTAATTGTATGATAATTATATTTGTAATTACACATGTGACAATGAGGTTGAAATTTAGTACATGTGCTTTAGTTTGTTAGTCAACACATCAAAATAAGTGTGCTTCTTTAAAGCACAACAAAAGATTCTTAAAACATACTGGTTTATAATGTAGTAAAACTTTTCATTTGGAATTATTTCAAAGTGCACTTTTGAAAAAGTGTGTAAAGGAAATCTTAAATTAAGCGCACTTCTTTTTCACGAGGGTAGTGTTATATAAAAGCTGTATAATAAAAACATTAATTTCATCTGTCAAATGGCATATTCCTAATGAGCAAGATAAGAATGTGATCAGAGCAATAAAAAACATGTAGAAAGCAGAAACAAACAGCAGCAATCAAAGTCTCCATTACTTCAACACCTCCACTGATCGCTACACTAACCATATGCTCTGTGTGTGTTTGTTTTTCTCAAATGTTCCTGTGGTGTGCTGTGTGTAGCTCACAGTGAGAGGTTTGAAAAGCATCCAGTACTCCTGTCTTCCTGGAAGCATGTCTCCTAGCAACATGCACCTAGTCCGAACACCAGCTGCTGCAGAGGATATCAGGTGTGATGAGATCCATTTATGACCACACACACAGTCCTGAATATCAGATATTTGAGTTGTTAAAATGTTTGGTCACATCTTATGTGTCTTAATGCTGCCTTCACATGCTGTCGGAATGATCCTACATCCCAGTTCTGTTTTTAAGCCTTGTGAATTTAAATATTCAAGCGCAAGTAGACATGAAAGAGAACTCAATTCTACTCACTTTGTGCTCTGTCTAAAATGCAGCTTTCCGGGCACAAATACTGAATCGAGTTCTCTTTTTCTTCTAATTCACTCAAAATGATATCAAAATGCCAGTTTTGGCGAGTATCCCTGTAAACATAGTCGGTTATTTCTTAAATGAACATAAACAGTTGAGGAAAAAAAACGCTTGCGTACCAGTATATTGGATCCGTGCAGCTCTTTAAGTAACAGCAGCCTAATATTCCTGCTGTGCTGCTGTAAAAAAAAAAAAAATTATAATAATTCGCTGACTACTTTTCACTAAAGATTAATGTATATTTAATGTAACTCTTCCACCAGAACTAGACTCGCACACAGCCATTACCGGAAGCCAGTGATTATAGTTTATAAAGTTATAAATATGGATATTTTTCTTACAAAAATGCCTCGCTTCGCTTCAGAAGGCCTTTATTAACCCCCGGGAGATGTACAGATTACTTATATGATGGATGGATGCACTTTTTTTTGGGCTTCAAAATCTGAGGTACTATTGAAGACACAATATGTAATTTTTCACCTCAAGAGGTCGTTTATTCAAAACAAAGGCGTAGTTTTATGCCGCAGACGACCGCTTCCACTTCTTCCGGTCAAGCGTATGTGGGGTAACGCAGCGCTGTTTTATCATATTAGATACATTTAAGTGTGTTGAAAGTTATGTTGTGATGCTTCTCTGTGCGTTCGCTCTGCAGCTATGAGACACATGTTGCACACTGCAGTAAGCTAGATTGATATTAGGCATGGTAAAATATGGTACTCCCGGTAAATCAAGAAAACGAGATTTAAATAATAAGACTGTGTTGAGCTATATAACAATTAGTTTTTTGTCGATGAATGTATCCAAACAGTTGCTCACCTGTCTAATAAAGCACACATATACTATATACACTCACCTAAAGGATTATTAGGAACACCATACTAATACTGTGTTTGACCCCCTTTCGCCTTCAGAACTGCTTTAATTCTACGTGGCATTGATTCAACAAGGTGCTGAAAGCATTCTTTAGAAATGTTGGCCCATATTGATAGGATAGCATCTTGCAGTTGATGGAGATTTGTGGGATGCACATCCAGGGCACGAAGCTCCCGTTCCACCACATCCCAAAGATGCTCTATTGGGTTGAGATCTGGTGACTGTGGGGGCCATTTTAGTACAGTGAACTCATTGTCATGTTCAAGAAACCAATTTGAAATGATTCAAGCTTTTTGACATGGTGCATTATCCTGCTGGAAGTAGCCATCAGAGGATGGGTACATGGTGGTCATAAAGGGATGGACATGGTCAGAAACAATGCTCAGGTAGGCCGTGGCATTTAAACGATGCCCAATTGGCACTAAGGGGCCTAAAGTGTGCCAAGAAAACATCCCCCACACCATTACACCACCACCACCAGCCTGCACAGTGGTAACAAGGCATGATGGATCCATGTTCTCATTCTGTTTACGCCAAATTCTGACTCTACCATCTGAATGTCTCAACAGAAATCGAGACTCATCAGACCAGGCAACATTTTTCCAGTCTTCAACTGTCCAATTTTGGTGAGCTCGTGCAAATTGTAGCCTCTTTTTCCTATATGTAGTGGAGATGAGTGGTACCCAGTGGGGTCTTCTGCTGTTGTAGCCCATCCGCCTCAAGGTTGTGCGTGTTGTGGCTTCACAAATGCTTTGCTGCATACCTCGGTTGTAACGAGTGGTTATTTCAGTCAAAGTTGCTCTTCTATCAGCTTGAATCAGTCGGCCCATTCTCCTCTGACCTCTAGCATCAACAAGGCATTTTCGCCCACAGGACTGCCGCATACTGGATGTTTTCCCTTTTCACACCATTCTTTGTAAACTCTAGAAATGGTTGTGCGTGAAAATCCCAGTAACTGAGCAGATTGTGAAATACTCAGGCCGGCCCGTCTGGCACCAACAACCATGCCACGCTCAAAATTGCTTAAATCACCTTTCTTTCCCATTCTGACATTCAGTTTGGAGTTCAGGAGATTGTCTTGACCAGGACCACACCCCTAAATGCATTGAAGCAACTGCCATGTGATTGGTTGATTAGATAATTGCATTAATGAGAAATTGAACAGGTGTTCCTAATAATCCTTTAGGTGAGTGTATATTAAAGCATATTTTGTGTTTCCACGGTTTCTACAAAATAAAACCGGAAATCGAGGGTAACGCGGGTGTGATGTCATTGATAGGAGACGTACGGACACAGTCCGTGTCCTGGTTAAAATTGCTTATTTCTCTGGATTTAAACATTCTTGGAATATTTTAATCCAAAAATCTTACATATTGTGCCTTTAACTCGCATTATAATGCTTGGAAGGGCCAGGATATTTTTTAATATAACTCTGATTGTGTTTAGCTGAAAGGCTTGAGGGTGAGTAAATTATGGGATAATTTTCATTTTTGGGTGAACTAACTCTTTAATGCATGCATTTTTGAACTTTGCTAATTTAAAACATGATCAAAACACTCATCTATTTTAATGACAAAAGTTCAAATAAGAGAGCAAGTGACAAATATCGGTATCGGCCAATAGTTGTTTGTTAAAATCTGTATTGGCCAAAAAATTCTTATTTGTGTATCCCTAAGCTAGTTACAAGCAGAGAAGGAGCTGCTTGCAGAAAATAAATTATATCTCACTGAAACACACAAATTACCCGAAATATAGCATTGCAACCATTTATTTGACCACCCAGTGAGAGAGTTAATGCTTGGAAATGGCCAAGCCTTTCAAGTGGACTCCAAAGAACATGAAAAGCTGCTGTGACTGTCTATACTGATTTGACCAGTCAAGACATGCTATCCCCACACTGGACAAAGCATGTTCGGTTTTTCTGTCTTATCCTAAACGGAGAGTTCTTCATCAGAAGTGCTCATTATATCAGTCTGGGAACTTGTAAACACAATTTAGTTCATATGTTACCCTAACTCTAAGAACATAGGACCCTGTGTCATGTGTTTATTATAGGCCATATAAAATCTGGGGAACAAAATCTCTCTGAAACTAAGTGCGTCACACGAGTCCTGAAAAGTGAAGCCAAAGCGCCTCAATAGCCCCCAGGTTGCTGGATGCAGTATAGGTCATAAAGCCATCCCTCTCTATGAAATGTAATGGGACATAGACAAACTAAACAATCAAATTAAACTTCAAATACATTTTTTTCCAAAGATGGTTTCTGTCATTTTAGGCTGTTTTTATCACGCTGATGTTAGTTCAAGTGTTCGTTCTTTTAATAAGTTTGGTTTTAGTTAGTTATTTGATGCTATAAAATTATGATTGACAGCTGAGATTGACGGCTTCTCTGAGAGAAGTAGTCACTGAGGCACCAACGGGCATTTTTCGGGAACTTCGGGAGGAGATTGGAGCTTTAATTTTAATTTCAACATTTCCATAACTGGTTCATTCACAAAAAGATGTTGATTAGGCAAGAGTGTGGGCGGGACCTTGAAATCGTGGCTCCACTTCGCACTCACTACTGCACAGACTCGAGAACCAAGACATATTTGGACACTGGCGGCTTCAATTACTTCTGTCTTCAAGTTCTGTCGCGTTGTCCATCTTTTTTTACAGTCTATGTCTGAAACTAACACAGTTATGGTCTGAAGACATTTCTGACAAAGCTCACAGTTACTTCAGTCGCTATTTCTACCCCAATCTTCACCCACTAAAGAGTTTTTAATTGAAAGCGAAACACAGCCAAGTGTTCAGAGTGTCTCCAGTTAGTAACATTATAAGTTCTCAATGACTGAGGTGTAATAGCAATTCCTTGTAGAGTCATCGTACACACTGAATGTGTAACGGCTCGATAAGAGTTCAGAAGAGTTGCAACGATTCGTATCACTCTCTATCACAATGGTTGTCATCATTGTCATGCTTCCTGTTAGTGGTAAATGGGGTTTTTAGAATGAGAAACATCTGTGCTGTCATTTCTGTGAAGGGATTACAGTGAACACCGCCATCACCATCAAAAGACATGCTGGGTGTTCAGGAAGTGAAAGATATGAAATGTCACACCAGCCATATGGAAATGCTGGATATAACAGCAAGTTTACACAAACACACATACACAAACACACACCATCAGCAGCAGGAAAACACTCAGTCCTGTCTATTTGGATCAGGCTGTGAGAGGAGGATTATCTGGTTTTATCTCCTCAAACCTGTTTTACAGCAACACGGTTGTTCAATGGGTAGCACTTTTGTCTCACAGCAAGAAGGTCCTCACTAAGCTAGAAGGACATTCTATGTGGATTTTGAATGTTCTCCGGGTGCATTCCATAATCTAAAGACATGCAGCATTGGTGAATTGGAGACAATAAATTGCCAATTGTGGTTTGAGTGAAAGTGTGAATGTGTATGTCTGAGTTTCCTTGCCTTTAACCCGAGACTCTCCAGCATCCCCACAACCCTATGTAGGACAAGAGGTTTGGAGAATAGATAGGCCAATGCCAATGGTGCCCTGCTGCCTCTCTACTCCAGCTTATAAGGGTACAAAAGTGAGAGAGGGAAAAAAAAAAATTTTGCTTGAGACTATTAGCAATCCTTGTATTTGGTTTCATAGATGAGACAGGTAGAAAGCAAGTCTTTGAAAAGAGTTTAATGTTCGCTATGTCAGAATTTATTTGGCAAATGAGTTCCCCACTCACTTGGTCATTCATATACTCAGAACCAGGGTCAGAAATTTTTCCATTAAGGGGCAACATTTGCACCTTAGGAATGATTTCCAGGGGCATTTTTTTTTACCGGTGTAAGGGCAACTTTTATGATTACCTTATCAAATGTACCTTATTTAATGTATGTTGTCTTTTCAACACTGAACTGACTTCAGCTGAACAACAGCCGAAATGCATAATAATCACTGTAAAGCTGCTTTGAAACAATCTGTATTGTATAAAGAGCTATATAAATAAAGGTGACTTGACATATGTCAAATACTTAAATTTAACCAATTGCTTCAATCAATCAGAATACTAAAGACTGTTGCCAACATTTACCAACATCAACAAAAGATCTTTACAAACAACAAAAAATCTTTAGTTTATACTGCAAAGATGGAACAGAAGCTGCATACTGACATGGCATGTTTTTTTTTGCACAGAATTTTAATTGCTGCTCAAGGGTGGCATACATGTATTTACATGACATTGCATAATGTTGCATAATGTAAATAGCCTACATAATGTACATAAAATATAATATTAAAAAAAACAGGAATTTATTATAGCCATTATTGGTAGATTACTGCTCTTGATAATCTAATTATGATTATTAATGGTGATTAGTAGAGACATTAAAAAATGTTTTAATGGGGAAACAGCTTGACATTCTTGTGGGCTACACAGACAAAACAAGAACCATTTATGAACTGAGTCACTGAGTTATGCACACTCACAAAAACTCACATTATAAATCACTGAAGCTGTCCACACTGTGAAATAATAAATCTTGTTTACATCATATCTGTACTTTGTTGTTTATGATGAGAGAATTGAGTGTGTGCACTCTAAACAAAACTTCAACATTTTCAGCGGATTTCTTCATCACTGGTGACTAATCCAAACACTTCTGATTGGCCATTGCATTTATACATATTTTATTTTCCATACCTTGGAAGTCAATGGGGCCCATCAACTGTTTGGTTACCCATATTTTTTCAAAATATCTTCTTTTGTGTTCAGCAGAAGAATGAAATTCATACAGGTTTGGAACAACTTGAGGGTGAGTAAATGTCAATGATGACATCATTTTTGGGTGAACTATCCCTTTAACACTCCCACCCAGTGCCATCCTTGACTGCACAATTGACTGTCTGTGATTTAACTGGACTAAGTGCAGTATTTAATGATATATAATTATTTACTTATCCAGTATTTCTGTTACATCTATAATAGTGTTTTTTTTTTTCAAAGCACCTTGAGGTTTGCACTCTAATTTTGTTGTACAGTGTGTGCAACGACAGTAAAAGCATTCTGATTATGAAAAATCAAAATCTTGTAAAAAGAAATCTTGTAAAAAGAAATCTTGGGTGCAACGTAAGCAGATCTAAATGTAATGCCGCAAGGAACACTTTTCATTAATTTTCACGCTTCACTTTAATCACGACAGACGTAATAGGTTTAGTTTAATTGTGCAGGGGCAAATTCTGTCCCCTTTTCTTGAATTAGTGGGGCATTTTTGCCCCAAGCACTCATTAATTTCGGAACCTGCTCAGAACTCTAAGAATAATTACAAAATTTCCCACCCCACAGTTTTGACCAACCAGCTTAGAAAATCAAAAGTCCAATCAGTTAGAAGAAAGGAAGAACAGTCAGAAGGCCTGTCTTGGTGGGTGTAGCTCAAATGCTCTAGGAGAAGTTAGAGACAGAAAAAGATGCTTTTGAACTATATGGTGTAGCCTGCACCAGCAAAAGCTAATGTGGACAATGTAGGCTACAACAAACTTTAGTATTCTGTAAACAGGTTGCATCGCTTCCGGTTCAGGTCTTTTGTACATGCTATGTTAAACACGGAGCTGTTTTACTCAAGATGTCCTCAAGTGAGCTACCAAAGATTAGCAAAACGAATGTACATCGCAAATGCAGGTTGACATAAAAGTTTCTTCTTCTTCTTCTCACTAACATTTAGATATTAAAATAAAATAAACTGGAACAATAAAAAAAACTATGGTTAGCTGATTACCTTGAAAGTCCATAGCTATCACCGTCAGTTCATACTACTGTTAACATTTTCTCTGACAAGTGGATGCGATGAAACCAGTTTTTCTGTCTGTTAATGTGACATTCGGCATAAAAGACTATGGGGTCATGCTAGCAAAACCGTGACCCCTTGGCTGTAACACAGAACTGCATCAGAGACTCCACTATAGACCAATGTTTTTCAATCCTGGTCCTGGGGACCCACCGCTCAGTTTAGTTCATGGAGCTCTTTCCTATTGAGCTGATGATCTGAATCAGGTGTGTTACATAAGGGAGACATACAAAATGTGCAGAGCGGTTGGTCCCCAGGACCAGAATTGAAAACCACTGCTATAGAAGCAGTCAGTCACTAAAGCGCTGCTGCCACCTATTGGATATGGTTTACTCTTCTGTTCAAATAATACATTAAAAAAAATATGAATAGTGTTGTGGTAATATGGCATGGTAATATAATTTGTGTATGTTAATATGAGTATGGTAACCACCCAGAATCATATTATATTGCAATGGTATCATGGGTGAACCTATCCTTTGCATTGTATAGGCATACAGAGCTGAGAAATAATATCTTTGTTTGTGTTCTGGAGAGAAAACAAATCATACAAGAAGGTCATTAAATAATGGAAGAAATGTGTAAGGCAAGTTACTGGATTAAAATCATTAAAACATTTATGTGAAGACATCTTTCAAAATTTAGTTTTCCCATATATGAAATAGAGCCTGATTGCTGGAAGCTTGTAAGGAAGGCTGATATACAGAGAGGCGTATTTGTTTGTTTATCCTTATAAAAAAATATATCATTTATAATTCAATTCATTTAAACAAGAATTCTACAAAATGTTTATAAAGTCCAGTTGCAACGAAAAAAGGGATGTCTTTTTGTCAACAGTGTTGCCTCTTCTCCAGCAATGTATACAGAGACGAAAACAAATGTCTTCCACTTATGTATTTCTCCTGTCACCTACTGTAAAAGCATTTTGGCTGTGTACCTGCGGAACACCAATACAGACATGGAGTGGTATGGATTATTTTGCCTTTATTTGCTTTTTGGAACTTCAAAATTATGGTCACCATTTGTTTGCATTGGCCTTCAGAGCTGAGATATTTTTTGTAATAAAATCTTTGAGTTCTGCAGAAAAAAAGTCATACCTGGGGTGGCATGAGGGTGAGTAAATGATGAGAATTTTTATTTCTGAGTAAACTATTTGTTTAAGGCAAATTACTGGACTTCATAACTCTAAAAAACATTTGTGAAAACCATTTAAATGTTTATGTAAATACATCTTTTGCAAAAATGTTTTTAAATTACTTTTCCCATCTTTTGGGAATAAGTGTAATAGAGCCTGACTGCCGGAAGGTTATGATGAAAGTGGTGTGGCTGATTACACACAGAGAAGCATGAGCCATAAATTAATCTAGCGATCCAAAAACGTCCATAATATATTTGTTTATCCATATAAGAATAATATCATTGATAGATAGATCCATATAAGAATAACCTGATAGATAGATTTAAAGCCACAATATGTAATTTTTCGCCGCTAGAGGTTACTTATTCAAAACAAAGGCGTAGCTTGATGATGCCTGGATTTCGCGGAGCTTTTATTATGCCGCAGACGACCGCTTCCACTTTTTCCAGTCATATTTATCATTTTAGATACATTAGTGTGTTGAAAGTTATGTTATAATGCTACTCTGTGCGTTCGTTCGGCGGCTACTATGAGACACTTGTTGCACACTGCAGTAAGCGAGATCAATATTAGGCATGGTAAAACATGGTACTCACGGTAAATCATGGAAATAAGATTTAAACAATAAGACTAACTGTGTTGAGCTATTTAACAATGATTAGTTTTCTGTCAATGAATGTATCCAAAAAGTTGCTCACCTGTCTAATAAAACACACAATATATTAAAACGTCTTTGGTGTTTCCATGGTTTCTACAAAAGAAATCGAGGGTATGATGTGATTAATAGGCGACGCACAGACACGATCCGTGTCCTGGTTAAAATTGCTTATTTTTCTGGATTTAAACATTCTTGGAAACATTTGGGATAATGTAAGAACACAAGTCAACAAAATATATAACATTGATTTTTGGTTATTTTAATCCAAAAATCTTACATATTGTGTCTTTAAATGAGAATTTCACGAAATGTTTATAAAATCCAGTTGCAACAAAAAAAACGTTGTCCTTTTGTCAACATTGTTGCCTTTTCTCCATAATGTTTACAAAGAGTCTTCCACTTATGCATTTCTCCAGTAGTTGACACCACCTATTAGTTTTTTGGTTGTAAACTTGCAGAACAACAATGCAGACCCATAAACAATAAAGCTATTCAAAAGATGGCATAATGTGTAGCATAATAGAAGACACAAATGGTCTGTGTAGTACAGTAGAGGATGAGAAAGAAGTGTGTGAGAGCAGAGCGCACTGCAGAGTGGCTGAAATCCCGACAAGGTCTTAAAATCGCTGTTGCCGCCACAGTGACGCTGCTCAACCGGAGGGCAGGGGGCTGTGGGTAGTGAGAGCATGTGTGGTGAGGAGAGCTTGAGTCACAGCATGCTAATCAGAGCCATGTGTGGCCGCCTGAGGGGCTTCTCTCAGAACAGCTGCCACACACAAACAGACAGCTTCACATGAGGCGAAAAGAATCTTTAAATATGATTGTGTATTTGTGCAATAAATATATATAAGAAAGAGACTTTACATACACTAAAGTCACATACACACACACACAGCTTTTAAGTGTGTCGGTTCAGCTATTTGTAGTGACACACTGGAAGTGAAGGAATGTGAGGAATCTTCAGGGAGTACACTCACTCAGACACTGACCCCTCAGATCTATTCAACAACAGTAATACACACATGAGATTTTCTGTCATGGTGGGGACTTTCCATTCGCTATTGTTTATTTTAGTGGGCTATTGTTATTTTCTGTCCTCTATTCCTAAATCCAACCCTTACACAAAGCTTTCTGAATATTTACATTTTCACTAAGACATATTTCTTTTTGTTTTATTACTAATTAGTGTTTTAGTTTTAGTTAAGTTCTGTTTAGTTTAGTTAAGTAATACTGCACGACTCACTGTAACACAGATCTTATCTGAATCGCAGAAGAGGGACCCGGCAATAACTGCTGCGAGATCACACATGAGACTGTCATTCATTTCAACAGTCCAACCCTTACAGAAAACTACTGAGACAGTATGCGGACAATGTCCACATGTTAGAATATCCAAAAACTTTACCACATGTCCCAATAACATAGCATTCCCATAGTACTAGGCTCAAAACAACATGGTATTATCCTAGTATCACAGCCAAAAACATGGTAAAAAAATATGGTATCATGTCCAAAAAACATGGACAGGCAGTGCCAGCATTCACAGCTAAAAATAACAAGCAAAGCTGTACCAAGCAACTGGCACTAATAAAACATCTACACAAGGATAATTGTATCAACACAGCAAACTGGAAAAGAGGGAGGTGGAAGAGAGGGTAGAGGTGGGGGGGGGGGGGGGGGGGGACGGAGGGTTGGTGGAGAGGAAGAAAAACAGGTCCCACAGAGCTACCGTACAGGCGCCAGTTAAGACAGCCAGCACAGAGAGAGGAGAAGAGAGGAAAGACAGAGCGAGTGAGGGGGCAAGAAACTCTCAACAGATGCGTGAAGCCCTCGTCAGCATTCCTGCTAGGTAACGCAAGGTCAGGAGCCGCAGGAAGACAATATGAGGACTATTTAGGCTCCCTCTGCGCCAGATGTGTTTTAATAAGACGGCTGCCCTCCCAGCTAATAAGGTCAGCCTCTGGCTCCAGCGAGACGAGCAAACAAGTCAATTCTTGGCAGGAATTCAGCTCAGGCTTGGCACAGTCTCCGGCTCGGCTTCCTGCACTCCGAATGAGGCAGAGAGAGCTTCAGTCATCTCTTTACACGAGCAGCTTTTTATTAGATACTTCCTTTTTACACACAGAGAAAAAAAAACGTAAGAAAGAAGGGGGACAGAAAAAGAAGAAAAACAGAGAGAATGAGCATAAATTGAGGGAATAATAATGTAGTTATTTTTCTCAATCATTCTCAACCCTCATTTTTCCTGTCCGTTCACTGGATCAATGGGCTCAAATGTCTGTACATGGACTTCAGTGTTGATTCTGCAAAAAGAATTTTAAAAAAGCCCTCAGGAGACAATGGACCAATCATGGGTGGAGAGAACAACACAAACAGAAGAATCACTGGAGATCTGGCACACTTCAAGATCCCAGTGTTATTCAACTGACTGAGAGATTATGCTCCATTAAGTTATCTTTAATCATGCAGTACTTATGTCAAAATGTTACCAAATTATAGGTGGCTGGCATTATTTGCTTTTTTTATGAGGTCCATCACAGTGTAGAAAAACAGCAAAAAGCAGAAAAGCATAAATGCATTTCTGTCATTCACAGCAGACACTCTAACACATCCTGTCCTGACAGCTGGCCCATTCATAATAAAAGACAATTAATTTCCTCACTCTCTCTCTCTCTAGATTTGTGGCACTTTCAAAACATTGCTTTGTTTGTTTGAGTGGTACAACATGTTCAATTTTGGCTTAACCAATTGAGTTTGGGGTGAGACTATATTGATAATGAATGGCAGACAGGCAGCAGGGCGGAAAGGGTGGTAATATAGTTTAGGAAGCCTGATTGGAAAGAGTCATCATTTTTGCTGTTCCATTTGGTGCCACTAGGGGCACAACATCAATACAAAAAAGCACAAATATGGAGAATCCTCCAGTAAACTGCACTACCTATTTCAGGGGTGGCGAACGCCGGTCCTGGAGAGCCAGTCCTGCAGAGTTTTGCTTCAACCCTAATCAAACACACCTGAACAAGTTAATCAAGATCTGAAGGGTTACTAGGAAGCTACAGGCAGGTGAGTTTTATCAGGGTTGGAGCTGAACTCTGCAGGACTGAGGCTCTCTAGGACCGGAGTTCGCCACCCCTGACCTATTTGAAGGACCGACACATTTCAGTTATGAGCAGAGCTGGGTAGATTACTTACCAATTGTAATCGGTTACTGATTACAAATTACATGACAAAAATTTTAGTTAGTAACGTAATCCATTACATTACATATTTAAGGTAATATAATCTGACTACTTTTGGATTACTTTTAGATTACTTTTGACCTAATTTATCACATTGATTTGAGTAGAATAACATGGTACCATATGGATATAAAAATACAAAGAGAAAGAAAATATTTTTTTTTTTCTTTGTTAAGTGCATTAAATATTATATTACGTCAGGGTTTCCAAGAATGGGGTTCGTGATGGAACTGCAGGGGTTTCATGAAAAGCTATTTTAGTAATTTAAGTAATTAAATCATAAAAGTTTTACATTTAAATAAAAAAAAAAAAATTTAAAAAAACTACTAATATTTAATTTGTTTGCCTGCATTTTATTTGACCATTAACCGACATCAGAGAACCGTGAACAATTTTATTGTTTATTATTATTTTTATTGACAATTTTATTATTGACCTAACTTACAAATTAAAATCTCAGGGGGTACTTCAAGTAAATATACAAGGTCAAACAAATTTCAGCTGACAAAAAAATGGGGAATCCTTGCATTGCATGTAAATATGAAATGTGAATTTGTACATTTTAATGTGTTTGAAAGACAAAAGCCTTCCAAAGACATTAATGCATGGTTAAATAACTCACGAGTTATTTGAGTGATAATTCAAATGATCATTATTGTGTGAACCAGGAGTTGATTAGATATGCAATGTTGAGAAAACACTTGTTAAAAGTGAAATGATTTCTGTTAAATCCACTGATCAAATGCTGTGTGTGTCTCAGTTTTCAGTAATAGGCACATGACCAGTGGCTGGACTGTGTGTGCAGTTCCACAAACCTGGATGACCTTCTGAACGTATACAAGCAGTGGGCGTTTTTAGAAAGGAAAATTTAAAAGATAAAAAAGAAGTAATAGGGAGAATCAAAGAATTATGAATATTTGACTGCCATTGTGAGAATAACATGTAATCATGTAATCAATGAAAAAGTAACTGTAGTCTGATTATGAGTATTTTAAACATAATATAATCTAATTACAAATTAATTTTTGGAATCTGATTGTGTAATCCAGATGACATGTAATCAGTTACTACCCAGCTCTGGTTATGAGATACATTATGCATAACACATTACAGTTAAAAATGAGTGTATGGCAGGGTCAGTTCTTACATAACTGTAATGTGTCGTTTTGGCAATTGTTTGTCAAGTGTGGTGAGAGTTACACAGGATTCTGGACACAAAGTTGGCCAATTTCCACAGGAAGTTTTGTTTACAAAAGTGGCTTTTATCATTGAAAAGGAAATATTTACACAGATATTTACATTAGGTGCTCAGACTCAACAGAGAGACAATTTTACCACTTTACAGTGGCCCAATCAACAACATCGCAAAAAATGAAAACCCTAAAACTTTAGATGCGCACCAGCGACACCCTGTGTCTGATAACGACGCCCAAGAGACACTGGGAAACACAGGAGGTGGAGGAAATACCGGAGATGAATGAGAAGAAAGCAACCAATGTATCTGACTGTTCTTAACCAGGAACAACAATAATAGACCAGAAAATGTATACTGTCTCACTTGTTGCAACATTATCAGTAAATTACTGTTTGATGCTTGTGTGAACAAAGCCAAAATATTACCAGTGTATGTACAAGGTCAGGATGCACTTTTGTTTTGATGGAGATTACACAGTTACTTTCATGCTGTTTACAGTAACACCTGTGACTCAGCAGTAAAAAATGTTTTTTTAAAAATTTGATGGTCCCTTTTGAACATTCTGTTGACTATACTGTAAGTAACGTTGCACTGATGTGTCAACTAACTCTCTAACTCGTTTCACCGCAGGAACTTTCCCCAGGAACTAGGGACTTTGGGGTGGTACTCGGTGTGTTTCGACCACAGGAACCGGGGCCTAAAAGAACTTCCAGGTAAATATTTCCCCCTCAAAACGGCCCTGCTCGCGAGGTAGTACTTTTTCAAAGTTCAGGAACTTTCGGGGGTGGGACTTGGGCGCTGAACAAGCTAATCGGTTGAGTTCACGAAGCATTTTGATTGGCTGACTCCACGAAGCATTTTATTTCAACCACCATTTTTAAAAGTCTGTTGCGGTGCGTGCAGTAAGAGTTGTTTGCTATTCGAATCAACAATGACGTTTAAAAAATACGACCAATGGACCGACGACAAGGTTCAGGCTTTATTAAGCTTATATGCGGAAGACAAAATCCAGCGGGAACTGGAAAGTCGCGCGCAGTCCTACTTCACCGGACTAATCTTCACGATACTTTAGATGGCGATGGAAACGCAGTCAGCAGGTCTGGGACAAAAGTTCCTGGGACAAATTGTTCCAGGTAATTTTGGTGGGAACGGGGCTTTAGTAGACTGTCTGCTTAATATCTGCTAACTCTTTATTGTGATGGTCCCCCAACAGACTATAAGTAATTTTGCAACTACATGTTAACTTATTCTAACCGTAACCCTACCAGTCTTACTAATACTCTACTAACACTCTAATAAGAGTTAGTAGACATGTAGGTGCAACGTTACTTGTAGTCAACAGAATGTGTAAAAAAGAGCATCAAAATAAAGTGAAACATTTTTAAATTTAATAACTGGCATCAGCGTTTATGGGTATTTTGGTGCTGATGTATAAAACTGATGTTAACTCATATATATATATATATATTAGTTTTAACAAATCAGATAGCTATCAGATCAGTAAAAACACATGAAGTGACCAGGTGTAAAAAGGTCCTGAGAAAGGGGCCCTGGAGCACCAAATGAGCCAGGACTGCCACCTGGATTTGAGACAAAGTACAAAGCGAAACTCTAAAGGGGGGGCAATTTTCACCCTACTCCTACCCCCCACTGCCTGTAGCACTGACCCTGCTTTTTACTTAACAAAAGGTGTTTGGACCATGCATTAGGAGTGTCATGATGGTCCCTTATTTTTGCATTTGTCATTCACACCTCTGATTTGAAAAAGGCTCTAGAAGTGGTCCTGCTTATGTTTGGAGCACTAAAGTTGCCCATAAAAGTTTAAACACACTCACTCTGGTCCAGATTCACTCTGTAAGTGATGCTGAATTTACCATGGTGTTCCATGTAGAAAATGGGTTTTTGAATATTCTGCCGATTTTTTTTCAGCCAGCATAGCAAGTGGATTACATCTTATGAATGATGTGAACGATCCAATGATGTTTTAGCATATATATCATAAAGTCCTATTCTGTGAACTTTGTTATTTAAACCGGAAGAACAACATGGTTTGAAAAAAAGTGGTTTCATTGTTTTCAGTAATATGTAAATCATACATATCTGTCAACATAAAAAAAGGGTTTCACTGCCCTTTAAATAAGATACATGATTTGGTATTTGCCAATGAGCAGTCTTAGCCAGAACATTGGGTATGGAACATGAACCTGACCTGGTGAATGAGCACTATCTACTGGTACACATGACCTGATGTGGAGACTAAGGGATGGGGGGGTTGGGTATTTCCTCTGGGAGGAAACTGGTCTACGTGCCCCTGTTGCTAACCCCTAGCTCTCTGAGACACTCATAAATCAGACTACTGCTTTCCCTTTGTACTTTCCATAGAGCTACAAACACATCACTTCTGATTAAGGGTGGCCAGTATACTAGTTTACTTTAAATAAAAAAAACTGTACAAAAAAACTGGTTGAATATTTTATACACAGTTCATACTGGTTTGTAGTCTATACTGTTGCTAAACAGCAGGTCATGCTTGATAAAAAGAGTTACTAAAAGTGCATTAAGCCACAAAATGGACTCAATTCGTTACTCGCATGATTTAGGTACATCCTTTTTTTGTTTCATACTTTGTCTACTCTTTAACCCTTGTGTGTCAATTAAAAAAAAGTTACTCTGAGGTCCTTAGAGGACAAAATGTCAGTGTCAAAAAGCTGTCATAAAAATTTGAAGCTTGGGAGCACAGACTTAGGCCTAATCCCAATTCTATTTTATACCCCTATGCCTACCCCTTCCACCTTGAAACAGAGTGGCAAGGGGTAGGGGTGAAAATATTCCCCTAAGAAATGGGACACCACTACTACACCGTTACACGTCATCATACGTCGTCACTAGCTCCTATGTCAAAGGAGATGCGCCGATGTTTATCACAAAAACATGACTGTAAATATGAACACAAGATTGAATGTAACATAAAACAAATGATTATTTGTCATTAAAATCCTTATTAATGCCAAAAAAATACCCTCCTTGTTCGCTTGGGCAGCCATGTTTAGGGCCCTATGATAAGTTTTATTTTTTTCCAAAATGTTTTCTGTTTTAATTTTTCTGGATTCCATTTTTTTCCTGTTTTAATGGACACCATTTTAATGGTTAAATTAAATTTTAGTAATCAAAAAGCATGTCTAATTAATTGAAATAATAAAATGTATACAATTTATTAAAAGTTTAACAAAAATGACTTGTTTAGGGTTCTATGAAATGCGTTTTATTTATGTTTTTGTCAAATTCTATTTATTTTTTTGTGCAAATTTTCTGTTTTAAGTTTTCTGGATTTTTTATTAAACAAAGTGCTGCACAACAGAGCTTTACTCTGAATAATTGTGATTATTTCTTAAAAAATAAAGTTTTAATAATAATTTATTATTATTATTATTATTACATTGAGACGTAGCTAAGTTCTACTGTACAACTGTAATATGTTTCTGCCACAATTTTAAGTTAAACTGTACTTTTATTTTGACGAGTTGCTGTGAAGACCTTTGAGTTTCTGTGTGTTAATGATTTGACGATAGTTTTTCCTCAAATGAAACGGTAAAATGCTGATGAAGTGACTCAAGTTCATGCATCCATGTCCTCATATAGTGAAACGGCAGAGGCTGAAAACACTGCGAGCGTCACGCATGCTTCAGTGTGTGTGTGTGTGTGTTAAATGAAACCGCGCTTCTGCGCCATTTATTCACACAGAGACACGCAGAACATGCAGAATTTATATTTAAACAGTCTTTTTGCAGTTTAATATTCACAGACTCTAGTCTACATCATGATTTCATTTGTGTACTGACCTGCTTTGACAAATTCCGTTAAATTCTGCGTTATACAGTTTTTATGACTGGATTCTGTCCGTGTTTTCCGCTTCGTGGAAATCATAGGGCCCTATGTTGCCGCTGTACCTGGAGTATCCAGGGAAATTTCTCATACCCCTTCGCTCGAAGTGGGGTCCCGAAAAATCTTTCATTTGAAGGGCTATCTGGCCCTTCCCCCTACCCCTACCCGCTCCAACCAAAAGAGAATCGAGACACCCCTACCCCTTCACGTGAACGTGCAAAACAGAGGGGTTGGGGAAAGTGTAGGGATAAGTGGTAGAAATGGGATTGGGCCTTAAGTTTGGTATCATTTTAAAGAAAACTCTTGGCATATTATTGTTGAAGTAAAAAAAAAAAAAAAAAAAGTTTATAAAAATGATTTGTCATTATATGACATTAATTTTATATCATATATATATATATATATATAAAATTTTATGAAACATGTTGAAACCAAATTTTCACCATTCCCACATACACACACATAATTTTTTTATTACACACATACAAACCACACTGACATCCATACCAACACACCCACACAATTATAGCTGCATAATTTATCCAACTGGCTCTATAATATGCAGAAGCAGAAAACAGGAATAAAGAAAGCATTTGTTTTATAGGCCAAACCTGATAAAAAAATAAAAAAATAAATAATAATAAAAAAAAAAAAACAATCGCACCATCTGGTAAAAAAAAAAAAGTTTACAATGAAAACTACAAACATGGAGGTTTTTCAGATTTTCTGTAGCGATGTTCTCTTTACATTTACGATGCTTTGCAGCCTTTAGCCACTGCCTACAATGCTCTGGATCTTTCAATGGAAATGTTTACTTAATGTTTACTCTTCGAATTCTTGCGCCCAGAAACAATACAAGTCATTCAATACACAACAACAGGGCCGTGCACAGGGGGGTGGCCCGGTGGCTAGAGCCACTGCCCCTCTGCCCTCATCGGCTGAGGTGCCCCTCTTGCCCCCCTTCCCTCCCTCATCCCCAGAGGATTCCCATAAAAGCGTTCTGTTCTGCTAAAAATCCACTAATTCCGCTATTCACTCCGTGTTTTCCCGCTTGCTCCGCAGCATCGCTCACAGTCTGTGGCAGTGCCCGCTTTCTGTGGAGACGATAGTTCCAGAATGTCGTCCCATTAACAGGTAGATTACAAACTACAATCCACATTATAGGCAGTGGTTGATACGCGGAATTAGTAATTTGGTAGTTTGTTTTTGTATTTTTGTCGGTAATATTTTGCTCCTGGTCTTCTATTAGTGCTAACAACTTGTGCAAAATATCCACGTTCTTGGAAGATAATTAATTGTCTAATCAAATTATTGTAGTTGATCTGATCTAATATAATAACAACACTAAATTTGTCAAAAGTTAATACTTGTTAAAAGCCTACTATTTTCTGTTTGTTTTGATAAATAAAATAATTCATTATTGTTCAATAAATATCAAAATATGTTAATATAAAAATATATTTTAAAAGTACATAAACATTTATTTTTAAAAAGTAAAAAAGCATTGAATGAGATCCCATAATAATTTAATAAAGCTTTACAGTAGTAATATATTTTTATTATATGATATGATTATTATCATATTTTTAAATCTGATCTTGATATATGATATTTACCATCTGAATCTAACCATGTCATGTCCACAAATGGAAAAGTAAGTCGGCTGTTTATTATCATGTTAATTATTGTGCCTTTTACCCCAAATACCATACTTTTACATAATCTTCCGTTATTGAAAAACTGTTGCTTTAATTACCTTGAACAAAAATGAAAATCATTAACAAGACCTTTGTTTCAAAATATATTCAATAATTTTAACGATTCTCATTTGCTACATAAATCTACAACTTTTAATTTTAAAAAACATTAAATATGAGATCAAATTAGCGCAGAACTTTTTGGAAGCATAATTACAACAACATAAATTGAATTAGCACTAAAGCATAACAATTGTATTTGCAATATGATTGTAAAAGGTTTGTTATTCAATCTCTACATTAAGATGATACTCAACCCCCTTATAGTGCCCCTTTTTTGGTTTGGGTCACTGCCCCTCAAAATGTCTGTGCACGGCCCTGCACAACAATACATTGTAACTAAAAGTTTGCAAAGTATTTCCTACACAAGCAAGTCGGTATTTGTCTCTGATCAAGCCTATCCAATAGTGCTCAGGTGCACACCTAAATGGTCAAATTAACATAAAAATGTAAAAATGCCTGTTTTGGCAAGTAGAGCTGTCGCAGTGAAGTAATTTCCCTTACAGTGATTTTGAGTGGCTCAATATTGCGATATGCAATATTATCGCCACAATATTATTATTATTATTATTATTATGCTATATAAATAAGCTCTTAGGGCCACTATTATATTTTTAGTTCCGGTTAATAAAGGCCTTCTGAAGCAAAGCGATGAGTTTGTGTAAGATAAATTTTCATATTTAACACGTTACAAAGTAAAATTCTAGCTTCTTGCCAAACGGCCATTCACAGTCTACTTACGCATAAAGCGCAACTTACGCAACTTATGATGTTGGAAGTAGTGTAGTGCATTATGGCGTAGCGTAAATATCAGCAGTACGTTGCATTACTCGCATAAGTTGCGCTTTAGACTTAAGTCGAATCCGTATGTTCGTTTGGCCGGAAGCTAGTTATTTTACTTTATAAAGTTTTAAATATGGATCTTTTTCTTACACAAACGCATCGCATCACTTCGCTTCAGAAGGCCTTTATTAATCCCCCGGAGCATTGATGCATTGATTCAATGCATTGAACAGCGCTGATGACAGTCATGGGAAATCTAAACAGTGGGGTTTTTTTTTTATTCCAAAAATGGCAAAAGTTTTGTGTGATGGGTAGGTTTAGGGGTAGGGTTAGTGTAGGGGGATAGAATATACGGTTTGTACAGTATAAAAACCTATTACGCCTATGGAGAGTCCCCGTAAACCGTGTGTGCGTGTGTGTGTGCGTGTGTGTGTGTGTGTGTGTGTGTGCGTGCGTGTGTGTGTGTGTGTGTGTGTGTGTGCCTGAGCCTCGCCTCCACCTCAGACAGACGAGATGACAGAGGAAGTGCAAAACTATAGGCTTCCGAAACCAAACTAGGTGTACGTATGTAAAAAAAAAACTGTTTTAAACTTTTTTTAACTATTAAACCGCTTCTGGCCAACTGTCACAAGAGTTTACGCTTTAAGTAAATGTAAGTGCGTTTCATTCAAGAAATGACACAAAAGCACAGAGGACCACCACTTCTCACACAAACTTAAAAACGCGATAACATTTGAGCACCATTCACACACAAGATTTTTTTAAATAGGTTTTGGGTGGACTATCCCTTTAATGTTCATCAAACAACAAAAGAAAATAAAATGACTCACTACTCTTGACTGAATAACTTGTATAGCTTTAATAAGAATCAAAATTTATACAGTGAAGACTATGCAGTCTTTTATTTTACATTAGTTTACTTATTCAATTTTTGTAATATTTCTTACCTTAACACAACTGATAGACCTACACGAAAAAACATATAGCACTTTTTTATTTCATTTGCATCTTTGTTCTATTGTATGTGTATTGGTACATTGGTATGGAGAATTATACAATTTTGGTATTGTAACAACCTTATTTACAGCAACAAAAAAAATTGAAAAAATAATCCAAATCCTAATCCTACCCTAACCCTATAGTAAGTACATGTTGTTAATTAATATTGCTCAGTACTTAAACATACAGTGGGGAGAACAAGTATTTGATACACTGCAGATTTTGCAGGTTTTCCTACTTACAAAGCATGTAGAGGTCTGTAATTTTTATCATAGGTACTCTTCAACTGTGAGTGACGGAATCTAAAACAAAAATCCAAAAAAAAAAAAATTCACATTGTATGATTTTTAAATCATTAATTTGCATTTTATTGCATGACATAAGTATTTGATCACCTACCAACCAGTAAGAATTACAGCTCTCACAGACCTGTTAGTTTTTCTTTAAGAAGCCCTCCTGTTCTCCACTCATTACCTGTATTAACTGCACCTGTTTGAACTCGTTACCTGTATAAAAGACACCTGTCCACACACTCAATCAAACAGACTCCAACCTCTCCACAATGGCCAAGACCAGAGAGCTGTGTAAAGACATCAGGGATAAAATTGTAGACCTGCACAAGGCTGGGATGGGCTACAGGACAATAGTCAAGCAGTTTGGTGAGAAGGCAACAACTGTTGCCGCAATTATTAGAAAATGGAAGAAGTTCAAGATGACGGTCAATCTCCCTTGGTCTGGGGCACCATGCAAGATCTCACCTCGTGGGGCATCAATGATCATGAGGAAGGTGAGGGATCAGCCCAGAACTACACAGCAGGACCTGGTCAATGACCTGAAGAGAGCTGGGACCACAGTCTCAAAGAAAACCATTAGTAACACACTACACCGTCATGGATTAAAATCCTGCAGCTCACGCAAGGTCCCCCTGCTCAAGCCAGCGCATGTCCAGGCCCGTCTGAAGTTTGCCAATGACCATCTGGATGATCCAGAGGAGGAATGGGAGAAGGTCATGTGGTCTGATGAGACAAAAATAGAGCTTTTTGGTCTAAACTCCACTCGCCGTGTTTGGAGGAAGAAGAAGGATGAGTACAACCCCAAGAACAACATCCCAACCGTGAAGCATGGAGGTGGAAACATCATTCTTTGGGGATGCTTTTCTGCAAAGGGGACAGGACGACTGCACCGTATTGAGGGGAGGATGGATGGGGCCATGTATCGTGAGATCTTGGCCAACAACCTCCTTCCCTCAGTAAGAGCATTGAAGATGGGTCGTGGCTGGGTCTTCCAGCATGACAACGACCCAAAACACACAGCCAGGGCAACTAAGGAGTGGCTCCGTAAGAAGCATCTCAAGGTCCTGGAGTGGCCTAGCCAGTCTCCAGACCTGAACCCAATAGAAAATCTTTGGAGGGAGCTGAAAGTCCATATTGCCCAGCAACAGCCCTGAAACCTGAAGGATCTGGAGAAGGTCTGTATGGAGGAGTGGGCCAAAATCCCTGCTGCAATGTGTGTGCAAACCTGGTCAAGAACTACAGGAAACGTATGATCTCTGTAATTGCAAACAAAGGTTTCTGTACCAAATATTAAGTTCTGCTTTTCTGATGTATCAAATACTTATGTCATGCAATAAAATGCAAATTAATTACTTAAAAATCATACAATGTGATTTTCTGGATTTTTGTTTTAGATTCCGTCTCTCACAGTTGAAGAGTACCTATGATAAAAATTACAGACTTCTACATGCTTTGTAAGTGGGCAAACCTGCAAAATCGGCAGTGTATCAAATACTTGTTCTCCCCACAGTATATATATATATTGTTATCGCGAAATAAAATGACTACGATTTTGGTCATATTGCTCATCCAAAGGAAAAGAAAAGCATAGAAGGGAAGATATTTTTAAAATATTGTTTCAGTTAACAGTCCTGTATCATCTTTCCAAGTTCAAACTCTTCCTCTAAGGCCTTGACGGAGATCAACTCACCGCAAGACATCAACAGACTCAGAAAATAATGAACTGCATACATACTGTAGGTTGGGCTCTTCAATGCATCTGGTCACGCTTTTGGCTAGTATTATTCACACTTCTCTTCAGAACACAATCACCCCCTGCCACAATCTGTTTCCTATTATCAGACCCAAACTTATTTCCTTAAACTGAACATGTTGTCACATGTCTGTCTGTTTAGTTGATCTTTCAGTTGTTTTGATCCTGTCACGTGTTCCTTTGTCTTAGTTTCCCGCCACTTGTTTGTTACCATGGTTACCCTCATTAGTTCATTTGTCCCAGCTGTGTCTTGTTAATCATCTTGTTTCTGTTCACTACTTAAGTTACACCCTCACCTTCAGTCTTTGTCTAGTCATTGTTATAAGTTGGATTACCGTTGCCTGTTTTGTGTTCTTTGAGAAGTTTTGATTAAAGTTTATGTTTGATTATTATCTCCTGAGTCTTTATCCTGTTCCTGGTATCTCCAACCGTTACAGATGACTAGACCAACACAAAAAATTGCTGAAGATCACCTCCTCTTCTCCATCCACCAGAGCAGTCGTCCTTTGGAGTGGTATGTGGAGGAATTTTGTGAGTATTGCTATCTGGTGAGCTGGAGTGATCAGATGGTCAATGCCTGCTTTCGGATGGGACTGGACAATGATTTATTCTATGTCCTTTCTCCTGGCAATTGATATAGGTCTGTAAAAGACTTCATTAATTATGTCCTTTATTTAAATGGTTCTGATTTCATAGTTGAGGCTGTTAATGAGGACAATCATCGTCCGGTCCCTACCCGAAAGCATGTAGGCACTCCAGCTCACCCTAAACCCTCACCCTCCACATACCAGTCCATTGTGACGACCACTCTGCCACAGTCACCCCATTCCACTCCAGCCAAGTGGACCCACGGAGGCTGGCCCTGAAGGGTCTGAACCGCCGTGGCTCCCTGACACAAACATGTCTCAAACAGTGAGAGACTCAATGTTCACCTGTTAATCACTGCAGGTTTCCCCTGCGGAAAGAAGCAGAACTGTCTAATTATAAACAAATGTCATTCAACTTCTGTAATGTGTCGTATTTCTGAGTGAAATAAAATATTTATTGGGAAATAATGTTGGGTAAGATGTAATTAGTAAACCATCAGGATTTGCTTCTTTGTTTTACAATACTTTAAGAACTTTGACGCATAACCCTTTCCTATGTTATCAAACTTGCTTTGTGGATAACACTTATTTATATAAAAAAAAAACAAAAAAAAAAACAATTTGCATTGACATATCTTTAAAATATGTCAGTGCCATTGTTTTGTCTCAAGATGCACACCAGTAATCTTTTTTTTTCTAAGGCCCCATACACGGAGACGCGTTTAGCTGTATACGTAATTTTGTATCGTATCAGTGTTCCGTCCCCTCCCTTTCGAAGCACATAGAGAAAATATGGTGGCCGACACAGGACAAAGATGTTGTCATCTGAGTCAGCAGAGAGTAGCTAGCGCTCTGTAGAGCAGTTTGTCCGTTTAGGGCTACTGTAGAAACATGGCGGTGCAAAATGGCGACTTCACTGTAAGGGGACCCGCGGTGTAGCTAGAAACGGCTCATTCTAAGGTAATAAAAACATAACGGTTCATTATGTGAGGTCTTTATACACCACTTAAAACATAGTTATGTATATTATATTGCATATCTGTCAATAGATCCTCATAAATACTACACACTGCACCTTTAAATGTCCTAATTGAACTAAGGCCTAATCCTGTCTTAATCTAAGCCCTGTCTGTGAAACCAGGCCATAGGTTTTGCTCACCACTAGAATTTTCAACAAATTTTTTTTCTACAGATAAGTTACACAAGAACAAAAAAAAAAGTAGATAAGAGTTTTGATTTCAATAGTAAAATAAGTAAATGTATTGTGAGATCAGAGTAAATCAGATATTTTTCTCTTTGTATAATGACTTTAAATGAGCTGCAGAATAAAGAAACGACCATATGGTTCCACTCAGCAGTTTCCCATTTGGGCAGACACCTTTAGCATCTTCACAACCTAATCAAAGTAAATGAGGTGTGTGTATCACAGTGGATGCGTTTGTTTGAGTGGAATGTGTTTGCGACAGAGTGGAAACAGACTGAGATGAATAAAGCAAAAAAAGGAAATCAATGGAAGATGTGTGGGAATGTGTGTCTGTATCAGTTTTGAGGGAGATACGTGTGTTGCAGTATTTGTGAAAAATGTGAAGGTCTGAGAAATGTGTGGTTTAGTGTGTGTGCGTGTGTGTGTGTGTGTGTGTGTGTGTGTGTGTGTGTGTGTGTGTGAGGTTGGAAGGGGGTAAGTGGTGTGGTTAGACACCCGGAGTCACTGAACATTCTTCTGGCATGTGTTCAGCTTCCAGCCCCCTCTTCCTCCTCTTGTGTGTGCAAGACTCTGTCCTGGCAGCCAGCCCGGCTATGAAGTGAACTTAAACAAACTTCTGTTGCAGCCATCTGCTGGAGCTGGGGAATAAATCAAACAGCTTCACGGCCGCCAGCGATCAAGTTACCATGAGCAACAGCGCCCGCGCGCCTGCCTGGAGCCACAGCGAACCTCCGCCGGCCAACATGTGGCCACTCTAATCCCTCCCAGAGAGAAGAGAGAGAGAGAGAGAAGAGAAAGAGTGTTGGAATGTAATGTTTTGATACTCCTTGAAAGTATTTTTTTTCATGCATTGTTTTTTTTCATTTTTTTTTTCATTTGCTAACACACTTATTATTATTATTGACTAATCATTCTGGTTCCAAGCATCAAGGATGATTACAGATTATACTGTATATTTCATAAAACCTGACCAAAGACAGACCTGATAAAATGAGACCTTGACGGCATTTTTTTTTTCTTTGTCAAATGGTAATTTGCCAGCATTGAAAGGTTAAAGGTTATTGATGTTTGCAGTGCAATATTTGACCGGAAGGGTAAAATTGACAGTTATATTCAGTTAGATCTAGCATTCTGCCCGCTTTGAATCAGACACAGAGATAAAGTAGTGCGTAAGATTACATTTATTTGAATGAATGAATTATAGCATTTATTTAAATTAATTACTTTTTCAACGGGGTATGACACAGACCAAAATCAGAGATGACAAATAAGAAATACTATGCCCATCTTCCTTACTTGAAAATTAGATGAAATGTATTCTTTGATCCTGAAGATTTACGTTAACTATGTTGTTAAAGGAGTAGTTTACATTAAAATGAAAATTACCCCATGATTTACTCACCCTCAAGCCATCCTAGGTGTATATGAGTTATATTAATAAATATCCTGATGCTTCCAAGCTTTATAATGGCAGTGACGGGGTCCATTGAGTTCTGCCTCTCGTAGTTCAAAATGCTTGCGCTACGTTCTAGTGATATACGTCGTGCCAGTTAAGTTTTTTTTCGTAAATTGAATATAGAAGGCGGTCTGCCGGAAGCTAGATATTTTACTTTATAAAGTTTTAAATATGGATATTCTCTTCGCTTCAGAAGGCCTTTATTAACCTCCTGGAGCCGTGTGGAGTACGTTTATTATGGATGGATGTGCTTTTTTGAGCTTCAAACTCAATGGACCCCATCACTGCCATTATAAAGCTTGGAAACATCAGGATATTTACTCCAATTGTGTTCATCAGAAAAAAGAAAGTCATATACACCTAGGATGGCTTGAGGGTGAGTAAATCATGGGGTAATTTTCATTTTAAAGTGAACTACTCCTTTAAGCCATGTTGCCAGATAATGTATCCTATACTCTGTGTATGTCAAAAATGTGGGAGAATATTTTCCGTGGTTTTCCCAATTTGAGAAAAAACATGAAAATACACAGTTGAGTTATGGTTTAATTTTTGTTCATTTGAATTGAGTTGATTAGTTTGGCATTATATGCATTTAGATGATTTTTGCAATCAATATCTGGTAACAGACCATAGTTCCCTTTCAAGGGGAACTCAACGCTGCATCAGTTACTGATGCTATGGGGACGCGTCCCACAGAACCCGGTGGCTGACAGCAGCGCCTATACGTATAAAAGGGCGCCTGAATTACACGTCATCAGCTTTTCAGGAAGCCGCTTGTGTGTGTGAAAAGGCAAAGAGAAAAAGTGTGTGTGTGTGTGAGTGAAAAAAGAAAAAGAAATAGAAGAGTAATGGCAAATTATGTATTCAGCCTGTGTAGTTCACTCTAATTCAAGTTATGCGAATGTCGAGGGATTGTGTGAGCGGGGAAATGGGAGGATACCCCAGGTTGAAAATAATCTAGCCAGCTATCTTTCCCCGGGGTCGTCCTCCTCATTGAAGCCATGACAAATAAAGACGAGGTGGGTTGGCAAAGCATATGCGGTGGCGGGTCAGGCTGGTGGGGCCCTGCACACCATAGCGGTGTTGCAAACCTACCAAGCCGACCTCTTTAAAGACCTGGATCACAGTGAGGTATTGTTAATGTTACAAATGGACTCTTCTAATCTACACAAAGGCCAAAGCTTTTTTTGGATATAAATAGGCAAATGCTTAAGACTATGATTGGATAATTATTGCAGTGATTATTATTTGTTTGATATTATGTTTCTAGTATGTTATATTTTTGGGGACAGTTCTTTTGAACCATAATTGATGGAGTGTGTAGCTTTTCATTTCTTAAACAACCATGTAGGAAGACACATCATGGCCATATTCCAGGATGACAATGTCAAGATCCATCAGGCTTTAATAGTGAAAGAATGGTTGGGAGAGAGCATGAAGAATCATTTTCACACATGAATCGGCACCTCTGAATCGGCACCTCTGAATCCAGACCTTAAATTCATTGAAAGTCTTTGGGATGTGCTGGAGGAGGCTTTACAGAGTGCTTGACTCTTGCATTGTCAATACAAGATCTTGACCAAAAATGTATGCACCTCTTGATGGAAATAAGTACTCTGTAAATTAGGGTTAAAAGAACTTTTGCCAAACATGCTAGAAACATAATAATCACTGCAATAATCATCCAATCATTGACTCTTAAGCATTTGCCTATTTAAATCCAAACAGTGACTTTTTTTGGCCAGGCAATGTATGTATATTGTATTTATACTCTCCCATTTTATTTGCTTCTATTTTAGAACCCTTGATGATTATCTAAACAAAACAACAAAATATGCTTTACAGTGATTTGGTCTGATTTTGTTTCTGATTTGTTTATGTTTCTGTCGGCTGCATGAACATATCAATTTTGCTTTTTCACGTCACAGCAATGCAAAGGAATGGGAAAAATATTAGCATTTAGAAGATCCACATATTGAAAATTCACCGGAAACATTAAACCAACCGGGTATCTTTGGGATATTCATTTCAACATACTACGGATTTGAGACACGATAATTCTAACCCTGGATATTATTTTTTTAGGGCGGATAGAATGTTTTTCGGATGCTGGGTCTGATTATGTATGGTGTGATTCAATAATGGAAGGTCAACAACAAGTTTTCTTTTTTATTATTTATTAATTACTGCACAATTTGCAAAACCAAAAATCCGGAAATGCAAGACTTTATTAATAAATCAGGTTATTTCCTGGTAGTGACGTCAAAAACGTAATCATTTGTGTATCTGACTCAAGAGTTTTTTTTTTTAATGTTAAATAAAGCATTGAAAACTTTAAGAGTGGGAAACTTACAGACTTATATATTATGCTCTCAAGCAGTTACAGATGCAGAATTTTGACTGTACCATACTTCGGCTGCATAAGATGAGAACACATTTTTATAATTTCTTGGTTCAAGAAAGAGTCTGAGTTTGCAATATATTTCCTCCTCCCTTACCGCAAAATACTCGCTCTGTATGTATGCACTTAAATCTGCGGCAAGGATGCTTTCCTGACACATATCACACATGCACAGTTTAATAAGACGACCGAACACAAGTTAATGTGCTTACATGCTGGGCAAAATCAGGGTGAAAAAAAAGGTGTGTTGGATTTACATGATTTAATCATGTACATCGGCTCCACGTGAATCAATTAAGTTAAACAAACATAATTTGTTCACATAATTTCAACATCATGGAATGAAGTAATTTTTAAGTAACCGAATTGAGTGGCTCCCTAACAACAGTGGTGTGCACAGGGGGGCTTGAGACCCTGCCTCTTTAATCAAATCACAAAACACAAGTTTTTTTTTTTTTTTGTATATTTTTGTTGTCACTTGACTGATATATAAGACTGTACTAACTAGCTTTCATTCTATTAGCCAGCAATAGCACATAATGAACATGCCAAGCGCTAAGTATGAATGATATTTAATGACACGTTCTGTATCAGTCCACAGCCTAAGCAATTGCTCTGCTCTTCTCCACTATGGTAACCCAGTATAATTTAAATGGCTCCAATAATTCCAACATAATTAAACATTAAACACTATTAAACAATATAAAGTCTCCCCCTTTTCTCATTTTGCCCAAAAACACATAAAATAACACTTAATGTCAACAATTTTACTCTACTCGTCAAGTCCCAAGCAAAGCATGGGAACTACCGTTTCAGCAAAAATCATTTTCGAGTACTTAATTGGTTCACATTCACCCCAAATAATTTAATCTAGTAGACTGCACATTTTAGAGAATTACATTAATCACGTTTAGAAGAGAAACACAATTTTGTTGAGTAGATCCCAAATAATTTGATTAAGTAAATTGAACAATATGTGTTTTCCTGTTTTTTCAGGGGCGAAAATCTAGCTGTGTCAATCGGTTTATGCTGAAGCCATTTATGACCTTACATGACCACATGTATTGTAGCTTATTAAGCATAATTGGGTTAAGAATGTGCATGTAAACATGTAAGCATGATGTGTTTTTTAATGTTAGTGAGACGAGTACAGAGAATATTTTCATGCAAAAACTTGCTTAGGTTCATGCCTGCAAGCATACTGTATGTAGGTTTGACAGAAAAGTGAGGATACATGTAATTGTGTGTTAATTAACAGTAAGGAACACTGGGTAACACTTTATTTTACAGTGTCATTGTTACATATATTACATGTACTTACCATAGTAATAACAGTAAATTATGCATAATTACATGCAACTAACCCTAAACCAAATCCTAATCCTACCCTAACCCTATAGTAAGTACAAGTTAATTAATATTGCTCAGTACTTAAATATACAGTGGGGAGAACAAGTATTTGATACACTGCCGATTTTGCAGGTTTTCCTACTTACAAAGCATGTAGAGGTCTGTAATTTTGATCATAGATACACTTCAACTGTGAGAGACGGAATCTAAAACAAAAATCCAGAAAATCACATTGTATGATTTTTAAATAATTAATTTGCATTTTATTGCATGACATAAGTATTTGATCACCTAACAACCAGTAAGAATTCCGGCTCTCACAGACCTGTTAGTTTTTCTTTAAGAATCCCTCCTGTTCTCCACTCATTACCTGTATTAACTGCACCTGTTTGAACTCGTTACCTGTATAAAAGACACCTGTCCACACACTCAATCAAACAGACTCCAACCTCTCCACAATGGCCAAGACCAGAGAGCTGTGTAAGGACATCAGGGATAAAATTGTAGACCTGCACAAGGCTGGGATGGGCTACAGGACAAAAGGCAAGCAGCTTGGTGAGAAGGCAACAACTGTTGGCGCAAAGGGGACAAGACGACTGGACCGTATTGAGGGGAGGATGGATGGGGCCATGTATCGTGAGATCTTGGCCAACAACCTCCTTCCCTCAGTAAGAGCATTGAAGATGGGTCGTGGCTGGGTCTTCCAGCATGACAACGACCCAAAACACACAGCCAGGGCAACTAAGGAGTAGCTCCGTAAGAAGCATCTCAAGGTCCTGGAGTGGCCTAGCCAGTCTCCAGACCTGAACCCAATAGAAAATCTTTGGAGGGAGCTGAAAGTCCGTATTGCCCAGCGACAGCTCCGAAACCTGAAGGATCTGGAGAAGGTCTGTATGGAGGAGTGGGCCAAAATCCCTGCTGCAGTGTGTGCAAACCTGGTCAAGAACTACAGGAAACATATGATCTCTGTAATTGCAAACAAAGGTTTCTGTACCAAATATTAAGTTCTGCTTTTCTGATGTATCAAATACTTATGTCATGCAATAAAATGCAATTTAATTACTTAAAAATCATACAATGTGATTTTCTGGATTTTTGTTTTAGATTCCGTCATTGACAGTTGAAGAGTACCTGTGATAAAAATTACAGACTTCTACATGCTTTGTAAGTAGGAAAACCTGCAAAATCGGCAGTGTATCAAATACTTGTTCTCCCCACTGTATAATTACACTGTAACAATGACACCATAAATAAAGTGTAACCGAACACTGTTTCGTTGAGTTTATTTGCTCATGGAAATGAAATGTGTGCTTTTACTCATGCTACTCTGAGGACATTTGTGTCAGATATGATGTGAATACCCCATCCAATCAAGTGGAAAGAATTCCAGAGATCCTAAGACTACTTGATCCCTTATTCATGACTCCTCGCCCCCCTAAAGCTCTTAATAGCACACTGATTCACTCAAACACACACTGTAATCTCTGAGCTGAGTGTTACCTGTAATGCATGACAGATTCGATTTTAGGATCAACCTTTAGATTATAGTATTTTATTTATGCATTTACAGAACTGAAATTACGTTAAAACTAAAATCACAGCAGTACAGCCAAAATCCTTTGAATTAAAATAGAACTGACGACCCATATGACAAGTTCCACACCTTTGTTGTTGGAAGAACATGTAATGTCCTTGATGCATTAATGGAACAATCATTTTCACTATCAAAGAGAAATGGCGGGGTAACACTTTAGTTTAGGGTTCAATTCTCACTATTAACTAGTTGCTTATTAGCATGCATATTACTAGGATATTGGCTGTTTATTAGTACTTTATTAGCATATATTAAAGCCTTATTCTGCATAACCATATCATATCAGGAGTTTATTGAGGCAAAAGGCATAGTTAATAAAAGTTAGTTAATAGCGAGAATTGGACCCTAATCTAGTGACTAGAGATGCACCAATGTATCGGCCGCCGATATTAATCAGCCGATTTTTGATCAATTTACAACCATAATATCGGCTATATAGCATGAAAAAGGCCGATTTAACAAACCGATGGTTTATTAATTAACTGTGTAAGGCACTGAGTTGTATAATGTCTGTTGCATAATTCAAGACTATAATGTAATATTCCTGCTGCGCTGCTGTCTGCGTTTTAATGTTAATCAAACAACAAAAGACCAAAAAAAAAAAAAATCGCTCCCTACTCTTAACTAATTTTCATAAGGATTTATGTCCGCGATGCGGAAAACGCAGACAGAATCCAGTCATAAATACGGAATTTACTGCATAACGCGGAATGTCACAGAATTTGTCAAAGTTTTGATGAATAAATAAAATGTAGGTCAGTACACTTAAATCAAATCACGATATATACTAGTGTATGTGAATATTAAGCCGCAGAAAGACTGTTTAAATATGAATACTGCATGTTTCTGTGTGTCTCTGTGTGAATGAATGGCGCAGACGTGCGGTTTCATTTACCTCACACACACTGAAACTTGCAGTGTTTTTCAGACTCTGCTGCCTCAATATATGAGGACATGAATACATGAACCTCATCTCCAGTCACTTCATGAGCATTTTACTGTTTCATTCAACAAAATCTATCGTCATATCATAAACACACACACAGAAACTCAAAGGTCTTCACGGCAACCCATCAAAATAAAAGTTCAGTTTAACAAAGTAATTGTGACAGAAATATATTAATGTTGTACAGTAGAATTTAGCTACGTCTCAATGTAATAATAATATATGTATTTAATTTATACAGTGAAGAATATGCAGTGTTATTTAACATTTGTTTACTTTATTTCTGTGCCTGGAAACTGTTAAACCTACCTAAAAAGCACTGTTTATTTCTGATTTAAAACATGATCAAAACACTATCTATTTTAATGACAACATTTCAAATAAAAGGGCAAGTGACAAATATCGGTATCGGCCAATAATTGTTTGTTAAAATCGGTATTGGCCCCAAAAAATCATATCGGTGCATCCCTAAGTGTGACCAATAGAGGACAGTCCCACAGGATTAAACTGGAATTTTAATTAGAATGATAGGAAGAGGAATTTATTACAGATGCAGAAAATGGATCCTGCGATTTCACACGGTATCACACGGCATTCTATGATGCACGAAAGGCATGATCAGTACAGTCATGTTTCATTCTTTAAACTGGTCCAGGTGGACATACATACTGTAGGTACTAGAGGTGGCATGCAGCAGTTTTGGGACGCCTGCCTTTATATGTTCACATGAACTTTAATGACATCCCATTCTTAATCCATAGGGTTTAATATGGAGTTGGCCCACCCTTTGCAGCTATAACAGCTTCAACTCTTCTGGGAAGGCTTTCCGCAAGGTTTAGGAGTGTGTTTATGGTAATTATTGACCATTCTTCTAGAAGCGCATTTGTGAGGTCTGGCACTGATGTTGGACGAAAACATCCCAAAGGTGTTCTATCGGGTTGAGGTCAGGACTCTGTGCAGGCCAGTCAAGTTCCTCAACACCAAACTCACTCATCCATGTCTTTTATGGACCTTGCTTTGTGCACTGGTGCACAGTCATGTTGGAACAGGACGGGGCCATCCCCAAACTGTTCCCACAAAGTTAGGAGCATGAAATTGTCCAAAATGTCTTGGTATGCTGAAGCATTAAGTGTTCCTTTCACTGGAACTAAGGGGCCAAGCCCAACCCCTGAAAAACAACCCCACACCATAATCCCCCCTCCACCAAACTTTACACGTGGCACAATGCAGTCAGGCAAGTACCATTCTCCTGGCAAACGCCAAACCCAGACTCGTTTATCGGATTGCCAGACAGAAAAGCGTGATTCGTCACTCCAGAGAACACGTCTCCACTGCTCTAGAGTCCAGTGGTGGCGTGCTTTACACCACTGCATCCGATGCTTTGCATTGCACTTGGTGATGTAAGGCTTGGATGCAGCTGCTCGGCCATGGAAACCCATTCCATGAAGCTTTCTACGCACTGTTCTTTAGCTAATCTGAAGGCCACACAAAGTTTGGAGGTCTGTAGCTACTGACTCTGCAGAAAGTTGGCGACTTCTGCGCACTGTGCGCCTCAGCATGCGGTGACCCTGCTCTGTGATTTTACGTGACCTACCACTTCGTGGCTGAGTTGCTGTTGTTCCCAATTGCTTCCACGTTTGTTATAATACCGCTAACAGTTGACCGTAGAATATTTAGTATTTCACGAATGGACTTATTGCACAGGTGGCAACCTATCACGGTACCACGCTTGAATTCACTGAGCTCCTGAGAGCGACCCATTCTTTCACAAATGTTTGTAGAAGCAGTCTGCATGCCTAGGTGCTTGATTTTATACACCTATGGCCATGGAAGTGATTTGAACACCTGAATTCAATGATTTGGAGGGGTGTCCCAATAATTTTGGCAATATAGTGTACCTTGTATAACTCATAATTCTTCTTTAATATAATTATAACATTTCTTATCTATATCTTCTAATTGTGTGAGCCAATTCTTTACAATACTTTACAATTCACTTACTTTATTATTATTTTTTACCTTTAATGTTAACAGGCAGGCAACGGATTTCACCCCTGGAAAATGTATGAAACTGAACATGTTTGAAAATATTGGTTGGCAAATATGTTAACATCTTTTTAAACAAGAAAATTATGTTGATTTAAGAGAATCAGGGCCAATTAATAGGCTCTAATGAAACAGAAACGCTTAATGTCAGATAACGTCCATAATAATTGGACTTTGGTTTCGATTTTATGACAGTTTTTAGTGGTTATGAGGAGCAATATGAGACAGAAATTTGGTAATCATTGATCATTGTTTAGGTCAATTAAACCACGTTAAGCCTTTTCCTCGCCATAGGCGCCAATGAAGAAGTTAATGTGAGATAACTTCTATAATCGTTGGATTTCGGTTTAGTTTTTTTGACAGGCTTAAGTGTTCATGACAAGATATGGCCATGAGAAATTTGGAGATCATTGATCGTTGTTTTCCGACCTTAAGCCACGTTAAGCTTTTTCACGTTAAGCGTTTTAGAATGTCTCGCTGAAAGTTTCAGCTAGCAGCAATGATCCGCTAAATCTGCACTAGTTCTATTGTTGAAGTTAGCTTGGCTCATTTGTTTCCCGTATAATTTGCCTTCAAAAACAAACAAGCTCTCACCTTGCTTCACCAGACAAGACAGCTTAAATACACGTAGACCTACTGAATCTCAAAACAACTTTATAAAGATAAGTGGTCTAAAAGTCAACTCTTCAGACTCAGAGCGGGTTTTATCGCGGATCTTGTGTAGGCGGTTATACGCTAATGTCAGCTAACGTAGCTAACATTAGCTAATGTTACTGAGCTCGCTAACATTAACGTTAGCTCAATTGAATGGTTAAACATACAGACAGCTAACATTTCTTTCAGCTCAAACTTTTTTTTACCTAGTTTTATTGTTTTCCTATCACTTGCCGGAGCGCAATGGAGAGGCGACGTCTGTCAAGAAGAGGCAGACTTCAAAGAAGAACGAGCCTCGCTTTCATTTGACCCAGATATCAACAGTGACGTCCATTTTTTAACAGCTCTGTTTCCGAAGTGTTTTCCCCCCGTTCAATATCTCCGTTGACGTTTCATTAAACTGCTGCTATAAAGAGTTTTAAGTCTGGAAGCAAAGCAGCCAGCTACGAGATGAATCGTGACCATAAAACATTTGATTCGGCCCAAAAAAAAACTTTTGAAAACGGCAAAAAAAAAAAAAAAAAAAAGTCAAAGGTTCAACTGTGAACTTGTGACTGTGAACAGAGGACTTCAGTGGTAGCTGCTCGATCGCTCTAGCCGTTCGCAGGTTTCCATGGTAACGTCGCTGTTACGCTTAGAATTGTGACAGTTTTCCCTTGATGGCTGTAGGCGGGGTGCTGAACCAGAGAACGCAGCAATTAAAGCATTATGACGTCTGATAATTCCATGTCTCTGTGTAGTCTTGCTAATTATTCAGTCTCATATGCCATGTATTTGCCAGGAGATGAAAAATAAGTCAAGTGGAATAACAATATTTGGTGCTGAAGGAGACGGAGCTGAGCTCCGGCAGGGTGTGTTGTGGACCTGAGGAGGCAGAGCTGCGCTCCGGTGCGCTCCGGCCCAATTTAACCTCTGGAAATGTGTATGATGTAGTATTTTAGTTGATTACTCTTAGCAAGATCTGATTTGTGAGAGACGCGCAGAGACGGCAACACGGCTTTGATTTGCACTCATTTCACTCCTAAAGTTTACAACCTCGTTCTAACGTTCCAACATAAATTGGTTCTCTGATATCAGAAAAAGTCTGGCTTAATTTGAGATATTCCAAAAGACAAAAAATAAATCATTAGCAGGTTCATGCTCTTTTTTTACAAAACGTAATAAAGAGAGCACTGCATGAATTTGTAAAAACTTGCAACTTTGTAAAATACTTAAGACATTAAAATATTTAAGACAATAATACAAAACATTGTAATTGAGTTAGGCCTAATTCACAGAAAAATGTATACATTATTTCATAAATACCTGTTTGGTACACTGAAGACCCAAATGCAAAGTTCAACAAACATTCTTGAGGGATCAAGGCAGAAATAAATTAACAGCCGGCAAGCCATCAAGTCTCACTCTTAACACTCTTTAGAGCAGTAAACACATGAAAGTGACCTGGCAAAATTACTAGGAGATTATCTTCGGCTTTGAAAAATGCGACATCATATGCTCTTAACAGAAATTATAACATTTCAGATCATTTCAGATATTTATTGATAGTTTAATTGTATCAGGAAGGCTGTATTGTCCTGCACACAGGGGAAAAACTTTGAGCCAGTTGTTACACTGTGTGCTGAATGAACAGAACTGAATGACTGATTCAGTGAAGGAGAGAGACTGGAATGAGCCATCACACAAACAGAACCAGAGGAGCAGTAAAGATGGAAAAACCCTCTCATTTCAGAGAGAGAGGAAGAATAAAAATAAACAAAGACTTCCAACGCTAGCCTTTCCCTGTGAGAACACTCGCCAACATACAAGAAAAAAAAAATCACAAATGAGATATCTGTTGTAACTTAATTGTTTCTCCTAGACAGAAATGGAGAGCAGATGAAGACTTGTGTTTAAATCTCCTGCTTTGAAGATGTTTCTAAAAAGACCCCAGTAATCTACTTTAGAGTTTCAGAAAAGAAATTCTTTGAGCAAATTATACGAGCTATGCTATATTTTACAGCTCTATACTTTTTTTTTTCTCGCTTAGCAGAAAAATCTGAGACAAAGTTGTTACTTAAATGAGACAACTGATTTCTCCATTTGCTGGGCAATGAAAGAAACTGTGTTTTTCACAGGGTACATCTTTCATTCAGCAAGAATGGGACATAGAATACAGAGATTTTCCGGGCATGCTGCCACTGGCATGTTCAGTGGGGGTTTCACACAATTACAACTGGAGCTGGGACAAAAAATCTTAGAGCATGGTCAGGCAGGGCAGGTTCTGTTTAGAGGCCAAGCGGAACCAGTCAAGCTACTAGATCAGGAAAGAATGGCAGAGTGACACAGAACATCTCATTTTAAACACCCAGACCATTTATTAAAACTACACTACAAAAAAAAAGACCCATTCAGAAATGTTCATGGTTCATATGACCACCCACATTTACAAATCAACACCTATTAAGTGTTCAGCAACTTGACCTGCCCTCATTAACGGTAGCAAAAAACTATGCTGTACATTATAGCTGCACATTATATTGAAATAAAAGCGTTATAGCGATATGGCTTAGTTCAATTTTAAAGTAAATATATGTGGTACTGTTTTCAGAGTGAAGCTCATCATTTACACATGTAGTTCATGACACAGTGTTTCAGAAGGTGCGTTCCATTCGACAGGGTCCCTGCGCAGTGTTCACTGCTCCCTACTCCCTAAGCACGGTATATCAGTTGAAGTGGACTTCACTGACAATAATCGTTCATTTGGAACGCCCTGCAACGTCATCAAAGAAAGGCAACGACAGGGTCGCGCAGATTATGATACAACATAAATTAATATTGTAATTTACTTTACTTTCAAATTTAAAACCATATAATAGAAATATACATTTACAAAACACACAGTATGTATCTAAAAATATAATCAAAGCATTGTATTAGTCTATTCGTTTTATTAGTTTACATATACTTGTATATTTAATTGACTATAAACAGATTTGATGCTGAATATGGAAATCAATATGATTTTGAATATGAACAGCTCAATATGAAAATACATGTTGATTTGGGTAACTATATATTAATGTGTTCTTAATCAGTGGTCTTAATAATTGTAGCCATAACCATTCATACACTAGTTTTGTATAATAATAACTATGAATATTCAAATGCATACATAAACTCCTCCATCGCAGATGCGTTTAAAAACTCTTCCAACGGCTCTGCTCCATCGTTAGTTCAGACAGGTGATGCGACGCGCAATGACAGTTGGGTGATTTTCGCTCTCCACTTCCTGTGAAGTGAGGTATCGATGTTCCCTTCTTACCTACGCCGTTCGCAGTGCCCTTCGAACTGAACATGTTCGCTCCCTTCAGATTGGAATCTCACTTAAGATGGCGGAATACCCTGTGAAGTCCACTTCGCAGTCCACTTACGGTCGAATGGAACGCACCTAGAGTCTCAGAACGGCTTGGTTCATTTACTGTGAATCAAGCAGTGCCCTCTGAAATCGGATGGTGCATTTATTTATTCGCCAGCAACCTGTCAAAATAAAAGCTTGATGGTATACTGTTTGTAAATTAAGACATTAAGACATTAAAAAATATTACCATTGTAATTTTATAGTAAAATAAAATTATTTTATTACTTTTTTTTACTGTACAATAGCATTACAGAATATTTCTTATTTTGTTAAATATATTTAATAATCACAATAAAATTATAATATTAATTTTATAGTTACATTGAATTGGCCAAAAACAGTGTGTGTGTGAATGTCTGAAAGAGGAAATCTTTTTTATGATTGGACAGGTTGTAAATGCACATGAAGGGACACTTACGTAACCTTTAAAAAAATTACTCTGACCAAACCACTCAGAATATAGAGATAAAACAATATTGATAAATTGTCTCAAACATGGCAAAAGTGTGAATGCTTGCTGAATATTTTAAGGAAACATCTAATCATGCCTGTTCAAAGCGTTCATGAATGTCCATGAAACCTTGTAAGCAAATTTAGATTCATAAAACATGTTCCACAAGCCATTCAATAAATAAAACAACTTGATACTTTAAAGCTGCAGTCCGTAATTTTTGCCTCTTTGTCGCCATCTCTGTTTGAAACCTGCAATTGCACTTATTTGCGGAATTATCTTCTTTGCGTGGGTTGTGCGTCGGCATGGCTCCTCAGCGCGGATTAATCTAATGTTTTGAGGAGTATGTGTGGCTGTCAGCAGTGTTGCCAAGTCTGCGGTTTTCCTGCAGAATTGGGCTACTTTAACACTGTTGCCGCGGGCTGTTTTTCATGTACACAAGTTGAAGCAACCCCAATAATGTGATATTTAGCCCCGGGAATGCGAATTTTAGCAGGGGAACCCCAGCCAAAAAACACAGATTTTACTCCCTGGAACGCAATTTTTACCGGGGGACCCCCCATGAAACGCGACAGGGCTAGTTTTGAGCACCGGTGTGGATACTGTACTTCGGAATCACAGATTCTACGTCTTGGAGTATGACCGGAAAATGTAATCTGAACAGTAGTAAGAAGTAACACGTCTGCCACTTTTGTTCAGACCAACTGAGAAAAAAGGCATTACAATGAATTACGCTACCATTGGTGATTAACAATCACTAAGCTCATACCACATCAAACAGTGAAAATTAATATTATACTTTGTTATGTTAACAAAATCAGCATTGCATGTTTATAACTATGTTTATTTAGTGTGTTTTAGCGTTACCTGTAGAAGTGTAATCTTTTTCTTTTGACTATGGTTGAATATCCAGTTGTCACTGATGATTGTCGTTTGGACCTTTCTGGATTATAATCCGCCATCAAAATGATAAATTTAATTATTCCGGCTGCTGTGAGAAAAGGCTATAAATGATCCATCACCAGCAGCATCCTTACATGTGATATAGCCAACCCGGGACTCCTTCTTTATGTATACAGACGTGACATAATGACACAAAGATGAACAGCGTCATGCTCGAATTTCCCATGGAAAGCTACCAGTACCACTCAAATTATAACACATTATTACAAGCTTACTGTTGTGAATCGGGCTAAGGTAAGGAGATAGTTTTGAACACTGGCTGGTTATGTATCATTTTTAACCAAAAAAAGTTAGGGACTGCAGCTTTAAATATTGGAGAGACTCTATAAACTGCAAGCTGTGGAATAAGCCTTTTAAAGCCAGGATTGATACAATGGCAAAAGATTGCCAAAACCTGTTCCATTGTATGAAATCACAGCAGTGGCAGGGAGGTCTGTGTTCATCATTTATGTGCAATATATTGATCAGAGACTCTTTGCCCATCTATAAGATTATAAAGTGCATCAAACTTTACTGCAATGCACAGATGTGCTGCCTGTTGCATGGCTTGCAATTGCTTATTAAACTTTCCTAAAACATTATAATCATGCACTAGTGATGCATTCTGTATTAAAACTGCATATCTAGCTGACATATTCAAGCTTTATTAGACTAATAAGCAGCCAGACAGAGTCAAACAACATGCAGTGCAAAGACACACTCACTGATTATTTTGCCTTCAAGTGTACAGGCCTGGAAAAATGACACAAGGGCAGTTAGCTACAGTAATTTCCACTGCTACTAAACACACTAGCAGCACTGTGTGTGTGTATTTGTGCATAGAGTCTTCCTGTTACATGAATTAACTTAGAGAGGAATTAATGCTCTGGTTTACTGATGTTAATGAATACTTTTCCAAGGACTTTTGAGTCCTTCATTTCCAGGCTTGAGAATGTGGAGTACCTCATCTGTGAACATGAGCTTGCTGAACTTCAAGCAGATTATATCAAATAAATATTTCTTGGAACATGTATTCAAGAGGTTTTGTATGGTCAAAGGGCATACTGTCACACATAGACTGATCTGCAGCTTCCAAAGAAATATTGTTTCTATTCAAAATGGGCTTCCTTAAAGAGGCTTAAAGTGACCTCCACCTGTGTGATCCTTGACCTCGTATGACCCTTCATCTGTTGCCACTTACAAATACCTTCATACCTTGTGATACAGACATAGTAACTCTAGTGTGAACACATTACAAAGAAATGTATCAATTCTTTTATCCAAGTAGTGTATATAAACACAAGACACTTAAAACACAACTAAAACTGTATATATAGGAGAGAGATCCTAATCCCCTTTTGACTGTCAGACACCTTCGCATTACTACTAAGTGGAGGGCTGCAAGTCTTGCTTCTCAGTGCCCATAATACAAGACATTGCCGTCTATGAGGAATAAGTAGCAAAATATCTCAGAGCAATGACTGCCCTCGGATGCCCATATGCATTCCCAATAATATTCTCATCCATACACTCATGATAATAAATATCGAACACATTTCTACTATCTGAACTTTAGTTCTTAGCATCTTACATGTTATAAGAGTATGCGTATGCTTTTATCACAGACAGCACTGAGTGGAAGAAACTTCTATTTTGTAAGAAAAATTTACTTTGATAATGTCCCACAAATCATAGTCATGATAAATTTTTCAATTTTTCAAAATTCAGAAATGTAATTATCAGGATCAATGACAAAGTGTACATGATAAAGTTTTGTTTAAAAAGCATTGTATTTATGTTGATTTCATATGATTTTGAAACATTAAATTATTTACATATTTTCAACATGCTGTAGACTGTCTAAGAAAAAAATATATATAATAGCATGCTGCAGTGAAGCAATTTACAGCAATATGAACCAAGACTGTTCAAATGTTAGATGTATACCCTTACAAAAAATAAGTATACTTTAAATTAATTTTATTAATTATACTTAAAGCTGCAGTCCGTAGTTTTTCCTCTTTGTCGCCATCTCTGTTCGAGATCTGCAATTGCAGTTATTCGCGGAATGATCAACTTTACGGGAATTGTGCCTCGTCAAGGCACAGCGCGGATGAATCCAATGTTTTGAGGAGAATGTGCGGCTGTCAGTCACCGCGCCGGTGTGGATACTGTCATTCGGAATCACAGATTCTACTTTTTGAAAGTATGACCAACATAAGAATGTTCACCGGAAAATGTCATCTGAACAAGTAAGTAGCTAACATCCACTTTTGTTCTGACCAACTAAGGGAAAAAAAGCATTGCAATAAATTGCGATGATTAAATCTAACGATCGCTTATCATATCACGTTAAACCGTGCAAGTTATACTTTGTTTTCAAATTGTTAATGTTAACAACATCAGCATTGCGTGACTACATTTAATGTGTATTAGGGCTACCTGTATTTCAGTTTCCATTTCTGTGCAGTCTAATTTCTAATTGTCATATACCAACAAATTACTGTGGAGTAGAGGTGAATTGCTCCCTCTCATAGCTAGCACAAAACAATTGATATTTACCATAATGCACAAAGCAAAACGAGAAAGGCACAACAAAGAAAACTCCGTAACTGTATGAATTAAGCGAACAAGTGTGCTACTGTTACCTAATTTAACTATTGACATGTCTGACCTGTCCAGCAGAAAAAAAACGTCTCTGCGTCCATTTTGAACCCCTTCACGCCACCTTTCAAAAGCCCTTTTTATCCTTGTTTTCACATGGGCCCGGTTGCAGTCTCTTTTTTTCTGTAGCCACTCCGAAAGTTTGAAGTCTTTTGCATTTTACAACGGGTGAATCTCCAGTTAACTGGTGATTGTCGTTTGAACCTTTCTGGATCCGCCATCAAATTGATAAGTTTCATTATATCAAGTGCTGTGAGAAAAGGCTATAAATCTCCCCCTCCAACATCTTCGCACGCAATATAGCCTACTAGCCGGGACACCTTATTTATGTGTACAGATGTGACGTAATGACGCAAAGATATACTTGAATTTCCCGCGGAAATCCACCAGTACCACTGGAATTAAAAACATTATTACAAGCTTACCGTTGTAAATCGAGTTAAGGTAAGCAGATAGTTTTGAACACTGGCTGGGTATGTACTTGCTCAAACATTTATTTTGGATAATTTTTAACACAAAAAAGTTACGGACTGCAGCTTTAAGTAAAGTTTAAGTATATTTTTAAGTGTACTTTGCGTAACAAGTAAACTAATATCAATGTACTAGAAGTATACTTGTAAGTGTACTGTTTCAATAAAACTTGGGACTAAACTGGCCCAATTATTAGTGTACAAAATATACTTTTAAGTATACTTTAAGTGTAACAGTAGTAAACTTTGAGTTCCTCAACTAGTTTACAGCTATGTTTTTTGTTTGTACTGCAACTATACTACAAGTGAACTTATAAGTATACTGATCGTTTTCTAGTTGAATACTCATAGAACATTTTTTAGTTTATGAAAGTACACTTTGAAGTATACTCTCAGTAAACTACTAGATTAGTACTTTTTTACTGCAAGTATACTTGTAAGTTTTCTTTAAGTGAACTTCACATCATACTTGTAGTTTTCTATTTATATATTATTTTTGCACTTCAAGTGTACTACTATGTTCCTATTTAGGTATTAATTTTTATACTTGAAATATACCTTTAACTGTACTTTAACTCTTTCCCCACCAGCGTTTATTTAATTGCCAGTCAGACACAACTACAAGCCAAGTATACTTAGAATACTTGAATATACTTTGAAGCATATCTCTATCAAAAGATCGAGTACAAGTATAGACCAAATATACATAGACTTTTCTGTCAGTACAAGTCAAGTATATTTTAGTGTAATTTTAAGTATATTTCTGAGAAGTACATAAAAAGTAGACTGAAAGTATACTTTCTTATTTTTTAAAAGAAGTATACTAATAGCACACTTGAACAAACTTTTTTATAAGGGTATGGGGAGCATGCATGCTCATTGGCTGACAGTAGAGCTGCACGATTCTGAATAAATTGAGAATCACAATATTTTAGTTTCAAATAGAGATCACGATTCTCTCACGATTCTGAACAGACAACTAAACAAAATAACATGTAATTTACTAGAGGTTCTGATAAAATGTTGATTGCTGCAGTCTGTTTAAAAGGTTTTTTTTTTTTTAAGCGGTTTAAATGACTGATTCAATGACTTACTCAGAAATACTTCACTTGTTTCATTACTGGATGAATCAGCGTTTCTGAATAAATTTTTTTCTCCATTCTGGCCCTGAAGGAGTTTTGGTTCCTTGCCACCGTCGCCTTTGGCTTTTGGCTTGCTCAGTTGGGGACACCTAAATTTCAACTATATTACTGATCTGCCCGCATTGACACTATATGATAATTGAAATGAGCTGGATGACATCACCGTTTTCTCCAGAGCGGCTGTACAGCCGAATCAAATTCCGTTGCATTATTTTCCTGTTACCACTGTGAAGCTGCTTTGAAACAATTGCCATTGTAAAAAGCGCTATATAAATAAAGGTGATTTGATTTGATTTGATTTGATTTGAATAAATCTCTTGAATGAATGATTCAATGATAAATACATTTTTTAACAGTCACTTGTCGCCACCTGGAGGCTTAATGTAATCAATAAAATTGTTATTTGAAGCGCCAAGTTACTTTCAAAAGGTGATTTGCTCTATTTTGATCGCTTCCGTAGACATCAGTGTTTATATCCGAACTATAAACTTTTTTTACAGTACTTCTGTGATCATTTGAATATTTGTAACACAGAAATAACAATATTGTGTGGCTGAAAAGATTCACTTCACTTTGTGAAGCTGTTTCATATGGAGCCAGAATAGTTTCATATCTAGAGCGCCTAAAGCAGCGCAAACGCACATTTTAATGTTCCGGTGTGATTTTGTCAAAGGTTTAATAGATATAGGTGAATCGTTGTCATTTAGGAATGAGATTGAATGAGATTTTTTAACAATTATTTGTGCAGCTAGCTGACAGATTATACATCAATCAATACCTATTGGCTCACACCATAAATTGATGGGCTGGCAGTTTACAGGCAGAAGACATACAGTATGTAGTCATACATGTAGCATGATAGATTGCTGCCATTACATATCAAGAACCAATCAGCTTGCACCACATAAGAATTTCAAGTCATTAATTGTATAGAGCCGCCACTCTGTTACTCAGCAGAAACACTACAGTACTTACAATAAAAAGTCTATGGGGGTAAGCAAACTTTTCTCAAAACTGGAGTTGTGTAGCTTTATGTTTTGTAGTAAATATTAAAATTGTGCTGCCAGCCTTGTTGTCTTTTGGATAGCAATCTTAGCCCTGCTGCATAAGAGACTAAAGCTATTTCTGCTAGGACCCAGTGATGCTGTCTTATATTGGTATGATGGTGTTTCTGATAATATTAGCCAAGAGCTCAGATCTAAACATAGACAAAGTTTGTCACTCCAGCAGCAGGTCCTGATACAGCTCCCATTACACCAGAGCTATTTTAGACATACCCAGAGCAGAGACAAACAGCAATTCTGCTTTTTATCTCAGCTCACAGACCCACAGGCAGGACCCAGAGGAAGAGAAAATTCCACGCTAGTAAGAAACCCACCTCCTTAAACCCTCTACACCAATGTTGCCAAGTCCCTGGTTTTCCCACAGAATTGGGCTACTTTAAAACAATTCTGTGGGTTGATTTCCAGCCCCGTAAGTACGATTTCGGCGCTCCAACACCCCCCAGATGTACAAATTCAGTGGAGAATTCGGCCACCCGATGGAGAAAATCGCATTGGGCTATTTTTGGGCTAGTTTTGTTGCACAGACCTGGCAACACTGCTCTACACACACCTTGGCAACACATGCCTGTATACATATAAAACTCAGTTGATCTTCGTAAAATGGCACAGCCTTTTACATTAAGATACATGCATAAGCTATATGATCTAAAAGCAAAACAACTACACTTTTAACATCAGTCAATCAAGCGTTTCTTTTGATAGAATAGAACTACACCGTGGTAACCATGTATGAATATATATTTATCATTTTAAAACGAATAATAATACTGATAAGATAATAATACTACTACTAATTCTACTACTAATAACAATATAAAACACGCTAAGATCTGTTGAGCTGCTGGGTTAATGAATATTTGCCCATTAGTTCCACCCACTACCGAAAAAAGACTAAAGACTAGTTATACCAGAATATTGGCCAATATTTGGCCATTTTGAGATTATCAACATCGGCCGATTAGCATGCCCAATTTGCCTATTATAAAACAAGTAGTAGTTTTCCCTTGTCTGTGTTCCAAAAATCTAATATTAAGAATCCATATTTTATTAAGGCCAACGCCCTTGCTCCTTACCTAACCTGCTGGCTAAAGCCAACAAAACTTTTCACACCTTGTTGGCCCTTTAAAGTGTCATAAAGTTATTTTTCGTTCTTCGCTTCGGGATAAAAAGATGTTTGAAATACATGACAGCAGTATACTGTTAGCGGACTTTTCAGACCCCTTTAGCAACTTTTTTTTTAAAAAGCACCTAGCGACAAATCTTATATTAAAATACAGTGATGTGCCGAGTATATCAGTATATACCTGAAAGTACTCTTCTAGGTTCAGATGGCTGCTGATGTAAATTGTATTTACACATCTGATAGGAGGATGTGACAACATTTGACGTGAAATCCAATGACAATCCAATTTGACCCCTTTGCGCCTCTCCTAAAGTAAACAACTATTCACACCTCGTTGGCCATTTAAGTCCTTGACACCCCAAATCGTCATCAAAGAACTAGCGGCGATGAAACCCAAATGTGTTGTCAGCTTGCATTGCCAGTGTCTGGACCAAAAAGTTACACTTCAACACTCCGTAAAGACTACAGCTAACGGCCAACTAGCACATACTTTCTGCATCTGTGTGGGAGGAAATAACTGTCTATACCAGCAGGTGGCAATAGTCTACATTTGTTATTCAAAAAGAAAAACCAAAACTAGAACTACGGATATAAAAACCGTAAACAAAGCAGCTGTTGCTTACCATTTTGAATATGAAACATGTTAATCAGTTGGTCTTAACTTTCTTCGTTCCAGATGGCCATATCGCTATGAAAATATTTGTATATTGGAATGCTCAGGAGTCAGGCTGCGTGTGTCCTCTCGACTTCGTCATATGCTTGCTTTCATCATTTTCATTTTTCTTCTTATGCACTGGTTTGCTAAGCTGAACAACCCAATCAGAGTGATCTCTCTCACTGACTGCTCAACGCTGATTCGTCCAAAAAGCCAACCGGTTACAGCTAGTGCCAACGGTGTTGAACTCACCGAAAAAACTGAATTGACAGATGCTCAAAGAAGGCCTCTTCTAGGCCTGCTAGTGTGAATTATTCTCGCACATCTGACAGAAGAATCTAATAGCATATGATTATGTGTGATTATTAAAAGATACTCTATAAATTCTTTGCTAAAGGAAGTAAACTGAATCGATCTCTCAGTCTCACTCATTATTTTGGCTTGGGACACTGTATACAAGCTGCTATCTTTAAAAATGGTTCTCTCCATCGTACAATTTTACATGTGCGCTCTCTCCCTCTCATATGCACAGATGTTCACCCTGACATTATATCCAGCACTCTAACACCTGCTCAACCAAAATCACTAGCATACTACCACAACTCAAAAATCTCTCACAGCTCAGATGACCACAGGTTCTCCATCTGTTTTTTTCTTGCAAGGCCGCCTTCTGAATATAGGTGACCTTTGCCATCTGAATACTGTACGGACTATTGACTATACAAAATAGGAAATACATTGGAAAAAACATAGAAACATTGGAGGAAGGATACCATGGCGCAATCAACAAACAGCAATATGCTAAAGGCCTGCTAATGTTAAAGGGATAGTTCACCCAAAAATGAAAATTACCCCATGATTTACTCACCCTCAAGCCATCCTAGGTGTATATGACATTCTTCTTTCAGACGAATACAATCGAGTTATATAAAAAATGTCCTGGCTCTTCCAAGCATTATAATGGCAGTAAATGGCAGCCCAAAATTTGAAGCCCAAAAAAGTGCATCCATCCATTATAAAAGTAATCCACACGGCTCCGGGGGGTTAATAAAGGCCTTCTGAAGCGAAGCAATGCATTTGTGTAAGAAAAATATCCATATTTAACATGTTATAAAGTAAAATATCTAGCTTCCACCATATCGCCTTCCGTATTCAACTTACGAAAAAAGCGTAACTGACTGACGTTTTGAATTGCGAGAGGCATTACACTTTATGCGTAAGTTGAATATGGAAGGTGGTTTGGCGGAAGCTAGATATTAACAGTTTATCAGATGGATATTTTTCTTACACAAACCCATCGATTCGCTTCAGAAGGCATCAGAAGACAAAATATTTTTTTTGGCTCTATGCACCTGAAGCTACACTATTCGATTTTGAATGCAACAATACTCTCTACCTCAATTGAACATATGTACTGTATTTCAAATGAGTAACTTTTCAACACAAACAGCAAGTGATTCAAAGTAGCAATCATTCTTGTGGTTTTCTTGTGATCAAGCAAGTGCCATATTGAAGTTTATCCTTTATCTGCTACTTCCAGCCAGGAATTCTGCAGGTAAATGGATAAATTAACAGATGATCAATTCATTAACAAGTGAATATGAGGGTTTTCTGGGTTCTATTCATCTAATTTAGACTGTGGACGAAATAAGATTATGACATTGCTTTCCACCAGTGATAACAGCCACAGCAAACACTCAGCTTAAACATAAAACAAGAGATGCAGCTTTAATTCAAATGAGCTGTGTGCTCATTAATAACAAGCTCACATATCACTTCATGATTCAAGTTCATTTTGAGAAAAATCATCTGGAAAAAAAAATATTTTTGGCCACATAGGGCGAGTTTGGATACTCATCGGAAGGTTTTGAGCCCTTGCATACATTATGAGTCAGTTTATCAGCTAATCGCATCAAAGCAGTTGGTAGCCGAAACGACTGTACTGCCTGGTGAGCTGGCGACAACTGCATAAGCATTTGCGCTAAAAGTGTAGTCAGAGGAGAAAATTGTTGATGCCATAGCTTTAGACAGAAAAAGAAAGAAAAACAAATGACAGGTGTGCAAAGGATTTGGTTGAAGAGCAGAGAACAGAATGGCCCTCCTGTTCCGCAGAAACAGCTAGAGTGTGTATGTATGTCAGTGTATTTATGTGCATGCTACCTTATGATGTCCACTAAGTGGACATCCATGACATACAGAGTACCACAAGGTTCAATTCTTACACCACTTCTGTTCAAATTGTTTAAGGTCCCACTGACCCAAATAATGAGAAAGAACCACAGCTATGCAGATGACACCCAGATCTACTTAGCCCTATTGCCTAACAACTACAGCCCCACTGATTCCCTGTGCCAATGCATTAATGAAATTAACAGTTGAATGTTCCAAAAAAATTCAGATAAACAAAGACAAAACTGAAGTCATTTCATTTGGAAACAAAGATGAAATTCTCAAAGTGAATGCATACCTTGACTCTCTAGGGGTAAAAAAAAAAAACTAAAAAATCAAGTCAGGAATATTGGTGTAATTTTGGAGCTGACCTTAGTTTCAGTAGTCATGTCAAAGCAATAGCTAAATCAGCATACTATCATCGCAAAAATATAGCAAGAATTAGATGCTCTGTCAGCGCTGTGCTCGCTGTGTTCTGCCTTCCGTTTGTATTTCCACAGCATGAAGGTAAGATCTTACAGATTTATGAATGAACCACTTATTTTAAAATCTTCCCAGTCTACTGACATTTGTTATGACATCCACTTCAATCATTACAATGCTCATGATAACTTTCATTAACTCTGCAATAAGTAAATCCACTTCACCAGCTAATTACTTTTCGACAGTGCTGTATAGAAATATACAGCGCTACCACAAAAACGGGAGTTCAAACACAAAATTCGAAAGATGGCTGCGCACTTGTTTCTCTGGCGCATAAGGTCTATAGGGCTGCCTAGCAGTCTAGACTCATCAGTGCTTCTCAAGCCTGTTCCTGAAGACCACCCAACACTGTACATTTTATGTGTCTCCCTTATCGGGTACACCCACCTTGAGTCTTGCAGTCTCTACTAATGAGCTGATGAATTGAATCAGGTGAGTTAGATGAGAAAGACATACAAAATGTGCAGTGGTAGGAGGTCTTCAGGAACAGCTTTTGAGGCAGCGTGTAAGTACTGCAGATTATTATGCCTTTATTTTACCAGGTAAAATTAAATGCTCTTAAAAAAAGAGACCTAGCCAAAATTGCAGAGTAAGACATCAAATCCACAACATAAAACAAAACAAAACATACTGTACATTAAAACAATTAAATGTTAAAAAACAATGACATTGGCCAAAGTTGCTAAGTCCTAAACTTATTTAAAGATACAAGTGATTTCAAGTATTTTTGAAGAAATATTTTAAGAAAAAAGGAGCTGCAAATCAAAAGTTTTCCTAACAAACTCTATCGTTGTCCTAAGAACTAAAACACATAATATACCATCAGAGATAAATTATAGTACAGATTTGATTGAAATTTAACATATGTTGCAACAAGGCAATTAATAAATAAACCAATTAACCATTTAATTAATTAATAACCCAATAATATAGCCTACACACTGTCAGAGAAGGCCATTCAACTTAGGCTGGCCACACACTTGAAGACTTTGGGCCGATTTGCAACCCTCAACGGGAGTGGCCAGATTCGAGGCTTCTCGCAACCGACTTTTTGTCCCCAAAATTCTCAATTATATGGTGTCATTATGATTATTTTACTGCTCCCGATCACGTCGGAGCCCGCACGATCCCAACATGTTTGATATTTATGACTCTTGATTAGGCTGCCTCTGATGTGATACCCGCGATAGCCAATGAGAGCGAGCAAGCTTCACCAACCGGATGTTGCGTGCTTCTATAGCAGAAACTTGGCAGCCACAAACATGCCACGAAAGTGGAGCATTGAGAAAGATCATCACCCATATTCTTTTTTTTCTCCTTTTTATTCCCATAAAACAAAACTCACACCAATAGAACCAGCTGACAACGTAGATTGTCCTCCATCTGTTTTTCTTCTAAAGTCACGTTTGATCTTGCGAGTCTTCGTAAGATCCCGTCTCACTGTGAAAATGTTACTACAATCGACAGGTGTGTGGTCTCGTGGTCCGGATGAATCTTCTAGTGTATTCGGAGGATTATAATGCTAAAAATAGGTTGAAACTGCTCTAATGTCTGTGGTCTCCCACAGTTTTTTTAAATCAGTTAAGATTTGAAAATCCTCTAGTGTGTCCCAGGCATTACGATGAGTCAAACCACCACCATTTAACACACCATTGTAAACTGTGTCAAATATCTGTAGTGGGAAACACTTGCATTCCTGAAAAAAAAATTAAAACCCAGTTTACATGCACTTAATGCACAGTGTTTCCACCTTGTTGTGAACATGAACAATTGTAAACATGAACTACAGTGGGGAGAACAAGTATTTGATACACTGCCGATTTTGCAGGTTTGCCCACTTACAAAGCATGTAGAAGTCTGTAATTTTTATCATAGGTACTCTTCAACTGTGAGTGACGGAATAAAAAATCCAGAAAATCACATTGTATGATTTTTTAGTAATTAATTAGCATTTTATTGCATGACATAAGTATTTGATACATCAGAAAAGCAGAACTTAATATTTGGTACAGAAACCTTTGTTTGCAATTACAGAGATCATACGTTTCCTGTAGTTCTTGACCAGGTTTGCACACACTGCAGCAGGGATTTTGGCCCACTCCTCCATACAGACCTTCTCCAGATCCTTCAGGTTTCGGGGCTGTCGCTGGGCAATACGGACTTTCAGCTCCCTCTAAAGATTTTCTATTGGGTTCAGGTCTGGAGACTGGCTAGGCCACTCCAGGACCTTGAGATGCTTCTTACGGAGCCACTCCTTAGTTGCCCTGGCTGTGTGTTTCGGGTCGTTGTCATGCTGGAAGACCCAGCCACGACCCATCTTCAATGCTCTTACTGAGGGAAGGAGGTTGTTGGCCAAGATCTCGCGATACATGGCCCCATCCATCCTCCCCTCAATACGGTGCAGTCGTCCTGTCCCCTTTGCAGAAAAGCATCCCCAAAGAATGATGTTTCCACCTCCATGCTTCACGTTTGGGATGGTGTTCTTGGGGTTGTACTCATCCTTCTTCTTCCTCCAAACACGGCGAGTGGAGTTTAGACCAAAAAGCTCTATTTTTGTCTCATCAGACCACATGACCTTCTCCCATTACTCCTCTGGATCACCCAGATGGTCATTGGCAAACTTCAGACAGGCCTGGACATGCGCTGGCTTGAGCAGGGGGACCTTGCGTGCGCTGCAGGATTTAGTAGTTACGGCGTAGTGTGTTACTAATGGTTTTCTTTGAGACTGTGGTCCCAGCTCTCTTCAGGTCATTGACCAGGTCCTGCCGTGTATTTCTGGGCTGATCCCTCACCTTCCTCATGATCATTGATGCCCCACGAGGTGAGATCTTGCATGGTGCCCCAGACCGAGGGAGATTGACCGTCATCTTGAACTTCTTCCATTTTCTAATAACTGCGCCAACAGTTGTTGCCTTCTCACCAAGCTGCTTGCCTATTGTCCTGTAGCCCATCCCAGCCTTGTGCAGGTCTACAATTTTATCCCTGATGTCCTTACACAGCTCTCTGGTCTTGGCCATTGTGGAGAGGTTGGAGTCTGTTTGATTGAGTGTGTGGACATGTGTCTTTTATACAGGTAACGAGTTCAAACAGGTGCAGTTAATACAGGTAATGAGTGGAGAACAGGAGGGCTTCTTAAATAAAAACTAGGTCTGTGAGAGCCGGAATTCTTACTGGTTGGTAAGTGATCAAATACTTATGTCATGCAATAAAATGCAAATTAATTATTTAAAAATCATACAATGTGATTTTCTGGATTTTTTTAGATTCTGTCTCTCACAGTTGAAGTGTACCTATGATAAAAATTATAGACCTCTACATGCTTTGTAAGTAGGAAAACCTGCAAAATCGGCAGTGTATCAAATACTTGTCCTCCCCACTGTATTATCTAACCTGCAAGGTAAATAGCAAGCTTTCTTTTTTTGCTGCTGTTTCTTGCAGATTTAGCTGATATTTCTTCTGCATTGCCGTCTGTCATTTTGTAAAATAGTGTAATTACAGAGTATGTCAAGTATAAACACCTCGAGTTATGCATTGGTTCGCATCAGGACCAAGTGAAAGTAAAAAAAAAAAGACTTCAAGTACTATGCCAGTTATTTTCAACCCACCGCTCTGCATATTTTGTCTCCCTTATTTGATACACTTTATTCAGATCATCAGCTCCATCAGCTCATTAGGTGAGAGCTTTATGAACTGAACTAAGTGGGTGCTTCTCAAATGGAAGGCTGTGTCGTAAAGCCCTACTTCTGCTGTTCGCGTATGTGCACGTAATTTTCGTCAGTAGGAGGGTCCACACTGTGCGCGAAACGGAGTGGAATGCATAAAATTAAGTATACCCAGGCCTTAAGAACGCATATCTCAGCTACCACATCATCAATCGCCGCCAAAAGCTGTCTCAATTTGAAGGATCTATGGAAGGCAGCATTTGTTTCGCGTCCTTCATTCAGCTCATTTTGAAGGATGAATCATCATGAATATATATATTTTCATGCCGTGACCATAGGGCAGGAACGTGTGTGACATAGCTATGCTCACTTTTTTAGGCCATCTCATTCTAGCGTTTATTGCTAAGAAGGACTCTAGCCTACAAGGCTCCGAAGGACTGAACTAGGAAGCACACAGCCTCACTAGGATGCAGCCTTCCGTTTGAGAAGCACCTATAGTACAAACATACAAAACTTGTGTGTGGTGGACACACAAGACCAGGATTGAAAACCACTGTGTTACACTAACTCGTCAGTTTGCCTTTATGGTCCTGCTGCAAGCATGACAGGTAGACTTTTCAGATAGACAGAGTAATGAGCCAAGAGCAATGGAGGTGTCGCCTCCTCACATGACTTTTCCCTAGTATTTCTTGATTCACCCCCATCAAACTCACTCCACATTAAAACAGCTTTAAGAACTACTAGAACTCAACAAGCTCACGAAAGGCAAAAGACATGCTGTCTCCCTCTGAAATATTATCCCACCGGTCTCACTGTTGGACAATTTTACTTTAGAAAAAAAAAATTTGTGTGTGGCACAGCTGAATATGAAAGAATGCTTCAGTTGACAGCTTGTCACCCACACACATGCACGTGAAGAAAATTAGGTCTGCTAAATGAATAAATGTATGCATGGACTGTATGTGTGCAGAACAAATTTTGTAGCCTCTCACACATTTGCGTGTCTGAACTCAGCATCTCTGCGTATGCTCGGATTTGACTGCACTAATTGGTGGATCCTCTAGGTGGCAACACTCACAGTTGGGCCATTGCTTTTAAGAACTACATAAAGAGTAAGGTGACCAGACGTCCCCGTTTTCCGGGAACAGTCCTGGTTTTTGGTGTTTTGTCCCCGACTGGAGCTGTCCCCGGAAATGTGCCTGTTTTACAGCTCGTTCAAAACAACCTGCAAATACATTGCAAAAAAGCCCGACCAACATACAGCAGCCTGCTGGTTATAGGAGCAATCGTGTAGTGATTATTTTCACCAACAGATGGCGCTGCGAGCTACGCTGACTCTACTTGGTCGCGCGCTGCTACTTCATGAAGAACATAACCTGGACGACAGCAGAGCGCAATTATCGTCAAATATCGAAAGAAACATCGTTATCGCTTTCAAGGTAGTAAAATACTAACTATTCATGTTAAATTAAAGTAATACTGTTTGTATGTGCATTATAACAGGGCCTCAACAGGGTGCGGGACTGTTTTGCACACTTTTAAAGGGATAGTTCACCCAAAAATGAAAATTAGCCCATGATTTACTCACCCTCAAGTCATCCTAGGTGTATATGACATTCTTTCAGACGAATACAACTGGAGTTATATTAAAAAATGTCCTGGCTCTTCCAAGCATTATAATGGCAGTGAATGGCTGTTTCTGTTTTGAAGTCCATAAAAGTGCATGTATCCATCATAAAAGTTCTCCACACAGCTCCGGGGGATTAATAAAGGCCTTCTGAAGTGAAGCAATGCGTTTGTGTTAGAAAAATATCTATACAAACTGTAATCTCTAACTTCCGCTAACTGTCGTTCGCGTGTTCACGAGACACTCCCATTCCAGCGTATGACGTAGGACGTTCCGGTTAGAATATACTAGTTCTCGCGAGAACCAAGTTTTGTATTGCTTTATCCTCTGCCCTTCTGCGTTCACCACCTAAACTTACACTACGCCTGCGTCTTACGTCATACACTGGAACGCCAGTCTCTCGTGAACGCGCGTACAACAGTTAGCGGAAGTTAGCAATTACAGTTTGTAAAGTTTTAAATATGGATATTTTTCTAACACAAACGCATTGCTTCACTTCAGAAGGCCTTTATTAACCTCCCAGAGCCGTGTGGAGCACTTTTATGATGGATACATGCACTTTTATGGACTTCAAAACAGAAACAGCCATTTACTGCCATTATGGAAGAGCTAGGGCATTTTTTTATATAACTCCGATGAATGTCATATACACCTAGGATGACTTGAGGGTGAGTAAATCATGGGCTAATTCATTTTTGGGTGAACTATCCCTTTAAACATCCCCAAAAGTTCCGCAGTAATTTCCACACATTCCACACTATAGGCCTATATATATTAAAAAAAAATTACACTTGCAACAAATACACATACTTTCTGCTTAAAATAAGCCTAAAATGCAAAATAACAAGCCCAATTAAGGATAGTAAGAGTCATTTTCAAGCACAAACGTAACAAAACATTTAAAAAAAGTTGTAATTTCTGTATAAAGTATAGACAGCTTGTGAAAATGAAAATATTAAATACAATGATAAAATGTTAAAATATTTGTTAAATATTTATCATGCCATATTTATGTTGATTTATTTTTGTAATGTGTTTTTGTAAAGTCGTAATTTTGTTATAATATTGTTTTGAACTGCTTGCTATTTTACAATGGTTACTATTAACTGTTTTCATTGTGTTTTTTTTTTGTTTTTTTGCGGGTGTGGTGAATTGTATTAAAACCAGACCAAAAATCATAATAATCAAACTAAATCATAATAATTATTAATGTTAATAATAATATAGGGAACCCACAACAATTAAAAAAAAACATTCAAAAATGTATTGTCCCCGTTTTTTAATTAATAGATAATAACAAATGAGATTTCTGTGATATTTTGACCACTCAAATAGGAAATATCCCCAGTTTCCATTTCAGAAATCTGGTCACCTTATCAAAGAAGAAGACGGAAAACGACAATAAAAACAACAGAAGATACAGTAAAGTTGAAAACAAAACAAAAAAAAATGGATATGTCAAGAGGTCAGAAGGTCCAGTGTTTGTACACCAGTTTGAAAAGAGTGTAAAAGATAATGTAAGAGCAGATGAGCAGACAACCGACAAAAAAGTGAGGCATATTCCAGGCCTGAGTGTCTGTGACGGGCACCACAAAGCTTAGGGTGCTACAAAAAGGTGTATGGTTATATGCCAAACCGTTTTGGTTACAATTATCTTCCATTGTATGGTAGAAAAAAAGAAAGACATTTCTCAAAACATGAAAAAAAATGATGACAGAAGGCACTTCATGTTATCACCTTCTACAAACACTACAGACTTCTTTGGTGTGTTTTTTTTTTTTTTGGTGGGGGGGGGGGGGGTCAGTTTTATTCTTTTATTGAATATTATTCAAATTCCTTTACTGAAAAATACACTAACACCATACACATGAAATTACATAATGCTATTTCCTTAACTGCTGTGTTTTTTTCTTCTCATTTTGATTTCTAAAGAGCTGTTGAAAGTGCCATAAATGCATTTGATTGGAAATTGGCATTGGCTCTTCGAGACTACTATAGCAAAACACACTCACTCTGTTTCAGATGTGATCCATAGCAAAGGGGGCAGTAAGAAAATGTAATGAGGAAATTATAAACCATACAAAAATAATACTAAATAAATATTTTGATATATGGCATGTATAAAGAATGTTCAGTTTACTTAATATTAGTGGGACATTTTTTAAGGTTAGTATGATGTTCCTGAAACATTCTTTCAATGTAATTTTTATTAACAACTCAGCATTTTAGGAATATCGATTTGTAACATTCCAAGAACATAAAAATGTCCAGTTTCCTTAATGTTTGAATTTAATTTATTGTTAAATAGAATGTCATTTTAAGTTTAATATGTTGTCCTGAAATGTTAATAGTTAATAGAATCCTCCTGCAAATAAAATAACACATTACAACAAAACAACATTACCATATTCACTACAAACCAGTTTGCCATTATTTCTTGCATTTGTGAACAAAAGCTTTTATTGATAATTAAATTTCAGTACATGTGTAAAAACTGTGCCTCATGTGACCCTGGTACAAAACCCAGTAAAACGTTACTTTGATGTCTAAACATTTTCTCTCACAGTATTTCAGCAATCATGTTGTGTGTTTCATGTTGTCTTTTCATTTTTTTTAAATCAGAGTAGTAGTTATGGCTGATTCATGAATGAATAATCATTCTTTTGAGCTGAGGTGATCTCACCCCAGCTAACAGGGAACGTTCTCAGAACTTTGAGTAACATTCTGGCAAGGTTCTGGCAAGATTATAAACAAAAGTTCTATCAGTAATGTTAATAGAACATTTGTTCTGGTCTTTTAAATCAAAATCAAATCACCTTTATTTATATAGCGCTTTTTACAATGGCAATTGTTTCAAAGCAGCTTCACAGTGGTAACAGGAAAATAATGCAACAGAATTTGATTCGGCTGTACAGCCGCTCTGGTGAAAACGGTGATGTCATCCAGCTCATTTCAATTATCATATAGTGTCAATGCGGGCAGATCAGTAATATAGTTGAAATTTAAGTGTCCCCAACTGAGCAAGCCAAAAGCCAAAGGCGACGGTGGCAAGGAACCAAAACTCCTTCAGGGCCAGAATGGAGAAAAAAACCTTGGGAGAAACCAGGCTCAGTCGGGGTGCCAGTTCTCCTCTGGCCGACGAACAAATAGTGTATGATTATGATTCTGGCACATTACAGGTCAGAAGTCATATTAGATCAATAGATATTCGTAGGATTATTCGAAAGATTGGAGTCGTCACGCCGGGGACGGGTTTAATGAGGATGTCGTGTTGATGCGGCATTTACAGGGGGGAGTTTAATTGACACGGTCTCTACAGACACTTCAGGGATGCGGTCGTCATGTCCAGGCTAAGGTCCACCATCTGGTCCGGATACGGCCCGGATCCGGCCGACTGCAGTAAACCTCTTAATAATGTTTTTTAAATGTTACTAATTGGTTGTTTGATCATTAACCTTAATCATTTGAAGTTAGTTGTCATTCATTAAGGGGCCATTTACACGAGGGCTGGAACAATGCGTCGACGTAATCGATTCTGTTTTTTTAATGGGCTGCTGTGGGTGCGAGGCAGTGAGAACCGCATCTCAAACTTACTCTCTGCAACCGGTTTAACGATGTTGTCGATGTTGATGGACAAAGCCATGTTTGACACTTGACTGTCGCTATGGTTACCGCTATGGTTAGTTAGAATGAGATTATGACTTCAGCTTTTTGATCATACAGCTGAATGAACATATTCAAGCAGCTACTTTAATCTCCTGAATGAACAAAACATTGAATTCACACTTGTAAGCTATTTGCTACTGTAAATCTCAAACAGTTTATTATGAATGTAGCCATAGTAAACACCTTTGCTAATAAGATAATAAACGTTATCTTATGTGATAAATAATATCATTAGGTAAAAGTTCATACATAGATTAGTTACGGTTATTATTTATTGGTCAATTAACCAAAGGATTAATGGTCCCACTTTATATTAGGTGGCCTTAACTGCTATGTACTTCCATCAAAAAATAAGTACAATGTACTTATTGTGTTCATATTGTATTGCAATACACTTTTGCTGATATTGAGGTGGGATACGGGTAAAGTTAGGGACATGTATGGTGGTATGGGTAAGTTTAAGGGTAGGGTTAGGTGTAATGGAAGTGTTAACAGTGATGTAGTTACAGAAATTAATTACAGATGTAATTACATGCAGGTAATTTTTAAAATGTAAGTACAATGTAAAAACATGTATGTACACAGTAAGTGCATTGTATCAAATGATTAATTAAATGTTAGTACATAGTAGTTAAGGCCACCTAATATAAAGTGGGTCCGGATTAATCGACTAGTGGCTAGTGGTTTTCCAAAGTTACTAGCCACTCAGCATTTTCACTGGCCACAATTTTGACATCAATACCATGGGGAAAAACTGCCATATAAATATTTTAATATTATCTCATAATCTGGCAGCAGGTATATTAGGCTGCTGTCACTTTAGGACCTGACACACGGGCCCAATATACTGTTTTATATAGCCAATATACTTGGCTTTATGTGCGCGCACTTTGGGTGTGAGCACCCAAAATTATGCGCAATACACTCAATCCCACACCGAAAATCAAGCCCTGTAACACTAACAATATTCATCCAGAGCAAATAAAACGAGTGAGTGAGGAGAAGCGGGTTTGTGTGTCAACTTGCTGTCAGAGAGATGAGAGAGTGAGAAAGCGCAGCTGGTATCGTGTGAGTATTGGAAGCGTTTCAGATATTTCAGCATCGATATGTATCGAAAAATCGATATTTTTGACAACACTACATTGCACTTACTTTATTATTTCAGATGCCTTTTTAAAAGACTATATTGAAAAATGTATATTATATAAAATTCAACCGCCAAAGTGGCTAGTAGGAGTGACTGCGTTACACGCTACTGCTGAAATCCATCTTCTTTTGTGTTTAGCAGAAGAAATAAAATCATACAAGTTTGGAACAACTTAAGGGTGAGTAAATGATGACAGAATTTTCATTTTTGGGTGAATTATGCATTGATGCAGAATTGTTCACATCAGCATCTCAATGCATCGTAAAAACAAATATATTCCAAAGCTCTACTGAAAAATGATAAAAACGTTGTGCAGAAAGTTAATATGGCGTTGTCTAAACACTTACAGACATCAACGATTAGCATATGAAACTCAACAATGGTGGCATGTTTCATGCTGCAATGCATGCTGGGTGTCAGCATAGTCCAAATCTCATTCATAGCCATGTATGATGAGTGTACATGTCTTAAGTGTTTCTAAATTTTTACATAAAAGATGTTGTAGCAATTTTGAAAGCTCTTAATTTTTTCACATTGTTAGTGTGTTGCAGTGATCTTTCCATCACAACAGCTTTTTTGTTCATTAATGCCACAACTTCAGACAAATCAGACTTCAAGAAGAAAAAAAAAAACAGTGGCTTAAACCACTTTATCATAGTCATTTGACTGCCATAAAAGCAGACATCATATTCTTGACCTTATCAGGATTTCATCAATCTCTTTCTTTAACAATACACAAACTTTCTCTGAAAAAACACTATTGCAATTGCTGAAAAAGATTAAAATTAACAAAAGTCAAGGAACAATCCCCATAATGGTGACTTGAAATGAAAGTTAATTTCAATAAATCATCAAAAAGACCTAGCTAAACCTCTTTTGTACTTTTGTACCCATATGAAAGAATTGGCAAACTGGTTTGTAGTAAGTGAATATGGTAATGTTGTTTTGTTTTAATGTGTTCTTTTATTTGCAGTTGACTTTTGTTCTGTTATTGTTGTTCCTAAGTGATTCTGCTTGTTAACAGCAGGTGTCCAGTAGTGTTCATTTAACACTGAGGATTTTGCTGTGTATCACATTGTTACAACATGGGATTAATTAGACATGTTTTTGAGGACGATTTTACTGAACATTTCAGCAACATCATACTAACCTTTAAATGAAATTCTATTAACATTAAGAAAACTGGACATTTTTATGTTCTTGGAATGATTTAAAAAATGTATTCAAATTGCAAGGACGTGGCACTTCTCATTCAGTGTGCTACTCTCTTTACGCTTTGTTTTGCAAATGTTGGAAGCTCCTGGTCGGCGGACATAATTCATGAACTGCCAAATTAACTTATGAGTTGATATGTGTTACCTGCTATGGTCGATTTTCACCTGCAATTATTCAGAAGTCTTGGCACTTGTTATCTACAGAAATGATCTACAGAAGACACACCAAAATTCAATAAATTAAACAAAAACGTAAAAAAAAAAAAAAGTTTTGTCTTATTAGATATTTCAGTAACACTTTTTATAATAAGGTCTCATTTGTTAACAGTAGTTAACTTATTAACTAACATGAACTAACAATGAGCAATACATTTGTTACAGTATTTATTCATCTTTGTTAACGTTAGTTAATAAAAATACAGTCGTTCTTTGTTCATGTTCACAGTGCATTAACTAATGTTAACAAATACAACTTTTGATTTTAATAATTAGTACACACTGAAATTAACATTAACTAAGATTAATAAATGCTGTAGAAGTATTGTTCATTCTTAGTTCATGTTAACTAAAGTAGTTAACTAATGTTTACTAATGAAACCTTATTGTAAAGCGTTACCCATATTTCGTTGTTCATTTAATTTAATTTAATTGTTTTGATTCATGGTTTCGTTTTCTCATGCTTAATACAAAATTATACAATAAACTTATTTCTTCTTTTTCTGTATAGTCCTTCACACAGTCTCGCTTTCAAACAACAAACAGTAACTTGTGCTTTGCATTATTCCTAAAAGATGTTGACTAGTGCCCACACTTCACCTCATATGACTTCCACAGACAGAGCTATTTGCTATCCATGACTAGCCTCTGCATTCAACTTCCAGAGAACAGCTTTCTGTATATCAGGAAACACCAGCGTATATCATGGGAAAATGTTACAGGAACAAGGAGCAGGGTAAACGAAAGCAAAACATGATCATCTTTCATAGTAGCAGCCTAGCAGGCCTCCAGACTGTGACTAAATGGTCCATTTAGTGACTAAATTTTGTTAGCAGTAACTCTGATACTTTTACAAAGTTGGTCAACTCTGTATGATTAGTCTATTCACTGTTTCTGTAGCAAATGAGAAACATTAAGTTACACCAAACGCTCAAAAAGTGGAACAAAACGGCGCTACCCGTTTGAACCATGCAGCACAGACTATTTACCAGCTCAGCCCAGTTTTAACTAATTTAAAACCAGATGAAACAGACTCAACATTCTCAACAGCACTATATATAGGTGAAATCATTGACTCATTGATTGTATACACAAGTTACAATCAATCCACAAATCTCCATCCTTGCTAACATTTACCATGAATTTACCCTAGTGAACTGTATTAACCATGGCATTTTGGCAGAAATGTGGTATAATTATATTGAATATTACTGCTAGTCATGTATGTTGTATAAGAGGAGTAAAGGAATATACAGTAATTAAATTTTTATTATGAAACTATGGCCATTTATTTAATTTTTTTTTTTCATAATATTAGTTTTTCATAACAAATATCATATATAGAGTTTTACAGAGTCAAACCCATAATGGACTACTTGCACTGAGCTTCGTGATGCACTTCCATTTTGAAATAGTACATCTCACGTATTTAGGTTATATAGGTTATGTATGTATTTTTCAGTGTACTGTAGTCATCGAGTTGACTAATCGGCACCTAAAATGAGTGTCCGCAAGAAGATTTACAAATCTGGACATTATCAGAGACAGGAGAAGAGATATTATGGTGATTACTGTGTACAGAATTTCCCAAACTCAATGGAAAATGAAGTTTAATCCAACCAAGCTGATCTGAGAAAGCAGCGGCTGTTAAGACCTGATGAATACGAACCTTTATTTATTTGTATTAAATATTTTAATCACTATTCTGCCATTTTTCATTGTCAATCATTTTACTGTTTGTAACATGTTTATGACTGTCATTCTCCTCTACGCTAAACATTAATCTGTTTAAGATTAATTAAATACTTAACATTGTTGCATTTATTTAAGGCATGTATCGAGCATTCATTCATTTAACTATTTTAAAAGACTGGAATAAAGCACCAGCGCACAAAAGCAATCCTTTTTATCAGTCACATTCGTTTAAAAACAAAAATTCATGGTATGAAATATGATCAGTAAGAGAAAAACAGTTAATGACAGGGCCGTATCCAACACAGATACTGAGGGGGACAAGTCACCCACCACCACCCAATTTTCAGTCCGGTCTAACAGCGTTCGTCAATGTCAAAATGATTGAGATGGCCAATCAAATCAAAGTAGGCGGAGTTTACCAGTCACAGAAGCAGAGCGCGAATTCCAGCATGAAGTGTCAGTTAAACGTTGAAAGAAAGTGAGGGAAGTGAAACATTTAATACATGTGAACTGTTTTGCGACAGAAATGTTAAACGGCCGACAGTAACATCCAGTGATGCAAACTACTCAACTTTTTTCCCCCAAATATGGCCATTTTGAATTGAAAAAATGCATAGGTGATTCATGTCATTTCTAACTGAGTGTGAAGAGGCAAGAAACGTTTCAGTTTTCCACATTTTAGGCATACAAATATAAGTATTTTAATGCAAATTAATACAAATATTATTTGCAAATAGTTTAAAATGTTTATTCAGAACTAGAATTAGACTTACAAATTTCCTTTACTGTTCTGTTTCTATAGGCTTTATAAAAACTTTATATGTCTCTCATGATATAGGTGGTTTTGTTTGTAACACCCTGAAAAGTGTCTGTTCTGTCTCTCTGAAACATCACACACTTACACACACAATAACTATGTGCTCACACCAGGAGACCAACAAAAGCTTGAGTTGGCCTCTGTGAAGAAAGTTTTTAAACAGAGCTTACAACTACTAGACTGTCTGCAAAATGTTTATTTATTTAATGCGACAGGCTCCATACTTGATCTACCCCCTGCCTGCTATGGCCGCCCCACTCACTAGAAAGAACAGCAGTCTGCCATAAAACTTTAGTTTCAACACTTGGCTCACTCACTCATCAGTGCATCAGATGAACTTTTGCATGCTGGCCCAGAAACAGCTCCAGCCAAGCTGCCTAATAAACTGTGCTAACTGAGGCCCCAGAAGACTCTGAAAGACCATCTAGTGGTTGCTAGAAAAAAAAAAAGTAATCTGAGGTTTTAATGATTTTTTTTAAAACTGTTTGTAAGAGTCTAAAGATTGTGATAAAAAGAAATCTGGCCCACAACATTCTTACCTTGTGTTGTGCACTTCCACCGACCGGCTTCATGTTCTGTCCAGCCAGAACCATGGACTTACATTCCACACAGGAGCCGATTGTTAACTGCTTGCCATTGTCAATTACCAGGGTCTGGCTGACCCTTGGAGCATAGAGGAACACAGGCAAGCGGTCAACGCACACCGCTTTCAGCCCAAGAGGTCTCTTCTTCTCTTTCCTGCAGAAGAAGCAGATGAATGTGTTGCAGTTATACTGGCGTGCCCAGGGGCTGCTGGACGGGCCTGATCCTGAACCCTGACTCTCATGTTGGGTCCACTGCCCCAGCAGGTCATGGTAACACAATGCACAGGCAGACACAAGGCCTGTGGCATCAGCAGGGCGGGCACGGGGAGCGGGAGGGTGGACAGTTAGAAAAGGAAAAAAGGGTTCTCGCTCTCCACAACGCCCTGGAGGGTTAACGTGAAGCTGATATTCTGTTCCTCCAGAGAGCTCCTCCCCACACAAGTAACAGATGGAGGTGTGGCTTGTGTTTGTTATGGCAGTCTGAGAAGGGGTCGACAGAGGTCCTCTGGGGGGGGATACCAAGACTCCTCCTCTTCCCATGGCCAGGTGGTATCTCTCAAGGAACGTGCTGACAGAAGTAATGAGCTCCTCACTTAGACAGAGGCAGTACTCTGCCCAGACCCCCTCCAAGATGCTGTGACATGCAACACAGCAGTGTACCTGTCCATTCCGTACACTCTGAGCATTTGGAGGGCATGGTAGCTGGTTTATGAATGGAAAATACATTGCACTGCGGCCTTTACTTGACCCAGCATGGGTGTATGCCGTCCTGACCTCTCGACCGCAGTCCTGCCCACATAGGTAGCAGGCCTCCCTGTGATTCTGTGGCACGGAGGGGAGAGGGTGGATTTTTGGTAATCCATCCACACATTCATTCATGTCAGGTGGAGAAAGAGGGGTTGCAGCACCAGTGTTGAGGGGCACTACATAGAGTCTCTGGAGAACTGGCACATCTGCTAGCTCGAACCCTCGCCACTGCTGCATGAGGGAGGAGTGGCACGTGGTACAAACCAGAGTATATCCACCCAGGTTGAGTGGCACAGCACCAGGTGGAGGAGTGTGGAGCCACAGAAAAGGGAAGAACGGTTCACTGGACGCTCTCTCCTGCTTCTGCACAAACACTCTGAAGCGGCCTCCTGCTGAAAGCTTGCTTCCACAAATATAACAGACGCATTCGTCAGCAGAAAGACTGGAGTGACATTTGGCACCTTGACCCCTCTCTACATCAAAGTGCGATGATGCTGCGCGCTCTCTCTCATCATCGCTGGTGATGTCGATCTCGCAGCTGTCAGTCGCGTCTAACTCACCGGTGGACGCATGTATCCACTGCTTATTGCACGTAATGATGCCGTTATCCTGCAGGGCTGTGCGCACAGATAGACTGTCATACTGCTGGACAGCCATGGACACCGATGAGTGCGATATGTGATTGATGATTTTAGTCGCACGCCGATCTGATTTAGGTACGTCCTGAGCTGTGTAAACTCTGGTCGGATATCGCGCTGACTCAGGACTGCTCTTAACACTCATTGCGCTCTTTCTACTGCCTTCTCTTGAAGCTTTATTAGACGCACGGAAACCTGTGGCATTATTGCTATTTATTACACACGCTGACAGGTCCAAGTCCTGCTCGGACAAGTCATTATCAGAGAATGAGGAAATGTCCGACTCATTGGCGTCATAATTACTAACGCTCATTCTCCGCTCAAGATCGTAGGTAATGTTCCGTAAATCGCACTGGTATGGTCTCTTGAGCCAGTACATGCGCTTCTCGATGGGCGTCCTGTTGCGCTCGAATGAGTTCCACTGTTCACGCAGGAAGCAGTGGCACACGGCGCACACCAGAGCGTCCCCATCCGGACCGATCTCCGGCGCGCCAGGAGCAGGGTCCTGGCCTTGCAGGAAAGGGAAAAACGGGCTATCCTTTTCTCGCTGGTATTTTACCTGTAAGCTCAACTCTTTTCCCGGGGTCACTCCACTCCCACAGATGAAGCAGTGAATGAAAAAAATCCCGTTGCGCTCGGGGATGCACACGCTGCCGGACAGAGCGCTCTCCTCCCCGGGCAAAGACGAAGCCATTCGCTGTAGCGCCTTGGAGGTCGGCGTGAGCTCTGGATCGTTCATAGTTCCATGCGCAAAAGAACTTCAGAATCACAAGCAGCGTGATTTCAAAGCCAGTTGCATTCTTTGTGCGTTTTCTCACATATGTAGCGCCATTGATCCCGCGGAAAATCCCGTTCGCTCCGCAAACTCACTCGCTCCGCAGATTTCTGATTTGTGTGTCAGTGTAACACTCCAGAAAAGCACATTTGGATCGTCGTCTGGAGTCACATCCTTGTGAGGCGGTGTAATCCGTGTGCTGTTAGAGAGTAGAAAGTCTTATTGAAGTTGCCTGGCGAAGTTTCCTCACACTGTGGCTGTGAGACGAGTGAACTGAACACAGCGCCATCTCTCTCACTTACTCAGTGTCACACACACGCACACACACACTTAAGTTTGTTTCACTAGTTAGGACACATCTCATAGACTTCCGTTATTTTTATATTAGGTTAATTATATTTTCTCTGCCACTAAACATAACCCGAGACTTGTGCAAAACATTAGATTTAGGTCAATATAAATATGATTGCCCCTTTCATAGACCCAAATCTTTTTTAACTTGTGAAGTCTGGCTCACTACTAGTTGGTGTTCAACGAGTTTCACTATATTAATGGGGACATTTTTTAATAATGATGACATCTCATAGATTATAGTTTTTATATTAGGTTGATATTTTCTCTTTCCTAGCCTGACCCCTACCTTACCCCTAAACATCACAGAGACTTGTGTAAAGCACTAGATTTAAATATAAACATAAATTTGGCCACGGTTTTTACAATCACTTCTTGTGTAATCAACTCTCAACTTCAACTTTTATTTATTTATATAGCACATTTTAAAACAACTTTGGGTAACACTTTATTTTACAGTGTCCTTGTTACATGTTACCTGTACTTACTATAGTAATAACAGTAAATTATCCATAATTACATGCAACTAACCCTCAATTAAATCCTAATCATACCCTAACCTAAAGTACATGTTGTTAATTAATATTTCCCCACACTTAAATATATAATTACACTTTAACAATGACACCTTAAAATAAAGTGTAACCCAACTTTGTTGCCCAAAGTGCTTCACAGTCATTTTAGAAGAAGAGTGTATAAAAAGTAAAAAATAAAAGATAAGAAGCAAACAAAAAATGCTATAACAATTAACATGCCTACACACAACTACCCAATAACATTATCATGCCCACACACACAGAGACAATTACTTAAGGTCCCCCTCCTTCAAACGCTAGGTTAAAAAGATACATTTTCAACTGAGACCTAAAAACATCTATAGATGGAGCCTGCCGTATATAGAGTGATAGACTGTTCCACAATTTAGAAGTGACTACTGTAAAAGCTTGGTCACCCTTTGACTTCTTCATTGAACGAGGGACTGCCAACAACATTTGATCCGTCGATCTCAACGTGCAATAACCAAAACTAATAATAAAATCTTAAAATCAATCCTATTACTGAACTGGCAGCCAATGAAGAGAGGATTACACTGGAGTAATGTGATCCCTTTATTGTACTCGTCAGAAGCCTGGCTGCAGAGTTCTGTACAAGCTGCAGACAAGATAATTGTCGCTGACTGATCCCTGCAGAGGGAGTTGCAGTAATCAGTCTTGAGGTAATAAAAGCATGAACAACAATCTCCAAATCTTTAAATGTAAGAAAGGGTTTTACCCTAGAAATCAGTCTAAGTTGATCAAAACTACTTTTCACAACAGATTTGATCTGTTTTTCAAAGCTGAGGGATGAGTCGATTATGACACCCAGATTCCTCACGCTGTCTTTCACCGTTATTCCTAGGGGAGCAATAGTACTGGCTATCATCTCTTTAACTTTTGGTGGACCAAATATTATTATCTCAGATAATCATAATCATGAAACATTTCAAAAGTGATTTTGGTCAAGCTCCTATTATAAAAATGTATGCTAGAAACAAAATCAATGAAAAGGGGGACCAAAAAATAGGGGGACCAAAAAGTTTTTTTGTTTTTTGTTTTTTTTTATGAAAAAAATATATTTAAAAAACTTTGCTAGATTATATTTTTTATAACAGTTGAAATGTGTTACACTGTCTGTGAAAAATACCCACTGGTAATGACATAACCATAGCTGCTTGATTCACTGCTCTCATTCAGAATCCAGTCTCTGCTTGTAAGGATGATGTGGTATCAATTTAATATAATTAATTACAGTAATCTACAAAGTTTACAGCATGAGATTCATTGTTGGGACAACCATATTCTTAAAGGAGTAGTTCACTTCAGAATTAAAATGTCCTGATAGTTTACTCACCCCCACGTCATCCAAGAAGTTCATGTGTTTCTTTCTTCAGTCGAAAAGAAATTAAGGTTTTTGAGGAAAACATTCCAGGATTTTTCTCCATATAGTGGACTTCAATGGGGTACAACGGTTTGAAGGTCCAAATTGCAGTTTCAATGCAACTTCAAAGGGCTCTACACTATCCCAGACGAGGAATAAGGGTCTTATCTAGCGAAACGATCTGTCATTTTCTAAAAAATATAAAAATGTATATACTTTTTAACATGGGCGTCAGAAGCAAAAAAAATGTGGGTGGGTCCTCCCCCAGAAAAATTACTTTTTTTTAAATTTACTGGAGTTGATTCCATTTACATTAAGTTCAAATAGGCCGCCATGTTTACTAAAGGTCTGGTTGGGCCAGACAAAATTATGGAAGACACCAAATTATTTACAGTGGCAGTAGTGTAGGTCTAAGACACATGGCAGAAATTTTGACGCAAATCAACCCGAGGTTCGAATCTGCCTTTTGCTGAACTCATCCATGGCGACATGCATTGCAACATGAAATTATTATACATTATATGCATCGCAACATGAAATAATTATACAGCAGATTTTGTCTTATTTTCTTTATGTGCTTTTATTTTTGCTGTTGTTTTAGATGTGACCTCTTAATAGCTTGTTTTTGATGTTCAGGGTTGATGCGTTAAATCTGAATAGTTTGCTGATTGTTACCATTGTTGAGATATAGGCTACTGTATGCTGATTGTAATGCCTGTGTGGCAAATCCCAAAAGGCACACTTCATATGCATTTATGGCCTCATGGATTTACAATGTCCCTGTGTGCGAAGGTGAAGTCCACGCTACCATAGAGTGGCCCATTTGTGATTTTAGAAGAGTGCTCAACGAGAATATCTAATTTTCACAACAATACTGGGTCATAAACTCACAGAGCTTATGTATTAAATTCACAAAACACTTATAATCAATGATTAGACTCGTAGGGAGATCAGTGAATCAGGCAACTTTATAATAATATCATCATCAATAAGTAATCAACATCAGCTGAGCTCATTTGATTTGGCTTCCTACTACACATAAATGTGTTCTTTAAAGGTGCTGTAAGTTTTTGACTGTACTAAAGCATAAAAATACCATAATATGTTTGCAGATATTTAGGAAACATGCTAAGTTCACATACTCGTTTCTCTGAAAAACGAAGCTACAGCCAGTTATTCTACTTTGAAATGTGCGTTCCGTGTCGGAATTTTTGTTTTGGTCTGTGCGATACCGCACGTTGCCAGTTTATCCAATAGTATTTCGACACCACAGGTTGCCAGTTGGCGGAAAAACAGTGTATTGCTGCCATGGAAGCCAGCAAACAAACTGGGTCAGAGAACGCAGATTCTACCTTAAAATCCATCTAAAACGCTCTATGAACAGAAGCACATTAAAACGCAGAAAAATCAACTCCTCAACTTACAGTGTGCAAGTCTCCTCGCCTTCCATTGTCAGTTGCGTTCGTTCCTGTTGCGTGTCCTCAAACTGGCAACCCGCGTGAGCGTCCAGTCTGAGGAGGAGGGGGCGGGGCAAACAATATTTTGAATTTGGACTGCAGTACCCATCAACTACTAGCTTGCTACATACAGCACCTTTAAACAGTTTGTTGACACATGCTTTCAGGTTCTGTTTCATGCTCTCACACTGCCCAAGTAAATCTCACACAAAATTAAAAAAGTCAATGTGTTGCGCAGACCGTTTGCATATGGCATTCAGTCTGCGCAGCGATGCATGAAGTCGAACACACGTATTGACGAGGTATGGGTTTTAATTAATCCAATAAAGACCTGTAACCTCTTGATTGGACAGTCTGTACCAATCACATTTTCCCCACAACATGCAAGGTCACTGTATATAAGCTGCTGACCCCCACCTACACGATGATCACCGAAGATGTTTAGGCGGCATTGTGAAACATAGTATTTGTGCACACAAAGCAGATTTACACGTCTAAGATAACTATTATTAATTTGAGTTGTTAATTTTAACCTTTAATAATAATACCAGCTGACAGGGCTCCCTGTATGTTTACTATGGAAGCCCGTTTCCGCCACTAAATAAAAAAATAAAAAGAGTAATCGCGACTTTTTATCTCAAAATTCTGACTTTTTTTCTCACAATTGTGAGTTATAAAGTCAGAATTCTGAGATATAAACTTGCAATTGCGTGATATAAAGTCACAATTCTGAGATATAAACTCGCAATTGCGTGATATAAAGTCACAATTCTGACTGTTTTTCTCAGTCAGAACTGTGACTTTATATCACGCAATTGCGAGTCAGAATTCTGAGATAAAAAGTCGCAGTTACTTCTTATTTTTTTATTTAGTGGTGGAAACGGGCTTCCATAGTTTACAGCATTAGTTGAGATTTTTTTTTTTTCAATGAGAAAAATGTACATGTAGCTACTGTTAATGATATAATGAATCGATATTGAATCAATATCGGAATCGTATTGCAATTTTATGAATTGAAATTGTGAAATTTGTATCAAGCGCTAATAAAAAAACAGTAGGCGACCAGTTATTGTACCATGTAAGCATTGTAACATGTTGTCACTAAACTTAATGAAATTCTGTTTAGTTACCAAATATTTGATAATCACAATACACTTATGGTTATGCAAGGCTTGGTTTTTTTTTGCCTTTTTTTGCGTGTCGTGTGCAGCAATCATCACACAGAACATGGGCTGCATCCGAAAACCAAGGCAGCTGACTTGTTGCCTTGCTGTAATGACTTGTAAGGCAGCGTAAGCGTGCGAAGGCACCTCACGAAACTGATTTCAGACAGACCTCTGAGGCAGCGTAACAGTTTAATGATCTACAGCAAAATACAGCAAGCTTTGGTAAGAACTAAACAAATATTGAATTACTACAGTAGTAATTTCTCGCTAGAAATGACATCAGAAGTTGAAAACGTTGGTGAAAAATGTACATTTACACACAAACTGACCAGCAACGCAACTTTCAGATGCCATCTTTCTTTTTCTAGCTCAACTTGCCACTGAATGGAAAGCATAGAATTGTGGGATTTCAAAGACAGCGAAGGATACATCTATGCTGCCTTCAAAAATCGATCAGATGAAGGTCTCTCAGGAGACAGGAAGTGAAGCTAACATTGGATTCGGACGTGCCTTGATGCCTTCCTACCTTGAAATGTGTCTCCAGCCTTGGAGAGTGTCAGTTTAATTCAGACTTCTCGCAAGAGAGAGAGCGCAGTTCACTTCTCTGTTGAATATTAAGACATCGTTATGATTTACAAGGCAGGAATAAACACTGCTGCTACAGTGAAAGTTTGAGAAGGCAGCTGAAAGAAAATATCTGACTATATCAATGCAAGTGAATAAAGGTAATTTAAATATTTTATGTTCACAAAAAGCTTAAAAGAAAACGTAAGCTTAATCAGTTTAAAGCTATATTAATGTATATTGTATATAGGCTATTTATATTAATTTAAATGCAAAGTTTAATATTAATTGTCAATTCATATAATAATTCTATTAATATATTATATGTTATATATTATAAATTATTAATATATATTATAAATTCATCAACTAACCATTCAGAAACATCCTGTTGCATTCTACATGTTGTCACTTCTTTGTGATTCTCCATCATTGTCCGACTGACTCCGGTTTGAACATAAAAGGCTGAACAGTTTCTGACATTGTCTGTCTTTGCATGTCTGCGTAAAATATCGGAGCTGCTAACACAAGCAGCAGCTCATTTGCATTTAAAGGGACACACACGAAAACGGCGCATTTTTGCTCACCCTCAAAAAGTGACAATTTTAATATGCTATAAAAATGATCTGTGGGGTATTTTGAGCTAAAACGTCACATACACACTTTGGGGACATCAGAGACTTATTTTACATCTTGTAAAAAGGGACATTATAGGACCCCTTTTATTTGGAACAAGAGATGCAGAGGGAGTGGCTTTATTGCACTATGTCACTTTGCTCACAGATGATTGGTCCAGTTTTGGACCAGAATAAAATAATCTCTAACCCAGAATAAAACCTGCTCTGGCATAGGTTAGCCGAGTAGCGTAAGTAACCATGGTGATAAACACCTCTAAAAACCAATCCACCTTCTTGAGCGTGCAAAACCAAACTTAAACTTACCCGGGTATAGGAACTGAAACCGGCATCATGTAACAGGGGCTCGTACCATAATGGCAGTTGAACAAACTCAGGGTAATGGGATTCGTTTTGAATTGACAAAACCAAACCAATCCAATAAGGCTTTGACCATGACACTGATAATCAACTTTCTGTCAACTCAAGCTTTGATCCTGAGTTCATGGAGTGTGTGCACATGTAAGTGTGACATCAGTAGTGAACAGCCAATAACATGCCTTGAAAAATAGTGAAACTGCGATTCACTTCTCAAGAGACAGTCAGTGTGAATTCTCTCTTCTGCTGAAGAATAAGAGATTGAAGAACATGAAGTACATAAATGTATTTACACAGCAAGAAGAAAATATCTTGCTATATCGAGCAAATGAAAGTTATGAAGTTAGTTTAGTTGATTATATACAGAGTATACAGAGACTTGAACATGTAAGCTCACAAGTAGTCATTTTTAAAGCTTTACCGAGTTCAAATCATATTTATATTACATATTATCTATATATATATATTTATATTTATATTCATTTAAACTAAATGATTAGTAATTGCTCATGTGTGACAGATTATGGGTATAATAATTATATAAAATAATTATAATAAATAATCATCTCTAAAAGCCAGATAGTTTTGTATTTAAAAATCTCAGAGGGAACGACTTTGGGTGTGTCACGGTTCTGTGTGAGAGAAGACCCAGATGCAGAATGAGTGATTTATTAACAACAATTGACACGACACAAGGAGGTTGAGGCGTGAACACAGTCCAAACAGTAGGGCAGGGCACATAACAGCAGGACAGACTCATCGAGGATGAGTCAGCACCAGACACGATGACAATGATGGAGACAAGGCAGCGGCTTAAGGAACCAGAGGCTCGACACTTGGAGATGTGACTGAAGTAGCACCAGACTGGCTGCCAGGCTGGGAGAATCAGCAACCAGGGAGGACACAGGAAGCAGGGCAGGAACCAACACAAGACTTACAGCACACAATAACACACAACTCTAAAAACACATCTCTTTAACCTGGCATACACATAGAACATTATCAATTTCTATTATTCTAATCAGTTAAATGATTGTTAGGCTGCATGAACAGGTCAGCCAGAACCGGGAACACTTCCTATAACACCTGTACTCGTTACATGATAAGAAGAATGGCATCTACGCTAATATTAGTCTCTCTGTTTATCCCAAAGTTTACTGTAGTCAGCCGGATCCGGGCCATATCCAGATCAGATGGAGGATCTGCGCCTAGACACGACCACAACGCAGTCCTGAAGTGTCAGCAGAGATTGTCAACTAGACTCTCCCCTGTGAAGGCCTCATTAACACAAAAGCCAGTGGCACCGATCCTCAACAAACCTGTCTCCATACCGGCATGATGAATCTGATCTTCAACCAGATGGAGCTGGATAAATATTCTGAATGGTCTAATCCAATCTGACTTCTGACCTGTAATGCTGCCTGAATCATAATCATACACTGTTCGTTCGATGGCCAGAAGATAACTATTTTCTTCTAGATCTTCTATACTGCCAAAACAAACTTTGTTGCATTATGTTCCTGTTATCACTGTAAAGCTATAAGAATAAATAAGACTAGATAGAAACAAAATCAAGAGAGAAACCAATAAAATAAACAAGGCTTGGTAGAACTTGAGAAAAATATAAAGACTGGAACTTGACTAGAGTAATAAGACAGAAACAAAAAAGAAAGACAAGATATAAGACAATAAAGACAATAAATCCAAGAGAAATAAATACAAGCCTGAAACTGACAGGGAAAACTAAATGAAGCGCTGTCTGATGAGACTCGTAGACACAAGCAAGAACCGAAAAATAAATAAATTAAATTCTTTTCATTAATCCAGTTTCTTTCAGAAAAATAAATAAAACTTTATTTATCTGTTCTTCATTAAATATATTCTTAAGGTTTAACACACGCACCCCATATTTCTTTAACTCATCTTTTAACCTTATTCTTTGTGTCATACTTAATGCAGTGACAAATAACATGCTGCACTGACTCTTCTTCCATTCCACAATCACACATACCTGAAGGATGCTTTCTCAATAAAAACATTGTTTTATTTATCCCAGTATGTCCTATCCTCATCCTTGATATTATGGTTTGCTATCTGGGAGTTCTTCCTGTTGCTTTAATTTTTCCTATACTTGTTTTAACTTGTATAAATGACGTCCTTTACTGTCTTCATCCCATTGTTTTTGCCATGCATTCATTATATTAATACATATTTTTGCTTTAATTTCTGCTTACTATATGATACCTCCATTATTCTGTCTTGTTTTAAAGCTTCCTTTGCTAAAACATCAGCTGTATCATTGTAATGTCTAGTGTTTTGGTTTTGTTTCATGTTTCATGTTCTTATTTTATGTTCAATGTCATGGTTCCTGGTTTGTCATGTGATGCCATTGTGCCCTCATGTGATCATGTCATGTGCTTCCCTAGTCTCTTGTGTCTTGTTGTCATTGGTTGATTTAGTCATGTGGGTTCTTAGTTCAGTTCTGGCATTGGTTCATTGTCTTGATTGTTCACAGGTGTGTCTTGTTTAGTCATTTAGTCCTTGTCTATTTAGGCCTCATGTTTGCCATGCATCTTGGTCTAGTATTGTGTTTGTTCCCTGTCATGACTGTTGGTGAGTTCAAGTTTCAAGTCTTTTTAAGTCCTTGTTCGTTTTTTTCCACTTGAAAATAAACTGCACATGGGTTCAACTACAACTTGCCTCCAGTAGATCTGTGACACTCGTTCCCCTATGGGCTGGAGTCCACATAAATTGAACTCTTATTTCTACAAACCCGATTCCAAAAAAGTTGGGACACTGTACAAATTGTGAATAAAAACAGAATGCAATGATGTGGAAGTTTCAAATTTCAATATTTTATTCAGAATACAACATAGATGACATATCAAATGTTTAAACTGAGAAAATGTATCATTTTAAGGGAAAAATAAGTTGATTTTAAATTTCATGGCATCAACACATCTCAAAAAAGTTGGGACAAGGCCATGTTTACCACTGTGTGGCATCCCCTCTTCTTTTTATAACAGTCTGCAAACGTCTGGGGACTGAGGAGACAAGTTGCTCAAGTTTAGGAATAGGAATGTTGTCCCATTCTTGTCTAATACAGGCTTCTAGTTGCTCAACTGTCTTAGGTCTTCTTTGTCGCATCTTCCTCTTTATGATGCGCCAAATGTTTTCTATGGGTGAAAGATCTGGACTGCAGGCTGGCCATTTCAGTACCCGGATCCTCCTTCTACGCAGCCATGATGTTGTAATTGATGCAGTATGTGGTCTGGCATTGTCATGTTGGAAAATGCAAGGTCTTCCCTGAAAGAGACGACGTCTGGATGGGAGCATATGTTGTTCTAGAACTTGGATATACCTTTCAGCATTGATGGTGCCTTTCCAGATGTGTAAGCTGCCCATGCCACACGCACTCATGCAACCCCATACCATCAGAGATGCAGGCTTCTGAACTCAGCGCTGATAACAACTTGGGTTGTCCTTGTCCTCTTTAGTCCGGATGACATGGCGTCCCAGTTTTCCAAAAAGAACTTCAAATTTTGATTCGTCTGACCACAGAACAGTTTTCCACTTTGCCACAGTCCATTTTAAATGAGCCTTGGCCCAGAGAAAACGCCTGCGCTTCTGGATCATGTTTAGATATGGCTTCTTTTTTGACCTATAGAGTTTTAGCCGGCAACGGCGAATGGCACGGTGGATTGTGTTCACCGACAATGTTTTCTGGAAGTATTCCTGAGCCCATGTTGTGATTTCCATTACAATAGCATTCCTGTATGTGATGCAGTGCCGTCTAAGGGCCCGAAGATCACGGGCATCCAGTATGGTTTTCCGGCCTTGACCCTTACGCACAGAGATTGTTCCAGATTCTCTGAATCTTTGGATGATATTATGCACTGTAGATGATGATAACTTCAAACTCTTTGCAATTTTTCTCTGAGAAACTCCTTTCTGATATTGCTCCACTATTTTTCACCACAGCATTGGGGGAATTGGTGATCCTCTGCCCATCTTGACTTCTGAGAGACACTGCCACTCTGAGAGGCTCTTTTTATACCCAATCATGTTGCCAATTGACCTAATAAGTTGCAAATTGGTCCTCCAGCTGTTCCTTATATGTACATTTACCTTTTCCGGCCTCTTATTGCTACCTGTCCCAACTTTTTTGGAATGTGTAGCTCTCATGAAATCCAAAATGAGCCAATATTTGGCATGACATTTCAAAATGTCTTTCAACATTTGATATATCTATATTCTATTGTGAATAAAATATAAGTTTATGAGATTTGTAAATTATTGCATTCCTTTTTTTATTCACAATTTGTACAGTGTCCCAACTTTTTTGGAATCGGGTTTGTATATGATTTAGTCTGCACAGTTTCATATACTTCATAAACAATATCAGGTCTGTTATGAGAAAAAGACTGCAAAGAAACCAATGCTGATAAACTATGAGCATATTAATACCATTTTAAGCTTATGTTGTACACATTGTAATCCATTTAAAATAGCTAACAGCTCTAGCGATGCAAAGTCCGATTCATTTCTGTGAACCGGTTCTTTTCAGACAGTTCGGCTCAATGAACCATTTCAAAAAGCCGATTCATAGGTTCCTGATGTCGTCATGCAATGATGTCACTATGCATTTCTTTTATGCATTTATCAGTGTCATGTTATATCAAGGAAACATTCAAATAAAGTGATCTGTGTCAATGCATATTGAAACAATCGAATAAAGTTATTTGCGTGAGTGCATTTGCTGATTATTGCCTTTCATTTACTTAAGTTAATGGTGTTTGTGTTCACAGTTAATTCATTTATCCTTCACGTCGGATTCGACTGAAAATTGCGCAACTACAGTACACATTACAGGCACTGATCAACAAATGCGGATATGTTACATGTCTAAAATAGCCTATATAGAAAGAATAAACCAGTTGTATAAACTTATAAATTTCGCTTAACAGCTTAAAATATAATCTGCATGCACAATAAACTACAGTAAAATGTATTTAAATCTCTCGACAGAAAGGTTTTTGCAGGTTTGAATAAAATGTTATTTAATAACAGTAGTCATAAGCATATTTCCAGTAGCGTGCCTCAGACTTGCGTCGACAACTCAATCATCCTCGGTAATCATCGGCAAACTTCGACAGATGTTTGAACAGGCTCTTTCCGTTCTTTTTTTTAGTCGGACGTGCTACTTCGGCTCTTGCGTCATCAACCCGGAACTAAAATTCGATTCAGTTCGATTTAATGAACCGGTTTAACCGGTTACTTGCTGAGAACTGGCTCAAAAGAACGATTTGTTCAAGAACCGAACATCACTAAACAGCTCAACTGTAAATACTGTTAAATGGTCAGGTGTCCTTTCCCTAATATTTATCTTCAAATCTGGAATAACAAATGCAAAGCCAATATTTTCACTCTGAGGTTCCTTTGATCCATCAGTAAATATCGCAATAAAATACTTATGCATTATTGTTCTTAAACTTTTAACTATATCTGCCCAATTTCCTTTCCCTTTAAATCTTGTATATGCAAAATCTAAAATCAGTGGGGGAAACATCCAAGGTGGTGTCATTGGATAAGGATCACTTTGTGGGTTTTTTTATTTTATTTTATTTTTTTTTAAATCTGTGATAGGTGCTATATAAATAGTTTACTTACTTGCTAGTAAGTTGGTAGGTTAGTTAGTTGGTTGGTAGGCAGAAACAATCGCAACATGGAGGGGTTTGCAATACAGATGTTGTCTTATTTCCGACATGACAGTGTAGCCACCGTGCTGGACTACTGCGTCGTCTGAGGCAGTGACAGAAACGTAAGAAACTAGTATGCGTGGCTTTATTCTGTGCTGTCGTCTCCACCGGTCTCTCAACTCTTCCGGCAGCCCTCCTCTGTTGTCTCTGTTATGTTGTTGTACATGTCTGCTAGGCCGGCACTTTGCAACAACACAACCTTTCTGCAGTGACTTTCAGCATGTTTCCTATAACAACGTCTGACGTTTACGTTTTATGTGGTGTGACTGCCACATAAACCACGCAAAATCCGATCAGAGCTTGCTAAATCTGATCCGATTTCAATGCACAAAAATCAGATTTGGACTGACAGTCTGAACGTAAGTAGGTGTTTCTCAAAGGGAAGGCTGCGTCCCAACTACCACATCATCAATCGCCACCATCTCAATTTGAAGGATCCTTGGAAGGCAACTTTCTTTCCTCTTCCTTTATTCAGCTCATTTTGAAGAGAGAATCATCATGAATATATATATTTTCATGCAGTGACCATAGGGCGGGAACATGTGTGACACAGCAATGTGATCTCATGAGTTTTTGTGTATTTTTACGTGGTTCTACCACACGTACAATTACTGAATTTATAAATAAATTATATTTTCGAATTTAACTCCGCTGACTCATTTACTTATTTTGAAATTATAACATTTCATTCTCTTCAGTGTGACTTCTGGTGCAAACTCGTTTCAAAATTGTATAATGTTAAACAAGAATACACTTTAAACACTTCTGTAATCATTTAACCATTATTTACCATGTTATATTTATTCTGTTTTCCATGGAACAGCAAAGGCATTTTCTCAGTATAATCCTATGCTGTGACTGACAATAGAACCATAAAATACACCAAAACGCAACATAAATTTACAAAAGTATTCACTTTTATATGTGCGCTGAAATCCAAATATTTAGAATTCAGGCCTTTATTCTCCATTCTCAGCAGCGACCGCCAACGTCAAATTATGAATTCAAAAATCGCCGCCTCAAGAAGCGTTACGACACGTGTTGTGCCAAATTCGGACCTACCCCAAATTCCCAGTATAGGTGGGTTTAGGATTAGGTGTGGAGTTAGGATTAGGCAATCAGGTAGCGGCTTCAATAGAGTGGTGCAAGTATGATGTCAGAACCTGCAAGCCTGTGGTAAACATGACTTGACTATACGTTGATGTTTTGTTCTACAATGCACACTGCACACACTCACACCCCAAGCTGTCTTATCTAGTATACTTATTAAAAATGTACATTTTCAAAAATGAACATAACTGCTTCAAAATCTGCATTTTTGCTATGGATGTAATTTCCCCAAAAAAATTCTCAACGGGACCAGTGGTGAATTAGTCTTCCGGGTTCTGACTTCATAGCTGCTCCTCTATGAGGGGGATAATACTTTGACAGTCAAAATTAGGCACAACAACGGCAGTGATATCAAACGTTCATTGGCTCTTGCCTGCTTCATCACCAATTGTGACATGCCGTGTTTCGGTTGATGTACGCTCTTCACCGAGTGGATCGGGATAGTATTTCCAGTGATTCATAACTTAAATTCTGCTCATACAAAACTATTCTATACCTATTATATTATTTTTTTGTTTGTTTTTTTGTTTTTTTTTTGCAATAAATAAATTATTGTGATTTTACACTTGTCTGTTATGTTTTTCTTTACAACTGTACATAGTTTTAAGAAATGGGTAGGTTTAGAGGTAGGAGTGGGATTAGAGGCTCAAAATATTTTTAATGCTATATTGTCACTAAAATTGTAATTTTTCCTACACATTTCTATTACATTTTATATATTCTTATCTATAAAATTATGTTTGGGTTTGGGGGTAGGGTTAAGGGATCAAATGTATCTATAAAATGGTAAAAGGGCAATTACATGTACATGAATACTTTTATTATATAAAAGATTTGTAAATATTTCAGTTTTTAGCAGTAAACATAATGTTTACATTTAAATGTTGTCAATACATCCATATTGTACATTTCAGAATCTATCTCTACATACAAAACGTATGTTTTAAGTATTGTAGGGGAATTTACATGAAAGAAGACCAGGAGTCAGATGCAGTCAATTGAAGAACATTTTACTAAAGAATAGTTTGCAGTTTTATCAGCAGTCAGCTTCACTCAGCAAGGAGTTCATATGCTGCTCTGCATACACTCTCAAAAAAAACAGCTATTATAAACTGTCATCATGTCAGGCTTCTTGGCTCCAGTTTATCTGTGAGATGGTCATTTCACCTCCCCCTGCGTGCCAGTTGTTCACCTCAGACCGTCATGTTCTGTAACAAGAGGGTACTAAAACAAACACAGACAGACACACAGACTCTTCAAGGTCTGAGTTGGTCGAGCTCTAGCTCTGACCAGGAAACTTTCCCAAAACATACTGATAAGGTATACTTTCTCTCAGTAAGAGGTTCAGACAATTTTTGTCATAATTCTCTAGTGATTGAAGATGTAGAGTAAGAAAAATGCTTTAACTAAGAATTGGTCATGTAGGAGACAGGCCTGAGTGACCGCAGTGACCTAGGCTGCCATGTTCAGCTAAAAGCGTAAATATGTTTTAGCATGTGTTGGGTGTTTATCTCATAGAATCAGAGGATATATATTGAAGTGGCAGTGGATTCCGGAATCCAGTCCTTCAGTATTACAGTTTTTCTGAATTGCTAAAACGCATTTCTTGAAACCATCACTCATTTTCTCACAACATTAAACACAAATCCAAATCCTCTTGACTCTTCTGGCAAAATCAAACAATTGCCTCAACTTTCACCTGTTCTCAAAATCAAACAAAGCTTTCAGATCATACACACATGAGTCAATATAAGCACTACAGTTCATTCATTAGACACCACATCAACAAATGGAGAACACAGCATCCAGAACATGAGGTTACAGGGAAAAAAAATGTATATTGCATGCAGTAAAAAATGTTGCAATTACATAAAGTATATTAATCAAAAGCTAGATATGGTGAATATATCGTATACTGTGTACTGCAAGTATATTGTATTGAATATTGTATGGTAACACTTCAACACTTTTACTGTAAAAATACAGCAGTCTAAACGCAAAAGGTCAAAGAAAACTCTAAATGAAAAGTATGTTACAGTACTGTACACTCAAAGTTGTGCAACTGCAAAATCAAGGTCAGTGAGAGATTGATTTTGCCTCAGCGACACGTCTTTATGCTAGGTCCGGCCTAAGTCAAGTCCTCTTTATTTTTAAAGTGCTTTATACAATACAGATTATTTCAAAGCAGCTTTACAGTGATAACAGGAAAATAATGATCAGTGATGCAAAGAGAGTTCATTTCGGCTGTACAGCAGCAACACTATTTTTGTCATTGTTTAGCTGAAGTCAGTTCAGTGTTGATTCAGTTCCGTTGTAAAGATCATTACAGTTTTTTATGATTGCTTAAGCACAATTTTAAAAACAAGGCTCATTTTGTCAAAACACTACACACAATTCACACATCCACACACACAAGTAGCAGAGCACCTCAGTTCTTTTGCAAAATGAAACACTTCTTTCAAAATTTTACAATAATTTAACACAACCCAATTTTGACACCGTATGGCACACACATGGTTCATACAATCTGATTCTGTTTGATTCATTTACACACTGCTGTTCTCAATCTTAAACACTTGTAAAATTTCTACTTTTCTAATGATATAATCTAGGTTCGATTTTTTTTTTTCAGAGATATTGTTAGAGTGAAGTATATGAATATATTGACCAAACAGTACACACAAGACCAGTACTGCATATTGATGAAAATATTTATTTCTCTCCACATTGTAAAATCATTTGATTCATTCATGCATTTTCAAAGGTTTGTTTTTTATATCTGCTGGTTGGGCTGAACTCTCTGTCCAGCCTCTCTCAATGTCAACCCATGGGTACTCAGTACTCATGGTCAACCAAGGTTGCACGAATCGCATCTGATAAAATTTGGTCCCCGTCTTCTTTGTCCACGTCCTTCTCCAGGTCTACCTCTTTCTCACCCTCTCTTCCTCTCTTCCTCTCTTCCCCTCTCTACCCCCTTCGCCTCCCTTCCCCTCTCCCCCTCTCTTCCCCCCTCTCCCCCTCTCTTCCCCCCTCTTCCCCCTTCCCCCCTCTTCCCCCTTCCCCTCTCTTCCCCCTTCCCCTCCCTTCCCCCTTCCCCCTTCCCCTCTCCCCCTCTCTTCCCCCTTCCCCTCTCCCCCTCTCCCCCTCTCCCCCTCTCTTCCCCCTTCCCCTCTCCTCCCCCTCTCCACCCCCTTCCCCTCTCCACCCCTCTACCCCCTTCCCCTCTCTACCCCCTCTCCCCCTCTCTATCCCCTCTCCCCCTCTCTATCCCCTCTCCCCCTCTCTATCCCCTTCTCCTCTCTTCCCCCCCTTCTCCTCTCTTCCCCTCTCTCTTCCCCTCTCTCTTCCCCTCTCTCTTCCCCTCTCTTACCCTCTTCCTCCACGGGCTCCCCTTTCTCATCCTCACTCTTCCTCTTACTGCGACGTTGCCTTCCATTTTTGTTGAAGACAGGTAAACTCACCTGTTGCCTTTTTATAGTGCTTACCCCTGATCGTTGAGTTTACAATTAAGCACCTAAGTGTCTACACACCTAATGGCTGTTTGATCAATTGGTTTATAGGGGTGGTATTTTGGAAAGCAGTGCCTTGAAATGGCAAAGAAGTGACATCAGGTTAGATTATAGTGCTTATAGTGGTGCAGATCTGGGCTGAGGTTTTGCTCCTTGAGTGTCAGTTTAAATAATTGTGCTGTGCATGTCATTTTAGTGTGTTAGCAATTGGAAAAAACTGTAATCTATAAAGCAGGTCTGGAGAAAACAGTGATGTCATCGTCCAGCTCAGTTCAGTTCTCATTCAATAGTGTCAGTGCAGTCAGATCAATCATATTGTTGAATATTATTGAATATTGTTAAGGACTCTACATCACAGGCAATGTAGTCTCTTGCCAGGCAAAGGGAAAAACCTTCTGTTGTGCCAGATCCAGCCTTGACAACATTCTCCACACCTTGCTTTCTCATCCTCAGCCTCTTCCTCCTCGTCCACCATCTCTTACACGTACTCTTTCTCCTCTCCCTCTCAGATTGTTTCCCTCTGTTGTTGGTATCAACATTCAGTGCACCTATGTCACCTGTGCACCTGAACAGGCCTATATTGTGTACAGTTGGCTTAATCACATCATTAGAAATAAGTGTGAACAATTTTGAGTTGTTGTGTGTAAATGATGACAACTGTGTTTTAGTGGTGTTTAACTTTTGCCTCTTGTGTTTACTGTTTTGTGACTCAAATGTATCACAGTGTGAAATGTGTTTTATTGAGTGAGAATGTGTTTAGAGTTTAGCAAAAAGAGTGCATGAGATTTGCAAACAGTGTCTAACTGCATGAACTTGTTTAAGGTTTTGCAGAAAGAGTGATTTATTTGACAAATTGGTTTAGACTATTGAGAATTTGGTTCAGAGAATGAGGTTTAGTGTTTTAGCAATTCAGAAAAACTGTAATACCTATGTATTAACAATGAGACCAGGCTGGACATAGCCATGCTCGCTTTCTAGACCATCTCATTCTAGTGTTTAATGCTGAGAAGGACTCTAGCCTACTAGCCTCCAAAGGAATGGACTATAGGAAGCATGCAGCCTCACTAGGATGCAGCCTTATCTTTGAGAAGCACCTAGTGTGTCAGTTAAGAGAGACTGTTACGTCCCTCGTTAGTTAGATGTTAAAATGTCTAGCATGTTATCAGACATAACAAAAATGATGAGCGTGTGTGCGTTTCAGATAGTAGGGGAACGGCAAAAGAATGACCCAAGATCAACAACCTCGATTGAAAAAGATTTAATTCGTGATTATGGCCATAAAGTAAAGTAATAAGGTGAAAAGTAACAAAGTTGTAAAAAATAAAGAATTACAAAATATACAAGTAGACAGGATCAAGCAAAAATCAACAAACGGGGAGAGAGAGAGCGAGCAAACGAGTGGTGCTTAAATAAAAAAACACAACATAACAAAACTCCTCTAACTGAAGATTTAAGAAATAAACTAACAACAAAAGATGTAAAAAAAAAAAAAATCTTCAGCGTCCGAAAACGCCATAACTAAACTACCTAACTAACCAAAACAAAACATACAAATATTAGCACCACCGCTAAACCTGGTGTGCCTAATACATGAGTTGAACTACGTGTTTGGAAATGTAGGTCGCGACCTGCTTACTTGACTCACAACCTCTCTTATCCCTTTTCCTTTTACTGCGTTAGATGACAACATGAGATGAAGCATCAGAGTAACAAATCAAACATAGTCACACCTCAAGCATCTAACACACACCAACAAACAAACATGAACATAAACAGAACTGATCGAACTGCTAAGGTGTAGTAGCAGTAAACCCTGAATTTTTAATCAGACTCTCGGACTGGACTCTCGAACGAGAGACCGTTGTCACAGAGCGTGCCCTCTCCCCAAAGTCAAAGAGCGTGTCTCCCATTGCAGTTTGCGCCATTAATAAACAGCCTCAGGACCAATGATTAGGATGTTTCCTAAGGCAGCTTTCACGCCCTAGATAAAGTGTCAGCAATGATATTTTCAGAACCCTTTTTGTGCTTTATAATCAAGTTATAGTTCTGCACAATCAACGACCAACGCATAAGGCGTTGATTGTGGTTATACATTCGAGTCAAGAACACCAAAGGGTTGTGATCGGTGTACACCGTAACAGGAAGAACAGATGATCCTACATAAACTTCTGCATAAAACTCCTACATAAAACTGTAACGCCAGAATCAGACCTAAAGCTTCCTTCTCGATGGTAGAATAATTTCGTTGATGTCGGTTGAATTTTCGAGAAAAATAATAAATTGGATGCTCAAGACCTTGGATGCTCATGCCTAACGCACTAGCGTCCACTTCCATCTTAAAAGCACGTGAAAAATCCGGAGCAGCGAGGACAGGTGCAGTGGTCAACAACAGTTTACAGAATGTAACATACAGATACAGAATGTACAGAGTAGTGGGTCCCCAGGACCAGACTCATAGAAATACGGTGAAACACAAGGTGCAGGTTTATTGGTGCACAAACGTGAACAAGGTACCCCGTTTTCTGCTTCTCCCTATCATGGCGGATGGCAGCAAGTAACAAGTGGAGGAAAACGGGCAAAATCCACAGAATAAGAGAGAAAATTTCTTGTTATGCCTTTGGATGTCAGAATCGGAATGCAAAAAAAGATTTGACATAAACAATAGGTCTATATACACATATGCAGTTCATAGGGGACAGTTACAGCATGAAATAATATTCAAACCTATAACATTTAAACATATAACATTTTTATCTCCCAATTCTGACTTTTTTTTCTCTAATTTGCAAGTTTATATCTCTCAATTCTGACTTTATAACTCGCAATTGTGAGTTTATATCACTATTCTGAGGGGGGGAAATAAATTGTGAGATATAAACTCGGAATAGCGAGAAAAAAAAGTCAGAATTGTGATACTGGAAATTACCTTTTTTACTCTTTTATTCTGTGGCTTTATTTCGAATGCTACTGCAGAACTGTCATTCCCTTTCGAGGGAATGTTGAGTTGATGGGCCCCATTGACTTCCATAAAGAAGTGGGGGGGGGGAAACTGTTCATCAACTGTTTGGTTACCAACATTCTTCAAAATATCTTCTTTTGTGTTCAGCTGAAGAAAGAAATGCATATAGGTTTGGAACAACTTGAGGGTGAGTAAATGATGACAGAATTTACATTTTTGGGTGAACTATCCCTTTAATACGAGAAACATGGTAGATAGGTGGACACAACGGAGGGTGTGGGCTAGCTAAAGCTGCACTGCTGCCAGACTGATCTCCACTCTTTGTGAAGAGCCACATCCTCTGTCCGCAGATGTACCTGGGTGCCACATTCCAATGACGGTCAGCCCTGGGAAGGGAACAGAGGGGGATGATAACCAAGGTAACACATAAACAGGAAAATCCCAGTCAAAGACATATGCAAGGAGTTGTGAGAGTATTCAGCCCACATCAGCTGCTCACTCCAGGTAGAGGGGTTATGGGAGGCCAGACATTGGAGCATCCATTCAAAATCCTGGTTCGCCCACACTGTCTGACTATTGGTTTGTGGAACACCAACGACAGACTGGCGGTGGCCCAATCTGATAGCAGAATTCCTCCCAGAAATGTCTAAGACCACATCATCTGGAAAACCATGGATTAGGCCATATAGCTTGCCTCTGGAACAAAGAGCAGACTTCCATTAGGGCTCACCTGAGGTGAGGTATAATCAGGATGGGGGGAGAAGAAAAAGTTAGCTAAACAGATAAAATGTATGCAGACCAAATACAGACTACATTTAAATTCTACATTTCTTCCCTTATTGATGTCGTGGAGTTGTCCAAGTTACCCCATAAGGGGTAAAATTGAGGCCTTTGATCATATGGATGAAGGTGTGTGTGTGTAATCAGAAAGGACCCACATTTGGCACAAATGCCACCCACACAGCGAACTCATTGCTGTAATGAGGAACACTGTGACTGATGGAATAATTAAAGAAATTAGTGATTCATGGTTTATGGTGAAAGTAGTGTGAACAAGAGACCCAACTAGAACTGAAATAATTTCCATTGTATTTTGCTACTTCAATGAAAAATACTTGAAATTGAGGACTGTTACAGTGCAGTGCAGGGATGATGAAGAGAGAGAGTTGAAACTGGGATCTTTTGCACCAGTTTTTTTTTAATTTTGTTAATAGTTATTTCAATTTTACAGAATTTTGTTATTAAAAATTTTAATGTGTAAAAATAGGGTAAACTAGACTAGAGAGAGCTGCCACATAAAATTAATTCTGACACAGTAGGTTTGAATAGTTTTAGTCTCTCAAAATGACAAAAACATTTAGAATTATCTTTCAATGTATTACTATTCTGAAATTACCTTTCAATTAACCTTTTAATTAAAACCTCAGATTAAAATGCCCTGTAGGTGTCATTGTTGTTCAATCATGCTAAAACATTCTGCAAGGATAGAATACAGACCTTTTAACAGGCATGAAGGATGCGGACAAAGAGGAAAAGAATGTATTCTACAAACTGCTGTAAGACTGCACGAATGATATACCCAATCACAATGTCAAGCTTCTCATTGGCGACTTCAACAAAACACCTACAGAAATACCTATAAGACGATCCAAAAGAAGACCTGGAGATCACCAGATGATGCCTCAAATAATGAAATTGATTATACCTGTGCTGGTGGAAGGTGGCACTTGGCTCTTCTAGACGTGAGAGAACACTGTGGGGCCGGACATTGGGTCTAACCACCATCTCCTGAGATCCACACTTAGGCTTTGATTCAAGAGAAAGCAAGAATGACAGTGAAGAGGTGAAGGGAGAGGCCACAACCAAGGTCAAACAAAGTTGCCAGGCTTACTGTAAGGCTCTCTACATTGTCCGTGATCTGGATAGAGCAAGGATCAACTCCAACGCTTCCATTACAGATTAGACTGGCAAGATCCTGCAGAGCACAGAAGGACAAAATACATGTTGCGTTGAGGACTCCAAGTAGACATAGAATTGGCCTGCCCTTACTGCAACATATGACTTCAGTGCCACTATTCCTGTTACTGACCTGACAGCCAACATGGACGCAATCATGGCCGATGAAGCAAGGAAAGTGATACAAGCCTTGAAGAGCAGCAACGCTCAAGGGCTGGATGCCAAAACTGCTGATGCAAGGCAGCGACAGCAAATGGCCATGCTAATTAAACTGTTCAATGGGCGCTGACAAGCTTAATGTGTCCCCAGCGACTGGAGAAAAGGTTTGATTGTTAAACTACTAAAGAGAGGAATAACGCCTCTGATTGCAACACTTGACCTAAGCCCCTCCCCTCGAACGCAGATGAGCCAATGGCAGTTGAGGATCAGTTGCACGGGGACCGGAACTGGGACATCTTTAGGTTTCAGCGCCATAGAGAATTATTGGAAGATCTGAAGCATCCACATGCTCTGTAGACACTGTCCTTCTCTTCCCATAAAGTAGCCCAGATTGCTATGGCCCCATGAGTTCCCAGGGTCAGGTGCAACAAGAGGAATGTGAGGACTCAAATGCAAAGTTCAAATAGCCTCTTTATTTGAGGCAAAACAAGCACAACCCTGAATAGGGAAAAAGAGCACCGTCCAGGGCATGACTGGAGCAAAGCAAGTGGACAGGACAACGGACATTAAACAATGAACACACAGGGTTCTTCTCAATACTCAAATACTTGCTTCCTCGTTTCCTTGCTTCTCCTTCCTCCAGCCTGTGACCCGGAAACTGATTAGCCAAAGTTAGCCATCTTGAAGGACATCTCAAATCTAATTGAACCATGAGGAGGCGAGGAATGGGGAATAAGGAAGCTTCCAGAAGAGACTAAGCGTGAAGATTCACAGGTGTATCCTATGCGGAAGTGTTTCTTATCAAAAAACCTGACACATATATATTCTCTTCCCTTTTCACAAGTATAGATAATATGGCTGTATAAGCCATTTTGCCTCCACATTTGTTTTAAGGTGGAATGTATCACATGTAGTTTTATTATAGAAATATATTATATTCAAAATCTGATCCTGATGCAATTTTTTTTTTTTATGCAGATCCACGATGCATGAGATAAGAATAAAATAAAATTAATTATTTACAGTAAAATAAAACAAAAACAATCTGTCACACCCAATGGAGCCTCATGCATTTAACATACTGGGCTGCAAATACTTCCCCGGCGTCGGCTGTGGCTCCCCCAGAGGCATCCGCTCTCAAACTTTCTGTCACGGCCTGGAAGGCAGCTTCAGTCCCAGAGCCACCGGAGCTACAGGGATGGCTGTTCTGTCACAGCCACGGAGGTTGTCCCTGCCTGTTCTGTCTCAGGCACGGAGGCCGTTCCTGGGTTTCCTGTGTTTCCTGATGTTTCTGTCATGGCCATGGAGGCTATCCTTGTCTGTTCTGTCACAGCCAGGAGTGCCGAGGTCCCTAAGTTTAATGTCCTTGCTCTGCAATGGCCTCCTGAGCCCTAGTGGTCTTCTTCTCCACCACAGTACCCTGCTCCTCCTGGTGGTCCCCTGCTCTGCCCTTGTGGTTCCTTGCTCCACCTTTGTCCCTAGTTCTGCCTTGGTGTCTTACTCCATCTTGGTCCCCTGATCTGCTGGGCCCACTTCCACCTCACTGTGTCAGTTCTTGGCAGTCTTGTTGGTTAACTCAGTTCTATTACTCATGTTACCTTGTTTCCTGGTTCTTGTGTTTGAACATTCTTGTTGTTGTTATTATTATCATTATTATTATTATTATTATTATTATTATTATTAAAACACTTCTGCATTCGGTTGCAACTCTCCTCCCTCCCATCATTGTACCGCATCATTTTTCACAGATGCTGGTAAACCTGATGACTCTGTTGACAATGTAGCCTGCAAGATGGATGATATCTTTGTGAGTTTTTGTGAGGTCACGTGCTGTTCTGTTTACTGCCATTAGCTGTTCCACTCTGACTGACAGTGACATTTTGCCCAGGAAGTCTGCCAAAAAACTACTGTCATTTATTCTGGGTTAGAGATCGCAAACCAAAACTGGGCCAATCAGCAGTGTTGTCAACTTAGTGACTTTGTCACTAGATTAGTGACTTTTCAGACCCCTTTAGCGACCCCTTAAAAAAAGCAACTAGTGACAAATCTAGCAACTTTTCTGCTTCTTCCACGAGCGTCACAGCGTCACAGCATTTTTGTTTCCAGGTGGACCGTTAAAGAACACGACACACACGTTTCCTCGGACATCCTGTAGAATTCAACCAATTAGATGAAGACTTCAAAAACCCTCAAGTGTTTCCAGTTAAGTGTGTCAAATGCATCCGACGTTTAGCCAGCAGTCTGTGAGTGGGATGTCTGAGGCTGAGACTACCATATCATACTTTTTCTGTTGTCTGACAGAAAATATGTAAATGGAAGCAGCTTTATTGGACGATATATTATATTAAAATACAGTATGTGACGAGTATGTAAATTATAAAAAAGTGTGTAAAGTATATAAACTATGTAAATTAGAAGAGAAAACAGATGGCATATTATGTCATCTACAGCAACATTTAGTGACTTTTTGAGCAGGCTTTAGGTAAGGCAAGGCAAGTTTATTTATATAGCACATTTTATTCACAATGGTAATTCAAAGTGCTTTACACATAAGAAATAAAAAATATAACCTGAATCACTAAGTTCAGGGTACCCCTATTTGGAGTGAAAGAAAAGCTACTTAGCTACTTTCCACTGAAAATAATATGCAACAATCAGCTTTAAGCAAAATGCATATATCTGATGAAATAAAACTCTGTATCTCTTGCTCCAAATTAGCAGGTTATATAAAAGCATTTGAGACAATATTGCCAGACGTTTGCTGATAATTAATTATTATATTTATTTTATATGAATATTTATAATTATTTATAATTTATTTAACGGCAGTTCGTATCCTTCTCTCCCAAGGGGACCGCTCACTTGAGTCACACGCAGGACTTCCTGGACTTATACCACCTGGTTCACTATGACGACGAAAGCCTGTCTGTGTTTTTCCAGGCAGGTCTCAGCACAGAACAGGAGCACACCGGCCAGAAGATGGACCTTGAGGGATCTCCCAGGAGTTCATGGACTGGGACCCTTTACCATCGGTGAGATGGAGGATCACAATGCAGCCATCCACACCACCACCAACCCAACAGACATCAAGCCTGATCCCACCACAGACGTGGAGCCTCAGCCCGCCATGATGCCAGCGCCAGAGCAGAAGCCTGAGCCCAATATTGTCCTGGAGCCTGAGCCATACAAGTCTGACCAGGTGTGTGAGCCAGCAACATCTGTCCCAGAGGGATTACTAGTAGAGTATAAGGGGATTGTGTAGAGCCCTGTCCTGTCAACTAAAGCGAATGTGGATGAGCTGAACTCTGAGCCCCTGATTTATTTGGGGTATAAAGATCCTGTCTGTTCCGCATCAGCCAAGAGGGCCGTTCCTGAAAATTCTGCCTGTTCCGCGTCGGCCAAGAGGGCTGCTCCTAAAAAATTCTACCTGTCCTATATCGGCCAAGGAAGCCGCTTTTAGATTGTTTGTATGTTCAGTATCGGCCAGGAAGGCCATTTTATTAACCCCCTACTTGCACTTCCCAGTTTTTCAGCCCTGTCCTCACTGCCTCTCATCAGCCCTTCGTCTTCTCCTGCGATGTCTGCTCTGTGCACTGTGTATTCACCTCAGGCTAATTGTTCGCCCGGCTCAGCCCTGGACTGTCGATCCCATTTGCTCCACCTAGAACCACCGAGCCCATCACTCCGCCTCGGCCCCTTTGACCTGTCGGCTCCTCTGTTGCTCCTTGCCCCCTCGGCTACACCTGGGACCACCGTCCCTACGGCTCTACCAGGCTTCCTCGTTCCTCCAGCTCCACCATGGTCAGTTGTCGTTCTGCCATTAAATTTATGGGCCGTAGTCTATGGCTCGTCCCTCCACCCCTTTGACTCCGTCGGGCTCCGCCTTTTTTCACAGATGATTTTTTCTGGCTCGCTAAATATTGCGCTGTTTGCTCCGCCTTGGCTACTGTGGTCATCCCCTTTGCCTGCTCCGCATCCCCTGCCTAAGCTTCCTCCTGCCCTCATCTGTTGGACTTGTTTTTTTGTTATTATAGTTAAGGCTTGTAGTCACAGCTTCTTGATGTGAGGGAAATGTTAGGGTTATGTTCTGTTTTCTATTTTTGTGCATGATTCCTATGTTCTAGTTTTCAAACCTCGAGTTGACAGAGAACATTTATATTGAGCGTTGTGAGCACACTGAACCTGATCTAAACCAGGTTGGATTTGTATGGTTTTGTCAACTCTAACCCTACTCTAAAACTCAGTTTGTTCAGCTAGCTTCAAGCAACAGGCCACAGATGATGTAGGCTGACTATTTATGATGACATAACCATTATAATAGTGGCCTTATGTTCACAGTCAAAGTTTACTATTGATATTTTTTCGTTTGTGTAATTTTATTTTTCTCCAACAGTTCATATGCCTATGGGATTTTATATATTTTCTCCAACAATATGCATATAGAATGGTACATAAAACAAATTCAAAAGTAAAAAAGGGTTTTAAATAATAAATCAGCCAGTGAATTCCAAGTGATCAAAGGCTTAGTGCGTTCCATTTAAACCTTATGCACGAGTTCTGCCAGTAGTGGGAACTCGTGCAACGTAAGCAATGATGCACATCCGAGTCCACGAGATGAAGGGAAGTTAGTGAGTGAAGGCCATAACAATTTGGACTGGAACGCAGCCCTGTGTGGGCTCGGCAAAAGTGTGCATCGAGGGCGCATATCAACCGCAAAGAGGATGCTTGCGAACAGCCTTCTGAAACCTAAAATGACAAATTGGACACCCTATGGTCTCATGTGCTTTGTTCGAAATCACCCCCTATACCCTCATTCACTATTCCCTACATTACTCCACTAATATACACCGCGTTACAAATTCTTATGCAAATTGGATGTAAGTGTCATAAACATTACATTTTTTGTTTTTCAATTAAACTCATGGATGGTATTGTGTCTCAGGGCTCTTTGGATCACTGAAATGAATCTCAAACACTTGTGATAATTAGTCTGCCAGATGAGCCCAATTAAAGGAAAAGTACTTAAGAAGGACGTTCCACATTATTAAGCAGGCCACAGGTTTCAAGCAATATGGGAAAGAAAAAGGATCTCTCTGCTGCCGAACAGAGTCAAATAGTGCAATGCCTTGGGCAAGGTATGAAAACATTAGATATTTCACGAATACTTAAGCGTGATCATCGTACTGTGAAGAGATTAGTGGCTGATTCAGAATGAGGAAGGCTTCTGCCAGACAAATTCATCGGATTAAGAGAGCAGCTGCTAAAATGTCATTACAAAGCAGCAAACAGGTATTTGAAGCTGCTGGTGCCTCTGGAGTCCTGCGAACCTCAAGGTGTAGGATCCTCCAGAGGCTTGCAGTTGTGCATAAACCTACTATTCGGCCACCCCTAACCAATTCTCACAAGCAGAAAAGGTTGCAGTGGGCCCAGACATACATGAAGACTAATTTTTAAACAGTCTTGTTTACTGATGAGTGTCGTGCAACCCTGGATGGTCCAGATGGATGGAGTAGTGGATGGCCACCATGTCCCAACAAGGCTGTGACGTCAACAAGGAGGTGGCGGAGTCATGTTTTGGGCCGGAATCATGGGGAGAGAGCTGGTAGGCCCCTTTAGGGTCCCTGAACGTGTGAAATGACCTTAGCAAAGTATGTAGAGTTTCTGACTGACCACTTTCTTCCATGGTACAAAAAGAAGAACTGTGCCTTCTGTAGCAAAATCATCTTCATGCATGACAATGCACCATCTCATGCTGCAAAGAATACCTCTGTGTCATTGGCTACTATGGGCATAAAAGATGAGAAACTCATGGTGTGGCCACCATCCTCCCCTGACCTCAACCCTATTGAGAACCTTTGGAGCATCCTCAAGCAAAAGTTCAATGGATGCAAGAATTGTGAAGGTGATATCAAATGAGGTCCTATGTTAAGATGTAACTTGCCCTGTTAGGATGTTTTTGATTGAAATAGCTTTTGATTTCAGTAAATATGACCACCTAATGCTGCAAATTCAGCAAATGCCCGTTTTCAGTTCTTTACAACCTATAAAATGTTTTAACTCTGTTATGCATAATAATTTGGAACAGTGCATTTTCAGTTTTTTATTTTTGAAATAAATACTGTTATCATTAGGAAGTTTGTTCAATAAAATTTGAATTATACCCTAATGGTTGATGACTGAATTATACTGACTGTCATTTGCATTGACTAATTATGAAAATCAGAGAAAAATATAATTTAAAACGCGGTGTAGTCCACTTGAAGGAGTAAATGAAAATGATTAAGTGAACATCAGTTGTACGCTCGTTATTGTGGGATTGAATGAGTGCGCTCAATAACGTCCACTATGGTTTCGGACACCACTACAAATGACTGTCCCTTCAAAAGGTGCCCTATTTAAGGGTATAGGGGGCGATTTCGGACACGGCCATTGATTTAACGGACACACGCACGCGGCAGCCATCGTAAGTCCACAAGACCGAAAGTGCATGTGAAGGGTGCTATTTGGAACAGGGCTATGCTATTTGGAACAGGGCCATGCTATTTACACTATCTTTGTGCATCGTTCTGTGGAAAAATAAGTGTCCCATGCACCCCTGGATCTGTAAACATAGAGCACATACAGTGGGGAGAACAAGTATTTGATACACTGCTGATTTTGCAGGTTTTCCTACTTACAAAGCATGTAGAGGTCTGTAATTTTTGTCATAGGTACACTTCAACTGTGAGAGACAGAATCTAAAACAAAAATCCAGAAAATCATATTGTATGATTTTTAAATAATTAATTTGCATTTTATTGCATGACATAAGTATTTGATCACCTACCAACCAGTAAGAATTACGGCTCTCACAGACCGTTTTTCTTTAAGAAGCCCCCCTGTTCTCCACTCATTACCTGTATTAACTGCACCTGTTTGAACTCGTTACCTGTATAAAAGACACCTGTCCACACACTCAATCAAACAGACTCCAACCTCTCCACAATGGCCAAGACCAGAGAGCTGTGTAAGGACATCAGGGATAAAATTGTAGACCTGCACAAGGCTGGGATGAGCTACAGGACAATAGGCAAGCAGCTTGATGAGAAGGCAACAACTGTTGGCACAATTATTAGACAATGGAAGAAGTTCAAGATGACGGTCAATCTCCCTCGGTCTGGGGCACCATGCAAGATCCCACCTCGTGGGGCATCAATGATCATGAGGAAGGTGAGGGATCAGCCCAGAACTACACGGCAGGACCTGGTCAATGACCTGAAGAGAGCTGGGACCACAGTCTCAAAGAAAACCATTAGTAACACACTACGCCGTCATGGATTAAAATCCTGCAGTGCACGCAAGATCCCCCTGCTCAAGCTAGTGCATGTCCAGGCCCGTCTGAAGTTTGCCAATGACCATCTGGATGATCCAGAGGAGGAATGGGAGAAGGTCATGTGGTCTGATGAGACAAAAATAGAGCTTTTTGGTCTAAACTCCACTCACCGTGTTTGGAGGAAGAAGAAGGATGAGTACAACCCCAAGAACACCATCCCAACCGTGAAGCGTGGAGGTGGAAACATCATTCTTTGGGGATGCTTTTCTGCAAAGGGGACAGGACGACTGCACCGTATTGAGGGGAGGATGGATGGGGCCATGTATCGTGAGATCTTGGCCAACAACCTCCTTCCCTCAGTAAGAGCATTGAAGATGGGTCGTGGCTGGGTCTTCCAGCATGACAACGACCCGAAACACACAGCCAGGGCAACTAAGGAGTGGCTCCGTAAGAAGCATCTCAAGGTCCTGGTCTCCAGACCTGAACCCAATAGAAAATCTTTGGAGGGAGCTGAAAGTCCGTATTGCCCAGTGACATCCCCGAAACCTGAAGGATCTGGAGAAGGCCTGTATGGAAGAGTGTGCCAAAATCCCTGCTGCAGTGTGTGCAAACCTGGTCAAGAACTACAGGAAATGTATGATCTCTGTAATTGCAAACAAAGGTTTCTGTACCAAATATTAAGTTCTGCTTTTCTGATGTATCAAATACTTATGTCATGCAATAAAATGCAAACTAATTACTTAAAAATCATACAATGTGATTTTTCTGGATTTTTGTTTTAGATTCCGTCACTCAAAGTTGAAGAGTACCTATGATACAAATTACAGACTTCTACATGCTTTGTAAGTGGGCAAACCTGCAAAATCGGCAGTGTATCAAATACTTGTTCTCCCCACTGTAACTGCTGATAATAGTGTTATAGGCAGGTAACAAGTATGAACTCTTAATAATTGTAGTAATATTTCTTATTTTGAAGTGAAAATTAGTAATACCATGTTTTCTGTAGGCTATATACTCAATAAAATGAATGCATTACTCTTAATTTAATTAAAGAAAGTTTTTACACACAATTTAATTTAGGCTATTTCTTTTAAATTAAACCAGTTTAGTTGGATTATGTCAAATTAATTTACTGTAATATGTTTAACAATTTTTTTTTTTATTCATTTACTGAAGTTTAAATAATTCAAAGACTAGTGTCAGTAAAGTCATTTAGTCACTGAGTGAAGCTACTAATCTTACTGCATAACTGTCATAGCTGGCGACCAGGCACAATATACAGTAGGTGGCGGTAATGCTCCAAAGCAGTGGGTGCGCATTAAACAACAACAAGAAGAAGAACATTGCGCATTAGCAAGAGATGAGTGTATAACACATTGATTAACCTAATAGAAAATAAAGTTGCTGTATCGCCGCTTTTAAATACAACAACACACATATATATTTGGCATGTTAAACATGTAGGAGTGAACATATTGTCATGCACTGTGTTCGACATGTGACGAGATATAATTCCATGTTATTGGGAGGCAGGTAAGGTTGTGTAAAGATTGTGTAAACTGGCATTTCATTTCATTTTCAAATATTCATAGTTGCTGCAAGTCACGGTTTCAGTTTTAAGCGATTAGTATCAGATTTCTGCCACCATATGATTTGTAAGAAGATGTGCGAATTGTTCCGTTGATGTTGTTGTTGTTATTGTTTTTTCTTTTCTTTTTTCTATCGTTTGAGTAGATTGTGATTGTTGATGATGGTTAGCAGTTTGTTTAGATGTTCATTTATAATTTTTCTCCTCTGCCTGAACACAGAAAGCTTCAATTAGATGACATAGATAATGCACCTGTATAAGTATTATAATACTGATTTTAAATAAATGCATACAAATTATTTATTTATGTATTTATTTGCATATAATTAACATATAAACATTTATATATTTAAAATATAAAATGTACGCATATTATTTTATTTTAATACAGGGCAGTGGCAGTCCAGGACCGGATTTGAAGGACCCTCCGATTAGTCCAGTATAATGACTGTGAAATGAGTTTTGTGTAGATTTGCTTTACTTTATTTAAAACCTTCTGTCCTGGGCCAAGTTGTGTAAACAATGCTGAAGTGGTTTTCGGCAGATGAGCCCGGCTCATCTCATGGAGTGAGTATTAAACATTCTTTAGTTCAAATATCTCATAATGCAGATTATTTTTTTGTGATGTATGTAATGCCTCCTCTAGGGAAATCAGCCTTAAATGTTTAGTGTGGGAATGTCTAGGAGTGAACTGCATCTTTTATTCAGAAATAATTCTAAATGTGTCATGTCAACGTATTTATTTATTTGGTGAGATGCCGTGCGTGTAATAATCAAGTCATTCGGTTATCGCAAAATAATCCCCTTCAGGGTAATACAAGCCCCCAAACACACACCTTCCACAGTGGGATCCTGATCACCCTGGGTGATTTATGATGATAACCTTTTGAGTGTATATTATCTATTACATATATGTTCATCATCATTAATAGATCCTTTGCTTGTCTCAGGCTCCTGGCTCCCCGTCAGTGGACACAGGCACTGACATGCGATTTTCTGAGATCACTGAGCAGCTGACGCAAATGCAGGAACTTGTGGCTCATTTAAAAGAGTTGATCAGGGAGAAGGATGCAGCACTCAGCAATAAAGATGGACAAGTCAAGGTAACTTTCAATTGTGAAAAATATGTTCAATGGTTTAGTGGCGTGATGCCCATTGTTTTTATTTAGTTTATTCAAAGATACATTAAGCTGCTGTGCAAACATACAATTACTTGATTAAATCTCTTTTATAAATAAACATGTTTTTAAGAAGGGCTCAGTCCTGCTCGTTTTGCAGAGCAGGATACAGTGCATCCAGAAAGTATTCACTTTTTCCACATTTTGTTATGTTACAGCCTTATTCCAAAATGGATTAAATTAATTATTTGTTTTCTCAATTCTACAAACAATACCCCATAATTACAACATGAAAGACGTTTGTTTGAAATCTTCGCAAATTTATATAAAAAAAACACATGTACATAAGTATTCACAGCCTTTGCCATGACACTCAAAATTGAGCTCAGGTGCATCCTGTTTCCACTGATCATCCTTGAGATGTTTCTACAACTTGATTGGAGTCCACCTGTGGTAAATTCAGTTGATTGGACATTATTTGGAAAGGCACACATATGTCTATATAAGGTCCCACAGTTAACAGGATTGTATCGAGGCACAGATCTGGGGAAGGGTACAGAAAAATTTCTGCAGCATTGAAGGTCCGAATGAGCACAGTGGCCGCCATCATCCGTAAATGGAAGAAGTTTGGAACCACCAGGACTCTTCCTAGAGTTGGCCGCCCGGCCAAACTGAGCGATCGGGGGAGAAGGGCCTTAGTCAGGGAGGTGACCAAGAACCCGATGGTCACTCTGACATAGCTCCAGCGTTTCTTTGTGGAGAGAGGAGAACCTTCCAGAAGAACAACCATCTCTGCAGCACTCCAACAATCAGGCCTGTATGATAGAGTGGCCAGACGGCACTTGACAGCCCGCCTGGAGTTTGCCAAAAGGCACCTGAAGGACTCTCAGACCATGAGAAACAAAATTCTCTGGTCTGATGAAACAAAGATTGAACTCTTTGGCTTGAATGGCAAGCGTCATGTCTGCAAAGAAGAATGGGAGAAACTGCCCAAAAATAGGTGTGCCAAGCTTGTAGCATCATACTCAAAAAGACTTGAGGCTGTAATTGGTGCCAAAGGTGCTTCAACAAAGTATTGAGCAAAGGCTGTGAATACTTATGTACATGTTATTTATTTATTTTTTTTAATAAATTTGCAAAGAGAACTTCTTTCACGTTGTCATTATGGGGTATTGTTTGTAGAATTGAGGGAAACAATTATGAATTAATCCATTTTGGAATAAGGCTGTAACATAACAAAATGTGGAAAAAGCGCTGTGAATACTTTCTGGATGCACTGTATATGACAAAACATCTTTAGGAGGAAATAAAATTAAACTTGGCTTAGTTCCAACTTTTTGTGTAATTTCTATTGCTTTCCGTGTTCTTGGACTTTTAATGTTTAACTTGTATAACACTTTCACAATTTATAAACAATAAAAGCTTAATTTGCACAATGGGAATTATGGACCCAAGGAGCTCAAAAAAGAAAAAAAAACGTAAAGAGCCTTCCGTCAGCATCTCCGTTATTTTCAATGTCGTCTGGTCGGCTAGCGCAATTATCCCAAACGTCTGTCATCTGGGTGCTGAAAATATTGCTCATTGTACTTTGTTCAGGGAGCGGGTGTCACGTGAAGCATGATATGGCACTTCATAAAAACGTCTTCTCAACATACAAACAACCACATAAATTAAATATAAACCAACATACCAATTGCAGTTTTACTCTAGACCCTAGTGTGCATGGTGTATTGTTAAAAGCTGCATACAACTGTATGTTATGTAAAATATCAAAGAAAATATACATGGTCAAAGAATAACTGCGCTTAGGGTTAGAGTAGATACATAAGATGCTCACTGTAATCATGTGCAGCCACGTTTCGTATATGTTTACACTACTACTACTACTATGTACGACAACAAAAATAATTTAACATTTATTGTTAGGCAGCGGCTATTTGCACTAAGCACTACCATAGATGTTATTTCAATAATTGTAAATAACAACTAGATTCTATTTACACTAAGTGAAAATAGCATATTTTCTTAGCAATAGATGCTATTTACACTGTGCAAATAGTGATAGATAGATACATACTATTTGCATTGTTGTACATTAACAGGATGCAATAATAACATAGTGTAAATTATTATATTTATTAAAATTATTAAATTGATGCCACCTTAATGGGACAATAAAAGCCCTCCCTACACCTACCCCTACCCAATAAATACTTTTATTATTATTAAACATTTCGTTAGGCACTTTATTTCCACTTTTAGAACATTTTCTTCATTTTTATTGAAAGTAAATGCCTTTCCGATGTGATATGTGATGGGAAAAGGGAGAAGGGCGAGCTGAACAAAGGGCAGATTCGAACCCTGGTCGATCACGTCAAAACTAAGGTCCATGAGCCTTACGCTCTACTGACTACACCACTGAAGACAATGATACACGCGCGTCTTTTTTAATCTTGTGTGGCCCAGCCAGGCATTGTTGGGCGGAGCTAGTGCAAATAGCACTTGCCAACAAGGCGTGCTATTTGCACTTGCTGTAAATAGATACTCCGTTATTATTATTATTAGTGTCTTCATTATTATATTATTTGAATAATAATAATTCTAAAAATGTTACATCCATACTTGAAAATGAAATTTAATGCAAAAAATCTGAATAAATGATTCAAATACTCACTCAATAGCATTTAAAGAGCTAATGAAATAGATTTTCAGATCTATTTGGAGATGTTTCTGGAGGTTAGCTTATGAAGTTAGCAAACTTTTTGGTTCCGATCATTTTCTATCCTCATTTTCACTCTCTGTCAAAAACACTTTTGACACCTCTTTCAGAAACACATGTAAACGCATTGGCGAACTTTACCGCACCATATCCACGCAGTATGTGTAACATGTGTTTTGATACTTGAGATATCAGTGTGGCCTTTTCTCACGCTTGCTTCAGTCTATTATCTATATATAGTTCTAAAACGTCTCTGGTTACTAAACGCAACTTCGGTTCCCTGGGATGAGGGATCAGAAGCTGACACTATGGGGAAATTACTTTTTTTTTTTTTTTTTTATAGACGATACTGAAGCCTGATTGAATTACGCCATTTGCAAGTGTGAGGAATAGGGGCAGGTTTTCTCCCTATATTTTGACTGAATAGAGCGTAAGCTCACGAAAACCCTGAGTATAAGTAACACTGCATTAACGTAATGTCTCGGTCCCTCATCTGGGAACCGAGGTTACATTTAGTCAGAAGCTGATGCCAGTGTTTCCCATACCTTGATTTATTTGTGGCGGCCCTCCACAAATAGATTTCAGTGCTTCCCATTCATTAACTAGACTGTGGTGGCCCGAAAATATATTTAAACTTCTCATAATAATATAGAGGGCTTTAATGTCGTGTTTTGCGCCATTGTTGTCAAACAAACAAAAATCCAAAGCGTGATAAGGCTTTGTGTCTTTATCAAAAGACTGTCTTTCGCACATCGCTCACGTGATCAGCTCCGCGGGTTCGATTCTCAATACCGGTTCACAGTGAATGAATGCAGTGAACTCCATCTGTGCATGTGATAAATTTAGCATGCATTTGGGAACGTAGCGAGCACCAGTTAAGCATTATTTTCACATTTGGATAGTTGACGATTACAGCATTTCACTAGATTTGTAATGAGACGCGTCTGTAAACTTGTTTTCCGCCAAAATAAAAGCTTGATTGCAGTTTCCGTCAAAATAAAAGCTCACTGGTTTATCTCTTGCATGTATAGAAATTAGGACAAAACTAATTGTGAAAGTTTCATTTATTTTTCAGTGCATTAATTTTACAATATGGCTATTACTGTTATAGGAATAATATAACATAATGGATGTAGCAAAATATTATTATTATTATTATTATTATTATTAGTAGTAGTAGTATTATGTAATGTATAGTGTAATGTAGACTGTGACACTATATCACAACTAAAAACAAATGTGTGTGATGAGATTCGGTAAACTCTGGACAAAACAAGTCTTCATTTATTAATTCTCATTAATTCATTTATTATTTTCTCTAACAAAAAGTTAAAAAAATTATCCAGAGTCATAAATTAAGCTTAAAAGAATATATAATATATGTGGCATCTAACTTTATATTTACTAATATTGAAATGTACAGTTTTACAGACTATGATGAACTCTTTAGGTAGCCTTCATTAGGATTTGGAACAGTTATGATGCATTATAATGGAGAATTGGTGCGGCACTTCATTCAAGTAAAAATGTATAAATGACAAAGTATGGACATATGAGGTTTCCAACCGACAGCAACGTTTTGTAAATATAATAAGGATTAGTCTATCTTTAATTTATATAGTGAAGAGTGCAGTATTACTTTACATTTGATTACTTTATTCAATTTCTGTATCTGAAAACTATTTTTACACCTGCCTGAAAAGCACTGTTTTTTTTATTTGTATCTTTGTTCGATTGTATTTATTTGTGGCTATTGCTTGTAATTTGATTATTTGTTCTTATTTAATTACTGACTGTTTACTTTTATTCAATAATTTCTTTAATTTTCTTCAACCTCCTATATGTGTAAATATCAAGGACATGATTGATTGATTTTCCATTACATGAACCCTTTAAATAAAAAAATGTAATCATTCCAGATTGAATTATCACATATTACAAATTAATTCACTAAATGTTATCATCACTCTATAGTCGCTGCTATATCCAATATTAATGTTTAAATAAGAACGAGGAGTTCTGTAGCTCTGCTTGATCCATTCCAGAGAGTTCTTGCTCATTCAGGCTTGTGCATTTTCAGCTTCTTTAATTTTTTTTATTTAGTGTTAGTCAGTATTCATGTCTGTATTTAATGGGCGTCTGTTAGGACTGCAGCAGTATGTGTGTTAGCAGGAGTCTGATATGACTATAATCTATAATCTGATATGACTATAATCTTATTATAATGTGTAGCTGCCTTCCTCGATGATTAGTGTCTGTTTGTATGTTTTGTGCACACATAAGTAAATTAACACACTTTTAAGTCTCTGGTGCTCACATTTATCTGATTCAGTTTGTTAACTTATGTGGGGATTTTTTTGGTAGGAGCTGACAGAACAAATGCAACACTTGCGAAGCGAGAGGGAAAACTTTCAGTCAAAGCTGGAGGCAGAGCGTCACATTACTCGGGCTCGGCTCAGAGATCTAATGGAGAAACATGAGGCTGAGCTCCTCAGGGCTGCTGGTAAACATGAGGCTGAGTTGTCAGAGAAGGAGCAGGCCTTACGCAGACAGCTTGAGACTCTTCAGCGCTCTATATCACTACCTGCAGATGCCTCAGCAAACCAATCCACCTGCATCACATCTCGGAGAGTCACAGAGCTGCAAGGTAGTCAACTATGCCACATACTTACAGAATGTCATCTGCAGTTTGACCTTTGTTTCTCAATTGACTTCAGCGTGAGGTTAAACCCCTGTCCTATCAGTGACTTGGCATTTCAAATGTCGTTTAGACAGCAATAAACCTGTTCTTAGTAGGGGGGGTCTGTGATATTGACCAAAAAAAAAAAAAATTATGGGATTTTGTTGATAATAATGATTTTACTAAGTGTGTTTTTGTGCTGGTATCTTGGCTGGTTTAGCCCTTTTGAGGACAGCTGACTCCCAAATCTTTTCATATTCTGTGCTGTGGTCAGTTAACATCGGTGACATAAATGAACTTTTCCACAATGAGGCATTATTCGCCCCCATAACTGATTTCCAGGGGATTTTTTTTATTTCTTTTTTTTTTTTTACCTTTTATTAGGGCAGTTTTTTTTTTTTCAAACCTGATTAGATGAAGATAAACAAACTAAAACATGCACTAACTGGGTAGTTACTTTTCTAATTTTATTTTGTGGGCCAATTTTAGGATTGCTGTGTCCTGTTGCTGCATTGTTGGAACTGTCAGTGGCTTCGTTTTTATATTTATTTCTGTTCTTTTCTGTCCAATTCAGCCCAAGTCAAACTGAAAGATTCCGAGGTCAGTAAAGCAGAGGCAAAGTTCTTAAAGATGAAAGCATGGTCCAAGTCTCGGATCAGGCAGCTCGAGCAGGAACTCAAAAAAGTTCAGGTAAGAAAGTATATTTAATTTTTCATCAGATTTGCATGAATTTAACAGTGCATTGCAGCTAAATTTAATTAACTTTTTTTTTTTCTGTTTTTGACTTCAGTCTGGAGTATGTCTTAATATGTCCCCTGACATCATGTCCCTACATGGTCGCATTACTGAATTGCAAGAGGAGAGAGAGGAAATGCTCAGCAAACTGGAGCTGTATGAAGATATGAAGGCAAAAAATGGTATAAATAAGTGGAGCCAGTATTTGAGTGTTTGAGCGGGGGCTAGTATTATAGACCAACAATTAAAATATCAGGTATATTATAATTATATGCACTATTTTTAATTATTGGGATATACACTGTATGCGTTGGTTGGATATATATACACAACTCCATTTCCAGAAAAGTTGGGACATTTTGTAAAATGCAATTAAATCAATAATCTGTGATTCGTTAATTCTCTTTAACATTTATTTAACTGACAAATGCACAAAGAAAAGATTTCTTATGTTTTGTACTGACCAAATTAATTGTATTTTGTAAATATAAACAAATTTTGGTTTTGATGGCTGCAACACACACTCCAAAAAAGTTGGGACAGAGGCATGTTTACCACTGTCACATCACCTTTCCTTTTAACTACACTTTTTAATTATTTGGGAATTGAGGATACTTGTTGCAGTTTTGCAAAGAGGAATTTTTTGCCCAATCTCGCCTGAAATAAGACAGCTGCTCAACTATCCATGGTCATCGTTGTCTGATTCTCCTTTTCATGATGAACCATACATTTTCAATAAGAGACAGATTTGGACTGAAGGCAGGCCAGTCAAGCACATCCATTCTACGTCGTAGAGTGCCACTCTGCTGTAGGACATGCAGAATGAGGCTTGGCATTGTCTTGCTTCCCAGGAAAGATGTCATCTTGATGGCAATATATGTCTCTGTACAATCCCAATATACGCCTCCACATCAATGGTATCTTCACACATATGCAAGTTACCCATGCCGTTTGCACTGATGCACCCCCATACCATGACATATATTTGTCTTTGCACCTGTCGCTGATGAAAATCTGGACGGTTCCTTTCATCTTTGGGACTGAGAACTCCATGTCCGTTTTTCCCACAAACAAGCTAAAGTGTGGACTCATCTGACCACAACACATTTCCACTGTCTTTTGAACATCTGAGATGAGCTTGGGCCCAGAGAACTCAGCACCATCTCTGCATAGAATTGATGTATAGCTTTCTCCTTGCATAGCAGAGATTCAAGTTGCATTTCTTGATGCAACAGCAGACTGTGTTAAGTGACAACAGTTTTCCAAAGTACTCCTGAGTACTTAAACATGGGAAGCGTGCTAGCCAGACGGATTTAAACTTTGTCGGCTGAAGATCCAAGCTTGGTTTGAAGATGAAAAACGTACTAAGCACAAATGTTCTCTCACCATTTCTGATTTCTGCTACTATCAGAGCAGAAACGAAAGCTGCTGCTCTCCGTATGTTTTTCCGTCATCTCTGGGAGCGTTCATATGTAAATTGCTCAAGCTTATTTTGTCCATTAGATCGAAAGATCTGAAAAAAAACCATACATTTAGCCACCTATAGACCAGTTCACCTGTTTTTTGCGGACTGTTTCAAAACAGTTTTACTTGGAGTGTTGCAGCCATCAAAATAAAAAAAAAATTATATTTACAAAATACAATTAGGTTGGTTAGTGAAAACTTTGTAAATCTTTTCTTTGTACCGTTGTCAGTTTAATAAAGGTTCAAGAGAATTAACAAATGTACACCCACAGCAGTGAGCACTGAACACACACCCGGAGCAGTTGGCGGTTAGGTGTCTTGCTCAAGTTAGTTTTCAACAAAGTGCAGATGGGAGCGGAAAGTTCTGTGCGTGATCTACTGACAACGTGCAAATTAAAGAACACCGGCATAGCCAGCTAATTTGCATAATGACCAACGCAATCTACTAAGAGCAGCGCAAATTAGCGTCTGGTTTAAGACATGCTATTTTTGGGTGGTAAATAATGGCGCAAATACTAGTAAATTGACAAGGGCAAACCTTAGTAAATGCCATTGCATGATTCATTTAAATACTCTCCTCCCTTAAATTTTGCATCTGAAACTCCTACAAATGCATATGCAGTAAGGTCAGCCGCAAAGATAACTGTCCATGCCTTTTCGGTGCTAATTTTTCACAGTGCATGTCTTTAATAAATTCAGACAGTAGTTTTTTAACGGCAAAAGTGCGTTTGCGCTGGTGTAAGCTGTTAGCAAATCTGGCCCTTAATATTTAGTCTTTCATCACTATTTGTTTCTTTCTTCAGAAAAAATATTAACACAATTTTAGCCAGGAAAGTTTCTGAAATTTGGTTGATTTGACATTGAATTTCCCAAAATTGAAAGAGCTTTTTGACACATTTGTTTGTAGAAGTTGATTTGACTAATCATTTTTGAGAATGTGGGTACTTGTGTCCATCCCTAATTTGCATGTTGTCTTATGGTAAGATTTTGTTGGGACATTGACAGATGAACTGCAGAAGCAGCTTATGGAATATAAGGAACAGCAGAGGAAGATGCAGGCCGACCTGGAGCAGGTGACCAAGAGAGCAGCATCACAGGCAATGATTAATTTATTTAGCTTTTATGACTTTATTATAAAAGTAATGATTAAACCACTGTAACGGACAGCCATATGTGGCCTATTGCTTTTTATTTATACTACAGTAAACAACATTAGCGGTTTTCTAGGGTCTCTCCTTAGAAAGGCATTTTCAGTTTTATTTAGCATTTGTCACTAGTGTTCAAATGGCACTTTTAAAAGTTAACAATAGTATTTAACTAGCCTAACTAGTCATGAAGTGGGTTGAATTGTGTATACAGTATATGTATATTTCTGAAAACAGGTGAGTGAGACCTGCAGCATGGATGATGTGCAGGTGATGGAGTGGCAAGAAATGGTTACCATGGTGACGGAGGCAGAGATGGTTCGAGATCAGGGTCACGAGAAAAATGTCATGTCCTTCAGAATGAGCCACATCGAGGAGGAGAGAGAGGGTGAGGACGCATATGCTATACATTCACAAGTGTTTCAAAAAGAAGAATCATAGATTCTACCTAAAAGTAACGACAGCTGTTACACAGCTGATACCGTGTCCTAACCAGACGTGCCGTGACATGCGATAAAAGGTATCTTTTCCATGTTAAGCAGAGTTTTTGTCATGACTAGCCGCGACGGAAGGACAAGAACATTCAAACTGTCAACTCATTGTGAACAGACAATCAATTCTATGACAGATTGTTTCAGTAACACGGTATGTATTTTTAATAATGTTAAAATGCTGTAGTGTTCATGAATATGATTATTTCATCGCGCTCTTCTGATTGGCTGTGATTTTTGATTGACTTTATCGCGTCTCATAGTCGCATCACGTCTGGTGTGGACAGACAAATTGTTGCTGGAATCTTATCGCATCGTGTCTGGGTAGGACATGGTGTTAGGTAGACAAAGCAGAAAGCATGATCAACTGTGACGTAATAGACGTGCATGTTTACACGTCAAGTGTTGCAGGGTATACCAATGATTTTTTTTTTATTAGCTATGTTAATACCAGAGTACTTTTTAATTAGTAAGACTGAAATAGTATTGTAAAATGTACTCCAGTCACTTTTTTTACAGTGTGCCCTGCCATTGTTTTAGGGGTTAGCTAACTTGATTTATTTATATAATTTTATTATAAAACAATTGTATATAGTCAAAAACTTCTTTATTGTGTACAGCCCTTTATTGTGTGTTTTAAGTGAGCCGTGCACTTCAGTGGCTATGATGCCTCTCTTGTCTGTTGTTCAGTGCAGAGACATCTGAAACAAAGGGCCCTATCATACACCCGGCGCAATGCGACGCAAGTGTTTTTTGCAAGTGTTTTAGATAACTCAAAATATACTGCGCTATTTAAATGATGCATTAGTAATGTGCGCCTATAGGCAGGTACACAACGCGCGTACACTCTGCTTATTACACACACAGGGACACGCAGCAGCACACACATTTTTTTTTAAAATAAAAGGATTCCTCTCTGGAGTAGCGTTCAGTCTTTCTGCTTGCAAATTCCGCCATGTAAATAGCGAATCCGCCATGGTGCAAGCGCAACTGGCTTTTAAAGGGAATGGGAGATGAGACTCTGATTGTTTTTTTGCATGTTACGCCCAAAACACACCCATGACTCATTAAGAGACTAGGTACAACCCTTTTGGACCTTTTTTTTCCGTCATTAAACTAGCAAAAGTGGATTTGGACACGCGCCATGTGCTTCAGACCATGCGCTCAGATCGTTAAAATAGGGCCCAAAGAGTGAAAAGTGTCCAATTTCTATATTGTGTTGTTTATTATTTTGCTATTGCAAACATAACTTTGATTTTTAAATGAACGTTTTGGTGGGGCAAATCTTCCTAAACTTGAAACCATAATTCATAGGTTTTCATGATTTTATATAAATTTGACACCTGATTGCGTTTGCTCTGGTTGTCTGTTTTGTTGCCAAACTTTACCTTGGATGTGTGAAATTTGCTTACCATTTGTTTATTCTTAGGTTCTGTTGTCCTTACTTGCTATGAATTGTGAAAATGGATAAACCCTTTAGAAAAAATGTCTGATGCTGTGTTCGAAATCACCCCTATACCCTCATTAACTATTTCCTACATTACTCCACTAATATAGTCCACTTGAAGGAGTGAATGAAAACGAGTGAGTGAATTCAGAAGGGCTGCTGCTTTTGCATAGTTTGTGCTTGCTGTTTAATAATTATTTGAACTATAGCATGTATAAACTGTAATTAAACAATTTAATAATCAATTACAAAGGAATTTATACCTGTATGATTGATATTACGCTGGAGCAGCGTGGTTTGGAAAATGGATGGATGGATGAATGATTCAGCTGCAGGTGCCGCCATCTGGCGAGACGCGGGAATTCATTCAGCGCGCGACTCTCAGAGTGCATTGTGGGTATTCTCTAGCCGTTGAGCGTACATCAGTTGTACACTCGTTATTGCGGTGCATTGTGGGATTGAATGAGTGCACTCAATATCGTCCACAATGGTTTCAGACACCACTACAAATGGCTGTCCCCTCAAATAGTGCCCTATTTAAGGATATAGGGGGTGATTTCGGACACAGCCTGGGTTTCTTACATCTGTTTTGCACTGGAAGCGTAAGCAGAATGCAGAGCGAAAGCAGCGTGCGCCCATTGTCCTTTCACACTGCCAGCATTTCTAGCGTGCAACTGAACTTGAGCTGATGCTGTAGTCCTCCACTCACCATCAGCCTGTCATGTTCTTTTGTTTACGATCACAGCATATGCTGCTGTGATGTAACAGTGTTCCCTCCTCCTGCGTACTCATGCCATATAACCATTAAACTATATCATTTTATATAAATATATCATATAAACTGTGTAGTTTTATATGATAAATTTGTTTTAGCATGTTTTTTTTAAAGATATAATTTAAATAGTTTGAACATGCTTTTATTTACACACTGTTTAAAGTCATATTGGGACTGTGCGAAGCACAATATACCTGACTTATATACTTATGTTAAAATTATAATTTTTTCATATCAATCCATGTTCATTTTGACCACGAATAATACACTGGCTCTTTAACTGAGCGTGAGCTGAGCAGCAAAAATAGATTCTGCACGGCACTGCCACTTCTGCTCTGCTCCTGCTGCACGCATCTAGTGTGAAATGAGCCTTACTGACATGGTGGCATGCTTAATGAGTTTTAAAATGTTTGGTTTTGTTTTGTAACACTTCTCTCCCACCTATTGGCCCTGAGACCCTCCTCCTCCCCATCTCCGCCTCTGTTCCTGCTCTGCATGATGGGTGCAGCCACTGAGAACAGTTTCCCATCAGTTTTGTGCATGCAGGTTTCATCGCCTCCATCGTTTGCCCCTGTCTGTACTACCAGTAGTTTTCTGCAACATTTCATCTTCTAAGGAAACTCTGGCAGTACAGATGAGGCTGGCTCATGGGGTCCTGTCCTTCATCTGTCACTTTGTCTTCCTTTTTTTTTGTCTTCTTCCAATTACTTGACTTCAATCTTTGCACAAGTCTGTGCTATAAAATGGACCTTTAGCAACTGTTTACCAAGCATTATTACCTTTATTAATTGTAGTGTAAAGTTCAGGCTTGCACCCATTTAAATTCTGTAATAATTTACTCACCTTCATGTCATTCCGAACCCGTATAACTTTCTTTATGTGGACCACAAAAGAAGATATTTTGGAAAAATATCTTAGGCCTCACTCTGTGATGTCTTAGTAGGGTCTTAAACATTTTTGTGAACACTTTCAGAAAAAAAAGAAAATCAAAAAGTTTGTAACAACATGGAGGTGAGTAAATGGTTATAGTTTTTTTTTTTTCTCCAGACAAGGAAATTGAATGGGGTTGTTGTTGTTTATATTTATTTGTTGTGCCCTCTTGTGGTCTGTTGGTTTAAAACCTGGTGCTCACTGATCTTTTCCCCTAACTGAAACGGACTCCCCAAATTCTTTATAATTCAAATATATGTTGAATTTTGGAAATATTTAGGGGAAAATTGCAACTTGAGGCTGCCATTTAAAAAATCATTGGATGTCACCAAACATCAAACTGCATTTTGCCAGATGTTACAGCCGCATTCAGTGGGACGCGGTTCTGTAGTCAGACTAGACCAAAATACAGTATTTTGGACAAAAGCACCAGAAATGGGTTAGGCGTATACAGAAAAGTAGTTTTCTCTCAGAATTGCTCATAGTAGTAGAGGAACTGTTTGAGTAGGGGTGTTAGGGTATGTTTACATGACAATGATGTACTAAAAACAGAAAAGTTTTTGCTTTGCGTTTTTCGGGTACAGGCGACAACATTGTCAAAATGATCCTGTTGACACGGATCTGCAAAACAACTAAAAATGCTGTATTATGCATGCCGGGCCAGTAGTTGGTGATGTCACTTTGTAAAGAAACACTACGCACCTATAGACTGAACACGTAATGATGCACTGATGTATCGGCCAACAATCAGTATTGGTCGATTAAAGCTATTATTTTCACTATTGGCCATTAGCCAATTGTTTAAAAACAGCCGATGATCAGGGTTATATATCAGGGATATATATGATGATCAGGGATATATCCTGTCAGTCAAAAGGGTGCGGAAAAACGTGTAAGACTGCAACGAAGAAAATCTCTCATGTTGAATTTAGGGCAAGTTAATGCAACAATAACGCATAAACAGTTAAAAAATAGCTACATAAAAGCAGGCTCCATTTGACCCTTTGAATCGTCCGTAGTTCAAGCCAGGGTTGCTGGGTCTGCGGCTTTTCCCTGCACCAAACATTATTTTATAGCATCCAATAATAGCAAAGTGCTTTGTCACTTCTGATAAGAAAGTGGCAGTGCGGAACATCTAATATTATAGTGTACCAAATGAGATGGTTCCCTGTATAGTTTGCAATAGGGATGTCACGATACCAAAATTCCAGTAGTCGGTACCAATACCATAAAAATGTTACGGTTCTCAGTACCAATTTCGGTACTACAGCAAAAAAAGTTTTACATTTTTATTTAACTATTTAAATTTTTTAAAATTAAATTCAATGAGTTTATTTATGATGATAATCATTATAAGTAAATAATACATATAAACATTTGAAGGCGACATGCTGTTTAAAAGTAAACATTGGTTATAAAAAAAATCAACTGAAAAATAAGCAACCCTCTATGCACACCTAATAATAATAATTATTATTAGTAGTAGTAATGTTATTAGTATTACATTGAGACGTAACTAAATCTACTGCACAACAGTTGCCTAATATATTTCTGTCAATTTCTTTGTTAAACCGAACTTTTATTTTGACGGGTTGCCGTGAAGACCTTTGAGTGTCTGTGTTCATGATATGACAGTTTTCTCAAGTGAAACGGTAAATGCTCATGAAGTAAGTCTCAGAGCGGAGTTTATGCTTTCATGTCCTCATATAGTGACATGGCAGAGGCTAAAAAGACAACGCTGCGTGAGCCGCAAATGAAACCGCGCGCTTGCGCCATTCATTTACACAGAGACGCAGAACATGGAGGATTAATATTTAAATAGTATTTTGCAGTTTAATATTCACAGACACTAGTATATATTCGGCTACAGTCTGGAGCCCTGCGCTTAGATAAACACGGAAGCTACTGAGAGCGGCTGCCTATTAGTGGGTACCGAATATACTCGGTACTACAGAAATGGTATGCTGGTATCGTCACATTTTTTAAATTTCAGTACCGACTTGGTACCGAAGTACCAGTACTTGTGACATCCCAAGTTTGCAGCATTATTTGAGAGATTTTTTTTCCTTAAGAATAGTGCTGTCAACGTTAACACGTGATACATTTTTTTCAGTTTAACGGATTAACAATATATAATATTTTCTGTCATCTTTTGGCTAGCGTTACATTATATGATCACGCTTTTATTCATGCAAATGCTTTTAAACCATTCAAGCGTGACAAGTCAAAAGAGAATGAGCTGTCTGTGAACGTTGCATTCACACGGGGCGTCGATGTTAACGCTTCTCATTTACTTTGAATGGGTGACGTCATGCGTTGCCGTACTGAATTGTGGGTTCCATTGCGTCACGTTACTGGTGTTGCTTGCGGCAGAAGTTGAAAAATGTTCAACTTTTCAAGCACCAACGCAGGCCTCAGTCAATCAGATCACCTATGCAAATGCCGTAGCGCAGACGCTAGCCAATTGCGTTCATGCAACACCCGAAAAATAATGTGATTGGCTCTTGTCACTATGACGGTCGCGTCAGCACCAAGCTTCAGACACGCCCTCTGTCAAGCGTCGACGCCCCGTGTGAATGCACTGTGAATGTCCTGACACACACACAATTTACAGAAAGACGCGCCCCAGTATCGTGCGCACAGACAGACTAAAATCGAATTCTCTTGTGAGAAAATGAGAGGCGTGTGAGATCCGTGTCATGTGCAGCAGCGGCAGGTCTCAAATTGACAGCAGCAACTAATGCTGTCTGTCATTTAATGTTAATCAAAGAACAAAGGTAACAGAGAAAATTATTCACTGCTGTCGACTAAAGAACTTTTGTAGCTTTAATAAGGATTAATTATATTTAATTTATAATTTATGCAGTGTAGACTGTTTGATAACTCAATAATAATTCAATTATATTATATTTCCTACCTGTTAGACAGAGGTAAATATGACATTTATTATGGGTTTATGTAAGAAATTATATTTTTTGAAGACTAATAAATGTTAAATGTTTGTTTTTTCTACATTAATTTGGAGATTAACTGTGAAATTATATTAAAAACGTATAAAAATGTAAGTGTTTTTAATTGTGATTAATCACAGAAATTTTTTTGATTAATCTAGTTAGTTTTTTTTTTAATCGATTGACAGCACTACTTAAGAAAAATCTAACTATTGGTATCGGCAATATGTCATTCTGAATAATCAACTATCATATCGGCAGAGAAATTTAGTATCGGTGCATCTCTATGTAATGTGCATGCACATTATGTTATTATATTTGTTTAGAACTTTTTTATATGGATAAGCACAATTCAAGGTGTGATAACCAAAAAGGACCACATAGAGATGCTAAAATACCACTAAACTTGACTGCATATAGATAGCTACTAGTAATACCTTCAGAATTACTAAACAAGTCGGACCGATAGCCTCACGGGCAGGCCTTAGACATCTATAGCAGCTTGATTCTCGAGGTCCTTTGCCGTTCCACTCTATCTACCCCACGCTTTTCCTTATACTCTCCTATCCAATAAAGGCATAAAAAGGACAAAAGTAGAAAAAAAAGCTAAACAGCAAAAAATAAAACATTCTAAATTTTGTAAAAGCTCAGCGAGTGAACAACGTGAGGAGAGAGGTAGAGGAGATTAGCTGGAAAGTTGGTCTGAGTTCCTAGGTGTGTGATGGTGACAACTGACTGCTGATGGTTGTAGTTTTGTATGTGAAGAAAAATCATCAACTGTTAAAGAGATGGTGGGAGGTGGTGGATGGGGGCAGAGGAGAGAATTGAATGTTTTGAAGAGTTTGCATGTCTGAAGTGCATCTTTTTGTGGAAATATGAAGTTTTATCAATTTGAACCAATTTGACAGAAAAGATGAAAGCAAAGACTGATACATACTCTGGTCAGTTGATTCTTTTGATTTGGGCCATTTTCTCTCTGCTGCCTTGAGTTTGGTCTGGTGTTCACAGAGAACACAGGATAACCAGGGGTTGGAGGGAGTAGCACGCACTTGCCTGGGGGAAAGAGGACCCATATTGTCTAGAAAAGGATGTTAAACTGGAGAATAGTCATGCCTATTTTGCAATGTGTGCACCTTCCTGCTGCTTTCCGTCCCTTCACCACTCTCTGACCTGCACTAGAATTACCTGGCTGTCTCTCCTCTCCCTGATTTTGTACTTTGCCCTCCATATATTTGATCCATTCACTTTGTCTTGTGGCACAAAACTGATTGAGGATGACTGGTTGTTTCCTGGCTGCTCCGATCCAGCATTAGCCAATCGGCAACAGGAAGTGGAGGAGGAGTTGGCCCAGGCCCATGGACTCTGCCCGCAGAAAAGCAGGAAGCCCAAATATTTCACCCCACGCAGCCTACAGGTATGAACCAAAGTCATTACATAAGTTACATACAGACGAGTGACAAATTAAAGGAAAAAGTGTCTTAGTCAGGTTTTAGGCCAACACGTGCCACCAGATCAGCTTCAATGTGCTTTGGTATTGATTTTAAAAGTATCTGGATCCCTCCTACCGGAGGGATTGAACCCCATTCTTCCAAAAGATTTGAACGTGTGTTTTGATGATAGCAGTGGTGAGTGCTTTCTAACATGCCAGTCCAAAATCTCCCATAGGTGTTGTGTTGAGATTCTGGTGACTTCAAAGGCATAACATATGCCTTGCATCATTTTCATACTCCTCAAGTCATTCAGTGAATGCTCGTGTCCTGGAGTGGGGCTTTTTCATCCTGGATATGATCCATCAGGATAGAAATGTTTCATCATTGGATAAAGCTGAGCACAACTTTACAACTCTATTGATTTACAGTGATCCGTCCTTCTAAGGCAGTGTTTCTCAACCAGGCGGCCCGGGCCCACTGATTTCTAGACCTGGAAAAGTCATGTAAATTAATACAATTTTAAAACTCCATGGGCATTTTTATATATTTTTTTCTAGTTATGCCAAGCTCTAAAACATTTTATTGGGTTGAAATTTGAGTAAAAAATATTTAAAAAAAAAAAATCCTTTTCCACTATAAAGGTCATGCAAATTCAATGGGGGTGGGGGGCTTTCTAATTTTGTTGTGGACAATGAGGAGCCTTTGAGTCAGAAAGGTGGAGAACCACTCCTCTAAGGGGGCAAATGGACCCAAAACATTCCAGTAAAATGCCCCCCCCCCCATCCCACAGCCATGGGGTCCCTTAGATTTTACTTTAATTTGTCACCCATCTGTATTAAGTCCCTTTACATTTTTGCTGTGTTGCAAAGTTGAATTAAAGGAATAGTTTAGCAAAATTAATTCAAACCATTTACTCGCCCCTGTGTCATTTCCAACTTTTTCCCATCAAACATAAAAGTTTATTTGAAGAATATTAACGCTGCTTTTTTCCCATATACAGTAATATAATCAAATAGTTACCAGGCTCTGGGACTGTAAAAGTACTCCGTATTGACTTGTGTGAAATAAGTATCTTCTGACAGCATATGATTTAAGTCAGAGGTCTTCAACCCTGTTCGTGGGGACCCACTGTCCTGCAGAATTTAGCTCCAACTATAATCAAATACACCTGAAGCAGCTAATCAACCTCTTTAGGATAACTTGAAAATACATAGGAAATAAACTTTGCAGGACAGTGGGTCCCCAGGAGACGGGTTGAAGACCTCTGATTTAAGACATTATTCACTGAAACCCTTGCCCTCAGTCGCCGTTCTCAAATGTCATTCAAATATGCGTTACATTCAAACATGGTGTGCGAAGATGCGCTGCCAGGTGTGCGTCGGAGACAATGTCTGTATCTGTAACAAATGCAAAATAATTTTTATCTGTATTTGTGTTTGGATAAAGCTGGAAGTGGGCGGGACTTTAACCCGGACGTTCGTAAAATTACACGAGAAGCCTGTTTTAAATGTAATTATGTTCCCTTCATAGTTGTCATTTTAACAAATATACCTTGAAATAAAATAATAAAATCATAAAATAATTCTTTTTTTTATTCTAATTATAATTTTTTTTAAATATCTTCTAATCGTCGGAGCTGATAGCCTCGTTGGCAGCGCTCTGACATGTAACATGGTTGTGTTTCGGGCGACCCAAGTTCGAGTCCGAGCTTGGTAACCTTTCCCGATAAATAAATATTTAAATATCTTCTAATTAAAAACAATAATACTAAATGTTAAAATATAGGTTCTAAGAAGGTTGAAGGTTCTAAAAAACATTTTATAATGCATACAAATGCAAATCTGAACAAATGATAAAGAATGCATAGGCTGAATGCTTGCCGGCGTCGGGAGAGATTGAGACAGAGAAACATGTCATGTATCAAATCGTACAAGGTATAAAACTTTTAAATAGACATATCAAGTAATAGAAAATGTGTACGATTGAGTACCTCTTGACAAAGCTCTGATTTCTAAGACGCGCAGAGATGGCAATGCGGCTATTTGGTTTGCGATCGTGAAGGTCTCACTTCATTCATAGTTTGACTTTGCACTCATTCACTTCACACACTCATTGCCTAGTGATTTTAGAGGTTTATGTATAATATCGTGCTGTCCCATGGCTCACCTGTTACACAGCAAATACGAGTACATTTGTCTGCCTAATATTTTCCTATTATTTGGTACAGTCCGTTTTAAAGCCATTAGCCGTGCCTTTCGGAATAAGGTATTTGGCTTCGGGCACATCCCTAGTTATTATTTTTTCAAATGTCTTCAACCGATTTTGAATCTCAAAGTTTGAAGATGTGGAAGAATGAAAGAAATCCATACAGGTTTGGAAGGACTTGAGGGTGAGTAAATGATGACACAATTTTCATTTTTAGATAAACTCTCCTATTAATTTTTGTTTCTTTTTTTTCAACTCATGAAAGTAATTATTTGTTCATTTTAAAGAAGTGAAAGTAAAAAAATGTATGTTCTTTCCATTTCTTTCTACAGGAAGACTTGGAATTTCATAATAGGCAAGACCAGATAGGTCCCACTGATTGCGATGTGAATGGAGAGAATATGGGTGGCTGGTGGCCACAGCACAGTGCTGCTGCAGATACAGGTGTGAAACTCACTAGACACTGGCCATGTTCTAAATGTTTGCTCTATGCAGTTTTTGGTCTTGTTTTGGTCACACACCAGTGTGATTACCTTCCTCTTTTTACCTCGGGGGCACCAGCTAATGAATTTCACATTAACATTATAAGAATGATTGTCCAAGTGAATCATATTAGAAAATATGTAAATCTTACTGTCTTTTGTTAACACTTTTTTCATACCAAACAAATAACTTTTATTAATTTAGCAGATGCTTTTATCTGTTTTTTTTTGTTGTTTTTTTTTTACACCAATTCAAATCAGTGATTCTGAACCTTTTTGATTCCCAATTGACCATATTGGCTAAGATATTTAATTTCATATACAGCAGATCATTTTTATTAACAGGAACTGGGAGTGTTGATATATTAAATTAATCATGAATTGGTGTTAAGGCCATGACACACTAAACTGACATCAAAGAACTAGTGGCAACAAAAGCCTACTGTGCTGTCATCTTACATCCCTTGCATCTAGACCAAAAAGTTGTGCTTGAACCCATTGCTAAGTCTACAGCCAACTGCCAACTAGAACATACCTTCTGCGCCTACATGAGAGGAAATAACTGTCTATACCAGCAGCTGACAATAGTCATTCAAAAAGGGAAACTGATACTAGTACTGCAGAAGGACAGAAGCTGCAAATATACAAATCGTAAACAAAACAGTACTTGCTTACCATTTTGAATATGAATTGAAGTTGATCAGTTAGTCTTCACTTTCTTCATTCCAAACGGCCATGTCATTATGAAAATATTTGCGTAATTGGAATGCTGAGTTAAGATTAGGTAAAATAAGAAGAGGCACTTGTGTGTGCTCTCTTATGTCATTTACTTTTCTATCACTTGCGTTGTTTTTCTCGTACACTGGTTCGCTAAGCTCAACAGCCAGTTAGAGTGATATGTCTCAGCGACTGCCTGACACCGATACAACATGCTCAATCGGCCCAAAAGCCGCGACTGGGTCCTGCTAGTGCCCACACTGCAAAAAATGACCATTGACTGATGGCCGATCACCAGATTGGTGTGTTACAGCCTTTACGCTGTTCACATCACTCTGTATTATTTATTTCCTAAACCACCTCCAAAAAACCTTTTTAAATGAATAGTCCTGTGATACATACTGTGCCTTTAAATATTGTAACAAAATGAAGTATGATTGGTGAAAGAGGTGAGAACTAATGTAAAATATATAAATCAATACATTCACTTTAATTGTCATTTTTATATTTATATTTATATTTTGATTCTTTTTTTTTTCACTTGTTTAGATGGTTTGAGGTCTGTTGTCGAGGAGCTTGAACTGGAGAGAAACCAGCTGCAGGAGCAGATTTTGGTCCTTGAGAAACAATGCCAAGATCTAGAGGACCGTCTGCAACTTCAGGCTCGCATTGAATTACTACAGGTACACAGAAACTGTTTGGACTGTACGTATTAAGGCACTATCGTTATAAGCCCCAACAATCACACTGCTTGCCAACTGACCTTTTGCTAAGCCTGCTCCCTTGGTTACTGCTGCTGTAAATCATGCAGAGAGAAATTATTGGATTGAACTGCCTTAGAAATCATTAAATAAAGTGGAAATTAATCATGCCTAGTCACTTTATTTAACTTCCTGTAATCCACGCAGAAGCGATACATCCCATCCGATTTAACGAAAGACAAGTGTAATCATGATCATTTATTCCAAAAATGGCAACATCCAAACGAAGATGTTGCATCCAAAGTGATTTCTGTGATATACAATAGTTTTGTTTGTGGTATAATTTAGAACAGTGGTTCCCAAACTTTTTAGAGTGGCGTACCCCCTGAGGCTTTTAACATCCTTATGTGTACCCCTTCTCGTCCACTTGGACTGCAGTCACGCCGTTTCCATTAAGGGACGATATTTGCCCCCTTAAATTCATTTTCCAGTGCTTTTTTTAAAATAAATAATTTCATATATATAAATAATGTTTTAAATAAAAAAAAAAATGTTTAATGGAGAAATATGTAATGATGGTAAAAATAAAGTGATACTTTTAAATATTAAACTAAAGCTGTCAGTAGATGGCGGTAACTCACTGTCTTAATGAGTGAGCCATCAAGTCCTTCATTCATTCAGTAACAAAACAAGTGGATGTATTTATGAATTGGTCATTAAATCTCTCACGATTCGTTCAAAGCCACAAATTTTTGTTCAAAAAACACCGCTGTGTGTTGCAGTTCTGCTGTGGTTTTCGTTGGAACTATTATTTTTGTAGCAAAATAGAGCAAACAATACTGACAATACTGTTTAAAATGTACATCACTTAATATTACCCTTTTGTTTGTTGAATGAACTGTTGTATAAAATCAATATCATACATTTGCAATCGTGTGGATATTTGGGAAAAATTGCATTCCATACAGGAATTGATAACATTAAAAACAAGATCTCACATGGGGTATGTTTTTGAGTTTGAGTCTTAAATCGATCTCTATGTGCATTCTGTGTCTATATTTTTTCTTCATATTAGTAAGTGCTAAATCCCCACATTTACAAAGGTACATTGTTGAGAACGGCAGTAATGTAACACGATTTGCTTAGGCAGCATTCTCTGCACACAACCTATCATATGCATGCTGCTTGTGTGGATGCAGTCGGTTTTGGCTGCAAAAGATGAGGTAATTTGATTGGATCGATGTCATGTATTTGACCTTTTATGGCATTTTGCCTGTTAGAAATACATGCTTGATTTTTAATGTTATTTTAAGGTGGGGTAGAGATAAATGAACGTCAAAACTCAGCTTTTTGTTTGCGTACCCACGGGTTTTTCCGTTCATTTAAGTTTGGGAACTACTGATTTAGAGTTTAAGTTGTTAATTGCTGAAAATCTTATTCTGATCCTCTTCGTAAAGATGCGCATCTCATTGAAATTCGCACATCACCCAAAATACAAGCATGTCGCAACAGGTGACTAAACAGGCGAGAGCCAAGCAGCATTTGATATAGGTCAACTGCATTAAATGCAAAAACATCGGATTGATCTCGAATACAATAAAATCAACTGAGTAATACCTTGAATTCAATATTCATAGATATATATTCATTGGACACTCGTACAGTCAGAAAAAAATTTGGAAAAAGAGTAAGGAAAGGAGACTTTTGTACCTCATTTACCCCTGAAGTGTTCATAGTAGTACCATAAGTCGAGTACATATTCTACCTTGAGGGTACATGTTACTTAAGGTACTAATAAGCACCCTTTCGAGGTAAAGGTGGTACATAGGGTACAGTGACAAGCTGTTGTACCCCTGAAGGTAAAATTTTGTGCTATTTTTTTCTGACTGTTTGTAAAGTTATTAATACATAAATGCTTTATCTAAAATTATTTAGATGCTGGCAATACATCAGTATTGTACTTTTTATTGTCTGTGGTAAACATGAGTAAATGAATGTCTGTTAGAACAACATTTTACATAAGATACATACTCATGAGATCATGTTCCTTGGCTATTGACCAATCAGAGGATTGGTCATTATTTTTCAGTAAACACACAGATATGCAGTAGTTCCAGGTCTGTTGACCGTATTTCAATGGCATTTAAAGACAGACCAAGTTAACAAATATGCCAAACAATAGGATAAAAATGACACTAATTTCCATACAGTTCCATATCACTAAGTGAATCTTTTGTGAATGAGGGCTGACACAAAGCATAGCATTACATATGTACATCAGGTACTCAAGATTTATTTTAAGATTTAATTTAGAAAAGGCAACAAAATAAAACAGTATAGCTTTTCAGGACAATATTACAGTAAGTGCTTCAGCAACAACATTTACCGTGTTTTTAGATCATCTCTGTAAAATTAAACTTAAAACTATCCCAAGGGAAACACAGACCTACAAAATCGTACAAGATAATAGGCTGACAAGATAGGTTGTTTTGTCATTAATATTTTTAAAGTGCCGGGGCTTATTGAAAAGGTCAGTTTCAGCTTTTTCCCCCTAAAAAATAAGCAGATTTTTAGATTTTCTGAAAATAAAGTGATCCAAATTAGTTTTTGACCAAAATCTTGTTGAATCTTTGTATGATGTATAATTTGGTAATAGCCAGTTAATTGCCTGTATATTGAGTGAACTATATGCAACACTCCTCTAATGCAGGCAACGTTTGGTTTAGATGAAGGTGATCAAGCATTGTCCATATCTCAGGTTTGTTTATGTTTGTGTAAGCTTCCAAAAGCACGTCTGATCGTGGAACCTTCTCTTTGTACTTGTTTTATCACCGTTCTCTTTACACTGTAAATACGTGTGCAGTTCACACACAGGGTGTGTAGTGGTTTTTAACAGTTTGAGTTAAGCTAGGGCTGCACAAATAATCAAAAAATATAATTGTGATTTATGTTTATAGCTGCCACAAGCTAATTGTAAACTGTAAATATTATAGCATTCTATTTAGGACTAATTCAGTTGCATGAGGGTTTTTTGCAGCATTGAGCACATTTACTTAGTGGCCAGTTTTGTGAGATTGTGTACTTTGCTCACTTTCAGTATATAATTTATTCACAGATTGACATTTTTTTTCTCATCCTGACAAGAGGACCAATGTGACCATTTAGGGCGTACTCACACTAGAAATGGTTGCCTTATACCATGCCCTGGTGCAATTGTCAGTTGTTTTTTCCATTCGTGAATTCCCATTTAGTTTGTTCATCAGTTGCCTCCATACAAATCAGCTATATTGCTTCGGCTGGCAGATCTCTCCAAATTAATTATTCATGACATGCATTAGTCTGTTGTCATTCCAACTGCGTTCAAACTGTTAGAGAGATGCAGCTGCATGAACACCTTGTTTGTAGATCCGATTTAAGCCTGTGAGATATTTAATTATATGATTAAACTACTTTATGTAATACTGAACATAATGTATGTTCAATAATGTAATGGAGTGAATATTTGCTTGTTCTCATAATGACTGATTTCATCAGTATATTTAAATACATTTTAAATTACTAATTAATTAAATTAATTAATTACTGAATACATTACTGCACTTAATATTTTAAATGAATGCAATAACTGACGGTAGCCTACTATTTTAAATCAATAAATGAAAAAACAGTATTAAAACAATAGACAACATAAAAAACATTTATCATGTACACTATGTAATCGGTACAGGCATCTGTGACTAACACAATTCTGTATTTTCAGCATAGCAGAATTATGAATATTTCTATGCTAGTGTCAACATTGCCTTGTGCAATAAATATAATTCAAGGAAAACAAGAAAAAGTAAATACTTTATACAGAAGGATGTGTGATACGGTGCAAGAATATGGATCCACCACAGCTTCCTGAGAGACTCGCACAAGAAAATAAAGGTTTTATCTATACACACATAAAGGTTTTATCTATACACACACACTCTTAGGCATGAAATGGAATAAATTAAGTACGTTTATTTAGACACAACCTGACCAGGAGACCAAACAGAAAGGCTTCGGTAGAGGCCAAAAAAGTAGTCGACTGGCTATGGTTTCAACTCTTGCTATAAAAATAGACAACATAATCTTACCTTCTTAGCTGATCATAAAACAAAAGAAAGCATGGTAAAAAATAAACGGACACCCTTCTCCCTCATTTGGTCTCCATACAATAAACATAAAGGTTACCTTCACATACATTTAATAATAAATTACTTAAAAATGTATAGGAATATTCCATGTTCAAAAGTATGCTCAGTCTACAACATTTCTAGCAATGTTGTTTTACAAAGTAATAATAATAATAATAATAATAATAAAATAAATATCAGGGTTACAGTGAAGCACTTAGAACGTAGTTAAATGACCTCCGTGAAGTTGGCACCCCATAAAACGAAATAATCCCCAAAACTATGGCATTCTTTCGTGCTAATTTGTGCTGCAAAAATAAACGCTTGTGCTTGGTATATTTAACATAATTTTTTTGGTTGTGTGACGCCACTCTCCACCCCCTGTCGTTTAAATCGCTCCAAACGGGTGCCATTTGTTTGTGCTCGGTTTGTGCTGTTAAAACACTGTAACTATTTTCCTTCTCCAGATATAATTCTTGAGCTGTGACATCACTCTTCACACCATTTTGTCTAAATCGCACAAAACCGGTATCGTTCATTGTGCTTGATTGGTGCCAGTTTGTACCATCAAAATCAAGAAGACAACAATGTAGCTATAATATTAAGTTGCAATATCTTCCGTCATGCTAACGATGTTTTAAAAACTATTTTATACACACAATGACAATTTTCAAACAAGTGAATCATGTCAACAAATACAGTCCATGATGAGTATTGGATTTGGAGCTTGATGAAGTCACTGGCAATAAGTGACTTCATCAAGTTTGTGCTCACAAATCGAGCACAAATGAATGGCACTGGTTTGGAATGATTTGGACAGCATGTGTGGAGAGTGACGTCACAGCTCCAGAATTATATTTGTTATTTCCAAGGAGGGCGGATAAATACAATGTTAATTTTAATGGAATAAAGCGACTCAAATCAAGCACAAAAAAACTACACCAGTTTGGAACGATTTAGACGACATGGGGTGGAAAGCAGAGGTGGACAGTAGTGAAGTATTTTTACTTTCTACTCAAGTACATTGATGTAACTGTTCCTAAAAAGGTTTTTCTGTTATACAGTGGGGAGAACAAGTATTTGATACACTACCGATTTTGCAGGTTTTCCTACTTACAAAGCATGTAGAAGTCTATAATTTTTTATCATAGGTACACTTCAACTGTGAGAGACGGAATCTAAAACAAAAATCTAGAAAATCACATTGTATGATTTTTAAATAATGAATTTGCATTTTATTGCATGACATAAGTATTTGATCACCTACCAAACAGTAAGAATTCCGGCTCTCACAGACCTGTTAGTTTTTCTTTAAGAAGCCCTCCTGTTCTCCACTCATTACCTGTATTAACTGCACCTGTTTGAACTCGTTACCTGTATAAAAGACACCTGTCCACACACTCAATCAAACAGACTCCAACCTCTCCACAATGGCCAAGACCAGAGAGCTGTGTAAGGACATCAGGGATAAAATTGTAGACCTGCACAAGGCTGGGATGGGCTACAGGACAATAGGCAAGCAGCTTGGTGAGAAGGCAACAACTGTTGGCGCAATTATTAGAAAATGGAAGAAGTTCAAGATGACGGTCAATCTCCCTCGGTCTGGGGCACCATGCAAGATCTCACCTCGTGGGGCATCAATGATCATGAGGAAGGTGAGGGATCAGCCCAGAACTACACGGCAGGACCTGGTCAATGACCTGAAGAGAGCTGGGACCACAGTCTCAAAGAAAACCATTAGTAACACACTACGCCGTCATGGATTAAAATCCTGCAGCGCACGCAAGGTCCCCCTGCTCAAGCCAGCGCATGTCCAGGCCCGTCTGAAGTTTGCCAATGACCATCTGGATGATCCAGAGGAGGAATGGGAGAAGGTCATGTGGTCTGATGAGACAAAAATAGAGCATTTTGGTCTAAACTCCACTCGCCGTGTTTGGAGGAAGAAGAAGGATGAGTACAACCCCAAGAACACCATCCCAACTGTGAAGCATGGAGGTGGAAACATCATTCTTTGGGGATGCTTTACTGCAAAGGGGACAGGACGACTGCACCGTATTGAGGGGAGGATGGATGGGGCCATGTATCACGAGATCTTGGCCAACAACCTCCTTCCCTCAGTAAGAGCATTGAAGATGGGTCGTAGCTGGGTCTTCCAGCATGACAACGACCCGAAACACACAGCCAGGGCAACTAAGGAGTGGCTCCGTAAGAGGCATCTCAAGGTCCTGAAGTGGCCTAGCCAGTCTCCAGACCTGAACCCAATAGAAAATCTTTGGAGGGAGCTGAAAGTCCGTATTGCCCAGCGACAGCCCCGAAACCTTAAGGATCTGGAGAAGGTCTGTATGGAGGAGTGGGCCAAAATCCCTGCTGCAGTGTGTGCAAACCTGGTCAAGAACTACAGGAAACGTATGATCTCTGTAATTGCAAACAAAGGTTTCTGTACCAAATATTAAGTTCTGCTTTTCTGATGTATCAAATACTTATTTCATGCAATAAAATGCAAATTAATTACTTAAAAATCATACAATGTGATTTTCTGGATTTTTGTTTTAGATTCCGTCACTCACAGTTAAAGTGTACCTATGATAAAAATGACAGACTTCTACATGCTTTGTAAGTGGGCAAACCTGCAAAATCAGCAGTGTATCAAATACTTGTTCTCCCCACTGTATTTAAGAAGGGGTCATAGTTACATTGCTTTTTTTAATGGCACAAATCGGCACAAATCGAGCCCAACGAATGGTACCAGTTTGGAGCAATTTGAACGGAATGGGGTGGAGAGTGACATCATCACAGCTCCAGAATTATATTTGCTATTGCTAAGGCGGGGAAATGGATACAGTGTTGATTTTGGCGGCACAAACGAACAATACCAGTTTTGTGCGGTTTAGATGAAAACGGTCGTTTTTGCGGCACAAATTCAGCACAAACATAGCATAAACGAATGGTATTGTTTTGGGAATTATTTAGTTTTATGGGGTGCCAATTTCACAGAGGTAAGTGAATGGGGTCAAATCGAATGTTGGAGCGTATAGCCATCAACCATTGTATTAGACTTAGTCCAAAAAAACAATACTATGAACACAGAGGTCTGAGACCAATAAAGATATAAGTCCACTTTCAGGTACAGGGACAGTGCGAACGTAAAGAGATTTGGGTCCTTTTTCACTTGGTCCACCTCTTGGTCCACTTCAAGGATCAGTTTTTTTTGTTTTGCAATAACAATGTTCAAGAGCAATAATGAGCAATTAATATTTTTTTCATTATTGTGCAGCCCTAGGTTAAGCCACATTTGTCTATAACGACATGAAATGCAGTTGTGCCATGGGGTGCATTTTTGCTGTTTTGCTTGTATTTTTATTTTCTGTTGTCTTATCTGTTAGAATGAGTCTGAGCGCCTGCAGGCACAGGTCGTCAGCCTTCGCAGTCAGCAGATTAAAGACGCAGAAAAGCATCAGCTGCTCATCACCAGTCTGAACAAACAACTCATAGGGTAAGCTGTAAAATGAGCTTCTGGGGCCTAATTACAGAAACATTCCAAGATTCTTATCTGTAAAGCCCGGGACACACCAAACCAACTTCAAAGAGCTTGCGGTGACGAAAGCCGGCTGTGTTGTCGCCTCTTGTCGGCTGCGTCTTGGCCAAAAAGCTGCGCTTGAACACACCAAAAGGACTAAAGACGACTGTCAACTAGCATGTCTGCGTTCTGTGCCTGCTTGTAAGTAAATCAGTAGATCAGTAGGTATCAATAGTCTAGTTTCGTAATTCAACAGTAAACAAAGCAGCGCTTGCTTACCATTTTGAATATCAATCACGATCTTCAATCCAGCCAGCTCATGTTATTATGAAAATATTTGTGCATTTGAATCAAGCGTGCCGCACACGTCCTGAAAAGTGAAGCCAAAGCGTCTCAATCGCCTTCATGTGGTTGGTCCCAGTATAGCTCATAAACTCTGCCCCCTCCATGTATTCTAATGTGACGCGAGACAAACTAAACAATCAAATTACACTTCAAATAAATTTTTTCCAAAGATGGTTTCTGTCATTTTAGGTCGTTTTTATCACTCTGATGTAAGTTCAAGTGTTTTTTTTTTTGTTTGTTTTTTTAAATAAGTTTGGTTTTAGTTAGTTATTTGATGCTATAAAAACGGGGGTGTGACATCATAATTGACAGCTGTGATTGACAGCTTCTCTGAGCTGTCGAGATTGGATTGTTTTTGGGACTCGGGTCCCAAATCAGCGCAATATGTTAGCGCCATATTCGGACATTGGCGGCTTCACTTTTCTCCAATAGAAAATAGTGAAAGGGCGTCGTCCATCTTTTTTTCAGTCTATGATTCGAATGCTCAGGTAAGATGAGGTCAAATATAACAGCTATCTCTCTGTACCGTATTGACTTCTTTGCTCGCTTTCATCACTTTCGTTTTTATTCTCCTGCACTGACTCGTTCGCTAAGCTGAACAGCAGAGTTCTCTCTCTCTCAACAACGGCCCACACAAATTCAACATGCTGAAAACCCAGACGGCCCAACTAGAGCCAACGGTGCAAAACACACCGGAAAAATAAGCCCAAAAACGGCCTGACATTGCCTGACGGCTGACCATTGGCTTGGTGTGTCCCGCCTTCAACATTGTAATTCACAAATGTTGTTTTTTAAAAGCCATAAAAATTATTTCTTAACACATCTGTTGACAGACTGAGCAGCACACAGGAGTGTCTGGAGTCCTCACTCATGGAAAAGGAGCACACACTTGCCAGAACCTCAGAAAAACTGGAATGTATTGACAGTCTGAGGGAGGCTTTAGAGACAAAAGAAAAACAACACCAAGACACAGCTGACAAACTGCTTCAAACTGAACACAATGTGGGTAGTTGTGAACTGTATTGTAATAATGTGTATATATTTAACAAGATGACATCTATTTTGGGGACTCATCTATATTATTGGATATTTATTGAGCTCCATTTCAGGAGTTGGTCACATATATTTCAAGTTGACAATAAATGTATGCAGGGTTTGAAATTTAACTTTTTCACTGAGCGGCCAATTTGGCTACTAAATTTTTAAGTTACCGGCCATTCAGAACTTCTACTAGCCAAACAAAAAATAAAATAAATAAATAAACCAGATTAAATGTCTCAAATTGTATATATATTATAAAATTTGGATTTCATACATTCATTTCTTCTTCAAACAAAATCCTGTCATTCAGCCAATCTCCTCCCTTCCTCTTTCATCCTCATCGTTTTCATCAAAAATGTATATTAGGTGGACAGATCAATACAGTACAAAATTGTTTGTTTTGTGTTTGTCCTCACTATGCATTACATTGTTTGTTGAGTCAAAGACGAGCCACTCGTGATCCGCTTGCCACTTTAAAACTTGTTATTTTCTTTTCTTGGTTTCCTTCGTTGCTTGGCGGGTCTTTCCTTTTTTTCACTGGGGTCAGTTACCCCAGGCAAGTATCGCCACATTATTATGTTTTTGGTTTTTTTACTCTTCTCTTTTGCTTCAATGCAAATGCAAATGAACAAGCACACTGTTATTTGTTACGTAGTGATGTGTATGTTCAAGTAAGCCAGATATGCGCAGATTCCGCGCAATACACTGTATTTAATATATCATGATGACTCACAAGTTGCGTATCTGAGCTAAATCTGCGCAGATTTGGCTTACACGAACTTCCCCAGCAAAGTGAGTAAACAATACGTAACCCGCCAAATTGGCTAGTGATTTGACAGCGTTACCCGCCACAATTGATTTTTACCCGCATTTGGCGGGTTGGTGGGTGTTAATTTCAAACCCTGAATGTATGCATGTCCAGTAATTGCAATCTCAACAAATAAATAAATAAAACAAAATAAAATAACTCATCTTCTTCACCACTCATGCAGAATATAAATAATTTGCTAACTGTATTAACATAGGTATATGATTTTACAAGCATTGTAGAGCTTTTAAAGACGTTCTTGCATTTAGAATCCATTTTAGTTTTTTAAACTTTAGTACAGACTGAAGCATCAATATCAGTGTAACACATTGAAGATATGAGTGACACGTGATTTTTAAACCACATCTGAGTAATTGAGACTACCTTTCTATGCAGCTGGCTGAAGTTAAAAAGACATTCAGCACCTTTGAGAAGGAAAACTCAGAGATGAAAGCAACTGTTGCAGAGCTGACACTCAAACTTAGTGTACTGAAAGACAAGGTAACATCTTACAGACATGATTGTTCACTGGCGCCCATTTCTTAAATGTTTTTTTTTTTTTTTGCGCAAGATTGAAAATTATATTTTGACAAAATATATAATTATAATTTTTTTTTATGTTCCGTTCCATTCCATTTTCTTGTTTCAGATGCAGAAACAAGAGGCAACTATAGAATCATTACAGAGTGATCTGGTTCAAACAAACGATGATCTTGACAGGCTGAACACAGCTCATCTGGAAGAAAGAGCACAGCTGGTTCATGACTTGCAGAGCTGTGAGCGGGAAATCGATAGACTTCAAGATGTCATCACTGACAAGGACAAAGAAATACTGGCTTTATCATCCAGCACAGCAGAATATTCAGAGCAAATCCATGAATTAAAACAGGAAATGAAGCTCAAAGAGGATGTACTGACTAAAGTCGAACAAGATGTTCAAATCTTTAGAGACCCACAGCTTTCTGACCAACAGTTCTTTAATGTGTTAATACTTGAGCTGATTGAACAATTGAAGAGAACTGAAAGTGATCTAAAGGTAGCGAAAAAAGAAGGTGAGTCAAAGAGTAATGAAATTAAAGACTTCACAAAGAAAACAGAGGAGGATAAGAAAACAATTCAGGATCTCCGCATGGAAATACAGAAGCTGAATATGAATCCGAAAGATCACCTATTGGATAAAGAACAAGTGCATGAAAAAGAATTCCTCAAAGAGGAACATAATAAGTTGCTTGGTGAAGTCAGCAAACATAAAAGTGAGCTTCTGATGTTGTCTAGAAAGTTTGAGGAGCAGGTTGAATGTCAAGAGCAGCTTAAGCAAGATGTCCAAGACAAGTCAAAGATAATATTCTTATTGGAGCAGAAGCTGAAGACTGTTCAAGAGGAGACAGTAGCAGAAAGGGCTAGATTTAACAAAGAACTCAAGATTCGAGATGAAGCCAAAGAAAACCTTGAGAAAGATTTGTCTGATAAAATTGAGAGTTTTGAATCTGTGAACGATAACAACAAGAAACTTCAAGAATCACTTGAGCAGCATTTGGGGGAGCTTGCAAGGCAAAAGAAGCTTCTGGATAATGCTAAGGAGGAAATACAAGCTGTGCAAGATCAGAATTCCAACTTGCTTGTACAAATCAAAAGTCTCACTAATGACAATTGTCAATTAAAGAGGGAAATTGAAACTAGTGCCCAGTCTCTTTCTGATGATTCAGAAGAAAAGAAAAGATTGATAAGCAAAATATCTGAAGTTGAACTGCAGCTGTTAGAAAGTGTTAAAACAATAGAAGACTTGCAGAGGGAAAAAGAAGAGCTAGCTTTCAGAGGAACTGAATTGAACAAAGAACTTGAACAAAGCAAGCAATCAATGGCTGAGATTTTGTTGGAAAAAGATGCCGTTGTTAGACTCCATGAGACGTTGAGTAGACAAACTCAACAATTACAAGAAATGTTTGAAGAGAAACAAAAGGAAGTGCTTACACTGACGCAGGTTGTGTCTGAAATGAATAGCAAGGTTGCATTAATTCTCAAAGAAAATGAAGAACTTGCTTCTAAAATCGTCAGTCTTGATGAACAGAACAAGTACCTTCAGAAACAAACGAATGAACAGATGAAGTCACTCATAGAAACAACCAAGGAGAGAGAGACTTTACAAAACAAAATCTTGATTTTTGAAACGCAAGATGTGGAAAACCGTCAAATCATAGAAGGTTTACTTAAGCACAAGGATGAGTTGCTTTTGCAAGTAGAGGAATACAAAGTTATTCAACAGAAACAGCAGTCTGGAGCTGAGGCCTTACAGGAAAAGTCTTCAGAATGTGCAGCCCTCTCACAATGTCTCAGGGAGACCAAAGAGGAAGTAGATCATCTTAGGAGAGAACTTGAGTCCTCCACTTCTCAAGTCATTCAATACAACCATATTGTCCTTGAAAAAGAAAAGATCTTAACAGACCAAAGTACACAAATGGAAGTTTATCAGAACCAACTCAAGAATTTACAAGATCGTCTATCCATACTTCAACAACAAGCTAATGAACATAAATCAGGCCTGACAGAGAAAGACACGCTGCTGCAGAAAGAATCAAATATATGTATTTTGCTACAAAAGGAACTTAGTCATGAAAGAGAACTTGTTTTTACCCTTCAACAAGAGAGAAGCTCTCTGAAAGGGGACTTGGAAGTGAAAGAAAATACGTTAAGAGAGAAAAATCTTGAATGCCAGTGTCACTCAGAGGAATTGTACAAAAGAAACGAGTCGCTGCTTTCACTAACTAGTCAGCTTGGTATTATGAATACAAATATTGTGAAGCTTGAATCTGATAATGCAAATTTAAAAGACACTTTAGAGAGGCATTTAACAGAAAATGTAAGACTAAATGAGGAGTTGAGACAAAAACAAATTGAGGTTGTGGAATATCAGGATAGTGTTCAGGCAATGAATGAGCAAAATATTATAATTAAATCTGAACTGAAGAATTCAGTGGAAGAAATATTTAGACAACAAGAGATGATCACTTCTCTACAAAATGAATTGGCTAGCAAAAGGGTCGAACTGGCATCTTTGGCAGAACAGTTCAAATCGGAGCACTCTCAACTTGAAGCTTTACAACTCACTCTGCATGAGAAAGAGGATATTTTCAGAACACAGGAGATGTATGTAAATAAGATGCAGGTCAAACTGTTGGAAAGTGAGGACCAAATCACTCAGAAAATAACAGTGATCTCTGAGCTACATGAAGAGACCCAGAATTTGCAGACAGCTTTGCAAGACAAAGATGTTTTGCTGCTAAATAAAGATAAAGAGTTTTCTCAGGTTAAGACAACGTTAGTGGCACAATCAGAGGCATGTGAAGCCAGACTGAAATTAGAAATGGGCGTAATTGCTAAATTTCAGGGAGAATTACAGAATTTACAAGAGAAGAATAATCATCTCATCAGCATCATTAATGAAAAGGATTCTTTATTGACGCAGGAGAAAGAGAGGTATATGTGCTTGGAAGGTAGTGCATCAGAACTGGAAAACACCATTTCACAACTGAACTTTCAAATAGAGCACTTAACCTCAGAGATCACACAACTCAGAGAAAAACAAAATGAGAAGGAACAAATCACGTTTGCTGCTCAGTTACAAATGCAGAAACTGGATGAACTGTACAAGAAACTTCAAGAGGAATATGATTTGACCAAACAGGAGTTGCTTAAAGTTATCAATGAAAAATCATTACAGGAAGAAGAGGTCTGTAAATTGGTCCTGGAAAAGGAAGAGATCTGCAGAAATTCCAGTTATCAGATTCAGAGAATTCAGGACCAGGTACAACAACACAAGTGGCAATCCAGCACCATGAATGAAGTGAAGGAAAATAAGACAATGGAGAGAGAGAAACTCCACATCCTGGTTAGTGCTTAATGTGAAAAGCTTATTGAATCGAAATTCAAGAATAAGAAAAAAGTCTGACTCTTTCTAGGCAACATCTAGATATTAATGACACATTTATGTCCAAGGACAGGGAAGTTTAGACTTTGATGCAGGAAATCCTATATTTTGTCTAGCTCAGAAAAAGTTACAGAACAAAGAACTAGATGCTTTAAAAATCTGAAATATTCTAGAAAGAGTATTGGCAAGTGTTCAGGTTTGAGAAAGGAAATTTCTAATGACTTAAGTAGAGAGGTTTAGATAAAGGGGTTTGAGTGATTAATAACATCTAAGTTGATGGGAATTGTATATAAGGACATTAACCTTGACAGAATGATTCACAGGCAAGTTTGCGGTGACAGGATACTATGCAACAAAGTGATCCATTAAAGATGCAATTATGATGTAGTAGTATGTCCCAAAACCTGCCTACTCTGCAACGCACTTAAAAGCATGTACATTTCCTTCACAAAAAGTGTAGATACTTTTAGGGCATAGTTTAGATGTGAATTGGGATGCAGCAACATTTTTTCATGGAGGGTCTGACTAATTTGGACCCAGCACTCAAAAAAACATTGATATACATTTCAGGTAGTATCTTGGTAAACTTGTTTTAGTATTTCATGACACGTTTTCCAAAATACTCAGAAAAATAAGTTAAATTTGTTTGTGTGTCTGCAGGAGTCCATGACTTTGCAGGGTAAAGATGTGTCTCCAGAACACTGGGTCCAGTTGCACAGCCATCTGCAGAACTATCAGCTAGAGATCCAGCAAAGAGAATCTGGCCTCCAGCAACTCAATATCAAAGTATGCATCCAAATGTTCCCTCTGAAAAACAAAAATAACATCTTATATTTACTGCCATGAATTGTTTTCCTAATATCTGTGCATTTATTATTATCCTTTTATATTTACTAGTTGCAACAGGCAATTGAGGAAAAGGAAGAGGTGTCCACCCAGTTGAGCACCGTTTCCAAGATGCTCCGAGATACACAGCAGACTGTTAGTGAGCTCCAGAATCGCTGCTATTGGCTGGAGAGACAATTTCAAAACCAGCATTCACCCACACAGGTGACTAAATGTGTCTTTCTGTAAACGTGGATCTAAAATACTGTAAAATATCGGCTACAAACAACGTTTTTTTAAATAAATAATAAAATACATTCTTTTTCAATCACAGACAAGCTTAAAGTTATGATGAAATCAAAATTAACTATTCTTATTTGTATTTATTAAAAATGATTTATCTGTGCACATAATTATTTTTTTAATTATAATGTGCCTTCATAATCTTTTCATAATCGAAATCACAGCAATCGCAAATGGCAACAATCTAACTAATTTTTGATGAACAAAATCAGGTCCCGCCCTACATTTTTCTTTGTTCGAGAAGCTGTTCCCACAGCATGAAGGTAATATTTTACGGATTTATGAATGAACCACTCACTTCGAAATCTTCCCGGTCTACTGACATTTGTTATGACATCCGCTTCAAACATTACAATGCTCATGATACCTTTCGTTAAACTTTCCGCAAAAATGAAAGTTCAAACACAGAATTCTAAAGATGGCTGTGCGCTCGTTTCTCTGGTTCAGTCATCACAAAAGGGAAGAAAAGACTACCGCAAGATTTGTTTCATGCCGACAGTACCTTATCTGCCTGAGAAAAAGTGTAACTTCAAGTATGTCCAGTAAAGTTTTGGTGCCTTGGCATTTGTCAATTTGTTGTTGGTTAAAAGTGAATGAATAACAAATCCTTACAGTGTCGCTGGTAGTTACCATACAGAATTTTATCTTTGATGTGAGGTCAGTGGAAATTGTAGCACTAGCTGAAAGTTGATATGTATGATATTTAATTCTTTAGAATATGTATTGAACATGATATTATTGCAAGTATCTAGTTAGCAATAACAATTCTTGCTATAGCAGCTGATCATTAAATGTAACCTGTCATATAGGGCTAGGTAAAATGATCAGTTTCCAGTTAACTCACTAAATTGCAAAGTTTGGGTCCTGTTGTTAAATTTCAAAATTTATATTTTTGTTTTGTGCCAAGTTAGAAGGTTCCGTGTATCTCCAGTATTTCCGGCAAATCTTTGAAAAAAAAAAAGATAAAATTAAAAAACATACAGTATATTTTTTTAATTTGATCTTTTATTTTAATTTAATGGCAGTGTGAATATTTGTGCAGAGATTTACTGCAGTGCAATGGTACAGTAATCACATTACTTTTTCCTGTAATGATGTAGGGCACTACTCATGCTACTATTCATATTGTTTTCGTTATTTACTTATACATCTTTGTTTTAATCAAAATGATTTGTGTGGTTGTTTGTGGCAGACATGCTACATACACTTGCTTGCTACAAAAGTCAATGGTTTGAAAAAAAGTGTTTTTTTTTTCCTGTAGAAAATTTGTTTTCACTGTCACCAAACTTGACATGTATACTCAGGTCATGGTACCTATGATGCCTACCAATTTTCGCTCTGATAGACCTTTGTGTTGCAGAAATACAGCCTCACTTCCTCTATTGGGGTAGACATCATTAACTTTGTCTATTTTGATGAAATTTTGGCAAGATATGTAAAATTTTTAATGACGAAAACAAATGACTATAAAATTCAAAATTGTTCAAGTCCACTCCAGTCAATGGAATAGATGCAATTCCTCCAGTAGATACAATAGGGCTTTGAAATAAAATGAGAATTAAGTCTGTTAAAGGTGTAATTTTTGTTAATTTCTCAACAGGGTTCAGTCTATGCAGAAGTTCCACCAGGAGCCCCTCAGGAACCAATCCGTGCCAATTTTAACCCAGATGGATCAGACAGCGGACACCTCAGGACGAGGTTTGTTTGAGACAGACAGTGTTTGTAGATGATTCATGTTGTTAGTTTTTTTTGTGATACTCTTTTAAATGTTTTGTCCAGGCTAGCTGAGGCAGAGTTTCAACTGTCTCAGTTAAACTCTAGATTAGAAGAGGAGAGATCAAGGAGAGAGGCCGCAGAGGAAGCCATGCGGTTGACCGAGCAGAGAGTTGTGAGGTACAAGAAAAAAGCTCATTATTTTAAATCAGTGTTTGACATTGAAACAGTTTTGAGAATAACAAACTTCATGCATTCAGATTACTTTGTGGAAATAGAGTGTAGAATTTACACCATAATGCATAGGGATGTTCTAATACCACTTAAAAAAATAAAAAAAAAGTACGAGTAGTACTGATTTTTTTCTTTTGGTATATAATAATAGTCATGTATGGAAAGCATTCTAAGTGAGTCGTACAGCGTTTATCATATCAGGGCTGTACGTTAACTTTTTTGCACATAGCACTAGTGCTACAGAGGTTGAAGTGAGACCAGGCCCGGCTCCAGCTTTGAGATGCAGGGTGGGCCAAGTGAAATTCCTGGTGGGCCCAGACTTTTAACATTATTTTTTCCCCTTAACAATACTTAATTTTATAACAAAAGAGGCAGGTCTTGAAAGGAACTCTCTATATTTACAGGGCTCAGTGCAAAGGAGCTTTTCTACAGGTTCATTCTGGTCCAGATTTTTACTTGCCCTGCAAACATTTTCACTGGCCCCACCACAAAAAAAGTATTATTAGTATTTTAATAAATATTAAGACAAGTAAACAGTCAGTACTAAAATAAGAACAAATGAACAAATTACAAGCAATAGCATAAATAAATAGAATCAGGGCAGGACTGAGGGGACTGGGGGCCCCTGGGCTTGAGTTTATGTTTGGGCCCTACCTACACTACAAATGACCTCAACTAGAACATCATTAGAGTAGCAAAATATGCTTTGAGGTTCCTAGAACAATTAATATGCAACATGCCTAGCCTAGTCAAAGTTTAGAGGTAATATTAAATAGACATAATACAATAAAATACAGGATGTGTCCCTCAGTCAAGAGAAGATCAAAACCCTGAAATAACACTGTGAAATAAAGCCAGAGATGAACGGTATTTTTAAATGTATTAAATATCATATCTGTGTCCTCTTATGTCAGATTCTTACATTTAACCAATCAATTCAATCAGAATAAGAAGACACTGTATGGCTATTATCAATCAAATAAAGTCAGTATCAACAAAATCCATCTTTGTATTTACACTTAATGCAGGTCAGATGCGGCATTAATGGATTTACACCGCAGTTGCTAGTGTTGGTGTAATGCATTACTAACTCATTAATTAATTACTGTAATTTAGTTACTTTTCCTTAAAAAAGTAAAGTAAGGAATTACTCTTAATTTCTTTATTTAATTACAGTTACTTCTGATGTGATTCCATTAAATACTGTAGACTACAACAATTCTATATAAAACATTATTATTATTCTATAAAAATGTTTTACATCTTATGTTAAAATGTAATGTAACCTTCTCCCTTTAAATACTTTGGTCAGTTCAAGAATAATTATATTATTTATTTGAAAGAATTAAAAGAGCAGTTAGATGTCTATCTTTATATTGTTCAACTGGTCGAGGTTGATATGGGATTTAGAAAGTAATAAGTAATGGAATGGTTTTTAGAAAGAGAGTAATTAGTGAAGTAATCTAATTACACTGTTGAAGATGTAATTAGTAGCTAGTAATTAATTAAATAATAGGCTACTTAAAAAATTAAATAATAGGCTACTTTTTAAATATGAAATTAAAACCGCCAGTAGGTGGCGGCAAGCCACTGTATTGAGTGAGTTGAATCCTTCATTCAACCGATTTGTTCAAATTGCAAACGACTGTATTTATGAATGGGTAGCTTAAATAATTTAGCCTACTCATCTGATTTGTTCAAATACGCTGAATCTTTGAGGAATAAAACACAGTGATGCTCGGAGATACAGCGGTTGTGCTGTTTGTTCTGGTTTCTTTGATAGAGCAAAAACAGAATGTGTCTATGAAAGTTCCTCAGTAACTTGTTTTTTGAACTGTTGTCACAGTGCAGATGTTCGGAAAGACAGCACTGTTGCTTGTGTGATAACTCGTATATCATAGATTAATGAATATAAGATTAAGGATATAATATTAAGATTAAGATTAAGTTATAAATATAAGAACAGGAACTCATTAAATAGATTTTTTTCGGGAAAATAGACGGGAGAGAGCGCTCAAAACCGTTCAGATCGCATAGTTTAGTGGAAAAATTACAGAAACAACCATTCTCAAGAAATGACGCATGAACATGAGAAGCAAAAGAGAACCGCCCAGACGCATCTCTTTGTGTGCACTTTGAGTGTATGCGCAGAGAAAACAGTGAGAGTTCTCTTCACGTCTTTTCGCAAAACGGTTTAAAATCGTTTGAATGCTTAAACTGAAAAAAGAGACTTAAATTCTTTCTAATTTCTAAATAACAAGCAGATTTTTTAATGGCAAGCAACCGAAAACCATGATCTCTCTCAAAATCTGGAGCTGAAATATTGAAATCAGTTATTTGGCATGGGGCCAGGGTGGGCCAAGCTTCTGATTGGGTGGGCCAGGCCCACCCTGGCCCCCCCATGGAGCCGGGCCTGAGTAAGACTAAGAATTCACAAGTGAGACTCATAAATTCATAATACTTATGACATTCCAGAAAATCCCTTATATGGATAAAGGCATCCAGCTATCACTGTAGAGTGATAAAAACATGAAGACGATAAATGTGCGACTGTGACAATATATGGTTTATCTGTGTTCTTCTAGACATTTTGGGTATTTATTTTCATAAGAATAAAGTATATTTGTAATGCAATGCTAATCAACATAGCCTTTATCACTGTATAGAATACTATAAAATAATATCATTCTGTGATGTGAAGCCACGTCAGATCACTTCATTAAATGTTCTCTTTTGTTAGACAACAAGATTGTAAACGCTTCTCATTACAAGTTTGGAAAGATATTTGGAGTGTGTTGCTTTTTCAAATGCATGTTATAAGTGACTCAAATTCACAGCGCTTGCAGAGATCAGCAGATTTATTGCGAACCGATTAATCCGCTCTAATCACAGTGCTGCGCATATATTTATTTATTTTAAAATTTGCAGCCTTTGCGATTTTCATAATCGCACCAAGCCAAATCGCAATTTCAGTTTAATTTCGGTTAATTGTGCAGTCCTAGATCAACCTCACACACTGCAGGTTCATGATAAAATTTATTAGCACTGCTGCAATTTCTTTACAAATGCTTTCCCTTGTAGAATGTTCCTTTTCAACAATAAAATTACTGTTAGTCTGAAGTGGGCTACAATGACTCACTTCTGAGTCAAATCTGCAAAGTGTTAGCACAATATAACTATGATCTTCTTTTAATAGGAAATATTATATCCAAATGCAGGGCACAAATTCAGTAAACAATGATCTTTGTTTGTGGCAGTGGTAATATTCAGCAACACTAATGCATACATTTTTTTCATATCTTAATACCCGATGTTTCCTAATCATGTAACATGTTTGTTGATAGCCTGAAAACAACTTTCCTAATTTATAAAAAGAGCAATCATCAGTGATCTCAACATGAAAGAAATGTCTGCATAGTTGTAATGAAAGCAGTCACGTTGTCTATTTTATAGGTAGCTTAGCTGTGCTGTGTTTTATACACCATTTGATATGTTTGTTTTTTGTATTTGTTTCAGCATGGAGTCAAAACAGTCATGGAATTCTCAAAGGGACGTCAGTATTCAGCTGGAAACAGAGGAGCAACAGTATGAAGAGCTTATTCTTCGGCCAAGCCGGCACCCATTCTTGCACAAGGTACTGAATATCAGTCAAGTCTTTATTTATATAGTGCAATACAGATTGTATTGTATAAAGCAGCTTCACAGTAATAAACAGGAAAATGACGATCAATGATGAAAACTTTATCAAATATGAGAAAAATTACAATTGTGCTGTAAGCCAGCCCTACAAAAAAACAAGTGTCATTTATTCAGCTCAATTCAGTTCAGTGTTTATTCAGTTCAATAACTGTGTACAGTTCATCAATTATGAAGTGAGTTCAGTTCAGCTATAAGCAACTCTACAGAAGACAATAGTGTTTTTATTCAGCTTGAGTCAGTTCAATGTAGTGTTAATTTCGTAAACGAAAATAAACGACCTTTTTTTCCCATGACTAAGACGAGATGACACAAACGTCCTTAAACGATAACTGTGACTATATCATCATACAATATCGTTGACGAAAAAAGACGAGGCTAAAATGTATTTTTTTAAAAATAAATCTTGACCAAAATCACTGGTTTTGTCGGGGGGAAAAAGAGGAGCGTTCGAGCGTTCATGCTTGCGGTTTCCAGATTTCAATCATTTCAATCCCCCAATCAGAGCTTTTCTGTTAAAAGCACACGTATTCAATCCGGTGTTTTACTTAAACTTTGCAGTCTGGCAACCATGTGCACGTGAGCTCTCTCTCGCACAGATGATCTGAAAACACCAATAAACAAGTAAGCTGCATTTCAGCAATCTCCATTTGAGATTTTCTGCTTAAACTAAAGTGTCATTCAGTCGGTCTGTGTTCTGTCACTACTCACGAGCCGCTTGTGCTGTTTGTGCGAGTAAATCTGCCATCAAACCTTCTCAGTGATGAACTGTAATAAATCCAAGCATGGATCTCTCAAAGTTTGCGATTTGTGTTTGCTGAATAACTGCACTTACGCAACCTCTGTGTCAATACAAAGTCTTTCTTGCTGTTGTTTTAATAGAACAACATTAAAGTATGTGGAATTTCACTGTTTTACATTTTTTAGAGAAGTTTCTTATTTTTCCAGTAGGCCTGCATGATAAATAGCCTATAATAAATCATTAAACTAGATGAGGTAAAACAAACCATGCGTATGGGTCGACATTCTCTTGATTTGTGCTTATAGGTGAAAGTGCAACAATTCAGATGAAATGTAAAAATACATTTCTCAAATGACAACAATCGTTGTGATTTATAATTTTGAGCAAAATAATCAGGATTATCAATGCAGCATGATGAAAACTAGACTAAAATGCTCAGACATTTAGTCGACTTTAGTCAACAAAAACAGGACAAAGTTGACTAAATATGATGATAACTAAAAAGCACATTTGACTCAGGACTAAGACTGAGACTAAATTTACAGTGCATCCGGAAAGTATTCACAGCGCTTCACTTTTTCCACATTTTGTTAAGTTACAGCCTTATTCCAAAATGGATTAAATTCATTATTTTTTTTCCTCAATTCTACAAACAATACCCCATAATGACAACGTAAAAGAAGTTTGTTTGAAATCTTTGCAAATTTATTAAAAATAAAAAACAAAAAAATCACATGTACATAAGTATTCACAGCCTTTGCCATGACACTCTAAATTGAGCTCAGGTGCATCTTGGTTACACTGATCATCCGTGAGATGTTTCTACAACTTGATTGGAGTCCACCTGTTGTAAATTCAGTTGATTAGACATGATTTGGAAAGGCACACACCTGTCTATATAAGGTCCCACAGTTAACAGTGCATGTCAGATCACAAACCAAGCCGTGAAGTCCAAGGAATCCAAGGACAGGGTTGACATGTGATTCATGAAACATTCGTATGCCGCCAATCCCATCGTACTAATAATAATTGTACGTTGATAAATGTGGCGGCTAAAAACAATCATTTAAATATCACACCCCTATAAAATCACGGACGCCCCTAGAGTTTACGACATGGAGAAACGTAACCCGGCCAAGAAGATAAAGTAATCTAATGAAAGAGAAATGGATCTTACTCCAAAAACACCCGTTTACCTCATAATTGCAAACAATTACATTAATTTATATGTATATTAAGTACCGGTAAATAAAACTAAACATTAAACACTATAGCGCTATTTAATTTCCCCTCACTCCACAACAAATGTAATGGTTTTCAGAACAGTACATGAATGAAAAATAAGTAGCTATAAAAATATATATTAAAATATAAAATAAAATACAAATTAGATAAGTCATTATAAACAACACGTCAAGCCAAAATGAATATTTTTTAAAGCGAAAATTCAACTGTATTGGGCTAGTCTCTCATTCGGCAAGAATCCAAATTCCATATTTGCCATGAAACGTTAGGTTGCTAAACTATTATTCATTATGTAAAGGTTTTGTGCATTACTCATGTTCCAATATCCATGGAAAACAGCATCCTTCACATGCGCAGAAATGTGTTTGGTTGGGCACTGGGCACGCTGATTTTTACAGCGGACCATTTAATTTGAGCAGTGTAACTTTTATGTTTGGTGGACTGCATTTTAGTTTGATGATGAATAGCTGAAATGTCAAGTTAACAACGCTAGAACTGATGTGTCGTGTGTGTGCATGTGAGGCGCCTGTATGCGCAATCAGTTAGATTTAATAAAATAAAGATATAAAGAAAACAAATCCTACAATTATTTCAGTGAAATATATTTTGTGTTGTCCTATTTATTTTATTCCTTTATATAGTTAATTTTATTCTGTTTTTCTCCATTCACAGAAGCGCTGCAGGTGCGTGATGTGACAATGTGTGAATCCTCGTGTTCTGTTGTTCATGCTGATATTTGCGCATGTAAAGCTAATTTATTTTGACATTCTAATCTTAACGGTTAATGGTCGACCAGTGAGCTTTGGTTGTTAGTCAGGAAAATAATCTAAATGATCAAAATGCTCTTTCAATTCTCCGCCAGATTTGCTATGCTGCACGCAAGTTCACGCTAACTCAAAAACTTGCGTACACGAGCTGAGACCTGACGTGAGATTAGAACGTAGCCACCGCTCATGTCTATGTTGATAAATGCCAAGTTTTGCGTGGAAACGGCCGTACGCACAGTTTTCTGTCGTACGTTCGTTTCATAAATGAGGCCCATTATGCTTACAAGTGAACTCCCATGCTGTAGTAATGTTCAGTTTTAAGTGTGCCTAAATTTTGAGCTGTGCTTTGCAATCTGCTGTTTTTTAGATGAAGAGTGGGGTTCACCGGTGCCAGCGTTTGTTCAAAGGAAGGAGCATATACTGCTGTTCCAAACTACCGACATCCAGGGCAAAATCACGCTACATATTCATTGGCTACCTTCTTATGCTTCATGTGCTGGTGTTCGTGTGCCTCAGTTGGTCTCTTTAGAGAACAATTGTCATCAAAATCACACCTGCACAAATTGTTGTGAGCAGAGTAAGAGAAGGTCTACAATCCGAACTCTTCCACTTTCTGTTATGCATCAAATAAACAGAGTATGAATGTCTTTATAGTTGCTCACTCAAATGGTGTAAAGTAGAATGGTGAACTGTGGTTTTCTTCAACCTTGAACCGAAACTTAACATGTCACACTGGTTACATAATAGACTTTAACACCAGCATTTATAAAGGAGAGACCTCATGTACTTTGACAGGTACACAGATGGACGTTAGACGTTTATCTGATGTTAATGCTATGCACTGAAATCTTAAATTTAGTTTAGCAGTTATGTTTTACCATTCTAATTTATTTAATGTTGTATGTGTGCAGAGAGTATTGAGTTAATGTTTTATTGGTATGCTAAATGTGCATAACTTTTAGCAGCCATTATAAGCAAGGAAACACACATTGTGAGAAGCTTTACATACATGTTTTACTATGAATCTGATTATTGCAATGCAGAAACACTGGAATTAAAACAGTTTCTTTTGAGGGTTGATTGTATATGTGAAATTTACTTGTAGTATAAAACTCGGATTTGTTTTCTTGTAGAGCAACAATGTAATATTATTTTGCAAATCAGTCACACTACCCTGTTGTGCAATACTATCTATAAATGGAGTGATATAAGAAAAGAGTGAATCTTTGTTGAATTAAACTACTGAGACCTTCCATGTTGTCTGGTTTATTCTTATATGCACACTTTTTTTTTTTCTTTCCTGTACATAAGCAGTTGCTATTAAATCGTAATAAAGATTTAAGACAAACATTTAGTGCACTTCAATTAAATTTGACAAAATATTAAAAAAAAATTATCTAAGTCCTATCCTTAATATCAGTACAACTGTCAGAAATTGTGTAGGGCTGAGTGAATATTTGTGCAACTCTTTACTTTTTACAGTATGTTAGTGCCTATCTGGTGCAATAGATTCATCTATATGCTTATTGAGGACTGTTGAAGCAGTTCAAGATCAGGATGGTTCTAGGGAAGCAGTCACTTGTACTCTATACACATCTGTACCATTTGTTTCACAGGACATGTCCCACTGTTATTAACTTTTGCTTTCTAATACATTTCATGACAGTGCATGGACTGCGCTCTTACTTCAGTACTTAGTTAAAACACCTTTGGTAGCAATTACAGCCTCAAGTCTTTTTGTATGATGCGACACCTTGCACACCTGGATTTGGATACTCTTTTCAGGTATCTAGAGATGTTTGCTTTCAAGTCTGGGCTTTGGTTGGGCCACTCAAGGACATTTTTTTTTAGAGTTACAGGGATGGTTATCTTTCTGCAAGTTTCTCTTATCTCAAAAAATGATCTCTGGAGCTCAACCAGAGTGACCATTGGGTTCTTCGTCACCTTTCTTTACCAAGGCCCTTCTCCCCCAGTTGCTCAGTTCTAGGAAGAGTCCTGGCTGTTCCAAACTTCTTCCATTTATTAAGAATTGTTAAGGCTGTGCTCTTGAGAACCTTTAATGCAGCACAAATGTTTGCCTTCCCCAGATCTGCGCCTTGACACAATCCTGTCTTTAAGCTCTGCAGGCAGTTCCTTTGACCACATTGGTTTTTGCTCTGATATGCATTTTGATAAATTGTTGAAATAGCTGTAGCCTACCGGTTTGAACCCCAGCAGAGCCAGGAGGTCTTCCTGTGTAGAGTTTTTTTTCTCCCTGTCTCTGCATGGGTTTCCTCCGGGTGCCTCGGGCTTCCCCCACTATTCAAAGACATGCAAGTTAGGTGGATTGGATACACTATATTAACCGTAGGAGTGAGTGTGTGTGAATGTGTCCCAGCACTGAGGTTGCACAAGTTAGTGCACTTAGTGCTGGGGTGCATTAGGAAGGGCATCCGGCGTAAAACCTAATAGATGTGCAGATAATTCCGCTGTGGCGACCCCTAAAGGTAGCAGCCGAAAGAGAGAGTTGTAGGGTACAACAGGGCTAAAGGCTCCACGGGGTAAAAGGCTCCTTTGATTTTATTTTCCTCTAAACCACTAGATGGCACAAAAACTTGCCTCAGCACTTTCCAAAACATTCGCTTTTCATGATGCACTGGAAATTTGTCTGATCTTTGAAGCGATCACGGGCAGCAGCGCAAAGTTGATTCTGCACAAATTAGATCTAATATTTGATGTTGTAGCAAATAAGAATCGCTAAAATTATTGAATATATTTTGAGACAAAGGTCGTCTTAATGATTTTCAGTTTTGTTCAAGGTAATTAAAGCAACAGTTTTTCAATAACGGAAGAATATGTAAAAGTATGGTATTTGGGGTAAAAGGCGCCCCTGCTGTTGGGGCTAAAGGCACTCTAACATGATAAATATCTGGCTGACTTTTCCGTTTGTTGATTTGACATGGTTAGATTCAGATTGTAAATATCATATATTAAGTTGGGTGTCCACCTTAGAGATAATCACCATATTTATAATGAAACCATCATATTTAAAAATATGATATTAATAATAAAATATAATTTATTGTTACTACTGTAAATCTGTATTAAATTATTATGGGATCTCCAATGCTTTCAGAATCTTTACCCCTTGCCACTTTTTTAAACAAAATAAACCACTTTTATGATTTATTTTTACACAAAATCTGTTGCTCCATAGATGTTCAATACAAACATATATATCTTTTCTGCAATCATACACTATGGGAGTAATGAAAAGCACATTTTTCTTAAGGTGTGCGTGTGCCTTTAGCCCCATTGTACCCTAATGTTTGCAGGTTCTGCCACTGCAAAGAAAAGTACCTATAACAGTCCTTATCAATGTGACTGACAAAACTGCAATGACTTGTAGCTGTAACGAGTAAAGTTAAGTAGATTTTATGGGGTGGACGCCCCCATGCTGAACAAACTGGAAATTATTTTTTAGGTCTTGGCATGGATGTACAATATTAAATTACCCACTTCATCTGACTTCATGTTCCTAAAGGCATTATCATTGTTAAGGTGGTGCCCCTCCTCTCTGTGATTGGGTAAGAACAAAGACTACACTCTTAAGAAAAATCAAGTACCACTAATAGGGTTCCAGTTTAGGGTTCTTCTGCTAGTAATACCTTTTAATACAGAAACCTTTTTATAAGGTTCCATAAAGAACCATGCTTTATAAAACCTTTTTAATAATGGTTTGTTTTTATTAATAATTTCATACAATTTCATACAATTTTGTCTATCTGGCTGGCCTCATATATTAGGATTTTACATTAAATCTTACTGCAAGTCATGTCAATTAGGTACTTTAATTTTTGTTATTGACATATAACACACACACAATGAGGGGATGGATACATAAATAATTGGATTTTTAATACCTGATGTCACAGATAGGCCTACAAGTTAACCCGTTGACACATATTTACTATAAAATAAGAACTTTTAAAAACTAAGATACCGAACCAATATAGGCCCAAATATTTTATTAAAGAGGTAACAAGGAAATGAGTTTTCCATTAAATCATTTTCTTAGCACTTTGTACCAAGTGGTACAAGTGAAGCTTTGGACAACAAATCGTATCGTTAGAAAAAGTTTAAACTATGTTCCCGATGGTATTGTGGCAGAAAGAATTTTTTGTTGTTAAGGTACACTGTAACCCTAACACTCAAAATAATGAATTGGTTTGAGTAGGACAAACTTAAATTAAAGAGTTCACGAAACTGACACATTTTAAGTAATCTGAATTGTTTCATTGTTTTGAGTTTTATGAACTTCTTTCTTTTAATTTAGACAAACTTAAATTTACCTGAAAGATGATTTCTATCATGGTGACGAGTGGAGCATGAGCTTGGTTTGAGAACAGATAGATGTTATATGTTCTATATTGCCGTACCCTTTCAGCAATTGCTATGGTATGCTAATGTTATCGAAGCATTGTGTTACCAATTAGCATTTGCTGAATTAGCTAGTTATAGCTAGCTAAATTCCCACTACTAAAAATATTTAAATTGAGATTACATGATAATTTAAAATCAAATATATGAATTAACTTACTTAAAGCTGCAGTCCGTAAGTTTTGTATTCTTTGTCGCCATCTCTGTTTAAAACCTGCAGTTGCAGTTATTTGTGGAATTATCATCTTTACGTGGGTTGTGCATCGGCACAGTTTGTTTGGCTGTCATTCATTCACCGCACCGGTGTGGATACTGTACTTCGGATTCTACATCTTGGAGTATGACCAAAATAATTTTCACCGGAAAATGTAATCTGAACAAGTAAATAACATGTCTGCCACTTTTGTTCTGACCAACTGAGAAAAAATAAACCGTGCTACCAACGGCGATTAAATCTAACGATCACTTAGCTCATATCACATCAAACCATGCAAATTATTATTATTATTATTGTTATGTGACTACGTGTATTTAGTGTGTATTAGCATTACCTGTAGATTTCGATTTCTGTACAGTCTAATATTTTGCTTTTGACTACGAGTGAATCTCCAGTTGTCACTGATGATTGTCGTTTGGACCTTTCTGGATTCCAATCCACTATCAAAATGATAAATTTAATTATTCCAGCTGCTGTGAGAAAAGGCTATAAATGATCCGTCACCAGCAGCATCCTCACATGTGATATAGCCAACCCGGGACTCCTTCTTTATGTATACAGACATAATGATGTAAAGACGAACAGTGGCATGCTCGAATTTCCCGCGGAAAGCTACCAGTACCACTCAAATTATAACACATTATTACAAGCTTACTGTTGTGAAGGTAAGGAGATAGTTTTGAACACTGGCTGGTTATGTACTTGCTCAGAAATTGATTTTGGATCATTTTTAAACAAAAAAAGTTATGGACTGCAGCTTTAAAATGTTCAAGTTAACAATTGATTACCTCAAATGTTTTGAGTTTTGCTAACTTGTTCTGGTTTACAGTGTATAGCATTTGTGCATTATGTATACTAAATGTTTTTATGGTACTGTTTTTCATAACAAATACCACAGAAACCATATAGTTACATTTTACCATGGTAGTGACGTGTTATATGCGTGGTTTTACCTATGGTTATCACAATCTAAATGTATGATACTATACAGTCAAACCAAAAATTATTCAGATACCAGATATAATTTTTTACTAGTGGGTGCAGGACATATACACTATAGTTAATTTATGTAAGTGAGGATAGCAAAATAAAGTAAACTGTGACATATTATACCCAAAAATTCTTCATACAGTGGACTACCAGTAAAATTGATAAAAATTTGGGACCAAAATTATTCACACTTTGACCTGACCATGTTTTGCTTAAGTGTTTTTTCTTTAATTGCTAATGCGACCTTTTACTCCCCAGATTGAACTAAAATAAGCATTGCTTGGTAATAGGTTGACCTATCTAATTGTGTATTTAAATTTAACAGCTGACAGGTTGATTGTAATCCATTACATACCTTTCTATCAAAGTTATCTGACACTATCAAGATGAATTTGTTCTGACACAGTTTAACTCAGAGTTCTTGTCATATTTTATTACCATTTTCTAAACTATAGCGAATAAACTGTGATAATGTGAGAAAATGTTGAAGGTGTCTGAATAAATTTTGGTTTGACTGTATATGACCAATGGTAATTTTAATAAAAGTAGAGTCCTAACTTAAACCGTCAGAGTATTTAAAATTGACCCTATAAAAATTAGGTTATTACAATTTGTATAGGTGTTTTATAGGTATCTTTTGTTAAATATAGCCTACCTCTGCATCCCAACTCAAGCTACTGTCAAATGTGCATTTCTAAGAGACAAAACATGTAACAGTATTAATAATGCAGCCTGCACTGCAAACTATGCCAAAGACACGTGCCATCAAAGTCAGGCAACACAAACCTGTTTCATGGTTTGAAACAATATCACCCGTTAGAACATGCAGAAACTAAGAAATTAATTTTCTATTAATTATTTATTTTGTTAAGGAAAAAGAAAGACTAAAAAAGTGTAGTATAAAAAATGTTTTGTATGTTCTACCTCAGATTTGTGAAATGTTCCCCCTTTTTACCATATTACCTAGCCTAGCCCAACATGGAAAGCTAAAGATTTTATTCTCGGGAAACCAAAAGAAAAGACTGCCATAACACTTAAAATTAAAATTGAAATGTATTATTTTATCTTAACAAGTAAAATTAGAAGACAAAGCCCTGGCAGTCCAAGTGAATGATCCTGTGAGATCCTAAGTGACTTCAAATGACGCACTTTACCACAACAGCATTTTATTAGCATTGAGGTGTGCGAGTTTCCCCCATCAACACTTAACACAGTTGAAAGAACAATGAGGTTTTTTTTTTATTACAGTGAATTTTGATTCCTTGCAATTTCTGTACATGCAAGCAGAAGACCTACAGTATTACTATTCAAAAGTAAAACAACGATTAACAACATGACACACTGATACAACAGCAAAACAGAAACATTAAAGACAGGTATTGCATAGGTTAAAACATACAAAATGTAATTTGTGAAACAAGTTCATTTTAGGGTTTTTTTCTTCCACAAGGATGAAGTTACCTTTAAACAATAATTACAGCACAACAAGAACAATAAAGCCTATTCCTTCGATTTGCCTTCAAACTGTCCCTACTCTAAGAGTGCCTAAAGAAGAATGACTGAAGAAGAATAAACCCAGAAAACATTACAAAGAATGGATATTCGGATGTTAAACAAAATTGTTAATTTGTGCAAGAGTCATTCACCCAATATACATACATATGCATTTAGAAAGTATTCAGACCCCTTCACTTGTTTCACACTTCACTTTTTTTTCACGTTGATCTGCACTCCATACCCCAAACCAAAAAACACATAGTAACAGAAGATTTATTAAAAAGGACAAAAGCTGAAATATAACATTGACATTGAAATTTAGTTGAGGTGCATCCCATTTCTCTGGATAATCTTTGAGATTATTTATTTTAGTCTGCAACATAACAAAATGCAGAAAAAATAAGGGTTCTGAATCCTTTCTAAATGCACTGTATAACCTTTCGTGCAGATGCTCTATTCATACTTTGTAAAAGGTTCAGCGTTACAATCATTTGTCATTCAGTAATAAACTTCTCAAAGTGCAGCTGAAGACCCAAAAAGTCTTAAAGAAAAGTGCTTAACCATTCTTGACTCATGTCAAAAACGTTTATATAGCGTACTAATGAAATATGGTGCTTCAGATGACATAATTTTCTATGTTCAACCATCAACTGTAGCCGAGTACAAGAGGATCAGAAAGTCATTTAATCTGCCCTGTGATCTTATATCTCAGCTTCAGTAGCAGTTATTCACAAGCCTATACCTACAGGTAACAGGAACAGTCTTTAATATAACCGTTTCAATGTGCTTTCGCCATTCAAACTAGTGAGATGACCAAATGGTATGGCTTGAAATACTTCACTGATCCTATACCCATGTCTAACTAAAAATAACGCTTAGCTCAGACAAGACATACTAGCTTACACAATGTGAGGTATATTAAACACGTTCTACTGTTTCAGCATTAAAGCTAATAACTTCAGTGTAACAGTTCGTTTTATTAAGGTCTGGGCTTTATAAATGTTAATTATCCCTGAAAATACCTATACTCATTTGGATTTGTTCTAAAAAAAATATTTCTTCAATATACTCACATCTGATTAAAAAGAGGATAAATCATATCACAGGAAGAGCAACCTCTGATTTGATTAAGATTACAATGTAAAAATAAATAATAATAATGCAAGGATGAATCTTTCACAACAAGACTAGTAACGTGCATTAAATAGATAGTCCATGCCAAAAAAATACATTTGTTACATTTGTTAATGTTCATATGGCAGTTTGCTGGAAGTGATGGTTTATAGTTTTAAAAAGTAAAAAATATAAGCATTTTTCCTATCATTTCGCTTCAGAAGACTGGGGTCATATGGATTATCATTTTGAAGCGTCAACATTCGGACACCCAAGACATTCAGAGATGAAATATTGCTCTAAAATATTTGTGTACATCTAAAGAAAGATTTTTATTTTTGGGTGGACTATCCCTTTAAGAGATAGAGTAAATTTTGATTTCATGCTGACATACAAAATCAATAGCCTGTTTGTTTGTGTTTGTGTATTTATAAGTTAACTGCTGCACATGGGTTGCTACAGCAAGACACCTGCCTCTGTAAATGTACTTGTCTCTATCTTCTAAAAGGTTTGATCTATTATGTCAGAATTTTCCTCATATAGGCTATAGCCTGACCTTAACCTTTAGCTGCAATTTGATGTGAAACATGCACGGTGATGCTGAAGCACCATGATTTTACTTGAATTAAAGAATAACAGGCGCACTGGGGATTATGTAATCATTACACAATATACTATTACAGCACATGCATTGAATAATCCTGTTTTTTTTAATGAATGCAGAACGGAGTTTTATCTATATGACCATCCATGTACTGCAAGCTAAACAATCCGTTTTACACCAGTGGAAATATGCCTAATGTTAGATTTGTCAATTGGTAGTTGGCTATCTGACCAGCCGCAGCACGTCTGGGGCAGGTGGGACATGGCGTGTGTTTATGATAGTTATGATCAGGGCTGCCAGGTTTTCATAACAAAACCCACCCAATTGCAACTCAAAACTAACCCAAAACTAGCCCAATCGCTAGGGGAAAACCGCGGACTTGGCAACACTGGTTATGCTACTAATCGGGGCAGTGAGTGCCTGGGCCCTCCCTAGCTCTACAGCGCCCCTCAATTTTCCAATGTAAATCTGTGGTGAAAAATGGAACTGCAGCATGCTCTAATTGAGAGCCATTGAGGCAAATTTAATAAAGCGCCGCTTATTTTGTTACCTTACATAAGCCTAGCTCCAGACCAATACGATATCAATCACCTATGTGTATATCAGTCTGCATCAGGTCAGTAACTGTTTTTTTTTTCATTTTTTTTAAAATTCATATACTTGTTGAACAGGTAAGTAACTAGTTGGCATATATGTTCTTCTTATGTGGGGCAGTGTATCAAATTAATGAAAGTAGGCCAATAAATCCTTTAGTTTTAAAAACGTGCTCATGTGAATAGCCTTTATATAACTTAGCTATGTTTGTTTTATGTTTGAGAATAGACATGACTTTATTTTCCTCACTGGAATTCCTCCACAACTTATTTTAAAACAACATTCGGAGGCAATAAATACTAAGAATGCGTTCCATGCGCGTGTCGTGTGTAGGCCTACTTAAAGCCTGTCAATCAACATTAGAGCGCCACCCTCAGGCTGAATAACGCAACCTCTGACAAAATTGTTCTGCGTGTGTTCATTGTACACGTGTGTTCAGCGATTACAATATCATATAATATATCATATATACTGGTGCTTAAGACACAGAATCTGCCCTACCTAAATTCACGGTCAGGAGATACTGTATCTGACATCAATTTAAGTTCCCTTTCGCTACCTGACATCGATTAAACCACGACAAAATGCACAGACAAACATCGAACAATGGTGTTCAGTTTACGAATATGTGGTATATGCTACATACGTTTTTCATGGAAGGTCAGTAGGCTAGTTCCCTCGATGTACACTGCTGGAGAGATTACTAATCCTACTATGGCGAAGGCTTGGCTCATGATTATTACTTAACCAATTCGCCAATGGAAGGCTAGCCACATACCGTAATTAATATTCCCGAGCCAAGCTTCGTCATGGCGGAATCGCGCACTAAATGAAATGGATCCAACCGTTTTCCCATTCCCTCGGAGGAGAAATTTTAAATCTGTGGCGTCTTACTCTGTAATTACTCCCATTGTTGTTGTCCCAAAATTCACCTCCCCCGACACAGTATTTGATGGCAAACTGCAGTGTTCCCCCAAACTCCAGAAAGGTCGGGGTGATGATTTTGAAGCTAAACTTGTCCGTGTGCCCGTCACTAGAATGGGGGACGTAATACGCCAGAATATCCACATATGTCGTCCAGTTATTTAAGGTGTACCTCAAATAGACATTTTTCTCGAAAGCCAAGTTAAGAACTCGCACAATCCCCGAGATGCTGAACTCATCAGCCTGAACAGACTCCAGTAAAACCTTCACTGCGATAACTCTGTCCATGAAGTCCGGCAGGGATCCTGGATTTGTGAAGAGCAGCTCCATAAACACGGACTGGCTTGATGTGTTGGACTTGTCGAAGTTATTCAAGTGGAGAGCTCTGGCTTTTTTGAATTTGTCAATGATGCGCTCTGGAACCTCAGGCATATCCGTGTCATCAAAGTGTTTGATAGAAAACAGGTCCAGTCCCAGAGCGTCTGCGAATCGTACTTTCTTTTGACTGCTTGGGCTCCGGCTTCGTGCGATCTCTAATTTGGCTCTTTCAGCCGGTGTGGGGAGAGACTTGCACCTGCGGCGCTGTGTCGGGCTTAGCGGGGGCTTCAGGAACGACTCTCTTCCTCTCGGCTTTTTATTCACTACGCTGATTTCTAACGGTTCACAGTCTCCATTCATATCCTCCTCTCCTTCCATGTCTTCTTCTCCGTCCTCCAGGTTTTTCTCTGATGCTGCCAAGCTTCCGAACAGTCCAGCAATACAACTGTAGTTTCTGGGGATGCAGTTCTTGGGAGGCAGCATTACCACAGTCTCGGCTTCCATAAAATAGTCTGTAAAATCCTTTGAAAATGTATCAGTCGAGGTATGATGTTAAGTGTCGTTCCGCATTATAGGCTATGGAAGAGTGGAAGGCTGGAAGCTGCGATCGTTGATGGTACTGCGGATATCTGAACCAATCTTAGCCGAGATGCTGTTGCCGGCTGAATCCTACTATGGCAACGCTTTAGGTTATGAATATTAATTAGGTCAAACCGACGTTGTTTTGTTAACCTTCATCAATCGTGCGGTCAAGAAACTAATATTTATAAGCCAAAGTAAGCTTAGTTAATTCGCCAAATGATTAGCACTTATTGCCAAACGCCTACCTTTCAGCCAATTAGACCTACTGGGTGAAAGGCTCGTTTCTAATTAATATTCATGAGCCAATCTGTCACCATTGAATTCTCTGTCAGTTAGACACACCCCCTTCAGCAACACTCAGTCGTGCGTTGGATCACGTCTCACAGTAGATAAAACACCGCAATTGCACTTCAGAGTAAAATATAGACTTTGGTTTTAAAAGCGCTCGGGAAACCCATCATTTATGTGCCTGTATATCTGCTCGCTTGTATTCATTCTGTAAAGTTTATACAACAATTAGCTATAAGCGCAGAGGGATTCTAAATGTGCATGTGCATTCTAAATGCCTCAAATGGAAAGCTCATATTACAAAATAAATGACCAAAACTACAACACAATGTAGCAATAATTCATTTAATTTTAAGATTATATGGCGACAAATTGCGTTTTTTAAAAACAAAATGGAGTTCATACAGACGCATATCTTTTTTTTATTGAACATGTATAAAAGCAAACACAGTTACAACTCAAAACAGAATTTAACAACAAAAATAGAATTATAAACAGTAGACTGAGAGGCAAACAAACAAACAAAAAACAAACCAAACCAAACATTGAGCCAGGGGTAACATAAAATTAGGTTCAAGAGAGCGAGACAGGCGCATATCTTACAAGTGTACTAATGATGGCATGCGCGTCGTCTTTTTTCCACTACGTCATCCTCTCCAACGGTTGTCATGACAACATGACTCCAAACATCCGTTCACACAGTTTACTCATTCAAATGAAATAGGGTACCATTTCATGTATTTAGACTTTTTTATTTTCCAACAGTACTACATTTAAGATGTCAGTGTTGTCAAAACAACATAAGTTAGTATTTATATTTAGACAACTTATTGCATGTTTTATTTGCATGACGCATGTACGCATGCATGTATTTGCTGTTTCAGTCTTTCCGTATTCATTACTATGGTAAATCATTAGGTAACTCAAGGCTCAAATTATCTTTGCAGAAACTAATGTTGTTGTTGTGTCTTAGACTGTGATTGAAGCTGTCCGGAATGAATATCACTGACGCCTGTGCATCAGACGAAACTGATGCTGAGAAACAGCATGGGACTACTGACAGCACACAAAGGAACACCGAGTCGTCGTGCAGACAGCATGTCAATGTGTTGTTGGATCTCAGTGAAGAGGATTATTGCAGGGAGCACAACATGCATTTGTTTCAGAGCCGCACTGGCTGGGAAGACGCTGTGAGTCAAATCAACACGACAGAAACAGAATTACACACTTCTCAGAGTGCTTTATCATTTAGGCATATCACTCGCTGTCCCTTTTTGTATCTGCTATATTTTGTCCTTAATTGTAAACCACTTTGGAATTAATTGTATAGTTTAACTTTTATTTTTAGAATATTATATTTAATAATAATTATTAATCAAACTCTTAGTGTGTTGTTCTAAATATTAGCACACCTGTAATTTGATATTTTCTAAATTAAGTTAAGCTGGGTTGCTACAAATTCTGTGTAAAGACACAATGTTGCAAAAAAGATAAAAGTTATAAAGGCACTAAAATATGCACGCTATATAAAGCACCCTATAGAAACAAAGGGCTTAAAATCAAATGACTCTGATATTGCTTTGGATTCATTAATGAAATGCAGTATCAGTGCAGCATCTAACTTTGTTGTTCTCTTGGTAGAATATATATTTTATCATTTCATACTTTTTATTATTGTAAATATTTTCATTTATTATTTTGTACTTTGTATAGCCTACTATGGAAGCTTGTTTCCGCCACTGAATAAAAAATAAAAAAGGTAACTGCGACGTATTCTCGCAATTCTGACTTTCTTTTCAAAACTGCGTGATATAAAGTCGCAATTGTGAGAAATAAAGTCAGAATTGCAAGATATAAACTCGCAATTACGGAGCACCTAAAGGGACATGGTAAAGAAAAAAAATTAGATGAGAGGAAAAAGTATTTGTGAACCATCTATAGTGAACCACTCGTAAAATGTTTGCGTCCCCAAGAGAAAGTTTGTGTTCAATCTCAAGAACACAAAAGTTTTTGCAAGGGAACGCAATTATATTACGCTTTATATTACGCAATTCTGAGAAAAAGTCAGAATTGCGAGTTCATATCTTGCAATTCTGACTTTATTTTTTGCAATTGCGAGTTTATATCTTGCAATTCTGACTTTATTTTTTGCAATTGCGAGTTTATAACCCCCAATTCTGACTTTTTTCTCAGAATTCTCAATTGTGAGAAATAAAGTCAGAATTGCAAGACATGGTGAAAAAAAACAATGAATTGGGAGGAAAAATTATTTGGCTTTCCGTTCACTCCCAAAATGTTTGCATTAAATTGCAAAAAACAAAAGTTTTGCGAGGGAACGCAAAGGTTTTGCGAGCGCATTCTGACTTTTCTAACTTTTTTCCCCCTGAGAAACTGCATTCCCTCGCAAAAACCTTTGCGTTTGCTTGCAAAACTTTTGTGTTTTTCACAATTGAACACAAAGTTTCTCTAGGCTAGGGAATGCAAACAATTTATGAGTGAACAGAAAGTTCACTATAGTAAGCTCTGCGAGTTTATGTATGTAACCTTGGTTCCCTGAGTAGGGAACGAGACGCTGCGAACCGTCACTATGGGGAACACCTTCGGTGTGACGAATGTCTGAAGCCCTTATACCATCATGCCAATTTGATTGGCCAATGACGCTTAGCACCGCCCCGAGAATACGTCACGTATGCTTCATATCAGCGTGCTAGGCGTCATATCATCAGATTTTCAAGAAGAAGGAAGCTACTACTCGAAGATAGGGGAATGGCCGGAGTCACAGTGTCTCGTTCCCTACTCAGGGAACCAAGGTTACATAAGTAACCAAGACGTTCCCATTCATAGGTTCACTCTATGCTGCGAACCGTCGCTATGGGAACGATATACCATAACGCCTTCACATACCTGAGAGTAGCTGGAAGACCGTGGAAAGCGTCCGCTCAAGCAGATAAAACCTGGGAGCCAGGAGCCATCTTCACGTCCAGACCGTAGAACTTAAAGGTGTTAGGAGAGGACCAGCCTGCCGCAACACAAATATCCTCCAAAGAAGAACCCTTAAAGAGAGCCTGAGAAGACGCCATTCCTCTGGTTGAATAAGCGCGTACACCTAGAGGCGAAGTAAAGCCACGCGCCTCATAGGCCGCAGAAATAGCCTCAATCACCCAATGAGACATTCTTTGCTTGGTGACGGTAGCTCCTTTGTTTTTACCGCCAAAACACACAAATAATTGTTCCGATCTACGCCACTGGGATGTATGGTCGACATAGATCTTTAACGCCCGCACCGGGCAAAGACCAAGGGGTCGCACATTGCTCCCAATCTCTGCGCCAGGAGGTGAAAAAGCCTCCAAGACCACTTGCTGGGAACGAAAGGGGGTCAAAGCGACCTTGGGAACATAACCTGGCCTTGGTCACAACAAGACTTTAACTAGCCCCGGGACAAAGTCCATACAAGAAGGACTGATAGAAAGAGCCTGCAGATCCCCTATCCTCTTTAGAGAGGACAGAGCCATCAGGAGGGTTTTGAGGGTAAGGAACTTTTCTGGCACCAACTCCAATGGCTCACAAGGGTCACCTGTTAGTCCCTCTAGGACGACAGAAAGATCCCATAAGGGAACTTGTGCAGGGCGGAAAACGAGAGACCAGGGGGTGAGGTCCAACGGAAGCACCCTCCATATGTATATGCTCGGCAGATATAGCTGCCACATAGACCTTCAGAGTGGCCCCTGCCGAAAAACGACTTTGTAAGAACTCCAGTATTGAACCAATAGGGCAATGAACTGGGTCTAGGTTACGTTGTCTACACCAGGAGGTAAACAGCTTCCACTTAAAGGCATAAAGACGCCTTGTGGAGGGGGCTCTCGAGTTAAGAATTAATTTCTGTATTCTCAGCCGAGACCAGAACACCTTAACGCGCCCCGCTCAGGGGCCACACCCACAACTTCCATAAGTCCGGACAGGGGTGCCGGATCATACCCTGAGTTTGCGTCAGCAGGTCTGGTCTGAGGGGAACCTCCCACGGAGGGCCGACTAACAGACTGACCAGGTCTGAAAACTAAATCTGAGTGGGCCAGCGAGGGGCACTCTGAGCAGCACCGCTGAGAGCAAGCGAATCGGTGGAAAGGCAAAAAGACTGGTCCTGGGCCATGTATGGGCCAGAGCATCTATCCGCAGAGGCGACGGCGGTGACAGGGAAAACGTGCGTAGTCGTGCTCGAAGCAAACAAATCCACGTCCGCTCGACAGAAACCTCTGCCATATGCGGCTCACCGCCTGAGGATGCAACCTCCAAGCTCCGGGATCCAAGCCTTGCCTCGAAAGTAGGTCCGCCCCTAGGTTCAAATGACCCGGAATGTGAACCGCTCTGACTGACAGAAACCTGGTCTGCACCCAGAGAAGCACACGCTTTGCCAGCCTGTACAGGGGGCGAGAGCATAGCCCTCCCTGACGATTCAGGTATGATACTACAGTCATGTTGTCCGTCCTGACAAATACATGACACCCCTTCAGATGGGGTAAGAACCGTTTGAGTGCCAGAAACACTGCTAGCAACTCCAAACGATTTATGTGCCAACCATGATGCACTTCGCTCCAGACTCCAAAAGTCGGGCGTCCCTGATAAACTGCCCCCCAGCCCGTAAGGGATGCGTCTGTTGTGATCGTCTTGCGATGACAGCACGTCCCTAACTGAACTCCTCTGCAGAGCAGCGGGAGTCTCATCCATGGACGTAGAGCATTAAAGCCTCTGCGCGTAACCAGAACTTTGCGGAAAGGTTGGCAATGAGGTGAGATCCCTTGACTCTTGACCCACCATTGGAATAGTCTCATGTGGAGCAGGCCCAACTGAACTACAGGGGACGCTGCTGCCATAAGGCCCATCAGTCTGTGGCATAGACCAACATGGACTAGACGACCTGTCTTGAAATGACTCAGACAGTCTTGTAGTGACTGAACACGTGCGGGAGACAATCGTGCCCGCATCACACCAGAATCTAGATCCACACCCAGGAAAGTTGTCTGCTGACTTGGCAGCAAAACACTCTTCTGAAGGTTTATGCATAAACCTAGGCTCCTCAAATGGCAGAGAACTAAGTCTCGATGAACTATTGCCAATTCCTGGGATTGAGCTAATAGCCTATCAGTCAATCGTCCAGGTAGTTCAAGATCCAGATGCCCTGGAGCCGCAATGAGGCCAGAGCAGCGTCCATACATTTCGTAAATGTCTGAAGAGCTAAGGCTAGTCCGAATGGAAGGACACGGTATTGGTAAGCTTTGCCCTCGAAAGCAAACCTGAGGAACTTCCTGTGTCTCTTGACGATCTGGATGTGGAAGTATGCATCCTTTAGATCGATGGTCACAAACCAATCTCTGGTTCGAACTTGAGACAGAATGGACTTCAACGTCAGCATTTTGAATTTGCTCACTCTGAGCGCAAGATTTAAGCGACGTAAGTCCAAAATCGGACGTAATCCACCATCCTTTTTGGGCACAACAAAATAATGGCTGTAGAAGCCTGCCTCTGCCTGAGTGGGGGGGGTATCTCTTCTATAGCCCCTTTCTCTAAGAGAGACACAATTTCCTGTCTCAAAGCCGGGGCCTCCCAAGGATGCACCGTCATGGGAAGAGCACCGCTGGAAAGAGGTGGGCCTTTGCGGAATTGGATGGTGTAGCCGTGGCGTGTACGTAACACCCATTGCGAGACCTCGGGCAGGCGTTGCCACGCGGCCCAGTGCTCTGCTAGGGGCGTTAACCAATCTGTTTTTGGCACCTGCTGTACTGTGGGCGCCAATACATTTCCTAACTGCAGAAAGCCTCTGGCGTCTGCGGAAACAGGAGGCACATGTGGAGCTAATGAGCTTCCTGTCATAAGGTGGTCTACCTGTATAGAGCCCCGAGACACAAGAGTGGTGGAAACCTCTAATACAGGGGACTGTCCAAACTCTCCAATGGAGGGCCTGGCCTCTGAGGACGAGCGAAAGGTTCAGGAACTGTTCTTGGGGACCTGAGAATGAGAGTCCTTGGCCGTCGAGCTCAGGTCAATCCCTCTGCGAGGGGGTTCCATAGGCGATGGTTCACCTTGCTGTACCTCACGGGGGCGCTGAAGAGAGGACGAGTGCGAACGAGCCAGAGGTGGTTGCTGTTCGACCTCCCTGGACCTACGTGGGATGAATTGACGAAACACGGCAGACTGCTGTTTTGCTGCTCTAAATTTTTCGTATGCTTGGTAGCTCTCAGCGCCAAGTCAGTAGCCCGCCTGAGCTCCTTAACAGCCTCACGAGTCATGCCTTCTCCCTTGTCTAGTTCCTTCAATAAATCAGCTTGATAGGCCTGAAGCACAGCCATAGAATGAAGGATAGCTGCTGCTTGCCCAGCTGCCATGAAGGATTTACCAACCAAAGAAGAAGTAATCCTATATGGTTTGGAAGGCAGCAGGGGGCGTGACTTCCACAATGGAGCCGAAGTCGGCGCGAGATGGGCCGCGAGAGTCTCTTCAACAGCTGGCATCATCGCGTAACCGTGATCCGCCATTTTAGAAACAGTGACGAAATCCGCGGGATTAGTAATGCGCGCCGAAAATGGCTGCTTCCAAGACTTCGAGACCTCGTGATGGAGGTCTTGGAAGAAGGGTAGAGGCCTACGGGACTGGGTTGGGGCGCGACTGGTGAAAAATCGATCGTCCAGCTTCGACTGGGCCTGATTTTGCGCAGGCTCGTTGTCCCATTCTAGCCCCAGCTTATCTTCAGCGCGAGTGACCACTTCTAACAGGTCGTTATACGACTGAGAAGCGCGTTTCTCCTGTCCACTCTGGGGGAGAGAACTACAAATTTCACCCACGAGCCCCTCGGAATCAGAAGCCACTGTAGATAGTACATCATCGTCGAAAAGGCCACAGCCAAAAGAAATCCAATCACGAGCTTCTGGGGTAGGCCGCATTTCGTCATGGACGAATAAAACAGGGTTGTCGCTGTCGTGGTTTTCGAACGCGCGGTCGCGACCGGGGGAGAGAGAGAAAGGGGTCATAATCCGTCTGCTCACTCTCCATGTGCTCCGGCTCGCCAACGTCACCCCAAGTGTCCATCTCATGTGGTGCCTCGGCAGCCACAGAAACAGAGAGGCGGAGGTTAGACAAGCGGCCTTTCGTAAAGGCAGCGAGTCTCGAACGCATTACTTTCAGACACAGGCTATGGCAGTGACGACAGTCAGATAGGCCGTTAAGCGCGGCCTGAGCATGCTGAATGCCTAAACATAGCACGCACCTGTCATGAGTGTCTCCTCCTGCGATAAACCTGTTGCACGGGTCGATACATCTCTTGTAGCTCATCGTGTCCGCTTAAGAGGAGTAAAACTGCTCTGAAAAGGTTAGCTATGAACACGAGAAATTCACTTTTCAACGGGCACAGAGAATCCGCTTCCTGAAGAAATGAAATCTGATATGACGACGCCTAGCACGCTGATATGAAGCATACGTGACGTATTCTCGGGGCGGTGCTAAGCGTATATTTTAGTGCCTTTATAACTTTTATCTTGTATGCAACATTGTGTCTTTACACAGAATTTGTAGCAACCCAGCTTAACTTAATTTAGAAAATATGATCAAATTACAGGTGTACTAATATTTAGAACAACACACTAGGAGTTAGAGATTAATAATAAGTTGAAGTTCTAAAAATAAAAGTTGAACTATACAATTAATTCCCATATGTTTTACAATTCAAAGTTTGTCAGGGGAACGCCAACATTTTGCGAGTGAACATAAAGTTTCTCAGGGGGATCAAAATATTTGCGAGTGAACGCAAAAAGCAGACTTAATATTTTTCCTCCCATCTCATATTTTTTTCCCACCACCATGTCTCCTGTTTATGTCTCACAATTCTGAGAAAATAAGTGAGAATTGTGAGAAAAAAAAGTTAGAATTGTGAGTTTATATCACGCTATTCTGAGAAAAAAAGTCAGAATTGCGGGTTATAAACTCGCAATTGCACGAAATAAAGTGAGAATTGCGAGATATAGCCTAAACTCACAATTCTGACTTTAGAACTCGCAATTGCAAGTCTATGTCTTCTGACATAACTAGAAAAAGAATTGCGAGATGTATTAATTTTTAAAAAAATATTATTCCAAGGCGGAAACAAGCTTCCATATTATACTCATAATTTCAACTATGTTCTCTCAAATGCATCTTTTTTTGTGGTATGCATTTCAGATGCAACTGTAGTGTTCCCACAGTTTAAATCTTGCATTTGTTAATAATTTATGAGTTAACCTGAAAACTCACAAACTTAATTTTTTTAACAGGTTGAAGGTTGGGGGAGATTGCCCCCTTTTGCTGTATTCCTTCAACATCAAAGGAAGGGGAAAAACAAGCAAGACATCACTGACTCTCACTGCCTCCTGTGTGCAGACCATAAACTCTCTGATCTGCCCATTTATTGCCCTGCTGGAAATGCTCTGAAAACTTTTAGAATGACTGCCCCAACCCTTCTGGATCTTGCAAAGGAAACTCAAAATAATTTTCCCTCAACCTCCTCAAATAAACTATACTCTTTCAGCCTATCTCAGCAAAATATGTCAGGGCTATTAATCAACAAATTGCTGTCTGGAGATGAACAGTGTACACAAAACAAATTACCATCAGTCTGCCATTACCATACTGAACCGTGTCAAATGCTGAAGGAAAAGAGAGTTGCTTTTAGCATCAGAAGCGTTAGTGTGCTGCCACCTGTCAGAGAGTCCAGAAACCTGAGCTACAGTCTTTTTAAAAGAGCACAGTCAACAGACTGGCACCAAACAGAAGTCACCAAGGCCATGATGCCTGGTGCCACTGATGCCGTCACTGCTGGTGAAAGAGTGAGTGTCAGTGGTGGCACAGGAAATGTTGTTGAGGTCCTCACAAACTTTATCCCAGGAGAGAACAGCTGCAGGTTTAAGGGATCTCCCAGCACAAAACATTGGCTACCTACTTTTAACATCACTTTTCAAAATAAGTATGAATTACCTTCCAGCACTGTGGGCCGAAACCTCAGGCAGGAAGAATTGATAAGGCCTTCCACCAGGAACACCACCAGTTATAGGTTGTTTTCTGGCCACAAAACAAGAGATCTGAAAAGACCTGAAGCTCATCGACTAATGCTGGTTGGAACCAGAGTTCACATGCCTGTGTGAATATTACTAATTTTGAACTCTCTGAACATTGTTGCACCATCTTTTTGGAGTACAGATAAATAGGTGATGTGATTCTTTTCTTCTTTTTTTTTAAACAGCATAAGACTCAGAACACAAGGTTAACACTCTAGAATATGTGTGCTACATGAAAATGATTATGCGACATCATGAGATTTTTCAAGTGTGCTATAAAAGGACTATTCTGTCTTTTACACATATACAGCTAAATAGTACTTTGTATGCTGTGCCATTTGTATGTAGCTTCAAATAAGATATTAGATTCCACGACAACTGGAAAATGTCCTATAAATCTGTGACCAGCTGTATGTGCCAAAAATTACTTGATTCACAACAGAATCATTTGTTGACACTCATAATATCGACAACAGAGAATAGAAGAAAATAATAAATCACATTATGCTATTAGTGTAATATACAGTGCACCCGGAAAGTTTTCACAGCGCTTCAGTTTTTCCACATTTTGTTGTTACAGCCTTATTCCAAAATGGATTAAATTCATTATTTTCCTCAAAATTCTACAAACAATACCCCATAATGACAATGTGAAAGAAGTTTGTTTGAAATCTTTGCAAATTTATTAAAAACGAAAAATCACATGTACATAAGTATTCACAGTCTTTGCCATGACACTCAAAATTGAGCTCAGGTGCATCCTGTTTCCACTGAGGGAGGTGACCAATAACCCGATGGTCACTCTGACAGAGCTCCAGCGTTTCTCTGTGGAGAGAAGAACCTTCCAGAAGAACAACCATCTCTGCAGCACTCCACCAATCAGGCCTGTATGGTAGAGTGGCCAGACGGAAGCCACTCCTCAGTAAAAGGCACATGACAGCCCACCTGGAGTTTGCCAAAAGGCACCTGAAGGACTCAGACCACGAGAAACAAAATTCTCTGGTCTGATGAAACAAAGACTGAACTCTTTGGCCTGAATGGCAAGCGTCATATATGGAGGAAACCAGGCACCGCTCATCACCTGGCCAATACCATCCCTACAGTAAAGCATGGTGGTGGCAGCATCATGCTGTGGGGATGTTTTTCAGCGGCAGGAACTGGGAGACTAGTCAGGATCGAGGAAAATTGAACGCAACAATGTACAGAGACATCCTTGATGAAAACCTGCTCCAGAGCGCTCTGGACCTCAGACTGGGGCGAAGGTTCATCTTCCAACAGGACAACGACCCTAAGCACACAGCCAAGATAACAAAGGAGTGGCTACGGGACAACTCTGTGAATGTCCTTGAGTGGCCCAGCCAGAGCCCAGACTTGAACCCGATTGAACATCTCTGGAGAGATCTGAAAATGGCTGTGCACCGACACTCCCCATCCAACCTGATGGAGCTTGAGAGGTCCTGCAAAGAAGAATGGGAGAAACTGCCCAAAAATAGGTGTGCCAAGCTTGTAGCATCATAGGAAAAGACTTGAGGCTGTAATTGGTGCCAAAGGTGCTTCAACAAAGTATTGAGTAAAGGCTGTTAATACTTATGTACGTGTGATTTTTTTAGTTTTGTATTTTTAATAAATTTGCAAAGATTTCAAACAAATTTCTTTCAGGTTGTCATTATGGGGGTATTGTTTGTAGAATTTTGAGGAAAATAATGATTTTAATCTATTTTGGAATAAGGCTGTAACATAACAAAATGTGGAAAAAGTGAAGCGCTGTTAATACTTTCCGGATGCACTGTAAACAACAGTATTATGCTTGATTCGATTAATGGGCAAAAACATTCTTCTCTGCAGTTTATTTTACGGTTGCATGTGCATCAGCATAGCCTAAACAACAGAACATAGCCATAAAATACTCCAAAGCCTCCAAAGAACAAAAATAATCATTATATCATTATTAATATACATAACTATAAATAACGTCTTATACCCAAGTTAAATTAGACACATATGTTGATAATGACAAACAAAATGCAACACAAAAGTAATTTTTAAAAAGAAATGCATGCACTCTTTACAGAGAAACACTTGAGCTTAGCTGACTCTTTCAAGTTTTCTATAGCAAGTTTTTACTATGACATCATCATTGCCTAAACAAAATTAACACATATTCATTTGCAGTATTTATTCCAAGATCTAAACAACATTTTAATTGATGTAGTGGCTGAATATGAGTCTGTAATGTTTGGCATGAAAATACTAAAGCTCTTTTGCAGTTACAATGTTGAGAAGCAGCCAATGTAACGTCACATTCTACTTGTGGAATTTCCTCTATATACATTAAGTACATTAAGTGTGTGTGTATGTTAATGAAAATAAAGCTATGATTGGCTTTCAGTGTAGTAAGGCCAAGGAGTAGTGAATGAGCAGGTGATTTTACACCACACTTACACAGAGATGAAACATTCAAAAGAATCAATACCAAATAAATATATACATAAAAATCTCTAACGAAATCAAGAAAATAAAAACACAAACAAAGGAAAGCAACTTTGCTTTCCTCCATTAAGCAGCACTGTGATTTCTGTATCTCCATCAAAAGCATATCAACACTTAAATTAAGGCATCAACAAAAGGGTTAATACAGCAAGTTTAAACTGGTATTTGAAATCATGAAGAGGGGGTTGAACATATTCCATCAAAATTAATACATGCTTTTAAAGAAGTATTAAAGGTTTTGTTATACTGTAAACTTTTGCGATTTGCTTATTTGAATCTACTCACAGTACAGAATGCAAATCACAGTAAACAAGAGCAATGTCCCAGCGCCGCTTTTTAAGGAAACATGACATCTGAAACATGCATAAGATGCAAATTCATCTGATTTAGGATGTAAAATTTTAAATGAATATGCCATAACAGTCAGCAAGAAATATTGGAATGAATTCTGTCATGAATCAAGACCAAAATTTACTCACAGTGACTAGTAGATGGGTCTAGAGCATTGCACAAATAAATGTAACATAAGTATACCACAAAGCAAACAAACAACCCAAGGTTTAGTAAACAAATGTATAAAGACAACAAGTCAAGTCATTTAAATATCTGTCTAGAACGTATACCTACGAGACAAGACATTTTACGCGGAAGGAATGTTTATCATTTCTGTCTGATTTCTTGACTTGTTTTACACACACACACACACACACACACACACACACACACACACACACACACACACACACACACACACACACACACACACACACCAAAAAAAAAAAAACATCAGTACCAACTTACTACACATCCCCATGAGAGGCTCTGACCTGATCTACTGCAACAGACAAAATACTTTTAGGACTACCGATATATTTTGAACATTAATAATGAGGTAATAAAGTGCTGCAAAGGTATATTCATACATCGTTAGATTTGGGCAGATATGCAATACCTCATTGTGGAATTATGTCTAAAATAAGATTCTACAAGTATGCATACAAATATTGAGCTCTAGATGATTGTGAGGGACTGTTTTTAAGTTCTGCCACCCTTGTTGCGGGAGATACTAGGAATGACTCCATTATGTAAACTAACTCAAATCAAATCACCTTTGATGGAGCCTTTAGCTTTTGGCTTTCTCATTGTGTTGAAATAATGAGAGGAGCTCCTCACACGTTTGGGTTTCCACCGAGCTGAAGTGAGACTCCATGTTCCAGGCCAAGTCTGCAGAAAGAAAGTCATCCACTGCTGTCTGGGTCTCATTGCTAGTGTGGAAGAGGTGGCCAAGGCTGTGAAAGGAACTGGAGATGGTCTGAGTTTCAGCACTGCTGAGCCTCACCTGCCCATCATGGGAGCAAGGCAGAGAAAGCGGAGCAGGCCTGATGTCGGTCTGTGTTTCTGTGTCTGAGGACTCCGTGCTCATGCTGAAACTAGACTGTCTGAGGATACTGCCAAGGGGCATGTGCCCACTCGTGTCTAATAGGAAGTTGAGGTCTGTCTGGGTCTGGGTGTCAAACATCTCAAGCTCCAGATCATTTGGTTGCACCCTTGTTCCAACGTCACTGTTGTGCCCATTACCAAGGTTTTCAAAGAGCAGGAAGTCGGTCTGTGTCTCAATGTCCAGGAGTTCCAACGTTGTCTCTGTGTTCAGACTGTTCAAGCCACTTTCTTCTGTCTGAGTCTGAATGTGTGCTGCATTAAGGAACTCCTCAAAGTCAAAGTCAATACCAGTGTGATGCGGTTCATGCGCAGCAACTAAACCTGAAGCACAGCTCGAAGCTGCCCCAGTTATGGTGTCAGAAAGTATGTTCTCAAGGTCACGGAAGAGTATCATGGTCTGAGTCTGGTTGTCTGCAACTGTGTTTTGGTGCAAAATGTCAGTCTGGGCGCCAAAACACATGGATGCAGCAGTCTTGTCCTCAAAAAGCCCAGCTCCAGTGCTGGTTAGAGGATCTTCTAAACCACTGGTTCTGAAAGGCGCATCAGCCGTTGCGGTCTGAGTGGAGACACTGAGTGTATCAGAATCAAAAAGATTTGTGCACATTGCTTGATCCATCTGGCTTTCATGCACTGGGGGTGCAGAAGAGCTTGTTTGTGTTTCTCGGGTCACATTAAAGGACGAGAAACCGAAAACATCTGTCTGTGCCCCAATGGAAAAAGTGGCTTTGGTTCGTGAGGGTAGCGTCTGGGTTTGCACACTAACAGGCAGCTGAATCAGAGCGCTTACACTGATGTCTGTCTGAGAGCAAGAGGACACTGAGGCCTCACAGCAGGGGGAAACAGTCCCTGGTCCAGCATCCATCCCTTTGTTGAGGTATGATATGTCAGTTTGAATGTTTGTTGAAGTGCTTTTGTTTTTGGATTCAAGATCAATCATTGGATATCCCACAGAGACTTGACTCTCAAGATTGACCTGTACTCCTGTGCTGATCGTTTCTGGGCCCGATGTAGGTACAGGAAAGGTCTCTTTTAAAGTCTTGTTGTTCAGATCAGGCATGACTGAGCCGACCGACGGTGACAAAATATGCACAGTGTTTACAGACCCTTGTGCATCCACAGACAAGACCAACAACCTCAAGGCACTACTTTCTGCAGAGGGGAGGAGAACAGGCAGGTGGGCGAACTGCATTACAGGAACGTTGACTAGGGCCACTTTGGGCTTCGGGAGAAGGAGCTTCTGGATGTTTGTAGGGTGATTAGTGTTGTGTTGTGCTCTGTCTGGGGCTTCAGAGACTAGTATGGTTGAGATTGCTCCTTCAGTGAGCTTTTTCTTAGAGTCTGGAATTTCATTTATTTGTTCATCAGGCATAACATTTGTTGCACTACTTGACAATCTTTCCATCTTCCTTTTTTTCACTGGTGGATACCTAGAAGACAAATACGGACATTCTGAGCATTTTAATAAGACATACTATGATTAACAACCTTAAACTAGGACATAAGATATTAATAAAAGAATCAGTGGCTGTCCTGGCCCACATAGGCCTGGTTTCACAGACAGGGTTTAGAATAAGCCAGGATTAGGCCTTAGTTCAATTAGGGCATTTAAGTAGCTTTTATAAACGTGCCCTAGAAAAAAAACATAACTGGTGTGCATCTTGAGACAAAACAATGGCTTTCAGTTAAGACAGCTCAAATAAAGCAATAAGCCCCAAGAAGCTGTGGTTTACAGTGAATTTATAACAGCTGAGGGGCGTTGTTAGGCATGACGCGGCGCGGAGTAGCTGTTATAAATTCACTGTAAACCTCGGCTTCACAGGGCTTATAGAGTCTGACACAGGCTAGAAAAGATTGTTGAATAAAGTCGTTATTATTGTTTGTTTTTTGTGCACAAAAAGTATTCTCGTCGCTTCATAAAATTAAGGTTGAACCACAGTAGTCACATGGACGATTTTAACGGTGTCTTTACTACCTTTTTGGACCCTGGAAGTGTTAATTAAATAGCTGTCTATGGAAGGCTCAGAGAGCTCTCGGATTTTATCAAAAGTATCTTAATTTGTGTTCCGAAGATGAACGAAGGTCTTACGGGTTTGGAACGATATAAGGATGAGTAATTAATGACGGAATTTTAATTTTAGGGTGAACTAACCCTTTAAGGAATATACTAAATGTAACAATCTCTCTCTCACAATAATACAAGCTTCAATGAACAATATCAATGAGAACAAACATATGTTTACGTTGCTAAGAGTGGTTACTAAGGGTGTCGTGCAGTGATACAGAGAACCGTTGGGTGAAGCAGTCATAGCCGTGTTTTATCATGAATAAACACAGCTATTGACCAATCAGAATCAAGACTGGAACTAACCGTTTTATAACATGCATTTTAGTCTGGGTCTAGCTTAAGCCTTTTCCATGAAAGTCAAGTCACCTTCATTTATATAATGCTTTTTACAACACAGATTGCTTCAAAGCAGCTTTACAGTGATAATAGGAAATTCATTTTTGTAAAATTTTTGTGATAATGTCCTAGGTGAAGTCAGATATGATATTCACTAGAAAGAAAATTAGTAGTGATTTAAGCAAGCCAAGGTGGAAATCATACCATCGTTTTTCTTGTTTTCCCAATTCAAAACATACCACCACTAAAACACAGTTTTAACTCTTAGCCAGATAAACTGAGTACCTGTGCTCCTTGGGAACCTCGTGGCCTGTTCTGTAGATATGAGACAGCAGTGCTGCTCTACTGGCATATGGACAACCACAAGTACAGCTGTATGTCCTCCCACAATCCTCAGCATGTCTCCGCAGGTCCCACTCAGTGCTGTAGCCATTGCTGCACTTCAAACACTTGTGCTTCTTTTCTGCATGCATCTTCATAAAGTGCTATGCCATTAATGTAAGATTAGGAAACATGTTAGTTAGCAGTTGTTTTCCTAGCAGGACATAAAATATGTATCAAGTTATAGCAGTGGCCCACTCTAAAAAGTTTGGGAACCACTGCCCACTACATATGTGTGTAAAATGGTCATAAGCAGGTTTCCCCATTGGGAAAACCTGCTTATGGCCATTTTACACACATATTGCATAAAGCAAAATGGTATGTCAAATCATTCTGTTATATCTTTTATAACATAGTTGAGAATCATCTTTATACAAAGTATATTGGTATAAAAAAAAAATCCTGAAAAAAATCCTTTTTTTTTTTTTTTTTAATTGAGTCCTGGTGTCCTCTACAAAGGACATAGCATAACATATGAATAAAATATTATTTTTCAAAAAAAAAATTCTTATGCTCTAAACAATGTAATGACACCAAAAAAATACCAAATTCACAAAACTTTTTTTTCTGGTTCTCAGGAGGTTAAGGCAGAAAAAAACATGTTTGCACAGTTAAAAGTTTACGTTAAGTTATTCTATCTTTGTTAACAATCTATATTCTAAAATTTAATAAATGAACCCTCTGGTTTCTCCAGGTTCCAGTCATTGTCGGGATACTCTTCAAGCTGGTAGAATTATCAAAATATATTGTGATAAATATCAATAAATATGGAAAAAAACATTCTGATCATATTTGTTTGACATATCTGTCAGTCCTAACTGGCAAGTTTGCATGCATGCCAACAATGGCAAATACCTGTTTAACAAGCGAAAACTGAGAAAAGGGCCTGTTTGGTCCTCTTGGGCAGCCTTCTATTGGGCAACAGTAGAGCTTTTGTGAATCCTTAATATCCTTTCTAACAGTAGGGTTGACGAGACCCTCCTGAAATCAAAAGAAAGTGAGAAATTACTTTAAAAGATGACAAAGAAACAACAAGGATATTGCTTCTTGTGTCAGTGGCAAGAAAATGTTGTTACATATGTAACCTTGGTTCCCTACTGTCATAGGTACTCAATGCTGTGTCAGTAGCTGACACTATGGGAATATGAGAAGCACACTTCCAAAAAGCCATCACATTCACCCTGAGGAGAATAATTTACACAATGTAGGTCACCAAACACAATGAATCCAAAGCATGGAGGAAACAAAACAAAACAAAGAAATAGGCACAGGCCTGAAGAAAAAAAAAAAGCATGTTATTTTAGATGCATCAGTGATGCGATACCTTGGTGTATCGTGCCAGCACCATCATCTAATAGCCTAAACTGGAAAGATTTTATACAGGTAATCATCACACCTGGAGGGTGTTCTCATAGCATCAACCGAGTGAACCTATTAAAAGGAAACAAATGCAAACAGTATCTATCGTAACTACACACAAACAGCGTGATTTTGTGGTAGGTAAAGGACTTACTGCATTATAGGTTTTTTCCCCATCTATTTTCCTGTTGATTTATCTGACTGGCTGTACAGCATAGAAGTCTTTTATATTAACCATTCATGTAAGATTTTGTCAAGCCAACAACAGAGTTTTTCTTGATTACCATTATAACTGAAAAGTAAGCCAATAAAGAGAGTACAGGATATACTGTGTATCTACAGAGTGCCATCCTAAAACTACCTTCCCAGCTGTCAGATCATAGCTCCATGGGAAAGAAAGAACTTTCTGCATTTAAGGGGCCATTGACACGACACCGTTTTCAACTAAAAACGGAAAACTTTTTATGCAATTTGGCCGTTCATTTACATAGCAACTGCATTTTGGGGGCTTGAAAATGCAAACTTTTCAAAATGATACTGTTACCGTCTCAGTGTAAACTGTAAAAAAAAAACATGAATTTGTGAAAAAGGTGACGTCATGCGCATGCGTATTACGCGTTCATTCTATAGGCGCGTAGTGTTTCTTTACAAAGTGACATCACCAACTACTGGCCTGGCATGCATAATACAGCGTTTTTAGTAGTTTTTGTGGATCTGTGTGAACAAGGATAGTTTTTGGCTCGTTTCCACTGAGCGGTACGGTTCAGTTCAGTTCAGTATGATTCAGGACACTAAACCCTGATCCGGCTTGCGTTTCCACCGCCAACAGCACCCTTACTTGATAGGCGTGGTGTAGCGATCAGCATCATTTTCGCGCGAAGAAGACAGTGACAGTGAACAACAGTGGACGACATACAGTAGATCTTGTTCTTGCTTCTCGGCATGTGGCTTTTGTCAAAAGAAGAAGGCATGCTTTGTTTGAGCCAAGGCTGCAAGGAAAAACACAGCCGAAAAAGCACTGTCAACCAATCAACGTTCTGCAGTCTAGCTCCACCCTTTAGTACCGGACTAGTGCCGTAAGGGTGCCAAAAAAGTACCAAAATTAGGGTACCATTCAGAACTTCTGACAACGGAAACAGCAAAAATTGCATACCATACCGAACTGTGCTGAACTGTACCGCTCGGTGGAAACGTGCCAACTTTGTCGTCTGTATGCGAAAAATTACAAGAAAAAACTTTTCCGTTTTTAGTACATTGTTGTCGTGTAAATGTTCCCTAAAACATACCCTAACAGATATCAAATCAACTATGATGACACATCAGTAAGATCAAACTTAAAGGGGTCATGAACTGAGAAATCAAATTTTCCTTGAGCTTTTGACATATACTATAAATAGGTCATCATACTATAAGAATATCCTGTAAGTTTCAGAACTGAAAACTTCCTTGTTAGTCTAATAAAAGCTTTTAGACACCAGGCCCAGCAAACGACAGGTTTTTCAAAGTGGGGATCTATGACGTCAAAGGGAGGCAAGCACAGCCTCTGCAGGAAGAAGATCAACGCCTACTTCATCACTGCCTGTTTAGCCCCGCCCACCGATTCGCGCATGACATGCAATAGAATAGGTAGCCTAAGTAACATAGGCCTACGTGGTGTTAAACCAGATCGAGCTACCAAGCAATAAACATGCTGTTAAGGATTACAAATTATTGTGCAGTGCCTGGGCTCGACAGTAATGCAACATGTAAGTAACTGTTCATTCTAATGCCTGATCTGTGACCAGTGATTTCTGAAATGTAATGATTCATGTACAGTCAGATGTTCTTTGTCTGCGTGTCAGTAAATCAAACCAGTGACTAAACGTCAACTTGCATTGTTTCTCTTAGTAGGATGAAAATAATCTGTTATTTAACGGTGATTAAATTCTATAAAGAAAGCGATCAAAGAACGCTCCCTTGGTAATCGCTGGAGCTGTCAATCAAACAGCGCGAGTTTATCAGTGACTGAGTTCTGGACTCGCGCCAAAACTCCCGTTTTATTCAACGAATCTCTTAACTATATCACGTTTGCACTGTTAGTTATGATGAAAGCATTCGTTAGTGTACAGAAACTGAGTTGCAATGACAAGATCACTGCTTTCATGAGCTCAACATATCTGTGATCGGCTACAATGCTCATCACTGCAACCTTTCATGCCACGATCTAAATATAATGCCATAGATCTAAATGTAATGCAACACTTTTCACGATTAGTTAACCATGAGAGCTGTAATAGTAAAAACGCGCTAAAAGAGAGAGTAATACTTAGCTATTTCAAATGGAAAGACGTTAGCCAATCACAGCAGTGGTCGTTTACACTGAACTCTCACAGCAGACACGCCCCTTAAAACAGAGCGTTCAGAGCAGAGGGCTAAAATCAGGGTAGGAAAAATGCCTTTTATTGCCTAAATTATGACAATTTTTGATGTAAAAAGCATTCTAACATTATAAGTGCACCCCAGGAAACATCATAAAACAATAAAACAACGCAGTTCATGACCCCTTTAATTGGTTCTCGCACGTCACGAGTTAACGTCATGACAGAAGTACTTATGAAGTTGGTACTGTTCCTGACACCATATTTGGTTTGGGCTCTGTGATTGATTATTTGATTTGACAGTAAATAACTTGCATGGTAGCGCTTTACAATAAGGTTTCATTAGTTAACATTAGTTAACTACTTTAAGTTAACGAACTAAGAACTAACAAAACTTCTACAGCATTTATTAATCTTAATGTTAATTTCAACATTTACTAATACATTAATAAAATCAAATGTCATATTTGTGTTAACATTAGTTAATGCAACCAACATGCACAATCAATGAAAAGCTGGATTTTTATTAACTAACATTAACAAAAATAAATACTGTAACAAATGTATTGCTCATTGTTAGTTCATGTTAGCCAATACATTATCTAATGTTAACAAATGAGACCTTATTGTAAAGTATTACCACTTACATTTTGGTCTGTTCAAAATAAAAAGTGATCATGTCTCTTCAGAGGACTTGGTATAAAAGTATAGCCTAGTTGTATGGATTACTTCTACATTTTTCAAATATCTTCTGTAAGGTTTGAGGGCGCACCAGACACAAATTAATCTTCCAAATGATTCGTTCAAACATAATTCCACACAAAACTCAACAAATCAACAATTTATGGCCTTAATTGAAGTGGGCGCCGGTCAGTCTGCACCAGGCTGACAAAACCCCCAGCTAAGTACTTTATGGCCTTGCAAAATTCGAGCAACACTAAGATAATGGCAGAGACAAAGACAAAGAGCCAAAGCAGATTCTCCCTTCTCAACGACCTTTAAATGAACTCTGAGTGACACGGTTAAAATCCACAGGAAAACCCACAGGGACTGTTGTTACATATAAACTGCATCAAATCATTCAAAAAAGGATGATAGTCGGACTTACATTCAAACAGCCTTCTACTGCATAATTCTATATCATGTCTATAACCAATACACGTGACCATTTGCATATATATCACTCACAATTCATGTAATTGTATAACTATTGAAGGATTAACTGAAAGTGTGCCTTGCTTGGTATCAGTATGTTTGTATGTTCATAATTCAGAAGATGGCTTGATTGAAATCTGTGTAGAATGTATCGTGTTCTTATAATAAGAAATCATGTCTAACTGTACTCTGCTTAGAGAGGGAAGTTAAGAGACCACAGATAACAGGTAATTTATGGTGAGGGGTGGGGACACAGTCACCCCTGAACTAAATATGATACCTAATTGGTCAGAACCCATCCAGGAGGATGGACAGACATTTGAGTTTAAAATCTCAGAACACGAACAAAGAATTAGTTCAAGACAAGAGTTCGAAACGACGTGACATATAGATGATCGGACGAAGGCGATCGAGGCAGACCAAGATCCGAGAAAATGGATTAACAATTTCATTCAAGCCATCTAAATACTCTCGTCTCACTTTCCTTTCTTTTACTTAGTTTCTTTTCTTTCCGTTGAGTCTCGTGTTCTAAGTTAAATTTCGCCGCAAAGTTTCGGTCAACGATTCTACAGCAAGGCGCGCTTCAACTTCAAACAACATCCACGAGACTTTCCAGCCATCCGCCAACACGTCGATCAAAGACACGACAAGACTGTCAGCGAATCAAAGAACCTGGGAAACCCTCCAGCCAGGACCGAAAAGGGAATCCCCATTCAAAGACGATACGAGACACAAATGCAAGCAACCTCCAGATTCTAACTGAACTGGTGCATTGATATCAAATTTAATAACCCCACCCAAGAAACGATAGGAGGGTTAAATTAATGATTGATGGTTCGTTCAGGTCATGTGTTATAAATGCATATATTGTTAGAAACTTGGGATTGCATCATTTCACTCTCTTAAAACTCATTCTTTCCTCACTTTCCTCCTTTCTGCAACTCGTGTGAATGTGTGTGTGCGTGTGTTTGTGTTAGATATTAGTTTTACGCGTTAGAGTAATCAATAAAGTTTCGTTTGTATTTAAAGATAAGTGTTCTTGTGTTATGTGCTTACGAATTAAATGTCTTAAACTGCTGATCTACACTCACCTAAAGGATTATTAGGAACACCTGTTCAATTTCTCATTAATGCAATTATCTAATCAACCAATCACATGGCAGTTGCTTCAATGCATTTAGGGTTGTGGTCCTGGTCAAGACAATCTCCTGAACTCCAAACTGAATGTCAGAATGGGAAAGAAAGGTGATTTAAGCAATTTTGAGCGTGGCATGGTTGTTGGTGCCAGACGGGCCGGTCTGAGTATTTCACAATCTGCTCAGTTACTGGGATTTTCACGCACAACCATTTCTAGAGTTTACAAAGAATGGTGTGAAAAGGGAAAAACATCCAGTATGCGGCAGTCCTATGGGCGAAAATGCCTTGTTGATGCTAGAGGTCAGAGGAGAATGGGCCGACTGATTCAAGCTGATAGAAGAGCAACTTTGACTGAAATAACCACTCGTTACAACCGAGGTATGCAGCAAAGCATTTGTGAAGCCACAACACGCACAACCTTGAGGCGGATGGGCTACAACAGCAGAAGACCCCACCGGGTACCACTCATCTCCACTACAAATAGGAAAAAGAGGCTACAATTTGCACGAGCTCACCAAAATTGGACAGCTGAAGACTGGAAAAATGTTGCCTGGTCTGATGAGTCTCGATTTCTGTTGAGACATTCAGATGGTAGAGTCAGAATTTGGCGTAAACAGAATGAAAACATGGATCCATCATGCCTTGTTACCACTGTGCAGGCTGGTGGTGGTGGTGTAATGGTGTGGGGGATGTTTTCTTGGCACACTTTAGGCCCCTTAGTGCCAATTGGGCATCGTTTAAATGCCACGGCCTACCTGAGCATTGTTTCTGACCATGTCCATCCCTTTATGACCACCATGTACCCATCCTCTGATGGCTACTTCCAGCAGGATAATGCACCATGTCACAAAGCTCGAATCATTTCAAATTGGTTTCTTGAACATGACAATGAGTTCACTGTACTAAAATGGCCCCCACAGTCACCAGATCTCAACCCAATAGAGCATCTTTGGGATGTGGTGGAACGGGAGCTTCGTGCCCTGGATGTGCATCCCACAAATCTCCATCAACTGCAAGATGCTATCCTATCAATATGGGCCAACATTTCTAAAGAATGCTTTCAGCACCTTGTTGAATCAATGCCACGTAGAATTAAGGCAGTTCTGAAGGCGAAAGGGGGTCAAACACAGTATTAGTATGGTGTTCCTAATAATCCTTTAGGTGAGTGTATGTTACCTGGCTATTAAATGGTGTTTCACTATTGTTTAGATATTAATATCTGCTGCAGAGTTGATAGTTACGGCCCGTTCAAATGAACGCTGGACGAGTCATTTGCTCGGCCGTAAAATCCGACTCTTTCAAAATTCCCTATGAATTAATTAATAATTTAATTTGAGCTAAATAGACCTGTTTCCCTTATACAGAGTCCCTACACTTCTTTTTCCCCACAGGTGACAGAAAATCATAAGAAAACAGCATGAGTATAAGTAAATAATGAAAGAATTATCATTTATGGATGAACTACAGTAGTGGCCAAAAGTGATGTCTGAAAAGGATATTTTTAATGTCCTTAAAAGTTTGATTAATAAAACAAATGACAATTGCCTCCAAGCACGACCATGCAATATGCCTACAAACGCTTTAACAATTTTTTTATAATATTTGAATAAAGAGTGCTTTTCAGTATGAATGGTCAGATCAGTTTTTATGCGTTTACGAGTCATGTTGCAAAAAGAAGAAAAACTGCGCACTGCTTTCCTTTGCTGCACAACAAATAAACAGACAGCAAATTTCTCTGTAGCTTGTGTTTATTCATGGCCGGAAATTTATTTTATATAAATAAATATGTTTTATATTTTATAGCTGTGTTAAAAGTAGGTACAAGCCATTGACTTTGATTTCATAAATGGTACCCTGGAAATTGACTGGTTAAAATCTTTTCTAAATAACAAAAATCTGTGGTTTTCACTCCCTAACATTTTCCCATCAAACTATCCCAGTTTTGTTGTACTGGAAGCTCTTATACAAATCATAATGTCATGCCACATAGCACCCCAATATGGAATAACAGATATATCACAATAAGAAACAAATCACTCTATAATAAGGACTGGACGGAGAAAGGTATCTGGTCGATGCTTCATTTAGTCAGTAGCAGATGTTTTACCTCATATGAGAATTTCTTCTGTCTTAAATATGATATTACCTGTAATCGGAACACATTAAACTCTATCATCAAAGCTATCCCCAACTCTATTATATGTCTAATCAAAGGATTTCTTTCAAATTCTAATCCCACCACTTTGTGTCTCCTATCACTTTTAAAGGGGTCATATGATGCCATTTTCTTGTTTTCCTTTCTCTTTAGTGTGTTATTTAGCTGTTTGTGCATGTATAGGATCTGCAGAGTTACTAAGCTCAAAGTCTCAAACCCAAAGATCATAGGCGGAGTTTGGGGGGATTTCGAGGGTCTCAGATTTCGAGACCAGAGCCAATGATTTTGTCTGAGCTATGAATAATTTTTTTTTTTTAAATAATATAATTCATATTTTCTCATTTTATTTGTCTTATCTTATCCTTTTCATGTAGAATGAGTAAAGCTGATTTGTTTTAGGATTGTAAAAGGCTGATCATTTTTTTAGGCTGCTCTACCTCAGTGGTCTAACAGCGCTCGTCAATGTCAAAATGATTGAGATGGCCAATCAAATCAAAGAAGCCGGGTCTTACCGTCATACTGTCACTGTCAGACGCAACGAGTGGAAAGATGTAAGTAGGTGCAAGTCTTAGGCAACTGTTTTATGATAGAAATGTTCAGCTACTGACAATAAGATGATGCAATCTACTCAACTTTTTATGAAATTTCGCCGTTTGGAATTGAAAAAATGCGATCATGATTCACGTAATTCATAAATGAATGTGATGACGAGACAAAAAAAAGTTTGCATTTTCTACATAATATATATATATATACGAATAAGACTGAATTTGTGCACATTTTAAAATAAAATATTATTTGCAAATAGTTTAAATTGATTACTTCATTAGCCTACTACAATTAAACCTAAAACTTATTTTACCATTCGTATTTATTTATTCCCTTAAATCCCTTTTAATCCTTTAATTATTCAATTCCTTTATTATTATTATTTTAATTTATATTAAAATATAAATTTTAATATATATTAGCAGCTTGGCCATCTGCATCATCCGGATCAGATTCGGGCTCAAATTGATAAGGTAGGACCAACATTATCATCTGGCAATATTGCTTTGCTTTGGGAGCTGATGTTCCAAATATGGTAAGGGTCGTGACATTTCCGTCACATGCTTAAGGTATTAGGGCCAATCACAATGCACTGGTCAGTGCTTTTCACAACAATGAGCTTTGTAAAAATCGATGCGTTTCAGAAAGGAGGGGCATAGAGGAGCAACAATAATGTACAGTATTTGTAAAATAATGACTTTTTTTAACCTAAAACCACGTAAACACATTGCATTAAACCAAATACACAAAATAATGTTCTTTTTAGAACCATCATATGACCCCTTTAATTGGAGGTTGCGATTTCAAAAGAAACTAAATTTCCAAACAAAACTATCAGAAATGTGTTCGATAACATTTTATTCCCTACTGTAGTTTATAGAAACTCAATTCCAGTTTTTCTAAAAGAAATAATTTACAGGTTACAAACATATTACTCGAAACTCTCAAAGCTATATATCCATCCAGTGAATTTGTAAAACAAAGATTTGGAATTGAAACTAGTAATTGTGTATTTTGTGATAATATTGAAACTACGGATCATTTAATTTTTCCATTGTATATAGATGCTTTATGGCTTGATATCCATGAGTGTTATGAGTGTTGAGCGTTATGAGTTATGTTATAAGACTTGTTATGAACAGCAACGAAGACGATGTTCTGGTTAATAACATCCTTATTCTTGTGAAATTTTATATACACAAATCTAAATATTTGAAAATGAAACATAGGTTTTCTGTATTTCTTAATGAGTTTATTTCTTATATAAATGCCCTTATAATGATGAAAAGTAAAAATGCTAAATAAAAAAAAACCTTTTTGATAGAAGAATATGATTTGAAAAACAAACCCTAGCTTTTTGGCTTTATTTATTTTTTTTTTTTTATTGTAATGCAATTTTGCACCTTATGTCATTATATTGCAGTGATGTACAATCGTTGACTTGTTGTTTGTACATGACATTGTATATTAATAAAATAATGTGTTTAAAGTAGGATAAAACGTTTGATTCTCATTGAATTGGGGAAAAATTAGAATCAGAAAGAGATCCTTTAAAAAGACATAACATATTAGATATCTACATGTCCCAAAATCTTCAGAGCAAACTTTCATATTCACTTTCCTGCAGAGTTTAGCTCCAACCCTAAACAAAATCCCCTGCCTGTATCTTTCTAGTAATCCTGAAGGCTTTGATTAGCTTGTTCAGGTGTATTTGATTAGGGTTAGACTAAACTCTGCAGGAAAGAAGATCTCGGGGGGCCAGAGTTGCACAGACCTAACAGCACATTTCAGTAAAATGTAAATATATCAAATTATGTAAGAAAATACTAAAGTTGTATTAATCTTGTCTTACAGAAAACATTTACTGGTGCACAACACTTCTTCTAATACATGTCACAGTAACAATTCAGTAGGCCTAATTCAAGTACTATTAATTTTAGTTCACACACGAAAAACAATTACCATAAATAGACTGAAAAACAGAGAAAACCCAGGTGAAATAAGACGCAGAAACTTAAAATAGCAGCTGTATCATGGTGTACCTTGACTCTGTGGGACTTGACCAGATGCATGTTGAGTGCTGGAGTGTTAGGCAGAATCTTCCCACATCCTTCCACCGTACAGAGGATGTTGGTGCGCACTTCTTTGGTGAGCTCTGTTATGGAGGGTTTAATAATCTCTCTGTCTTGTAAAGGCAGCTTCTCGCTGCATTTTTGCCTTTTGTGACGACTATCATTCTTGACTGTTGAAGCAGCCATGATTCAACACACTACTACAACACACACATTCCCTTCCGGGACACGTCGCATAGCAACCAACTCACCACAGACAGTCCGCACATTCACTTCCGGAAGACACATAGAACCAAGCACACGCCCACCTGCAACTCCATGCTGGGTGTACATTAATTGTATAATTTTCTCTATAAATTAAGTTACTGTTTACAAACAGACGCTCGGCGACTGCATTTCCAGGTACTTTTTGCACACAGCAAAGAACTCGTTTCTTTTGAATGCTTTATTATCAACAAATAGCATGTGCAAGAGTTTTTTTATTTTATTAATTTATTTTATTGAAACAAATGATTCAAATCACTGATTCCAGCATACAACAAGAATGCTCCACAGGAGAGATATCACATATTCTCAAACAAGTTAGCAAGTCAAACAACAACAACAACAACAAAAAAACAAATATGGGGTTTTTCCTATTGACACATTCAAGATTCATAGAATTTGGTAAACGGTGGGACGGACATTACAATATAAAGAATTCCTCCATAAAGTTGAACAAAATTTAATTCTTTTTATTTTTAATTAACTTTAATGACTTCTTCAGCGATTCCATCTCTTTTAAGAATAAATTGCATTTAGGTATGCATTTTGCAAATTTTTGTTTATGGATGTAATATTTACCATGCAAAATGTAGAAGTTCACCACATATTCAAACATTTTGCTTCTGTGTGTGAAGGAACATATAACGTCTTTCAGCATGTACAAGAGTAACTTCCATATTACATCAGGAAAAACATCACATGCTTCACAATACAATAGAAATTATAAAAAAAGAGAAAAGGGAAAAGAGAAAAAAGAAAGAAAGAAAACAACAGAGAGGGTACATATCTAGCCTATATATTGTTGAATAAGCATAGATACTTTTATATGTAAATTAAGTTGACCAGATTTCTTAAAGGGAAACCAGTGACATTTCCTATTTGAGTGGTCAAAATATCACTAAAATCTAATTTGCTATTATCTATTCATTAAAATGGGGACAATACATTTTGGAATATTTTTCAAAATACTTTTTTTTTTTTTTTTTTTTGAGAACAGAGGAACATCTTGCATAACAGAAGAAGGGGGCAGGGGGAATCAAACAGAAAAAAAGGAACAACAAAGGTTACCACACATTACATATAGACCTCCATTTCTCTAACCTCTGTTACTATTTGGAACCAGTCTTCTCTCGTAGGAGGGTCTTCCTTGTACCATTTCTGGGTTATTGCCTTTTTACTTGTTGCCAGTAAAATCTTAAATAAATATTTGTCATCTTTTCCAACCTCATCTGGAATATCTCCCAAATATAAAACATTAAATGACTTTGGTATGTAGAGTGAAAATATTATTAAAGGGATAGTTCACCCCAAAATGAAAAATCTGTCATCATTTACTCACCCTTAAGTTGTTCCAAACCTGTATAAATTTCTTTCTTCTTCTGAACACAAAGGAAGATATTTGGAAGAATGTTTTATAACCAAGCAGATCTCGGCAGCCATTGACCATAGTATTTTTCCACCACTATGGTAGTCAATGGCTGCCGAGGTCTGCTTGGTTACAAACATTCTTCCATTCTCTTGTTTTTTTTAAATAATTTTGCCTGTGTTAACGCTAACTACATTTTGGCACAGGTGTGTATTTTTATTGGAATTTTACTATTTCGCCCCCATTTCCTTTAAAAAATCAATTTTGCACTGGGTACACAAAATAGTTCCTTTTAGAACCGTTTGGACAAAAATGTCCCCATTGAAACCCATTAAAACTGCAATTTTTTTTATCCCAGGGACATTTAACTATAAAATGATGCAATCTTTGTTAATAGGCTTTTATTCTGTTGGCAAGGCTTCAAAATGTAAATTTTTACTTTTTTTTTTTTTCTTTTTTTATCAGGTTTGGCCTATAAAGCAAATACTCACTTTATTTCTGTTTTCTGCTTCTGCATATTATAAAGCCACTTGGATAAATTATGCAGCTATAATTGTGTGGGTGTGTTGGTATGGATATCAGAGTGTGGTGTGTACAGTGGGGAGAACAAGTATTTGATAGACTGCCGATTTTGCAGGTTTACCCAATTACAAAGCATGTAGAAGTCTGTAATTCTTATCATAGGTACACTTCAACTGTGAGAGACGGAATCTAAAACAAAAATCCAGAAAATCACATTGTATGATTTTTAAGTAATTAATTTGCATTTTATTGCATGGCATAAGTATTTGATACATCAGAAAAGCAGAACTTAATATTTGGTACAGAAACCTTTGTTTGCAATTACAGAGATCATACGTTTCCTGTAGTTCTTGACCAGGTTTGCACACACTGCAGCAGAGAGTTTGGCCCACTCCTCCATACAGACCTTCTCCAGATCCTTCAGGTTTCGGGGCTGTCGCTGGGCAATACGGACTTTCAGCTCCCTCCAAAGATTTTCTATTGGGTTCAGGTCTGGAGACTGGCTAGGCCACTCCAGGACCTTGAGATGCTTCTTACGGAGCCACTCCTTAGTTGCCCTGGCTGTGTGTTTCGGGTCGTTGTCATGCTGGAAGACCCAGCCACGACCCATCTTCAATGCTCTTACTGAGGGAAGGAGGTTGTTGGCCAAGATCTCGCGATACATGGCCCCATCCATCCTCCCCTCAATACGGTGCAGTCGTCCTGTCCCCTTTGCAAAAAAGCATCCCCAAAGAATGATGTTTCCACCTCCATGCTTCACGGTTGGGATGGTGTTCTTGGGGTTGTACTTCTTCCTCCAAACACGGCGAGTGGAGTTTAGACCAAAAAGCTCTATTTTTGTCTCATCAGACCACATGTCCTACTCCCATTCCTCCTCTGGATCATCCAGATGGTCATTGGCAAACTTCAGACGGGCCTGGACATCCGCTGGCTTGAGCAGGGGGACCTTGCGTGGGCTGCAGGATTTTAATCCATGAAGGCGTAGTGTGTTACTAATGGTTTTCTTTGAGACTGTGGTCCCAGCTCTCTTCAGGTCATTGACCAGGTCCTGCCGTGTAGTTCTGGGCTGATCCCTCACCTTCCTCATGATCATTGATGCCCCACGAGGTGAGATCTTGCATGGTGCCCCAGACCGAGGGAGATTGACCGTCATCTTGAACTTCTTCCATTTTCTAATAATTGCGCCAACAGTTGTTGCCTTCTCACCAAGCTGCTTGCCTATTGTCCTGTAGCCCATCCCAGCCTTGTGCAGGTCTACAATTTTATCCCTGATGTCCTTACACAGCTCTCTGGTCTTGGCCATTGTGGAGAGGTTGGAGTCTGTTTGATTGAGTGTGTGGACAGGTGTCTTTTATACAGGTAACGAGTTCAAACAGGTGCAGTTAATACAGGTAATGAGTGGAGAACAGGAGGGCTTCTTTAAGAAAAACTAACAGGTCTGTGAGAGCCGGAATTCTTACTGGTTGGTAGGTGATCAAATACTTATGCCATGCAATAAAATGCAAATTAATTATTTAAAAATCATACAATGTGATTTTCTGGATTTTAGATTCCGTCTCTCACAGTTGAAGTGTACCTATGATAAAAATTACAGACCTCTACATGCTTTGTAAGTAGGAAAACCTGCAAAATCGGCAGTGTATCAAATACTTATTCTCCCCACTGTATGCGTGTAATAAAAAAATGTGTGTGTGCGTGAGTGTGCTTGTAATATTTGAGAGAGAAAAACTCAACTGCAAATCACAAATCCAACCACTGTGTGTATCAGTGGAGTTTTGCTGGCATCTAAATGGGGAAAATTTGCCACTGCGCCCAGACAAAATCTTACTGAAAGCTCAAATTTGGAACACAACTCATTTAGATTTATGGCTTTGATTTTCCAGCAGTTTTAGAGTTCAACATGTTTCATAAAATATATATTTTATATAAAATATTATTTATAAATAATTTTCATAAACAAACTATATTAAAATTAAACTTTAACTTTTTTTTTGGTTTCACTTTTAATTTTTTTAAAATGAGACCAAACTTAAGTCTGTGCTCCCAATATTCAATTTTTTATGACAGTTTTTTAACATGACATTTTTGTCCTCTATGGACCTATGGGTAACTTTTTTTAATTGATGCACAAGGGTTAATAGCAGACCATACAACCTCCCAAAAACTATTCACCTTTGGGCATTGCCAAAATATATGCATATAATGGGGTTTTTTTTGTACCCCACAGTTCCTCCAGCATGGGTGAGAGGTTCTCATTTGTAATTCTTTAATTTTTGGTGTAATAAAAAAATCGAGTCAGATTCTTCCAACAAAACTCATGCCACATTCTTGAGCTTGTTGAGTTATGTGGGATAGTACATATTTTATTCCATTGATTTGGCAACAAGGAGATGCCAACCTATTTTTCCCATTTTAATCTTATATAATCTATTGAATGATTCCTCGAATTACTTATCCCTTTATATACTTTGTAAATTATTCTTATGCAAATCCATTTTCGTTTTTTTTTTTTTTTTTGTCATCAGGTGGCAGTGAAATTTGCCTCCAAAAAGAATGCAAAATATGTCAGCGTTGTAAGTATGCTGTGCTCTCTCTGTTTTTCCTCTCCGTCACTGTTTTCAATTTTATACATCTCATATTAACATTAATCACAGACTATAAATTATTTTTCAACCATTATAACAACTGTCTTTCTTTTAGGCTGGTTATTCCAGACCCATTCCTCTGGAGGTCGCTCTGCAAATGTTTGCAAATCAAGAGCCCAGGGTTCCTGAGATCATCCTGCTTCTGGACTGGGAGGACGAGGTGGACCACTATATTATGATCCTAGAGTGGCCCATGCCCTGTCAGTCCTTGCATAAGTTTTTAAATAGCTACACGGGCACCAAAGATGAGGTTTTGGCACGGGTTATCAAGCGGCAGGCAACATTTGCAGCCCAAACAGGAGTGTTCCTTTGTGACATTAAGTTGGAAAACCTGCTGATTAACCCGGACACCCTCAAAGTTAAATTGATAGACTTGGGATGCGGTGAAATCCTCACCAGCGCGGGTTACACATCATTTGCTGGTATGTATAAATTTCTCGAAGCTGCAAGGTGGGTCTCATACTCTGGTGATGAGTTGAGAGCCGTTCACACAGGACTCTGAGTGAATCAAGCTGGAATGGGATCATCATGGAATGGGATCCACTGTTGTGATTAGCATCAAATAATTTCTTGCATGATAAGTATGAGATGTACGGCAAGTATCACGGGGAACCAACGACAGTGTGGTCACTTGTGATCTTGTTCGTAATGCCTTTCCGGAAGTTTCCAAGGGGACAAGACCTGCGTAGGATCAAAGATAACATCTGGACCAAAAATGGCTTGTCACAAGGTGAGATCTTCATTTCAGCAAAGGACAATTTTAATTCTGAATCTTACTAGAACAAAGCAACAATGCAGGAAAAGGAACATCTGAACCTAGTGGCTTAATATATGATGGTCTTGTGGATATTTGTGAAGTTTAAGGTAATAATCAGATGTCTCTCATCTTTTTCCACAGAATGCTGCGATTTTATTTGCCGTTGTCTGCAGATCGACCTAAAGAAGCTGATTGAACTGCAGAAAGTCGGTCTCCACAACTGGTTTAGGTACTGCATTTTGAAGATTTTGACACTAGCTTTAATTATGCTACATTTCGATATGTGCTGCAAGTCTCATATAGTCAATGACAAATTTCAGTGCTGTATGTTTGTATCGTCTGAATTTTTTTTTTACTGCTCTTAAATTTCCTTTTTTTAAAAAAAACAAAAAAAAAAAACAACTTTATATATGTTGCCTCTTTTGTTTGTATCTATATGTTGTTTGTGTAATGTATTTAAACAATAACCTGATTTCTGTTTTTGTTTCAAATTGCAGACATGGAGTAATGAGGAGGGGAAAAAAGAAAATGGTGTAATTAAAATGACAGGAAGCTCTGCAACGGCCATAAAAGGAACTTGATGCTGCCCCCAAGACCCAAGATTTTAATAATAATAAAAAAAAATGACCTAAGGACCAGTTGAGCCACCAGCTGGCTTGTCATCCTTGTCAGCTGGTGGCTCAACTGGTCCTTAGGTGTATTGGGTAAATTAAACTCTGGGGGCACACATACACAGCCAGCAGCTATCACCCTGTAGCCCAAGACTGGTTGCCCACTAAAGCTAAGCAAGGCTGAGCCTTGGTCAATACCTGTATGGGAGAGGAAAACTAGGTAGCTGCTGGAAGAGGTGTGAGTGAGGCCAGCAGTGGGTGCTCAACCTGTGGTCTGTGTAGGTCCTAACGTCCCAGTATAGTGATGGGGACACTATACTGTCAAAAAAAGCACCGTCCTTCGGGATGAGATGTTAAACCCGGGTCCTGACCCTCTGTGGTCATTAGAAAATCCCACAGTGTCCTTCAAAAAGAGTAGGGGTGTAACCCCGGCATCCTGGCCAAATTTGCCCATTGGCCTCTATCCATCATCATTGCCTTCTAATCATCCCCATATAAATACTGATTGGCTATATATGTATTTACTCCCAGAACTAAAAAAATAATAATACATACAAATACAAAATTATTCAGACACTTTGACCTGACCATGTTTTGCTTAAGTGTTTATTTAATTGCTAATACGACCTTTTACACCCCAGATTAAACTAAATTAAGCATTGCTCGGTAATTGGTTGACCAAAATTGGTATTATCTAATTGTGTACTTAAATTTAACAGCTGACAGCTGATTGTAATCCATTACATACCTTTCTATCAAAGTTATCTGACATTATCAAGATGAATTTGTTCTGACAGTTTAACTTTTCTTGTCAGTTTAACTAGTTCTTGTCATATTTTATTACCATTTTCTAAATTATAGCGAATAAACTGTGATAATGTGAGAAAATGTTGAAGGTGTCTGAATAAATTTTGGTTTGACTGTATATACACACCAATGAGCCAAAAGATTATGACCACCTAGGCGTCACCCCACAGTGCATCCTGGTGTCATCACTTCTAGGGATGCACCAAAATTTCAGCCGCCGAAAAGTATCGGCCGAAAATTGCATTTTTGTGGCCAAAAATATATGCCGCCTCACCCCTCAGTGCTCAGGTTTTACTCTCGCTTTAACTGTTATCACTGACGCTCCATGCAATATTCCGCTCTATGCTAGGGGTTAACCGTTTGACTGCTCCACCCACGTCCCGCCTCTTTGCCCATTTTTGATTATCCGGGAGTGACGCACTGCCAAGATGGCGCCGGCCGGCTCCGCCCACTTTTGGGCTTCAAAAATGCTCTTTAGAAACCTACGGGAGACATCACGGACACTACGTCCATTTTTTTTTTTAAAAGTCTATGACCAGGGCAAGTGAATTTTTTTTGAATGGGTAAGTGAAAGAGAATTTTAATTGCCCGACCGGACAAATAGCCTGATTAAAACTTCAGTGACAAAAGTGACCGCCTACTGGCGGTTTAGTTTCTTGTTTAAAAGTAGGCATTTTTTTCCCCAACATTTCTTATTTGAATATTCAAAAATGTGCTTAAAATATTAATCTCATAACATTATTTATAGCAGCTGTAATTTTGCAGTGTAAATTATTTAATTGCATTGGTAACAGCCCTATAGTGCATATTGAATTCATCAAATGTAAGAATTTAACATGAAAGATGACGATTGTGATTACGATGATGATTATAAAGGTAAAGAACGTCCTGGGGTAAATATCAAAAATATGCATAGAAGATTTTTCATCTTTGGTGAAAAATCTATTCCCTTAACTGATTATCTATTATAAATTCTACAACTAGTCAATTTACCACAATAAATACAATAGAACGTGATAAATTCTAGTAAATGTGGTCATCATGAGTTTAAAAAGCTTGCAGGATGATGTTTTCCCCTCTTTTCATCAGTCATTTAGTTTTAGATCATGTTCGACTTTCTCCGTAGTGTTTTACTACATTTGCAATAGAATTAAAATGGGTCGCACATTTTATCATCAGCGTCGCATAGGAACGGCTCGTGCAAATCTTAAAGCCTTGTTTATACTCGACGCGTCCGCACGAGCGCGAGGGTGCGCGCGGCAAAATGACGTCATAGCGGAATGGGCGGTCGTGCGCGTTGAGAGCGCGAGACCCCATTTCGCTTGGCGGTGTGCCAAGCAGACGAGGCGCGCGCGCAGTCAGCGGAGGCTTAAGCCTTGTTTATGCTTTAGCCTGGCTCCGCTGACTGCGCGCGCTCCTCCCTAAACGGACGAGGCGTTTATACTCACAACCGGCGCTACGTCATAGAATGTCTCTGAACAGATTCACTTTTAGGGGAAAACAAACCGCCATACAGTATCGGATCGAGGAAGTGGACTAACCTTACAACATGCCAAAGAGTTGTTGTGTGGTTGGGCGCACCAATAATGTTTGTAAAAACACAAATTTGAAAGATCCATATCTTGCTGTTATGGAAATATCATGAATTACGGATGATGCTATCGAAAGATAAGTCAGGCTAGTTGTATGGCTGGACATAAAAGTGCACTCAGTACTCAGTATAAAGACATATTATATAAATTTAAAGATGTTTACTTTCAAAAACGAAGTAAAAATCAATTCACTGGCTTACCTGGTGACTCGATGAGGTACGTGTAAATGTTAGATCAAAATGTATTTACACATGTATACAACTAAATTAAAGATCTCTTAAATATTTCCTAATTTCACTAAACATTTTCATTTAGTTTCGTGAAATTTTTTTATTAAAAATGGATCTTTATTTTCAATAAAAGGGCTTATTTCTGCTTTTGTAGGCTCATTTTGTAAATATAACCAACTAATTTGTACGTGCAAACTGGGTTCCGGTGTGATGAGATGTCATGCTCGGCTAGATTCGCCTCGAACTCGTACATCTTCGGATGCGGAGCCGCGCGGAAAGTTACAAAAAATGCGCTGCACACCGCCACGCGAAATGGGGTCTCGCGCACTACCGCCCACTCCGCGATGACATAATTTTTGCCGCGCGCACCCTCGCGCTCGTGCGGACGCGTCGAGTATAAACAAGGCTTAACACTTTTGGAGCGCACCTACAGTGATTCGCGCGCCACTTAATTAAACAATTGGGCTTCAGTCACAGTCATATTTTACAGACAATTGATCCGTTATAAAAGCAAGAAGTAGCGGTACGCAAGAATAAGTGCAGGTACACTTAAGGGTAAAATGTAGAAGTGCCGGTACTGCGTACCGGTGAGTACCGCCCCACTTCGAGCACTGCTTTGTACACAAAAGACCACCTCGTAAGTTAAACAATACTTCTTCTGACGTTTAGCCACCAGAATTTCAAGGGCCCGCATCCTTTGTTTTCCTGCATGTCTCAGCCTTGCCCGCTTTTCTTCCTCCAAGGCAACCCTCTTGCTAAAAATAACACAAAACATTACATTTTAGCATCTAACATTATTTAAACCAGTGGTTCTAAAAATGTTTTTGTTCACGCCCTCTTTAAACCTAATAAAATTAGGAAAAATACAATTTCAAAATTATTCAGTCTAAATATTATGAAAATTAAAAGATTATTTTAAAAACCTCAAATTAAAAACCCCTACAACTGTTTGAGTTTGTGTTGCTGTTGAAACATTGAAATATATAACAACAAGAGAATAGATAAGAACATAACTTTGCAGAACTGACTTTATTTGCCTGTAAATCTGTCATGCGTTGCTGTAGAAATGCAAATAGGAACATTCTAAAACGCCAAACGTGAAAAAGCTTAACGTGGCTTAATTTACTAAGACAGTTTTATTAACAAACCAAACTTAGTAAACACCATACTAATAAAGCATAGGCTACATGCACAGAAAAGCAGATGAGCCCAGAATATGAACGCAACACGTTTAATTACACGTCATTTTCCTCCCATAAAGAAATCGCTTAACGTGCTTAATGTACTAAGATAGTGACATTAAAAGACCAAGGCCCGGTTTCACAGACAGAGCTTAGCCTAAGCTCAAGCCTTGTCTGTGAAACCGGGGGAAAACGTAGTAAATACTATACTAATAAATCATACTATACAGAAAAATTGGATTTGTGCAGAATGTTATGTTTTAATCACTTAGTAGGCTACATTAAGCATTTTCTTTATAACGGTTTTGTATGGGAGGAAAACACAACGTGTAATTAAACGAAAGCGTTCATATTCTGGGCTCATCTGCTTTGCTGTACATAGTATGGTTTATTAGTATGATGTTTACTGAGTTTGGTAGTACATTAAGCCACGTTAAGCATTTTTCACGTTAAGCGTTTTAGAACGCCCCAAATAAGATACCAGGTGACGTGGTCCTCCGTTACAAAAAAAAAAAAAATAAAAAAAAAAATAAGAACAGAGTTGATTATGAGGGGAGTGCAAGTGAAACCGTGCACGTGCGAAAAGTCCCTTAAAATATTATCTCCCGCGCGCAGCAAAATTTCCCGCATCCCCCCTGCGGTACCTGCCGCCCTTCACTGCTGCTTTAACATATAAAGCTATAAAGATGGCAGTTTCCGAAACTGAGTTTTTGTTGTGTTGTCCGTCACAAAATCCAACAAATCGGCAGTTGGCATTTTCACATTTCTCTACCACCTCACCTTAGAAAAACTGTGTGCTAGGCAGTTGGCTGGCTAGCTAACTACTGTACATACGTTGACAAGCACACAGCCCTAATCAATGTTATTAATAATCATTTTAAATTGCAATAATTGGTAAGAAAAAGCGCATCTTACCTCACGGTTTCCAGACTCCTCCTCAGCTCAGGGGAATGAGATGCGGTGAGCAGTCCAAATTATTGCTGTTGTCATTATCACGCACAAGACGCATTTATTTTCATATATATATATATATATATATATATATATATTTTTTTTTTTTTTTATTACCTTGTAATGTCACTTTACAAAACGAGAAAAAAAAAAAAAAATCAGCCTGAACCTCCCCCACCCCCAAAACACTTTCTCATCGGATTACGCGAATCTCGTAGGTGACCTATTTTGATCTCAAAAGGGTGAATCTATGTTAATTACACTGTAACAAGGACACCTTAAAATAAAGTGTAACCCAAAATAGCATGTGTGCATGAAATTTGAATTTCCATTTTCAACATTTATTATTGAATCCTGTCATACAATATTGACTGCCTGATTACATGTGCATGGAAGTTGGTTAAAGTCGGTTTTTGTACCAACTTTTTGCAATTGCACACTGCACAGCTTGATAATTACTAAATTACTCAGGTATATTAAAAATAACTGTTATTACAAAAAAATACATATATCAAAAACTTTATTTAAAAACCATGCTAAAATGATATTAAAAATAATACATGCTGTATTGCCAAGGTTAATTGTAAAAAGAAATTCTCTCCCTGCTGGATCAGTGATCATTAGCTGTCTCAGACTCAGAGGGACAATACTCATGACACCAAGACTATACACGTCTACTCTAACGTTATCATCTTTGCAGGATGCAGGTGGCACAGTATATTCTCATGTATGCGCATGCCAATTGAACTGACTTTCCTCTGCAACGTCACTTGTCATCAGGCTCTCTGTGCTGATGCTTGGCTGGAAACACCAGGGCCTTTGTCTGTGATAACAAAATAATTCCTTCCTCTCTGAGTGATGGCAGACAATAGCGGAGTGACAGGACCTTCAGCCATGCCTGCCAAAAGAAATATAAAATAAATACTTTATTTACTGCAGTGAAGGAGAAAACAAGGAAACAAGGTTCTAAAGTTTGTGTATGACTGAGAAACGTCAGACAATGCTTGTAACTACACCTTGGTGATGGAAAATGGAATGCACTTTGTGATGTTTTGAAGCCACTATCAAATGTGTTTTGTTCATATTCTGCCTGTCCTCTGTACTATACAAGAGAAGATTTTGACTTCAGTCAAGGGAAAGGGTTTTGATGCCTCTCACCTGAAGCAACACAGTGGCGGAAGGACTCCAACAGACTGCTGCTTGAGAACCTGACCACTCCTCTGAAGAACTCCTCTTTGTCACTGAGGGTGTAGTTGTCATTTCCTCTGTACTTTGTCTCAAGCTGAGAAAAAAAAACAGAGGATCCATGTACTAAAGCCCATTTATAAACGTCAAAAAGCTTGTTTAGGTGTACAGGTGGTTAAAGGAGCAGTAAGCGATTTCTGAGAAACGCTGTTGAAAGTGGATTGGATCGAGCGCCAAAATACACTTGTAAGGGGTGTATACTCTCATTAGGGGGAAGGTGCCTGTGTGTTGCATAGCATGTTTGTGAATTTCGGGGCAGAGCCTTTTGGGTAAGGGCGTGTTTCAGGGTTCGTACAGATACTGTAAAATGAAAATCCAAGACTTTCAAGGACAGCACTACTTTTTTTGGTTTTCAAGGACTACAATCAGAGATTGCACTTATCAAAACAATGTCTTTATTATCTTTCAAATTCTAAAAAAGGTCAACAGATAAATAAAATATACTAATAAAACAAAACGGTACAAATAAACTGCAGCACATGCAAAGTACTCAATGACTGTGGAAACTTTAACCATTGAAAGGATACTATGACAGATATCGAGAAGATTTCCTTATTCAAAATGATTTTTTTTTCGTGAATATATGATGGACCTAAAGTATGAAAGCTGTATCATATACTTGAGCAATATCACGCTCATAGTCATGCAAAATGTCTTTATATCTATGCGTTAATTTTGCATGAAAATATTGTTTAATCGAAAAAATTAAACACTAATATATATTGTCTTTCAATAATTCAAGCACTTTTCAAGTACCTCTTCATAAATATGGCTGTTTTCAAGGGTTTTCCAGGACTTAAATTTTAAAAAGTAAAATTTAAATACTTCAAGCACTTTAAGCACCTTGTACGAACCCTGGTGTTTGTTTTGGTGATTTCAAATATCAACAGCGTTTCTCAGAAGTCGCTTATAGCACCTTTAATTTAAATGAAATATATGTAATTATTAGTCAAAATTAACATGTTAACATATGTGATAATTTTTTTTCAGTTTAACACAATAAAAAATATTTAACAATTACGCAACATCCGTTTTTTCCCGTCATCCTTTACGTCCTTATGCTTTATGCATTACGTTATATGATCTTGCTATCATCCATTCAAGCACGATATGACGCAAAAAAAATCTGTACTTTAATCTGTACTGGCGTGCTGTGTGTGAATTTCCTGTCTGTGTGACAGACACACACAACTCATGCGCACAGAATGCCACTTCAGACTGCCCTGGCCACATTGAGTTCTCTTTCGCGCTTTAACGGTAAAAAAACCCAAAAACAACAAAAGAAAACATGCAAAAATGACAAAAGTATGCCAAAATGCCACTTTGTCGAGTATCCTCATAAGCACAGTCTTCAATGAGTTAAAAAGTCTTAAATGAATGTAAAGAGTTGTTGAGGACTTTGGATGTGTGTCAGATCTGTGTGACAGCAGCCTAATAAACCTGATGCTGTGATGTCTGTCATTAATGTAAAATCAAAGAACAAAAGATAGAGAAAATCACTCACTGCTCTTGACTGAATCCATTTTATAGCTTTAATAAGGATTAATCTATATTTAATTTAAAATTTATGAAGTGAAGACTGTGAAGTGTTCGATAACTTTATTCAATTTCTGTATATTTCCTACACTGTAAAAAAAAAAAAAAAAAAAAAAAAAAAAAACAACGGCCAAATTAACAAGTAACATACTGTTTTCCATTAGAACATTAATGTACTATAGAAAACAATGCATTCTGGGTAATACCTGTTAGATCAAATTTTAAAAATATACTATCTTTATGTTTTTTCTACATTAATGTGGAGATTAAAAGTGAAATTATTACAATATAAAAATATATTAAAAACATTAATGTTAGGTGCGATTAATCAAGATTAATTACAGAAAATGTGCAGTTAATTAGTATTTTTTTTAATCAATTCACAGCACTAGTAATTATATGAGACAAACAACTGATATTCAATCTAAAGGTGGTTATGTAAGATCAGAGGTTTACACACTCACTCTATACACAGCTGTTTCTAGCTTTGGTGTAGGGCCGTGTCCAAATGTCTCACAGGCCATCTGATGTCTTATCTCTTCATGGTCCCTGTGTTCCTTTCCAATACAGGGGTCTGTAAAAAGACCAAAACTGTATATAGATTATTTATAATTAAGCTGAAGGATTTATCATGCCTATTCACCAACTGTACATATTTTACAACAGTATAGTATAGAACTGTCATGAATTCAAATGAAAATGTTTGCTATTCAACATAAAGAACATTACTGAAGTCGTAGGTACAAAACAGACTGAATAAATACATATTTATCTACGCACTGACTGTATAGTCTCGCTGTTGTACATCTCACTAATGTAATTTTCATCCATTCTTAACTTCTGAGGCTCTATGAAGTTTAAAATGGATCATCAAAATATCATGAAACTGCAGATTTGGAAGAAGATTTAGATCTTTGACTGGATTATTCCATTATGGTTATAAACTAGTGTACTTTTGGTGTGTATGCCTTGATTAAATATCCTGTTAAGGTGAATCCTAAAGCTCTCATTGCAAATTGCTGCATGTTTTCCCTAGCATTTTTGTTTATATCTTAAAGGGTTATTTCACCCAAAAATGAAAATTCTGTCATTAATTACTCACCCTCATGTCGTTCCAAACCCGTAAGACCTTCGTTCATCTTTGGAACACAAATTAAGATATTTTTGATGAAATCCGAGAGCTCTCAGGCCACCCCATAGGGAGCAATTTAATTAACCCTTTCAAGGTCGAGAAAGGTAGTAAAAACATTGTTAAAATAGTCCATGTGACTACTATGGGTGGGAATCGCCAGAGGCCCCACGATTCGTTATTATCGCGATACTTAAGCCCCGATAACATATTATTGCGATTTTTAAAATATTGCGGTATGCTGAGTATTGCAATAACATATTAATACGGCCATTATGAATTGCTGTGAGCATTTTACTTTCACTTTAGAATTAGTGCCAATTGGGGTTTCAGTTGCTTGAATGGTGGGTTCGTTGTTATTCTTAATGAAAAACAACAACAAAACAGTACAATGACAAACTCTCTTAAATAGACGCTTTAACATTTCGCGTTGAAACCAAATCTTCCACTGCCGTCTTGTCATTCAGCTCCTCACTCTCGTGATAAATGAAATCTGACTCCTGCTGCTGATCTGTGCTGTGACTCTCGTTCGGCTCACGCTGCACATTCAGTTTTTAATTGTAGTGTCTGTTCTCTAACTGAACTAAATGATTTTTACTACTATAAAAAAAAAAAAAAAAAAATCGAAACGACGGTGGGAGCAGTGCCGCAGTAGGCAAGTGAGTGAAGTTCTGTTGCAGTGCGCAGCTGGCTTGCACTTGTGTGTCAGTAACTAACACATAAACATGGACAGAGTGGTCCATGTTCAGAAATATGCGAGAATGCTTCCTGCACACACAGCTCACTGCGCACGTGTGTGTGAGCTAGAGTGATGCGCTGTTTGTGATATTACAGTCTGAAAGAAATATTTCAAATTATTATTATTATTATTATTTCCCACGTTATAAGAGCTTAGCTTACGGTAAAATTCTGCACAATACGAGCTGAAATACAGTTCCTGAAAATATCGATACTTGCCGTCCTTGTATCGATACAATATCCCCACACAAAATATCGCGATACTATGCTGTATCGATTTTTCCCCCCACCACTAGTGACTACAGTGGTTCAACCTTAATTTTATGAAGCGACGAGAATACTTTTTCAGCGCAAAAACATACAAAAATAACGACTTTATTCAACAATTTCGGTCTAGCCTGTGCCAGTCTCCTACGCAGTTTCCGTTGTAAATAGTGCAGCGCTCTCATCTACGGCAGCCGATGCTGTTTACGTGAGCACCACAACGCATGCGCTAGAGCTGCAACATAAACAGTGTAGGAGACTGACACAGGCCAGAACGAAATTGTTGAATAAAGTCATTATTTTTGTTTGTTTTTGCGCACAAAATATTCTCATCGCTTCATTAAATTAAGGTTGAACCACTGGAGTCACATAGACTATTTTAACAATGTTTTTACTACCTTTCAGGACCATGAAAGTGTTAATTAAATTGCTGTCTATGGAGGAGTCAGTTCTCGGATTTAATCAAAAATATCTTCATTTGTGTTCCGAAGATGAACGGTCTTAGGGGTTTGGAATGACATGAGGGTGAGTAATTAATGACAGAATTTTTATTTTTGGGTGAACTATCCCTTTAATTCTTTGTGGCCTCGTCTCATAAAAGCTCTACTGACCTGTAGATCTACTCAGTAGTTTTGGAAGATGCCCATTTTTGGTCAGATAAAGCAAGTATGTCCCTATATACCCATTAATTTAGTAAAATATCTGTAATTCACAATTAAATGTGAAAGTTTTTAAAAGGCACTGGAATTTATAAACCTTGGCAAAACATAACATAAGCAACAAAACCGTATACATTACCAGAGACTGTACATATGTATCATTCTGATTTTTGTGCATGTAAAATACACAAATATAAAAACATGTACATACGTGATGGAAGAGTGTTTCTTTCTTGTAGGATCCTTGAGTGAGCATTTGGAAAAACCTATCAGTGTATTAAAAAAAAAGAAGTTTTTTTTCATTTATCAAATAAGTTTAGTCTTTATGTAAGAAATATCTGCAAGCATTTGTCAATCTTACTTTGAAAAATCAAAATGATCAGATAAACTATCACTCTCCGTATGCATGCGTGTGGTTAGAGCTGCACGATTCTGGATAATTTGAGAAATCACGATTTTTTGTTTCAAATTCATTCTGATCAGACAACTTTAATAAAATAACATGTAATTTACTAGAGGTTCTTACAAAATGTTAACTATAAACTTTTATCCCAGTACTTGTGTGATAATCACATGAGTTTTGTGCAGACAGTGCTCAGATTAAATCACGGTGATGCCTGAGGCATTTAAATCAATTAGGGCTGTCACTAACGATTATTTTGATAATCGAGTAATCTGTCAATTATTTTAACGATTAATCAAGTAATCTGATAATTTTTTGTAGTAATAAAAATAGACCTAAGGTTAACAATAGCCTTTAAAATAGCTTAAAATACATATAACAACGAGGCAATAATAATTGGTTTAAATAAAGTATCAAAAGCAATGAATCGCATGAAAACATAAAAATTCAGAGCGAGGGTTTAAACTTTTATTTTGAAATCACGATGAACAGTTGGCATATTTAGAAACATATTGATGTACCTATTCCAGTGTTGGTAGGTTTATAAATTATTTACCTTACAAATCTGATGAAATGGCGCACATTGCGTTCCCAGATGAACATCATAAGCAACCCAAACTCACAGCAAATGCAGAGATGAGACACACTCCACGCATGTACGATAGCAGTGCAACACGAAACACTATGAAACTATGTTATATGTTATACCATGTATATGCTATGGTATGCTATGTAATACCAAATGCACGTTATTGTAAACTTGAAAACCCCCAATACTATAGGCGCTGATTTTGTGTGGAGCAGCATTTACTGTGTGAATGGAGATGCTCTGAGACGCACGTAACCTGCATGCATTAATTAAAGTGCATATATAGGCTATTAAACCCAGAGCACATATGTTTAATTTAATCGCAGCCTTTGTAAATTCAAAATAGCACTATGCTATGTTATGATTTTAAATGGTTTTAATACATCGTGCAGGCTTAGAAAGCGGTCTAATAATGTGGTTCAAGGATTCTCGTCCGTGGAATGCGCCACTTCTAGTATTTTTCCGGTTACTCGACACCAGCAAATTGCAATCGAGGATTTTTTAAAATTGAGTACTCAAATTTATTTGAGGAATCATGACAGCCCTAAAATCAATCGATCAGAAAGCCATATAAAAATGACTAATATGCTGGATTTGGCCCAGAAGCTGCCAGTTGGAGTGTCCTGATAGGTTACCTGCTGATAACGTCTCAGAAGCAAGTCCCTCATTGCAGTGAGACTTTTGGTGCTCAGGTGGCCATCCTTTATAGAGCCATGTTTTGTGGCTATTACTAATGCCTAGGAATGTGAATAAACAACACTGAGATTTTACTTTATTTGCATGGGAAAATTATATGGATTAAATCTGTCAAGTATCAAGCTGCATCAGCATCTGGTTATACATTAAAAATGAAAATAAGTTATCCTAAAACAGTATCTCACACCAAATAAGATGGCTAAGGAAGCAAAATGGAAATAGATCAAAAGTCACCTGACATAGAAATATCTTGTGTTTGGCCATGAGGTTGGATATGAACACATAGGAAGTGTGCAGGTGGTGCACAACATAAGTTGGCTTAAGGTGGTTGGGTTTGCTGAAGTTGTCTCCCCAGGCAATTCGAATCCATATAGCCTCATCCTCATGTTTCTTCATCTTAATGGAAATCTTGAAAAGCAAAATCAAAAGATTGTAATTAACAAGACTACTGAGTGTTATGTTATTTTGAATTGTTAAACTGAAAAAGATGGATTTGAAAGCTTGAATGCCAAATTAAGTTGTGTAATTACATGCCGAATGACCCCATGCAAGTGTGCTTTAAACTGCTCTTTAAACTGTGTCAACTCTACACAAACGGCATCATCTGTAGAGAAAAGGAAAAAGAACAATGTCAGACAATGATTTATGTATCAAACAAGTAATCAAAACAACTGGGATCGCTTCATTAAATTAAGGTTGAACCACTGGAGTCACTTGGACTACTTTAACAATGTCTTTCCTACCTTTCTGGGCCTTGAAAGTGGTAATTAAATTGCTGTCTATGGAGGGGTCAGAGAGCTCTCGGATTTCATCAAAAATATCTTAATTTGTGTTCTGAAGATGAACGAAGGTCTTATGGGTATGGAACGACATGAGGGTGAGTAATTTAATGACAAAATTTTCACTTTTGGGTGAACTAACCCCTTAACATGTACCAAACTGTGCTCATTGTGCATTCCTTCAAAATCAATTTAACAATAAAATGCATACATAAAACCTCCTTACCTTGTGACTCAGTAAGCTGATGTGCATGCCAGATGCCTTGATCAGGGTTTTCTATATGATCTAATGGGGGGAAAAAAAAGTCAAATTCAGGTATGGGGCCTGGCATTATTTACATTTAAAGGGGTCATGAACTACATTTTTTTATTCTTATTTTATAATGTTTCCTGAGGTGCACTTATGTTAGTATGAATTTTACATCAAAATTTTTTTATAATTTAGAAATAAAAGGCCATTTTCTACCCCAATTGTAGCCCTCTGATTTGAACTCTGTTTGAAGGGGCATGTCTTCTGTGAGACTTCAATGTAAATACCCACTGCTATGATTGGCTAACGTCTTGCATATGAAACAAGTATTACATGTGGAGCTCTCTTGAATTTTTTTTTACTATGTTTTTACTATTACAGCATAAAAAGGTTGCAGCGATAAACATTATAGCCGATGACAGACATGTCTGTTGAGCGCATGAATGCAGTCAACTCGATTTCTGCACTCATGAATATTTTCATAATAACTAACAGTTCAAACATGATGTAAAAAAGAGTGTACACAGTAGTGTTGTCACGATACTGGAATTTCTAACTTCGATACGATACCTGGAAAAGTATCGATATTTGATACCATTTTCAATACCACGGGGAAAAAACGCTGCATATACTGTCAAATAGATATTTTTAATATTATTTCTTTTTTTGTCCATCTACTGAAAGTCTAGGAAATCAAAAAATTCTTCTGAAGAGATCACTTTATATGATAAAGCTTTTAAGCTTTTTTTCCATATATAAACATTGATCAATTACCATTACAATTATCTCACAAATATTTGCTAACTCATTGTATTTTTTACAGTGGGGTAATTTTGTTGCAATAGCTTACACACAGCACAAGGTAGCTTGATTTCAAATGGTAAATTGAATTTAAAAAGACAAGTAAACAGTAATAAAATAAGAACATATAAACAAATTACTAACAATAGCACAAATAAATACAATAGAATAAAGATACAAATTAAATAGACTGCTTTATTTTTTCAGGTAGGTCTAACAGTAGTATTCAGGTAAGAAACTGAATAAAAAAATAGGGGTGTAACGATATTCAAACCGAACCGAAAAACCGCGATACACCACCCACGGTTCGAACCGCCATACTCTCATGTCGAACCGAACGCGCCCCTCCCCCTGCTGCCACGGCCCAGCTGTCACTTCACCTTATGCCACAAAACTATTTTTTTCTTCCTTGACATTTGATTAAATGGTAATTAGTACACTTTTAACAACGAATAAGAGCTTTATTTTTTACTAAATATTATTATAATAATATTATTTACTAAATATACACTGACTTTTGTCTTCCAAGTGCATGTCACGTGACTTGGGTGATCGCTCAAGTTGCATGGTGGAAGGATAAAGAGAGCCAGTTTCCCCATTTAGCCAGGTTGGCTAATTGCTACCTTGGAGTCCCAGCATCAGCATCGGTCCCCAGTGAGAGAGTTTTCTTTACAGCAGTGACTCTCAGCTGGTTTGGTCGGGAGACCATTGAGTGGGTCACGGAGTGCCTGAGAAAAACGTGTTGTCCCGATTCAGTATTTGCGGTCAGATGATATGTTGTAAGGCTATATGTCGGTGTCATTTTCGTAGTTTGTTACGAAACAAAAAGTCTCTCTCACATTAGAAAACCGAACTTTCATGTCCTGTCAGCCGTTATACTGTGCTCGTAGCGCGCGCATGCGGCGGCGCGCGCTGTATATCATTTCATACAACGCGCAAGAGAAACTACGATCATGCAACGTTACGTTGTAAATTCGTAAGTCATAAAATAAAAGTGAAGTACCAATAAATCACGTAACTGGTACGACGTGTGTTAGCTGGGAAGGATTTGCATGCAGGTATGATGTTCATTCTATTCACCAGGAGCAGTTTTCATGTTTCATTAACAGTTCATGTTGGTATTGTGTATTCACCATAGTAACTGTTGTTTCCATAACCCCAAAATGCCACTTTATTTTCACTTTATGTTATTTTGTATATTTTTAAATTAGTGTGGTGGCTACTTTATTGTATTAACAAAAACTGCTATTTAATAGCTTTACCTTATAGGCCTATTTATTCATCAGTATTAGTCATTCATACAATTGATGTGTTTAAGTAGGCTAAAGTGGGGCATTACTTGTGTGTGTCATATATATATATATATATATATATATATATATATATAGGGGACATTGTTACAGCATATATATATATATATAGGGGACATTGTTACAGCACAGAGAGCAAGCCTCTCACCTGAGAATGTGGACATGATGGTGTTTTTGAAGAACTTAAACTTTAATTGAACATTTTAAATGTATGGTAAAATGAGTAGATAAACCAGTTTATTTCTGACTAGTCTACAGTGGAGGCATTTATTTCATTTTAGTTTACTCAGGTATGCTAACTGCTCTAAAGAAAACATGAAGCCAAGTTATAAAGATAAAGTTAATGAGTTAAATTATTGTTGTTGTTATTATTAAGTTAAAAGTGTTATTGCTGGTGCCCTGCCATGAACCCTGCCCCACAGCAAACCGAACCGAACCATGGCTCCAAAACCGTGATCTGAACCGAACCGTGGCATTGGTGTATCGTTACACCCCTAATAAAAAAAACAAAGTAATCAAATTTAAAATAACATGGGATAATCTTCATTATAAAAAATTAAATACAGATGAATCCATTAAAGTTACACAAGTTAATGAGTCAATAGCATTAAGTGATAGTTTGTCTTTTTGTAGTTTGAATAACATTAACAACATAGAGAGTAGTACGTTTATTCGGCTGCTGTCCCTTTAAGACCTGACGCACGCATGGATCCAAAATACTGTTCCTGTTACACGTTCTTCCTGAACTGTTTACTGATACTCACCAAGATGGGCATTGTTACATTATTTTTGAGTGTATTTGACCATTAATAAGATGAAAAAGGGAGCTCATTTTTGCACTTGTATGTCAGAGGTGGCTTTATTACTGTGTGTGTGTGTGTGTGCGCGCAAAATCTGCGGGAATGAGTAGAATTATGTTTAATCCCGTGCGAAATTCAGACCCGACACACCAACCGTTCACCGTGTTCAGAGGGTTAACTGGAGTGAATGAGAGGAGGTGGGTGTGTGTCAACTCGCTGTCGGTCGGAGAGGAGATGAGAGGAGAGCAAGAAAGCGCAGCTGGTATCGATACTGCAGAAAGGAATATTGGTATCGTTTCAGATATTTCAGTATCGATACATATCGAAATATCGATATTTTTGACAACACTATTAGACAGCATCATTGATTATAATGGGAGTTTTGGTGGAGTCCAGAACTCAGTCACTGATAAACTCGCTCTGTGTGATTGACAGCTCTAGCGATTATAAAGGGATGGTTCTTTGATTGCTTTCTGTATATAATTTAATCACAATTTAAATAATTATTTTCATGCTACTAAGAGAAACAATGTGAAGTTACTGGCTTGATTTACTGACGCATAAACAGCAATAAACAATTTTGAAAGAACATCTGACTGTATCACTGATCACAGATTAGGCATTAGAATTAACAGTTACTTATATGTTGTGCCATTACTATCAGGTCGTCTGTTTGCAAAGCCTGCGCCGAAATGCGACTTATTTACCAAAGAATCCACAGTGAAATGTACTTAAACAAATAATGCTCTACTGAGACATTCAAAATAGTTGAAAATAAATAACCATTTTCCTAGCATTAGGATCCTTTGGAAGGTAATGCTATTTTTAGTCTAGTTATCCTGTATCTCTCTTTATTTCATAAAACGTATATTATATTCAGATTAAAACTGTCTTCCTCTGATTCATAGTGTCCTGCTAATGTTCTCTCTCACTATACTGTAACTTTAGAAACAGGCCACAAGACGCAAAACTATTCAAATGAAGAGTCAAACTGATGAGCACAATATCAACGGGGCCAAAGACGTGATGATATAGAAGTAGGTGTTGATTTGATTGTGCAGAGGCAGAATGTTAGATCGGATGAAATCTCCATGTCAGAAATATCAAATCCAATAATGATGTTTGGCTATTATAGTATCTTGGACCACTTGAAAGTGTCACCTGTAAAAATCTAGTAAAAATGGCTAGTAACACTGACTGACAATAATCTCTCTTAAATTATCAGTTTCTCATATCATTGAGACTTGAATAACCTGTCTGAATCACTCTCTCTCTCTCAGAGACAAGATGATTGTTTCCCTGTGTTTAGGTTTCCTTCTGTCTCTGTCTTTCTTGAGACAAGACTCTCTGTTGACAGGTTTGCTGGATTTCGCAGAAATTTTGTTACTTGTTTTTTTTTTTTTTTAACTTCTTTCTTATTTAGGCTACTCATTTAGCCTATTTAATAATTTACTTAATTTTGTTATCACGGGAAATGACGCGCTCAAAATGTGAATCATTAGCCAGTTCTCCAGCATTTTCTTAGAATGGTAAGGAACGGTTCCAGTTCCACTTGAGCCTGGTTCGGTTCGGCACGGCACGATTACAAACCGTTCTCGGGACGGAATTCTCGGCACAGTTGGCTAACCGTGCTGGTAGAATCCGTTAAGTGATGTCACAACCCAGAATCGGTCTGTTGCCTGACTACTGGTTTCTCTGTAGCTGGCTAAGCGCTCTATTTGAGCAACATAAACACAAATTAATAATCAAATTAAAAGAAATATCTGATCATCCTCCATAACGCGGTCGCTATTTCTCATATCGTCTGTAAACTCTTGCGCAACGACTGACGCTTTTGTATGACACTCCAAAGAGCGTCCGTTATCAGCCCCACAGTGGAAAATGAAACCGTAACCGTACCAGCTGGCCCGGAGCGGTTATGCAATGAACCGTTCAGCCAGATGGTGGAAAAGTGGCTATTGTTTATCCATCATTTTGCGAGCAACTGGTGATAAAGAAAAATGCCAAGTCGCAATATTGAAAATATTTGCATCTTAAGCCATTAGGGCGAGACAGTGGATATCAAATGGCAATGTGCAAAACTTTGCGCGAGAGTTATGCGGTGAAGAAGTCCCAAACGCCAATCAGGTATTCACTACAGAAACCGAAAGTAAAAACTAACCGAGCTTATGGCATCTGGCGCTGCATCGACGGTGCATATTCTCTTAGAGACGATGAGAGATTAATCAAATTTATTTTCTTAATATTTCACTTGTGGCCCATTGTTAAAAAAAATGTATTTTCGTGAATCGAGAAGTATTTCAAACAAGTTGTTTTTGAAATGAGGAGTAAGCAAATCTAACTAATCTTTCCTCGCAGCGCGTCGGTTATGCGCTGGTGCGCTGTGAAATATTGCGGGGCATATGAATTGTAATATTAATTTAATAATAAAAATAGCCTAATCATAATAATAATTTAATATGCCTTGCGTGCCCGTCCGCTACTCCACGTGGGGATACCCCAATGGATTTCCACTATTTCGTCTATTACGTCATAATGTGATGAAATTACAAATGAGTTGTTTTCTGAGCTTGCATTCAATAAACGCTGTTTTTGGACTAACAAGGAAGTTTTGAGTTCTGCAATAACCTCTATGTCAAAAGATCAATGAAATTGATTTCTCAATTCATGACCACTTTAAATTCTAATACATGTTTAAAAGAAAAAAAAAGAAAAGGAAAAAAAAAATAGGCCATTTCAGATTTTACTCACAGATCATTTCCAAATTAGTGATGTGCTTCAGGCTAAGTCTGCTCTCCTACAATAGATAGAGATAGATAGATAGATAGATAGATAGAGAGAGAGAGAGAGAGAGAGAGAGAGAGAGAGAGAGAGAAAAACACAAGACAAAAAAGTTCATCTATAATGGTGTAAATTGCATCATTATAACGCCACTGGTTTGAAAAAAAACATTAAATCTTTCATCATCTTATAAAATTTAAAATCAATCCACACTCTTGTTTTTATCTTGTTTTTCAAAATAGATACAACTTCTCATCCTTCAGTTATTTAATTTGGTGCCATTTAAACAACACCATCTTCAATTAAAACATAATTGAAAACAAAAATAGTTAAACAACAATTTAAGAAAGTAAAACAAAAACAAAAAAAACAACAACAATCTTGTACACTCCATGAAACATTATGTCCCTTTTTTCACAAAAAGGACACACATTACATACATTTGGATTAATTAACATTCAGAAAATAATTGACAGAAGCTGTGCTGTGTAAAATTCTCCATTGGAGATCCCCCACTTTTCTTTTCTAAAGGAGGTTTATAAAAAAAATTCTCCACACAGGTTTTAGATAATTTCAGGTTTTAGGTACAAATGTACAAAGCTTTTTATTATTATTATTGTTTATTTATTTTATTGTCTTAATTATTTTCTTGTTAATTCTTGATTATAAAATGTATTCATGTATTTGTTTACTGATTGATTTATTGACTTTATTGATTTTTTTCCCATTGCTTATGTAATGGCCAATGCTTTGGCAATACTGTGCAAGTCATGCCAATAAAGCTTGTTTGAATTTGAAAGAGAGAGAGAGAGAGAGAGAGAGAGAGAGAGAGAGAGAGATTTACACAATCATTTAGTCACGCTGATGTACATCTAACTTACCTGTACGTTCTGATAGGGGTCCCAATCTGTCTACTGTTTTGGTTAGGTCAAAGGGTTATATTGATATTATAATATGGACTCGTTATTTTAAAGTATGGAAATAACACGGACATTGAAAATAAAGACGGTAACTGTAGTATCATTTAATTCATTTGAAATCAAATGTTTTAAATAATAAATCATTATTTAAGGGATGTAGCTCACCTCACAGAAGTTGATGACATGTTCCACTATCATCCATTTGGGTCTCGTGTAATCCAGAGCGCGCAGCTGATCTGCTGATAAACAATTCCATCTCTTCAGAAGGTTTTCTAGATTTCTGTTCGGTATTCTCCGCATTATACGATATAGAACAGATCTGGCTTGTGCGTCCATCGTGTGGACAAAAGGTTTTTCGTTAAAAGTTAATATAACACCGTCATATCTTTTGCGTTTTACGTTCAAAACAAACCGCCAGAAATCAAATCGATATCTGAACCGGAAGTTCCGGTCAACAGCAGGCGGGTAATGACATAAAAGTCTGTCATGTGCAACAAAACTACGGGAGTGCGTTCAGGTCATGTCTAAATGATAGTATTTACGAGTTATTGCGAATGTTGACGACACAGTTTAGTTCAAAGTGCGCTTTTAGTGTTCTGTTCAGAAAGAACAACGATGAAGCTAGTCAGAAAACACTACTTATTTAACTAGCCTGTGCGACCAAACTACATTTCCCATCATTCTCTGCGGCACTACAATATAAAGATAAAGCATCAGTTACACATCTAATGTACATTCTTTGCCCTTGGTTATGTTGCATTAACTCCCTATTTTGTTGGTAGATTGACATTTTAAATAAATATAAAATTGTGCACAGAGTTCATGTCGTTCTGATAAAATGACCAGCTGACTAACAATTCATAGATTTGTTATTGAAGCCATAGATATGTATACATATCTATGACTGAAGCAGTCTCAACTTTCAGATTTTTATTATTGACAGACAGGTCTGTTTGCATTCATCTAAGCAGCAGAGGTCGTGAGATTTTGTCCGTCGCAAGAAAATAAAAGTCTTTTACTTACTATTCATTTGATTGGTCGGCAAGGATTAGAACGAAGTGTTTGATTGGTTTCCACGGCTGTATATCAAAATACCTTTTCCGGAGTAGGGAACGCAATTCAATGTTTAATTGAATAGTGAGGGTTTTAAGGGGTTTTATTGCATTATCAAGCACATAGATGACATCTCTTTGAGACCTTAAAAAGTACGTGAGGAGCTGAGCAAAATACATGTCTGATTCGTTGTTATTTAAGTGTCAATCAATGTCACTGTAAACACGTGAACTGTGCTGCCTTTCACGAGCTACAAACAACTGGATCGAAGTCATTGATTCGCAGAGCTCTCAGTTCAGATTCTATTGTCAGATGAACCGTCTGTAAGGTTACTGGTGAGTAAGTTTATATAATTTAATAACTACAATGTGTAATTGACTGCTTCTACTCCTGTAGTAGTGATGGCGTAAGAGTTTTACGAAGTAACAGCTCTCGACTTTTTAAAATAATGGGGAATAATACAAAAAAAAACAAAAAAAAAAAAACACATACAGTTAGTTAACACCATAAAGCACCTGGTATAGTGTAACAACACTAATCATAATAATTTTAAAAAAGGTAATGACAGTGTAAACTAATTAGCCTACACCTCCTTACGTTATTAGTTATCCTGTATATTTAAAAGACACTTTTTGGACACTTTTTTTCAGTCAATAATACAGCACCACATATTTAATTGTTACAAGCACTTTATGAAAAGAGACATACAGAGTTTTTATTTTATTTTTTATGTTGCAGCCTTGTCATAAAGTGTTTAAAAAATTTAATTTTAACATCAATCTACACACCATGCTCCATCCAGATTTTTTTAAAAAGCATTTTAGCACAAGGTTTTAACATAGCAACCAAATGTGAAAAAAATTAAGGGATCTGAACACTTTCTGAATCGACTGTAACTCCAGTTATGAAGGATGAGTTAAAAACGACCAGAATTTCAAGGTTTTGGTGATTTAATAGTCTCCTGTAGAAGCATTACAGCTCCTTAAAGAATAACATCCATAACAATGGAAAATTCTTTAGGAGTTACAAGGAGTTTAGATAATGACTCTGTATAGTTACAAATGAGCCATTGAGAATGAATTAGATATGAAAACCCCCAAAACCAATTGTTAATAAATAATGATTTATTTTTATATTAAATGTTTTAGTTGTTCTAATGTACGGATTAGGAGAAAGTTGTTTAAAAATGTAACTTTATGAAATATAGCTATTTTGTTAAAGATTTTAGCAGTATAGTTACAAATCAATAGAAAGGGCATCTGTGGCCATCTGGTGGTCAAAATGATGAATAGCACGTCACAAACTGTTGTGTCCTATTACAGCCTCTTGCAGGGTTTTTCCTGCATTGAAAATATTTTTGGCGGGTGCCAAAATTAATCTTTGTCCCACCAAAGCTTTATTTGTTAGTTAAATGTGATTTCTGAGATGACTGCTGTAATTATGATGGAGAGCGCCTTAAGGCAATTAAAACAGTGTGAATAAAAATCACTTATTTCTATGATCTAACTTCACATTCTTTGCCCTGTGTATCAAAATGCCCTTCCAATGAAGAAACATTCCAGTGATTTACTCATCAAAATTAGTAATAAAACATAATTGCTCCTGGAAACAGGTGCTTAACCCTCTATGGGACTAATTATGAAATCACAGCTAGAAAAAATAAATGACTTTTATATTTTACATATATTTAAGACTAAAATTATTTCCCAAAATTAGTTTAGGGCTTCCGTTTGAAATGTGTTGTTGTTCAGAGCTTCTGTGTTGAAGATATGGTGGAAAGTGAATTCACTGTCTTTTGTCACTAAGAGAAGTGTAAAGTTGTAGTAACCAATGGTCCTGTGGATGCCACTTTATATATATATATATATATATATATATATATATATATATATATATATATATATATATATATAAAAAAACTTAAAAAGAGTGTATGCAATAAATTAATTAATACTAATACATTGTTTTTCTTCTGTTGTGGGTAAGTGTCCCAGATTTCAGAGGACTTTAGAATGAGTGATGGGATGGGAAGGCTGTAGTATCCTTAATGTCATGTCAAATTGCTTTTCTGTAGTGATAGACTGATTTTATTTTATTTCATAATCAACCTATATTTGACTTTTTACTGCATCAGCACTAAATAACTGAGCCTGACAGATTTACATAAGTGTGTCAGTTTTGACCCCTTTTAATGGATAATGCACAAAACACGTTTTCTGTTTTTGAATATGTTTGAGTGAATTTGGAATAATGGGATAGCTCACCCAAAAATGAAAATTGTCATCTACTTGCATTCATGTTGTTCCAAAACCCACAAGATTTCTATTCATCTACGGAACACAAATGGATATTTTCCAAAACTTTCACGCATCAAAATGTACAAAAAGACATTGTAAAAGTAATCCATATGAATTGAACTGTTCATTAATTTTGGGGGGAACTAATCTTTTTTTTTTTTTTTTTTTTTTTTTTTTTTTTTTATAAACTATTCTTTTTCAAGTACTGTGAAAAAGTCTTAACCATTAGTCCCACACACCATCGTAGAATCTGAGATTACATGAATAGACCGCATAAATCCATAGAAGGATTATGACGAACTATGAAGAACTATGACAGCTTCTCCAAAATGCTTGAAATGCCTTACTTGCAGTACTGTGAAAAGTTTTAAGCATTTACTCTTTATTTTTTCTTGTTCTTCACGGTGGCCTTACTTTAACAATGATAGTCACCCGCAGGCCAAGTGGTGTCAGAGTTTAAGACATACAGCCTTAACTCAGGATGCATCCGGATCTGTCACCCCATCTGCATACTGACGAGTGCAATCATCTTATAACACTTCTCAGACAATGCCACAAAGAGGTTTGGAAACCTACTCATGCAAAAATGCTTTTCAGAGATAACTTTTTCCTCAGATGTACAATCCATGGTTCAGAGATTTAACTTTCATTTATAATTTTGTGAATGCAGCAAACCAAAAAAAGGAAAACTGGTGTCATTTACCTCATACCTTTAACCTCATGTCATTGCAAACCTGTATGATTTTCATCTGTGGACTGAAAAACAGCATAATAACTCCTTTTCTGTTTTTTGGAAGAAAGTCATACAGATAAGACATGAGGGTAAGTAAATGACATAATATTGTTTTTTGAGTAAACTATTGTTTTAAATGGTTCACCTAAAAATTCTGTCATTAATTACTCACCCTCATGTCGTTCCAATGCAAAGAAGATCTTTTTGATGAAATCTGAGAGCTTTCTGTCCCTCCATAGACTGCTACGCAACTGACAATTTGACGCTTCAAGAAGTTAATAAAGAGATCATAAAATGAATGCATATAAATTGAGCGGTTTAGTCCAAAATTTTCTGAAGAGACAATCGCTTTATATGATGAATGGATTGAATTTATACTTTTATTCACATATAAACATTCATCAACTCACACATCAGTTGTGGTAAACGGAAGCTCAGGCATGTTCGCTGGATGTGCGAGAACCAATGAGGTTCATTCTTGTGTGTTACGCAGCATGTTTGAGCTGCAAGAGGTTTGTTCTCACGTGTCAAGCAGTTTATGTTCGCTGGTCAATGTTTATATGTGAATAAAAGCCTAAATTCAATCTGTTCATTATACACCAATCAGGCGTTTTCATTATGACCACTGACAGGTGAAGTGAATAACACTGATTATCTCTTCATCACGGCACCTGTTAGTGGGTGGGATATATTAGGCAGAACATTTTGTCCTCAAAGTTGACGTGCTAGAAGCAGGAAAAATGGGCAAGCGTAAGGATTTGAGCAAGTTTGACAAGGGCCAAATTGTGATGGCTAGACGATTGGGTCAGAGCATCTCCAAAACTGCAGCTCTTGTGGGGTGTTCCTGGTCTGCAGTGGTCAGTATCTATCAAAAGTGGTCCAAGGAAGGAACAGTGGTGAACTGGCGACAGGGTCATGGGTGGCCAAGGCTCAAGAACTGGCCCAATGGAAGAAGGTGGCCTGGTCTGACATCACGTGGATGGCCGGGTGCGTGTGCGTTGCTTACCTGGGGAACACATGGCACCAGGATGCACTATGGGAAGGGGTCTAATGGAGTCCATTCCTCGATGGGTCAGGGCTGTTTTGGCAGCAAAAGGGGGACCAACACAATATTAGGAAGGTGGTCATAATGTTATGCCTGATCGGTGTATAAAGCAATCGAGTCTTTCCAGAAAATTTTGACACAACTGCTCAATTCATATGGATTAGTTTTACGATCTCTTTACAAACTTTTTGAAGTGTCAGTGTCAGTGTCAGTTACATAGTCTGTGGAGGGATAGAAAGCTCTCACATTTAATCAAAAAGATCTTCATTTGTGTTCAGAAGGTCTTACGGGTTTGGAACGACATGAGGGTGAGTAATTAATGACAGACTCTTCATTTTTGGGTGAACTAACCCTTTAAACCTGTATTAGGTGCACGTACACTGTGGATTGTACTGTTTATTCTGATTATATCACTGTTTTCTGTCTTCAGATAGCCTGTAACAAAACCTGTGCACCAATTAGAAAAAGAGTGCAAAACATTTTTCTTACTTTTGCTTTAAAACAGGCATGTAAGTAATTAATGACTGTCTCTGTCTTCAGCATAACGTCCTCAAGTTCTTTGGCACATGTAATGATATGGACCGTGCAATGCGTGATTGTCTCAAGAAAGAGGTGAGGACAGCATTGTGTGGTGTTTATTGTTAAAGCATAGATCATTGGTTTGAGAGCACATACTGAACTTTCTGTACACTAAAAATCACTTTGGATAAAAGACCCCATTTACACCAGAAAACACACTGAATTAGTGAACTGAAGTAAAAAACTGTAACCGCAAACTGTGGACACACACCGGGGGGCGATCGGGGGTTAGTTGCCTTGGTCAAGGGCAACTCAGTCGTTTCCTGCCAGTATTGAGACTGAGAGTATTGAGACCTTTGGGTTACAAGTCCAACTCTCTAACCATTAGGTCACAACTGCCCCCATTAGTTATTTTGCTTATCAAATTATGTTTAGTCTGTTATAGTCTGCCTTTGTTTTTCTTTAAAATATTTTATACGAGATATATAATATAAAAAAAGTAACGTCAATTGACAATTTTCAGCTTATTTTTTTTAAACCACTTTTTTATTTTTATATATATATATATATATATATATATATATATATTTATATATTGAGTAAAAAATTGTCATAATTTACTCACTATCATGCCGTTCTAAACTGGTTTTCTTTTTTCGGCGAAACACAAAGGAATATATTTGAAGAATGTATCAGCTGTTTTTGTCAATATTAATAAGGTCAACCAAACCCAAAATGTTCAAGCTCCAAAAAGGACAAAGTTTTGGACACACAATTTCCAGTACATTGTATCCAAGTGTTCACAGGAGACTCATTTGAGTGTTGTTAACTGTTTCCTTGCCATTGACAAGATTTTTTGGCAATCTTTGCACTGTTATACAATAGGGGGCGCTGTTACGGATCTTCTGAAATAGTATAGTATCTCTGGTTCCAAAAACAAAGATGATCTGCATAAAACAGATAGAAGTGGTTTACACACAAATAAGCAAACGATCTGTTTTGATCATCATTTTGAATCCGATCTGGACGATGTCTTTGACAAAAAACGTGATTTTTCTCAGCTTTTGTTTGAAATGTTGTTTCATCAAGTGTTGATTTTTATAAAAAAAAAAAGAAAGAAATAAAGCTATATATTTATTTGTTTACAAGCGGAGGCTCTGTTCTTTTTTTTTTTGGACTTGTTTACTTATTCACAAAATATTCTGGGGGCCATAAAAGTTTTGTTAATATGATCAAATTCTGGTGCTGGCTAGCAACTTTAATAATAAAAAAATAAAATAAAATCCTGGCAGGGAAAGCGTTAGTATTAGGCGTGAACAATTCAATAGGTATTTTTATCAATTCAGATCAGATTATCCATGATGGGTATTAACACCAGATGTAAACAGGGCCAAAGCACCAAATGAATAAACATGTTTGTCAACTCAGAGGGTTGTTTTCAGTCATGTTAATCAGAAATCATGTTACCTGAGGCATTACAATCAAAAGATTTGTGGAATCAAGTAAAGCTTGAAAAATGAATACTCTGACTTATCCAGCTGTCTTGGGCTAAATCATTTGTCTCTCTATTTGTCCACACAGTATCAGTCAAAGAGGGAGCGCAGCAAGGCCCACGCAGAAGAAATGAGACGGCGTTTAAATGAACAACCAAAAGAGCATCCCTAATATCAAGATGGTTCCCTTGGAATACAGACCTATGCCTGACAGGAACTAGCTTCTGGTATTCCTAGTGTGCCTAGACATTTTAAATCTGGAATACTTTTCTCTGAGTATATGTAGATTAATTTATTATGCACCTTGTGGTAAATTAGGCAACAGAGCAAGTTGTCTAAAGATGAAACTTAAGTTTATTTAATGATGTTTAATTGCAGATGGCTGGTAGGAGTTGTGTATTTACAGCTCCTACTTAAAATATGAGCTGTATGTTCCCAAGAGGTAGCCTAAAGATCTGGAAAGAGGGTCTGAAATGGTCAAAAGTGTGAGAATTTTTTTTTTTTTTAAATTCCAATTAAAAAGTTTAAAATTTGTTAAACAATTAACATTGTCACTAGCACATTTATTGCCAACTTGTCTACATTAAGATATTGTCATTTAGAGAAAACTAACATACTAAGGCTATGTTCACACTGTCAGTCCAAATCCAATTATTTGTGTGTCCGATTGGAATCTGATCTAAAATTATTGAAGTCCGCATTGTGTATCGCAACTGTTCAGATCCAATTTGTGTGTCCACGCCGCTCTTTCGTTTTCCGAAATATCTGCAATGGTTTTTATGGCAATGACATTGCGTTGGTAGGCATACACCAAAAACAACAACAACAGCCGCAACATTGTTTGCAACACAGATGTTGTCTTATTTACAACATGACAATGTGTAGCTGCCATGCTGGACTACTGCGTCTTCTGAGGCAGCGGCAGAAACGTAGGAGGCTGGTATGGGCTTTATTCTGTGCTATCGTCTCCACCGGTTTCAAAACATGTCTCCGTTATATTGTCATTTTCTGCTCGTCGCAACAACACAGCCTTGTTTCTGCAGCAACTTTCAGCATGTTTCCTATAGCAACATCCGACGTTTACGTGGCGTGAGAGTCCCATAAACCCAATCAGAGCAGTCAGACTGAAACGGATTTCCAGAAATGCGATTTGAATAGGATTTCAAACCACATATGTATGTAGCTCGAAACGGATTTGTAAAAATCACATTTCATGTGTATTATTATTATTATTATTATTATTATTATTATTTATTTATTTTTTATTTTTTGGGCTGTTCACACTTGCTAAATCTGATCGGATTTCAATAAATCGGATATGCACAAAAAACGCATTTGGACTGACAGTCTGAACGTAGCCTAAAGGGCCTACATTTCCAATCAATTGAATTTTTCACAAGTGGACCAATCAAAGTGTAGATGCACCTGAGCTACATTTCAAGTGTCAGCAAAAGGTTTTTTTTCCCTCTTTAAAACATTTAAAAAGTAAATACAAATCTAGTTTTTGCTTGGTCATTAAGGGCTATGAAGTATAGATTGATACATTTAAAAAAAAAAAAAAAAAAATTAAAACATTTTAGAAAAAGCTGCAAAATAAAATCAGGAAAAAATTTAAGAGGTCTGAATTAGTGTTGCATGATATACCAGTACTAGAAAGGTATTGTGAAAAATGATACAATTCCTCATTTTACTAGTACCGGTACTTTAAAAATGATAGGATTTTAATAATGCTGCCTTCACATGCTATCGGAAATTTCCTACTTCCCACTTCTGAAGTCGTGATTACGAGCGTTCAAATTTTGACTTGAGAGGGCGTTCCGTTCATGTTCTTTTTTATTTATTTTTTTTTATTTTTTTTAACTAGGAAACTAGTATTTACGATTATTCCGATAGCACCTGAAGACAGCATAAGAGCCATATTTTGCACAGCAGGGCAGTGTGTGCGCAGTGCTCTGCTTCCACTACCTGCTAACACTGACTGTGCCAAACTTTATATATCCGTGCAGTGCTAAAGTTATTGACACATTAGAGTGATGCATGACCCTTACAGGAAAAACCACATGAATTTCACATGTGTCTACATGTGGAAAACGTGTCCACATGTGATCACGTGTGTCCACATGTGATCACGTGTGTCCACATGTGATCACGTGTGACCACATGTGGAAAACATGTCACCACATGTTGCAACGAAATTTGGCACATGTGGCAAACATGTTACCAACATGTGGAAAATGTTTCCAAATGTTGTAATGGCTTTTAAACATGTGGATCACATGTTACCACATCACAAATACAGCTTAACTGTTGTTACTTGTACCACATGTTGCAACGAAATGTGGCACGTGGCAAACATGTTACCACGTCACAAATACAGCTTAACTGTTGTTACTTGTACCCTGTTGTTTTGTATGTTTACTCCTATTGTTCTTGTTTCCTGTCCAGTGGTTGTAGTACCTTGTAGTTTTCCTTGTTAATTAGTTATTTGACATGTAGTTACAACGTTAGTTAGTAGAATGTCTAAATGTATAAAAGACTGTTTTGAAGCTTACTAAGTTTTAAAAGTTCATCTACTTCACATTTATTTTAATGACATAAACAATTGGGGTGTGTGTGTGTGTGTATGTGTACATTTAAATCGTTGAAAGCTGAAAAACCTTAACGAGTTCATTTAAGAGAGGTCTATGTTTTCAAGTGGATGGATATTTTGACATACAGACGAGCCGCGCACGTCCGCGGCGGGTGATGAGGCAATCGGGGACGACGCTCTCATCTCCAACGGCTGCTGACTGCGACTGTTCGAGAGACTTGTACGACGGGAAAAAAATGATAGAAAAAAAAATCTATTCAAGATTGAAATGAGGTTTACTCATCACCATTTTTTTTCCCGCCGATCCATTTCTTAGAAATCATATTCATAACGCTTGTTCTATTTTGAAAATTGGCTGGAAAGTCAACGTTCTGCACACGAGCATCATTTGAACCTTAACGGCCCACAGTCACTGTACGCTGAGGAAAAGGTAAGCAACAATGTTTTATTAGTAGTTTTTACACATTTAATGGCAAATATTAGTTTTTATTGTTTTAGTGTTTTATATGTTAAGCATTTAAAACTCTTCTGCTTCATAAGTTTGTAACGTATCGTCCTGTTTTGCGCTCCCGTCGATGACAGCAAAATTCTGAGGTAAATGTTGGAACTTTTTTAGTTGTTTAAAATGGCAAATTCAACACATTTAACATGTAACACTTTAATTTTATAGCTGTAATATTTTCTAAACTGTTGGACAGTTAGATGTTCAGTTATTTCGACTGGAAATGAGCCAGTTAAGGCGCGGTTACATTCACATGTTGTTTTTTTTAATTTTTTTTAATTATTATTATTATATTGCTAAGAACATACATAATAAATGCCAGGGGTAAATACAATGGTTACATTCACAGTTGTTCTGTGAATTGGTTTGAAAGTGACGTGACCGACGTCTGTGTGAGCTGTGTTTCATACGTGTTTCACATGTGTAAATGTTCCAAAAGCACACATTTCCCATGTGCAAAACACGTTTCACATGTGATCCACATATTTCACATGTGCTTTTAACATGTTAAATTTCACATGTGCATGTGGTGTTTTTGCACATGTGAAGTTCATGTGTTTTTTCTGTAAGGGGAAACATGCATGAATGAGGAAATAAAGCACAGGACGTGCTTGATGTTTCTTGCATTTTACAAGATTCAGAGTGAGCTTTTTTTTTTTTTTACCCTGCCTCAGCCAGTCTAATGCTGCCTTCACGTGCTATCGGAATTATGGTAAATACGAGTTTCCTAGGTAAAAATTGCACATGAATGCCCTCTGATGTCCTGTTTACCACTGGGAAGTTCGGAAATAATTCTGATACCCAAATTCCCGAGATGGGCGTGTCATAAACTTTAAACCTAGAACTACTGCTGTGCTAGGTATGATTTATTAGTTTTTTCCCCCACACCAACTAGGTCGTCTTGTCTGGTCATTAATGTAAGGCATTTACATATACGAGTAACCATTTGAAGCGTGTTTTATACACAGCAAAAATAGCCTGCATTTGACCGAAATCACAGAATTGGCAGAAAGCAGTCTATCTGGATAGCATCGTGAATGTGTGTGTGTATATATATATATATATATATATATATATATATATATATATATATATATATATATATATATATATATATATATATATATATATATGGTTGTCAGTGCATGTGACTACATATAATGTTGGTTTTAATAAGATTTTCCCAATAAATAGGCAAGACATGGTGTCCTCCATGATTCCTGTTCATTCCGACAAAAAAGCACTTGAATGCAACATCTCGTCATCACGACTTCTGAAGCGGGAATTATGAAATTTCTGATAGCATGTGAAGGCAGCATAACAAATGCAGTGATGATGAAAGCAAAATAACGTGTATTTTAATTTTTAAAAATTCAGTCTCATTCATTGCAACAGTGGGAAGAATGGGTAAAGAAACTGTTTGATTTAGTCCACAGTAGGTAATATTTTATAAAATCATTCAATAAATCCACCATCTCTTACACCTAAATTCTTGGTGAAACTACATTACCCAGAGTCCAAGTCATAATGGGCAGGGCTGCGTTTCCCGGAAGCTTCATAAGCCTAAATTGATAGTAGAACCATTGCCACTAATGGTCTCTACAATCAACTTAGCTTACAAGGGAAACACTTTTGGGAAACAGCCCAGTGCATTTTCTATTAAGAAGTAGGGGACAGTCCGGACAGAGCTCATCCATGAGAATTTTCTCAGACTTTGCAACATTAACACAAGAATCACTCACTGACTTGTGTTAAATAAAGATATTAGACTATACTGTCTCAGCACTGCACATTTTAGATGTCTCCCTAATCAAACACCTGATTCAACTCATCAGCTCATTAGTAATGACTTCCAAGACATCTGATGGGTGTGTCTGATAATAGAGAAGTCAAAAATGCAGTGTTGGGGATACACAAGGACCAGAATACCACCATATTTCAAACATTTCGGATTGCTTACCCTTAAAGCTTTTTTGGATCTCTCTCTCTGAGAGACCTTGAGCTATGGAAAGGTGCTATATAAAAAAAACCTTCTTCTTCTGAGATTAAGTGTAACATAAATAGGCTTTTATTGGTTAACATTGGTATTTTACATGTGTTATGAATCTGCATCTAGATTTTTTTTAACCAGATAAAAATGTAATTGGTATGCTTCCAGTGTTCATGTTTTTCATCTAACTAATCTGAAAATGCATGATCAACAGTGTAAAACTTGATTTACACTTTTACAAATCTTACCGTGTGCATCCAAATATTTTAGGCACTAATTTACAATTAAATAAACTCTTGTTTTGTTTTATTGTTTTATTCAGATTTTTATGTTCTGATTAGGGCATTTAAGTGGCTTTTATAAATGTGTATTAGAAAAAAAACATTACTGGTGTGCATCTTGAGACAAAACATTGGCACTGACTTATTTTAAGATATGTCAGTGCAAGTTGCTTTCAGTTAACCTCATATGTCTGTTCGGACCCCATTTGATGTTTCCCTTCTCAGTGGCATGGTATTTTGTGGCTTTTGCTACATCTATCTATCTAGAACACACACACACACACAAACAAAACTGGGCTTGATTCGGTTGTTATGAAGGTATGTAAATTTTTTTTAAAAAACTCACACCCAGGGTCTTCAGAAAAAATGCAGATATTAAGGGGTGAGACCTAACACAAACACACTTTTGTACACACACACACACACACAACTGTTTATTTCTGCTTATTGCCTTTGGTTTTATTTAATTTTTTTTAATTTCTTATTCTAAAGTTTTTTTACATTTGGTTTATTGAAATAAATAGTTTGTGAATACAATCTGACTTTTTGTGGTATTTTAGTCATATTTTTGCAAATGTATGTAGCATTATTGCAAAAACAGACAACAAAAAACCACTAACTAACCTTTCACAAAAATACTGGTTTTAATGTATCTTATGTGTTTTTAAGTATATATATATATATATATATATATAAGTAAATGTATATATATATAAAGTAAATGTATATATAAAAAAAATAGGAGTGGTTGACAACATCCAGAAAAATGAATGGATCTCTATGGCCCTCTGCTGGATATATATGGTCAAAACACTTTATTTCTAAAACTCACTATGGGTGCTTCTCATTTCTTATTTCTGCATCCATCCTCGTTTCCTTTCCTCCGAGGACAGATGAATCGAAGGAAATCTTATTTGTATATTGGAATATTCTTGATCACTCGTGGTGCAATTAGAGAATTGAGATGTCCTTCAAGATGGCTAACTTTGATTGGTTTCCGGGTCACAGGCTGGAGGAAGGAGGAGCGAGGAAATGAGAAAGCATCAATTTGAGTATTGAGAAGCACCCTGTAATTCCTACAGGTTTTCTTCTATCCAGCAGATGGCAGAATTCTGCCTCTAACACCTAGATTAATATCCAGAAACAACTCGTATTTAATGTAGATCATCATTAAAGTAATTTTTCAGAAAAAAAGAATATATCATATGCAAGCTAATGGTGTTGAGTAATTTTGTGGTAGATGGGTAAAAAAATTCCACATATCCCCCAAAATACAGCATAAATGTATAGTTGAGAAGTAAAAAAATAAAGAAGATATATAATTTGTATTTTTTTTATACAGTCGCTCTGTAGGGGGTCTGAATGGACCCCAAAGACAATGGGCCTCATTCATGAAACACGAGCAGAACGAATTTGTGTGTAAATCGTTCGTTAAGCCGCTCTGATGTAAATTTTCGAATTCACGGAAATGTTCGTATTTTCAAAATGTTAGTTGGTACGAAAGAAATTTACACCTGCTCCCTACCACGTGTAAATGGTGCGTAAAACATTTGAAAGTTATATGTTGAAATTTAGGCAAACTGATGACATTGTATTTTGATGCGATATGTACCATAATATGTCACGAGTTGATTTGCCCTGTCTTTTTTTTTTTTTTTTACTGTTCAACTTTGGGTAATATGCATAGACTGTAAAAAAATAGGTAATATGCAGCTCTCATCACTGTCACTTTTTACCCGGCCATCCAATCACAGTGGAGGAGGGGCAGGACAAATACTACACCGACCAATCATCCCACTTGTACACTGACTGAACACTTGAACAACAATGGACACGTTAATATTGCTTTTTACTGCATTTTTATATTCAGTAATATTCTTCAAAATGAGATCTATTACTGCCATGGATATTCTGTATCATAGCAACCAAAGTATCTTAGCTGGAAACAAGCTGCGTTTTCAGAAGAGCACCAGGCGCTTTTAGAGAAGGACCCAGTAGTATGTTCCTGCACAACCGGAGGCTGCAGTTTCAGGGCCGCAGTTCTAGGACCCTAGTTTTTTTGTGACAGCGCCACCTACAGAACTGGATGATATAGTGGCGGCTGCAGTTTCAGGATCGCAGTTCTAGGACCCAGGTGGTTTAGTTTATACATAGTATCAAGATATTTAATCTCAGGAGTATTTTTAAAAAAAAAATGTGATTTTTGATTCAAAATGCATTAGAGGTTAATTACAAAGTGTGTAATACCTGCTTTGAGTCACAATTTAAAATTTAAACAAATTAATTTACACAAAATATAAATGAAAAATGTATATCAATCTTTAAACAACTGAAAAAGTGGAGTACCTTAAAAGTCTTAGTTTCTTGAATTATACTGTATATTGACTAACCTCAAGTTTAACTAATTAGCTCATTATCAAGTAAAATAAAGATGGAATCAGCATATGCAGGGACTAAATTACAGCCAGATATTTTAAAGGTTGTAGAGAGGCAAGACAAGACTCAAGAATGTGTATATATATATATATATATATATATATATATATATATATATATACACTTTTGTTTTTGCCCCCATTTTTCATGAGCTGAACTCAAAGATCTAAGACTTTTTCTATGTACACAAAAGGCCTATTTCTCTCAAATATTGTTCACAAATCTGTCTAAATCTGTGTTAGTGAGCACTTCTCCTTTGCCGAGATAATCCATCCACCTCGCAGGTGTGGCATATCAAGATGCTGATTAGACAGCATGATTATTGCACAGGTGTGCCTTAGGCTGGCCACAATAAAAGGCCACTCTAAAATGTGCAGTTTTAATGTATCGGGGGGACCCCCCCCGGCATTTATAATTTTGTTCAGTGTGTATATATATATATATATATATATATATATATATATATATATATATATATATATACATACAGTGGGGAGAACAAGTATTTGATACACTGCCGATTTTGCAGGTTTGCCCACTTACAAAGCATGTAGAAGTCTGTAATTTTTATCATAGGTACTCTTCAACTGAGTGACGGAATCTAAAACAAAAATCCAGAAAATCACATTGTATGATTTTTAAGTAATTAATTTGCATTTTTGATACATCAAAAAAGCAGAACTTAATATTTGGTACAGAAACCTTTGTTTGCAATTACAGAGATCATACGTTTCCTGTAGTTCTTGACCAGGTTTGCACACACTGCAGCAGGGATTTTGGCCCACTCCTCCATACAGACCTTCTCCAGATCCTTCAGGTTTCGGGGCTGTCGCTGGGCAATACTGACTTTCAGCTCCCTCCAAAGATTTTCTATTGGGTTCAGGTCTGGAGACTGGCTAGGCCACTCCAGGACCTTGAGATGCTTCTTACGGAGCCACTCCTTAGTTGCCCTGGCTGTGTGTTTCGGGTCGTTGTCATGCTGAAAGACCCAGCCACGACCCATCTTCAATGCTCTTACTGAGGGAAGGAGGTTGTTGGCCAAGATCTCGCGATACATGGCCCCATCCATCCTCCCCTCAATACGGTGCAGTCGTCCTGTCCCCTTTGCAGAAAAGCATCCCCAAACAATGATGTTTCCACCTCCATGCTTCACGGTTGGGATGGTGTTCTTGGGGTTGTACTCATCCTTCTTCCTCCAAACACGGCGAGTGGAGTTTAGACCAAAAAGATCTATTTTTGTCTCATCAGACCACATGACCTTCTCCCATTCCTCCTCTGGATCATCCAGATGGTCATTGGCAAACTTCAGACGGGCCTGGACATGCGCTGGCTTGAGCAGGGGGACCTTGCGTGCGCTGCAGGATTTTATTCCATGACGGCATAGTGTATTACTAATGGTTTTCTTTGAGACTGTGGTCCCAGCTCTCTTCAGGTCATTAACCAGGTCCTGCCGTGTAGTTCTGGGCTGATCCCTCACCTTCCTCATGATCGTTGATGCCCCACGAGGTGAGATCTTGCATGGTGCCCCAGACCGAGGGAGACTGACCGTCATCTTGAACTTCTTCCATTTTCTAATAATTGCGCCAACAGTTGTTGCCTTCTCACCAAGCTGCTTGCCTATTGTCCTGTAGCCCATCCCAGCCTTGTGCAGGTCTACAATTTTATCCCTGATGTCCTTACACAGCTCTCTGGTCTTGGCCATTGTGGAGAGGTTGGAGTCTGTTTGATTGAGTGTGTGGACAGGTGTCTTTTATACAGGTAATGAGTGGAGAACAGGAGGGCTTCTTAAAGAAAAACTAACAGGTCTGTGAGAGCCGGAACTCTTACTGGTTGGCAGGTGATCAAATACTTATGTCATGCAATAAAATGCAAATTAATTATTTAAAAATCATACAATGTGATTTTCTGGATTTTTGTTTTAGATTCCGTCTCTCACAGTTGAAGAGTACCTATGATAAAAATTACAGACGTCTACTTTGTACTTTGTACTCTGCTTTGTAAGTAGGAAAACCTGCAAAATCGGCAGTGTATCAAATACTTGTTCTCCCCACTGTATGTCATTTTTGCAATAACAACAGCACCAAAAAGACCCCCTTATTCATCAGTTGCTGCACAGACAGAATGGCTGTAGGCTTCAACTCTGAGAGAGAGAGAGAGAGAGAGAGAGAGAGAGAGAGAGAGAGAGAGAGAGAGAGAGAGAGAGTTAAATAAGAAACATTTGTTTAACATGTTCAACTGAAATATATATCTCTGATTTAACACTTATGCACTGTTCGAGTTGTAGAGAGAGAAAGCCAAACAGAATATTCATGTTACTGACGTCTAATTCCAAACTCCAAATTTGTAAGTATATAAGAGCAATACCCACCAATTGAATGGTCTCCCTTCTTTCCTCAATCTTTCTGTTAAATTCTTCCACTTCACTGAAATAGTTATCAGAGAACAATCACTGTTGTGTTAACAGTAATATCAGTAACAAAAGGGTGCACTGGGCATTGTGCAAAAATAATTCATAATCTACTCTGACCTGTAATGATAATCCGGACCAGAAAGGAAGACCTGCTCAGCCTCCTGCAAGGAGAAATTCCGGAGGACAGCCAGGGCATATATGATGGCCTATGAAAAACGTTAATATAAATATTCTATTATACCACTACTGAACAGCAAGCCATTATACATGGGTCCATACACGAGTAGCGCTAGCATGCAGTTTATACAGTACATTTTGTAAGTGCAGGAGCAGGACACACAAACACATTACATGGTTCGGCATACCTCTGGAAAAAGAACACCACAGATGAACTGCACTTCAATTGCACTGCTCAATTGTGTTGGTGTCCTATCCAGCACTCCTCTCAGATAAGAAAACAAGATGTCCTGTTGTTCCTCACTGTCGAGGTAGACAGGCACCTGGGAAGAGGTTACCTTATGTAACCACTTAGAGGGCTTCCCGTTGAGTACACCCTATGGGCAAACCATGGTACAAAAACAATTATTTTTAAGGAATTGATACATTTAAGATAAAGATACAATAATTTACAGCATAGTTAAAAAAATAATGTTAATGTTTTCCCTAATTAAGGCCCTTGGTGAATCTTTACTATGAGTTAGTCTGTAAAGATGAATAAACGTGAACATTGTTAAAGTACCACCAAATGCTCCTCAGATTCCTGTAACTTTACAATAAAGTCCACAAGTCTCTTTTCTTCTGCGGTGCGGTCATCGACAGCTTCAATGTGGGCTGGGACTTTCTCAGAGATAGCACTCTGTCTTGGCACTCTGTAGACAGGCTAAAGAGTTCCTTGGACCAAGCTTCTGGCCTCATCAGTCCAGAAGGCAAACCGCTGACCATGCCTTTCAAACATTAAGAAGATTAATCTAAAGTACCGCATAGGCAAAAGCATACACAAATGTCTGATTGACTGGAAGGTGTGGTTTAAAACTGTTTTAAGCACAGATAGTTCCAGTCTGTTTGTTCACCAAAATTAATGCACTACCTATAAACAATTGTGACCATGGTACCATATAGTTGCAGCTGCATACAGCGTGAGGCAACTATTGTAAACATTTCCTATTTACCTTACTTAACTAAATGGATGATGGCTGAGAGTCATTATACTTATCTGGTGAATATAGTAATTTTTATAAATGAGCCAAGGCACAAAATGAACAATCAACTGTAGATGATAACATAAAAAATTTAATAAAAAACAGCACAAGGTAATAAAACCAGCAAGTGTTACAGAAATTAATATACATATACAGTGGGGAGAACAAGTATTTGATACACTGCCGATTTTGCAGGTTTTCCTACTTACAAAGCATGTAGAGGTCTGTAATTTTTATCATAGGTACACTTCAACTGTGAGAGACGGAATCTAAAACAAAAATCCAGAAAATCACATCGTATGATTTTTAAATAATTAATTTTCATTTTATTGCATGACATAAGTATTTGATCACCTGCCAACCAGTAAGAATTCCGGCTCTCACAGACCTGTTAGTTTTTCTTTAAGAAGCCCTCCTGTCCTCCACTCATTACCTGTATTAACTTCACCTGTTTGAACTCGTTACCTGTATAAAAGACACCTGTCCACACACTCAATCAAACAGACTCCAACCTCTCCACAATGGCCAAGACCAGAGAGCTGTGTAAGGACATCAGGGATAAAATTGTAGACCTGCACAAGGCTGGGATGGGCTACAGGACAATAGGCAAGCAGCTTGGTGAGAAGGCAACAACTGTTTGCGCAATTATTAGAAAATGGAAGAAGTTCAAGATGACGATCAATCTCCCTCGGTCTGGGGCACCATGCAAGATCTCACCTCGTGGGGCATCAATGATCATGAGGAAGGTGAGGGATCAGCCCAGAACTACACGGCAGGACCTGGTCAATGACCTGAAGAGAGCTGGGACCACAGTCTCAAAGAAAACCATTAGTAACACACTACGCCGTCATGGATTAAAATCCTGCAACGCACACAAGGTCCAATGCAAATTAATTACTTAAAAATCATACAATGTGATTTTCTGGATTTTTGTTTTAGATTCCGTCACTCACAGTTGAAGGGTACCTATGATAAAAATTACAGACCTGCTTTGTAAGTGGGCAAACCTGCAAAATCGGCAGTGTATCAAATACTTGTTCTCCCCACTGTATTGTTAAATGTCATACCCTTCTATTTTGAAGCGCTCCATCAGAAGAAGACACCACCACTTTCGAATGAAAGGCATGTCCATCTGAAAGATGTGTGACAGTGATGAGGAGAATCTTTAGTTCATAATGTATCCATTTTCTTCATGATGAAGAGTGTGCACATGTAAAGTGAGAAATTTCCTTTTACAATCAAACTTTTTTAAATCAACTAACCTCCTGGAAGTCAAACCCCACACCTGTCACAATGCAAAGGGTATACTGCAATAGAAAAGATGGAAAACATTTTATTCACAATGTTGACAGAAACTTGTATATACTTGGCAAAAAAAAACTGAGACTTTACCATAAGCATGAAAATCCCGCAGTCATTCCCACAGTTCTGGCGTGGCAATCCCTAAAAGCAACAAAAAAGGTAACGTCAAATAGATGAAAGCCATTGCCATCTCGGTTACATTATGACATCTACATGATATGCAGAATATGGGATATAATAATATTTGTTTGAAGTAGCTAAATATGCATTTATTAATCACTGCAATATCATGTCCAGTCTTTTCAGTCCAGCTCCCAGGATCAATTTTTTTGTGCAAGATTTCTACAGAAAAATAATTAAAAAAATTAAAAGGATAAGAACGAAATATATCAGTACAGGCTATAAGAACGTAGCCAAAGTATAAATTGCTATATGAACATGTCAAACAGTATGCCTCATTTGTAACAAACTATTAAAACTGCCAAACGTCTCATTCATGATTGCAAAACAACGCCAAAACGACAGGCTAATAACACATATTGTAGTGCAACCAGGCAGTCAGCGCAGTTTATTTATAAAAGATATTTTATACTTAGCTAATATGGTAAAACAATGAGTATTAAGCAAGTTTTCCCACTAATACAGTAAGCTACAGGTAAATCTTACACACCTCACATCAACATGCTTTTGTCATCTTTTTAAGTTTAATTAATGTGCTGGCTAGATTTACTTATTATAGTCATTAAAAGTCAACAAGGATTAATTAAATCATGGCCATGAATTAAGAACGTCGTAGTAATTAATAAAACTAGCACACAAATTCCTAATTCGTGGGAATTAATTATTAATTCATAGTTAGTAGCTCTCACTTTGGCTATATAAACTTTGCTTCGTTTAAACGTTATAAAATAAACTTAATTGAATATCGGTACTCACAGTCTGATTGGTGTCCATGTCGTCCATCTTAAATTTGTGTTTTTGGTGATCCAGTTCGGTAGGTGGCGCTGTCACAAAAAAACTAGGGTCCTAGAACTAAGGTCCTGAAACTGCAGGTCTTCAGGTAGAGGAATGAGTTATGAATTAAATGATTTATGACATTTTGATTATTTCATATCACCATATTATGAGAAAGGAAATGAAAAGGATGTATCAGTATCGTTATCAGTAACATGACAAGACACTTATATTTACAGGTGTTATTGGTCATGCAGTTGTTTGATAACTAAATGACTGCAATATGATGTGTCTGCCGTGTTATTTTTATGTAGCCTACTATTTATGTGTGTATGAAGCTTTCATTTTCTTCATTGCAAAGCATAGGCTAATATAAGAATTTGTGTTCCTCGTTATTTTAAAGTGACGAAATCAAGAACTTTTTATTTGTACCTGCCATGATTCTGACAGAACGCGCCTGGTATGTTGCAATAGTAATGAACGCAACTTTCACTCACTTCTGACTGACAGATAAACAGCGCGTTTTTATTTCAATGCTATTGTTAATGTTGTGGTCATTTTTTGGTTATTATGTAACAATTTAGTTACATGTTTAGGCTATTTATCATTTAACGGACCTGTGTGCACACATTTTAGACACAATAAATGTTCGTCCTTGAATGAGCGATGTTTTACATCTGTTTCCGTTTCAGGGGCGGCCAAAATTAGATCGGAAAATGTCACATTTTGACTAATTTTTAATTCAAATTGTATCCGAAAATCTCACAGCCCCCGCGGTCAAATATTGTGATTCACTTTATGAAGCAGGCTATTAAGTCGATATCTCCGAGACCTTATTCGTGACCGAATCTTTTGAACCGATTATTTTAAATCAACTGGTTCACAATAAATAACATATGATTCATTTGTGAATTCGACTGATCTAGAAGATTAAACTTGCAAACAACTCAATGACACGGACATAGCGAGTCAAGTTAAAAACAACTGCATTTGTCTCAGATTAAGTGTGCTCTAGATTGAGCTCAACCTTATTTGTGTGGTACACCTCTCTTTTACAGTTTTGTAACTGGATTGATGACATTCGCTCATCAGTCCATGCACTACATACACTAACTACGAAAAACGTTTTCTACCATGTATGCCCAGGGCCGGCCCTAGCATTTTGGGGGCCCTAAGCAGATTTCCAAAAGGGGCCCCCACTACAGTTTCAACTAACCACCCCCAACCCATTCCAACGTACACATCCTACACTGACACCTTATTGTAAAGTTTGACCAAATTGTCTTAGTTAATATATTTATCTTTCAAGATATAATGTGAAGATATCTTTACTTATGCAAACTTTTAAAATTTTTGAAGATTTTAACGATTGCTTTTAGATAAATGTATCAACATTTAGTGAATTAATAAAGCAAAAACACCTGCCAATGGGTTATTAAAATTACAATAGAGAATAGTATATAATAACTATAATAATAGAGAATAAATAGGCTACTGTTCTGAGCTGGCATGTTTTAGTCCAGATTAAAATGCAAATAACTTTATAAGTGTTTGAAAAGTATTTATAGGCCTATTTAAATATTTGGAGTTGTTTGATAAACACTAAAGCGAATACAAAAATCTGAACGGCTGCTTGAAAACGTAAATACTGGTTGCCTTCTTTTCCTCTCCGTTACGAGCAGAAACGACTCGGTTACTAACGTAACCTCGGTTCCCTGAGAGAAGGGAACAAGTATTGCGTGGCTAGCTACGCTATATGGAAAAACTCCTTTTCTCGAGAATATGAGGCCAAAAATTATCCTTATAATTTTATATAATGTAAAACGCAGTGCAGCTGCACAGCAGACCCAGGCAGAGCGTACTAGCGCGCTGATTGGGTGTGCTGCGGCAACTGCATGAACCTATGGTGAGGCGGCTGAGGCGTGCACCAATCGGGTCGCTTCGCGCCCAAAAGCACGTCAAACACCGCCTAAATTTGCATATCTAAGCTATAAAAGCCCATGTTACGCCATAGGATTCAGATTAAATCGACTGAAGCGATCCCCTGATCTAAGCACAATAGCACGGCGGGTTACGCAATACACGTTCCCTTCTCTCAGGGAACCGAGGTTACGTTAGTAACTGAGTCGTTCCCTTTTGAGAGTACTCTCGTATTGCGTAGCTAGCTACGCTATATGGGAACCCAATTTAAAACGCTGTGCGTGCTTTGAAAATTGTCCCATATTATGGCCTGGGGAGAGAGCCCGAGGCTCATAAAAGAGAAAAGGTATGAGACCAACAATAGTGAGCCTCATATAAGGGTATATATAGGAAAGAATATTCTTATGTAATAATATCCATATAAGAACTAGACCAGACAAGTTGGGCCTAATTAATGCTGAAATGTGTATACATTTGTTGTATGGGATTTTGACAAACTAGACCGGACAGAGTCGGGCCTTATAGTATGTAATGTGATGAACATTCGCTTGTATTACACATAGCTTATTATGGGCTGAGATAAAACCCCAGACCGGAAAGAAATTCGGGCCATAAAGTATTGCAAATGTAAACATTTGTTTATATGGGGTATAGATAAAAACTAGACCGGACAGAGTCGGGCCTATAGTTATTGCAAATGTGTTATACATTCGTTTATATGGAAATAGTCCTAGCTTGCAAAGCAGGGACCTCCAAGTTATAGAATCTAATAAATGTGGACGGAGAGGCCCAGCCTGCCGCCGCACAGATATCTTCAAGTGGTATTCCACTGGACCAGGCCCATGATGAGGCCATGCCCCTAGTGCAGTGGTTTTCAAACCTGTCCTGGAGGCACCCCAGGCCTGCACATTTTGTATGTCTCCCTTAGACACACCCAATTTAGTTCTTGCAGTCTCTATTAACGAGCTGATGAGTTGAATCAGGTTTGATAAATGAGGGAGACACACAAAATGTGCAGGGCTGGGGTGCCTCCAGGACAGGTTTGAAAATCACTGCCCTAGTGGAATGAGCTCTGATGCCTATAGGGCAGCAGAGGCCTTTTGACTCATAAGCCAGCGAGATAGCGTCTACTATCCATCGTGACAAACTCTGCTTCGTGACCGCGCACCCTCTGGTGCGGCCACCAAAGCAAACTAAGAGCTGTTCCGACTGTCTAGAAGTGGCGGAACGCTCTAAATAAAACCTTAGGGCCCTAATTGGGCAGAGCAGATTCACGTCTTTTTCGTCTTGAGACGAGGGAAAAGCTGATAGCGAAATAACCTGTGCTCTAAACGGAGTGGAGAGCACTTTGGGTATATAACCATGTCTTGGCTTGAGGACGACTCTGGAGTCGTTAGGCCCAAACTCGAGACAGGAAGCGCTCATAGAGAGTGCATGTAAATCGCCAACTCGCTTGACTGAAGCTAGTGCCAGCAAGAAAGCAGTTTTTAGCGAAAGGTGCTTCAAGCTCACAGATTGAAGCGGTTCGAATGGGGAACCTTTCATGGCCTCTAAGACCGTGGAAAGGGCCCATATAGGAACCGAAGGGGGTCGAGGCGGGTTAAGCCTCCTAGCCCCTCTGAGGAAGCGCACGATGAGGCTGCTTCTCCCCAGTGACTGTCCGGCCATGTGAGCGTGAGACACTGCTATGGCCGCCACATATACTTTGAGCGTGGAGGGGGAACGACCCGCGTCCATCAGCTCTTGAAGGAAGGAGAGCACTTCTGCGACTTCACACGAGTGTGAGTCCAGGTTCCGTGCTGTACACCAGCCTGAGAACACTGATCATTTCGGCACATAAAGCCACCTGGTTGAGGGCGCTCTAGCTTCAGAAATAGTATTCAGCACCCTTTTAGGGAGGTTCCCGGGTATCCGTTGATGGGCCACACATGAAGGGACTACAAGTCGGGGTGGGGATGCCAGAGCTTCCCCTTAGCCTGCGCGAGGAGGTCTCTCCTCAGCGGTATAGGCCATGGGGCTGTGTCTAGCAGCTGAATCAGCTCGAAGAACCATAGCTTCGAAGGCCTTGCCATAGGTTCGTGCAGTTGCCGCAGCACAGCCAATCAGCGCGCTAGTACACTCTGCCTGGGTCTGCTGTGCAGCTGCACTGCGTTTTACATTACATAAAATTATAAGGATCATTTTTGGCTTCATATTCTCGAGAAAAGGAGTTTTCCCATATAGCGTAGCTAGCTACGCAATACGAGAGTAATCTCGAAAGGGAACAGAAAGTCGCGCTTGTGCAGCGCTGCTTTGTGTACAGGGGTAACCGCCGTATTCTGCTCTTCCATAAGCGCCACCTCCTGCCAGCCCATCTGCTGCTTGTACAGATGATCAATGCGAAAACCAGATCGAATTTACACGCAGCAAACACGCAGTATTGCAGAATTGCACTGGTAGATGGAAAAGAAGCTAATATGCATTCTAAAAATCTAAACAATTTGGATATTAAGGTATCTAGAATTATTAACGTATTTGCCCAACGAAGTGCCCACGATAACAATGCCATGCACGACACTGATACCATGGCACATCGTCTTCAAAGCGCTTGTGAATGCCAAATTAAACCAATAAGACATGATGCAGCAACTGCCATTTTAACTATATCTTTTTTAAATGTAACACTCTTATCTTGTTCACTTTTTTCCCTATTTTCCTCTTCTCTGCACCAGATTGATAGTGTCGCCGCCTCTTCATTTTCAAACATTAACGCACACGACTGGCACAAGCAAACTTATCAAACTTATTACCACGCATTACTGTCTTAACGCCTGGCGTGGGGCCCCCTGGTGGCCACGGGGCCCCTATGCAACCACTTATATCGCTTATTAGGTAGGGCACTGTGTATGCCTATGAAAGGCGAATGAACCAACCAGAGTAAGTGGGGGGCGGGGCGACACATGCAGCACCGCCCCAGGTGCAGCCCCTCCCCGATCTGCAGGCTGCAGCCAGGTGTACATGTTTTTAGCTGGCTAAAAATACTTTGGTGGACACACGATAATTCAATATTTGTTGCTAGGCATATGGCCAATTAGTCTCTTTAGCATTTATGCAAAATACTGGAGCCAAACCTGAGAAGGAAGTCCAGAAGATTCCACAGCGTACCTGGACACGTAATTTGCAGTTGTAACTCAGGGGCGGGGATTACGCTAATCATGAATGAGCGAGCGTGCACGCGCGCCCTATTTACGAATGTTTGGAATTCATTAACATACACACGTTTATCTACTGAATCCGTGGTATACGAAGCGTTTGAGAATCTGGAGGAGAGTTTATGTAAAGGTCTCAGAATTTGCTCATATATTTGCGAATGTTTCATGAATGAGGCCCCATGTGTGTAAAGGGGAAATGAAGACAGAGGGTTAAAAGCTCAAACATGCATTTTACTGTCATATAGTGATGTATTTATTTGCATTGATTTAATGCCAAATTATTAATTTCAGGCCTGAATGGATAGAAATATGACCCAGTAGTTCTATACTTCACATATACAGGTTTATAAAACTGTTCCGTAGACTTATATTCTCTCTTTTTCTCTCTCTCCTCCTCTTCTACCCCTTTTCAGTAGGGTTTGTATGCAGATTGTGGAAAAATCAATGAGGATTAACCTGTAACACCCTGCACATACTTATACTCTGGCCCTCAGCAACCTGCTTGATATTTAATCAGTTTTTGGCCCAAACTGAGACCTACTCAATAGTACACACAGCTCTAATTAATTTCAAACACAGAGCAGTCTGGCTTGAGTGGTACAGAGGAAGAAAGACAGTAATATGAAATATTGTGTGCTGGGGAGAGAGAAATATATGTTTACGGTACCTGGGTTATTAAATTAGTATGAGATTTGTCTCAAATTCAGTTTGTGCACACACGTTGGGTTTTCATGTTTTATGGCGACATTATCAAGCCTATGCGTTAGTTCTGGCAGGTCATGTTAGTCAAGCTTGCATCAGCTGACTATCAGCTGATACATGTCTACCTATAGGAATACAACGTCTGTCACAGCATACATATATAAGTTTCTTCAGTATTATCAGCAGCTATCACGTTTCTCCGGAGCTAATTACCCTCCTCCATCCCCAGCTTCTCATCTCATCAGTCAGGATTTGGCATTCTGATTCCCCTTGAATCAGACTAAATTCCAGAATTATGACATTAATGATATCTGCAATACATTATGTTGGTTCTGTTCTGTTTACCCTAAGGGGGGTTATCGCTGCTCTCCCTGCTCTTATCCATGCAAGCCCAGAACAGTACCATACCGCCAATCCAAACTGTATGCTAATTGTCAATCATCTTTGATGATAGTGGTCCTGACAGAACCATAGACATAATGATTTTTATACTGTACAAACTATATTCTATCCCCCAACCCTAAACCTACCCATCACAGAAATTCTGCATTTTCAATTTTTACATTTTCAAAAAACATTTAAAGATTTATAAGCTGTTTTGTCCTTATTGAAATTTTGTCCCCACGTATGGAACCACACTCATCCGTGGAGTTGACTTCAAAGACTTGCATGATGTTCTGTTCTCTTCCCTTGTTCAGAATTTACTTCACCTGTGGCCCTCAATATATTCCTTGTGCAGTGTATGTGTGTAATTACAATGGAATCACTAACAAAATGTTGTACAAAATGAAAGTACTAGCATTACTAGTACTAGTATAGAGGTGGGAGGTGGGGGGAATAGTTTTTTTATTGCTTTGGCGCAATTTGTAAAGTGTTACATTTTCAAAATGCATATAGTACTAATAATCACAACAGATCATCAAAAGTGCACTTTTTTCAAACATTTCAGCACGTTTTCAATACACAATCACAAAGTATCCTTTTTTCAACACAAAATAAGTGTTTCATCTAGGCCTATATAAACATTTCATTCACAGTAATTATTAAACTCTTCATTTTTGCATCTCTTCTCGTTCAGTTTAATAAATTTGTATATTATTTAATCTAACTGATCTTAATGGTTAATCAATTAATCATTTGGTACATCTATAGATTTCTGTAGATACAGATTCTATATGTTGCCAGCCAATAGCCTACTGTAAGAAAATAAAGGGCCAAAACACAGGCAAAACACTTAAACTTGGGGTCTTTTATTCTCGACTGTGGCCAAAAGGACACAGCATTAAAAATAGCTTTGGCTTTTGGGGTTGGAGATGTATTAGATTACAGAACAGACCAAAAATATTTAGAAATAAAAATAAAATAAGAATTGGTTTCCACTCTCCAAGTTATAACAATCAATGTGGCATTTAAATACAACAAAAAGACAACGGTAGTGGCCTTTACACCCCTGAAATTAAAACATAGTTGCACACATAAGGCCATATGCATCATTCAAACTATCACTGAATTGCCACAGTAGTAGCTTTATCACAGATTAGTCTCGAATTTTAAACACAAATCAAGGTTACATACGATTCAAAATATAAAATGTACAAAATACACATTTATGCTTCAACACAATAAATCACTCACCCTGGATTACTGAACACAATCCGGATCTAACAGATGGTCTATTCAGCACTATTTCTCCCCTCTGAATTTAACAAGAAAGACATTACTGAACTACTACACAATAAACAGTTTTTCCCACTTTATGCACAATATAATTTTCATAACATATTATATTATGAAATAGGCAAATACAACACTTATGCTCTTAATTCATAACTCATCAAGGAACTTGAGGCACGAACAAACTCTCCACGTGAGCTCGCAATCAATCCTCATCAATCGTTGCAAATCACAAAACAATCGCCTCTGTATACGACTCCCCGATGGAATATAACTCAAATACAAGTGAATATTTGTCACTTTTTTTGGCGTTTTATCGAGGTTATATCACTTATATCTCCCAAACACACAAGCAATGCAGCACACTTGGCTAAGCGCTACTTCTACTCGCGCTCTCGCGAGACTAACTCTCAGACGTGATCTTGACTCGCTAAAACCTTAAAGGGCCAGTGTCATAATGTGATTACACGGAACAGGTTATCAGTGTATATATTGTAAATGTATTCCTCATGATGTATGATGTTGATCTTAAATAGACATTTACATTTCAGGTCATTTTTCCCCCCGGTTACACTCTCCCCTGCTGATAGTCAACGTCCTTGGTGACAACCAACACAATTTACTCCTCTCCCCCCCCTTGAAGTTTCCCTGAAGTGTACAGAACCATTCCCGCTAACACCTGGGAAAGCACATCAGGGCTCAAGGTCAATGAATTATACCCTGATTTAGGAAATCTATTTGGATTAGTATGCACCCCAGCTGTTGACCTCTGGGTCCTTCGTGACTCAGGACATGGTACGTTCAACTGGGTACTACTTTCCCTTTTGCTTCTAAGGATGGGTACTGGCTTCAGCACTGGCACTTCGATAGGTAAGTCAATATCTTCTGACTCTGACCCCACAAACTCTGCTTCCAGAACCTCATTAGAAGCCTCATCAGTTTCCTCCCTCTGATCTCCAGTACTATTTTCGGATTCAACGGTGAGCAGTTCTTGTCTATCCAGGTTAGCATTAAAGACTGGTGCTTTCCTTGGACATTGGACCTTCTCTACCAACACACACTTTGGCACCTCCTTTTCCGACACTGAGGTAGGTTTTTCCTTAAATGGTGGTTTCTGAATCCTTGGTGCTGACACCGGACCCTTATTCACACAAGGCCTGAGGTTGGACCTATGCACCCTTTTAATCTGCCCTCCTTCTATTGGCTCTACCGCATATGTCGTCCCCTGGACCTCCATAACTTTATACATGGTGGATGACCATGCGTCTTGGATTTTGTTCCTCCCTGGGGGTCGACAACAAAGGTACACATACTGTCGAAACTCCACTGCTGGACAATACACCTTCTCTTCTTGCTGTGCCACTCTGTCAGCCGCTTTTCTCTCAGCAGTCTTTCCTTGTGCGCGTTCAGCCAGTCTTATCCCTGGTCAGCATCTGGATCTTGACCCAACAAGGCATTGATTGGAAGATGGGGCTGAATGCCAAACAGCAAATGGTATGGGGAATAGCCTGTGGAGGAGTGTGGAGTCACATTGTAAGAATAGACAAGCTCTACTAGGTGTTCTGGCCATCTGCGTTTTTCATCCGTAGCTGGCTCTAGGGTAGTAAAATCCACTGCAAAAACTTCCAGTGGTCGTGAAGCTAAGAATGGTGTCCAGGGTGCTTGGATTTTGGGCTGTGGCACCTTCGCCAACACACACCTCTGACAATTTTTCACCCAATTTTCAACATCCTTGTACATACCGCCCCAGAAACACCTCTGTTTTAACAAGCTAAGAGTTCGTTCTATGCCCTGGTGCCCTAGTTGATCATGGACACTTTTCAGAACCTGCTCAGTCAAGCATGCAGGTAATAGCATCTGGTGGCACTCTCCAGTGTGAACATCTTCAATCACACGATACAGGAGTCCTTCTTTCTCTCTGATTTTCTTCCACTGTTTCAATAGGGACAGCACTGGCTTGGACAACTCTACCCTCTCTTGGTGAGTTGGCTTTCTCTTCCTGCTCCAGAACTTCCTAAACACGCTGAGAGTTGGATCGGCCTCCTGGAACTGATAGAGTTTGGCTTTGGAGTATCCTGGCAAGGTAGGAGTGTTCTCACAATCACAATCATCTTCGCTTGCCATAGACGCTTGCAGCTGCCAAACTTTCCAGCACTTAATCCCTGTCACCACCAGATCTAGTTCCAGAATTGTCCCTGCTCTGAGCGAATTACAAAGGCCATCATACTCTTGGTCCTCCCCTTCAGGCTCCACCTCATCCAATCCGGGCCTCCTAGAGAGTGCATCCGCCGCTGTATTACATCGCCCGGGACGGTACTTCACGTTGAAATCAAAAACAGCAAGCTGAGCTGCCCATCTTTGCTCAATCGCCCCTAACTTGGCGGTTGTAAGGTGGCAGAGGTGGTTATTGTCCGTAATGATTGTGAACTTTGACCCCAACAAGTAACTCCGAAATTTTTCTGTCACCGCCCACTTCATGGCCAAAAGCTCTAACTTCATACTGCTATAATTTCGATGGTTTTTTTCTGCTCCACACAACCTTTGACTCGCATAGGCAATCACAACCTTTCTTCCTTCCTGATATTGGTATAAGACGGCACCTAAACCAAGGTTGCTAGCGTCTGTTTCTAAAACAAATGGAAGGGCAAAATTTGGGTACCCAAGTGTTGGAGCACTAGTCAGCTTTTCTTTAAGTTGCTCAAAGGCAGATTGACATAGGGGAGACCAAGAGTGCTCAAACGGCTGTTTTACCCTGATAGAACCATTCCCTCTGAGACAGGCATTAACTAGGTCATGTAACGGACCCGCAATTTGAGAGAAACCTTCAATAAACCTTCGATAATAGCTGCAGAAGCCCAAAAATGACCTGAGCTCCTTTAGGGTGCTGGGTATTGGCCACTGCTTAACCGCATTGACTTTTTCACGGTCCGTGCTCACTCCTTAAGCTGAGACTTGATGTCCAAGAAACCTGACCTCCGACTGCAGAAAATGACATTTCTCCACCTTGATTTTTAGCCCAGTATCTCTCAGCCTTTTGAACACTGTTTCCAGTCTCACCAGATGATCTGAGAAAGTAGCCGAGTACACTAACAAGTCATCTAGGTAAACAAGGGCAATGTGAAACACCAGGTCACTCATAATAGACTGCATAAGGTGCTGAAATGTTGCAGGTGCATTGCAAAGCCCAAAGAGCATACGGTGATATTCATATAGCCCGAATGGGGTGATAAACGCAGTCTTGTGGCAGTCTCTCTCATGTACAGACACTTGGTGATACCCACTGGCCAGGTCTATCGTCGAAAAAATCTCCGCTCCCTCAACGCGTCCAGGCTCTCGTCTATGCGTGGTAATGGGAAAGCATCACGCCTGGTCTTAGCATTTAATTTCCTATAGTCCACGCAGAGTCTGAGACTCCCATCAGCCTTGCGCACCAGCACTATCGGGGAGGCATAGGAACTGGAGCTCTCGTGTATGACACCTTTTCTTAGTAACTTGGAAATGTGCTCCCTAACCTCCTCGAACTGGTTCGGAGGTATGCGTCGGTAGGGATGAGAGACTGGCGTATCATCCGACAAAGGTATCTCATGTTTCACCTTGTCCGTATAACCTAGATCATCTTCAGAGGCTGCAAACACATCTGCATATTTTTTCAAAAGTACCCTTAGTTCTGTCTGTTGCTCTGGTGTGCCTCCAATCTGCAGTCTATCTAGCAGGTCTCCCACGTCACTGTCAGCCTCTTGCCTAACTTCCTTGTCAGCAATCATCCCTTCCTGGCTAGCAGACATGCAGTGAAACCTCACTTCACATGGGTTACTTTCCACGCATTGACAATGGGCAAGCACCCCAACACAAGTCTTAGAAGGTAACCAAACATCCTCTGACGAAAAATTTACCACCTGGATCGGAAACACTTTACTATGAGGAGGCACTAAGGTTGGGACTGGGACCAACCCTCCAGGCAAAGGCCCATTTCCTGGCTCGAACAATACCCAAACATCACTGTCGGCTGGCCTTTTGTGGACTTTGACGTGCACCGTGGCAACAGACGACGCTGGTACATACAGTGGGGAGAACAAGTATTTGATACAGATTTTGCAGATTTGCCTACTTACAAAGCATGTAGAAGTCTGTAATTTTTATCACAGGTACTCTTCAACTGTGAGTGATGGAATCTAAAACAAAAATCCAGAAAATCACATTGTATGATTTTTAAATAATTAATTTGCATTTTATTGCATGACATAAGTATTTGATACATCAGAAAAGCAGAACTTAATATTTGGTACAGAAACCTTTGTTTGCAATAACAGATCATACGTTTCCTGTAGTTCTTGACCAGGTTTGCACACACTGCAGCAGGGATTAATTTGTTGGCAGCTTGTTGGCACCAGTTATCTTGATAACAGTTATCCTCGCCATGGAGATGGTCTCTAAAAAAAAAAAAAAAAACTCTCGGCAAGTGTGCTTACGTTACTTCCTGTGTCCAACAAACAACAAACTGGCTCACCACCAATGTGAATTACCACCTCTGGACATGTGCCTACTGCACGCTCAAGAAATCTCTCTTTAGTTAATGGGCTGCTACTTGAGCCTTCAGGCTTTCCTCACATTGCCCGGCTCACTGCAATGGAGGGACCCCGTTTCCCGGTACTGGGGATGCTGAGGAAGAGCTGGGCTGGCCTTTTGAGCCATGTGGTGCTGTGCAATTTCGAGCAAAGTGTCCCACCCCCTCACACCTTAGGCAGATTGGCTGGCCATCATCAGTATACTTTGGCCTGAACTTAGCCACTCTTGTCAGGCACACTGGCCTTCTGCATAGTAAGCTCGCGAACAGCATCAGTGAGCTCGCTAATTGCTTTGCCTTGCTGAGTAATAACTTTAACCACTTCCTGCAGGGTTACAGCCAGTTCAGTGGGCACTGTACAGCCTGAGTTGGCCTGCTCGGAACTTCCAACTGCACCCACGATGTTCCTACTTCGAGCAACATTAGCACTGCAAGGTTTATCTTCCACGCACCACATCATCGCCTCATCACAACGTCAAACAATGTACAGTGTGGCCGCTCTCTCACAAACCTGCGCAGTTCTCTGCGAAGGGTAGGGTCTCGCACCCCTTCAATGAACTGATCTCTGAGAGCTAGCTGGGGGTCAACCACAACATTAGATGACTGTTAGAGGGCAGCATTCAACAGCTGAGACAAAGAATGGGAATAATCTCGAAAATCTTCCCCATCTGATTGTCTGCGTGCGTAAAAGGCATGTAACAGCTGTGGTGTTGTGTGTTTTTCTCTAAAAGCTCCCCTTAAATATGAAAAGAGCTCTTGAGGCTGTTTCATCTCTCCCCCCATACACAGCTTTATCTCATCTAATGCTGAACCTCTTAAATGAGAGAGGATGAAGTCTACCTGATCTGCACTGTTCAAACCCCAAACTCGGATGACTCTTTCAATTTCATCAATAAACTCATCGACAGTTTGGTTATCTGTACAGCAATCACCACTGAAAGGAACAATCTGACGCTCTCTTGGAATGTATACATAAGATCTGGTACAAGCATTACTCATGTTGGCAAGAGCTGACAGTACTTGGTCATGTTTTTGCCCCAGCTCCAAAACCTGGGACTGGAGCTGTGCCACTGGGTTACCTCCATCACCACGATCCACAGCCTCGGCACCACCCATGTGCTGGCTGGTTCCAGCTTGAGCGTCGTGCACAATTAGGTCCTGGTCCATGTTCTGATGCAGTCTCTGGCTCTTAAAGCAAACACAGTCACACCACAGTACCAGCTTGCGCACAGGTTCACTTGAAGGTGTCCGTCTTCTGTGGTCCACTGCACCCTCGAAGACAATGCGAGCACCTCCCCTCCTCAACGTCTCTCCAGGCCCGCCACACCAGCTGTTGTTAACCCTCTTGACACGAAGCTCCTCTTCACCACTACCGTTGTCTATATCAGCCCCTGTATGCCATAAACCAAACTAAACCCCAAAGCTAGCAAAGAGAGCCCTACTCCTGGTACCAAAAATAGGTGTTGCCAGCCAATAGCCTACTGTAAGAAAATAAAGGGCCAAAACACAGGCAAAACACTTAAACTTGGGGTCTTTTATTCTCGACTGTGGCCAATTAAGAATTGGTTTCCACTCTCCAAGTTATAACAATCAATGTGGCATTTAAATACAACAAAAAGACAGAAAGACAACGGTAGTGGCCTTTACACCCCTGAAATTAAAACATAGTTGCACACATAAGGCCATATGCATCATTCAAACTATCACTGAAAGCACAATAGTAGCTTTATCACAGATTAGTCTTGAATTTTAAACACAAATCAAGGTTACATATGTTTCAAAATATAAAATGTACAAAATACACATTTATGCTTCAACACAATAATCACTCACCCTGGATTATTGAACACAATCCGGATCTCACAGATGGTCTATTCAGCACTATTTCTCCCCTCTGAATTTAACAAGACATTACTGAACTACTACACGATAAACAGTTTTTCCCACTTTATGCACAATATAATTTTCATAACATATTATATTATGAAATAGGCAAATACAACACTTACGCTCTTAATTCATAACTCATCATGAATTACATGAATTCATACCCAAACATCACTGTCGGCTGGCCTTTTGTGGACTTTGACGTGCACCGTGGCAACAGACGACGCTGGTACATACAGTGGGGAGAACAAGTATTTGATACAGATTTTGCAGATTTGCCTACTTACAAAGCATGTAGAAGTCTGTAATTTTTATCACAGGTACTCTTCAACTGTGAGTGATGGAATCTAAAACAAAAATCCAGAAAATCACATTGTATGATTTTTAAATAATTAATTTGCATTTTATTGCATGACATAAGTATTTGATACATCAGAAAAGCAGAACTTAATATTTGGTACAGAAACCTTTGTTTGCAATAACAGATCATACGTTTCCTGTAGTTCTTGACCAGGTTTGCACACACTGCAGCAGGGATTAATTTGTTGGCAGCTTGTTGGCACCAGTTATCTTGATAACAGTTATCCTCGCCATGGAGATGGTCTCTAAAAAAAAAAAAAAAAACTCTCGGCAAGTGTGCTTACGTTACTTCCTGTGTCCAACAAACAACAAACTGGCTCACCACCAATGTGAATTACCACCTCTGGACATGTGCCTACTGCACGCTCAAGAAATCTCTCTTTAGTTAATGGGCTGCTACTTGAGCCTTCAGGCTTTCCTCACATTGCCCGGCTCACTGCAATGGAGGGACCCCGTTTCCCGGTACTGGGGATGCTGAGGAAGAGCTGGGCTGGCCTTTTGAGCCATGTGGTGCTGTGCAATTTCGAGCAAAGTGTCCCACCCCCTCACACCTTAGGCAGATTGGCTGGCCATCATCAGTATACTTTGGCCTGAACTTAGCCACTCTTGTCAGGCACACTGGCCTTCTGCATAGTAAGCTCGCGAACAGCATCAGTGAGCTCGCTAATTGCTTTGCCTTGCTGAGTAATAACTTTAACCACTTCCTGCAGGGTTACAGCCAGTTCAGTGGGCACTGTACAGCCTGAGTTGGCCTGCTCGGAACTTCCAACTGCACCCACGATGTTCCTACTTCGAGCAACATTAGCACTGCAAGGTTTATCTTCCACGCACCACATCATCGCCTCATCACAACGTCAAACAATGTACAGTGTGGCCGCTCTCTCACAAACCTGCGCAGTTCTCTGCGAAGGGTAGGGTCTCGCACCCCTTCAATGAACTGATCTCTGAGAGCTAGCTGGGGGTCAACCACAACATTAGATGACTGTTAGAGGGCAGCATTCAACAGCTGAGACAAAGAATGGGAATAATCTCGAAAATCTTCCCCATCTGATTGTCTGCGTGCGTAAAAGGCATGTAACAGCTGTGGTGTTGTGTGTTTTTCTCTAAAAGCTCCCCTTAAATATGAAAAGAGCTCTTGAGGCTGTTTCATCTCTCCCCCCATACACAGCTTTATCTCATCTAATGCTGAACCTCTTAAATGAGAGAGGATGAAGTCTACCTGATCTGCACTGTTCAAACCCCAAACTCGGATGACTCTTTCAATTTCATCAATAAACTCATCGACAGTTTGGTTATCTGTACAGCAATCACCACTGAAAGGAACAATCTGACGCTCTCTTGGAATGTATACATAAGATCTGGTACAAGCATTACTCATGTTGGCAAGAGCTGACAGTACTTGGTCATGTTTTTGCCCCAGCTCCAAAACCTGGGACTGGAGCTGTGCCACTGGGTTACCTCCATCACCACGATCCACAGCCTCGGCACCACCCATGTGCTGGCTGGTTCCAGCTTGAGCGTCGTGCACAATTAGGTCCTGGTCCATGTTCTGATGCAGTCTCTGGCTCTTAAAGCAAACACAGTCACACCACAGTACCAGCTTGCGCACAGGTTCACTTGAAGGTGTCCGTCTTCTGTGGTCCACTGCACCCTCGAAGACAATGCGAGCACCTCCCCTCCTCAACGTCTCTCCAGGCCCGCCACACCAGCTGTTGTTAACCCTCTTGACACGAAGCTCCTCTTCACCACTACCGTTGTCTATATCAGCCCCTGTATGCCATAAACCAAACTAAACCCCAAAGCTAGCAAAGAGAGCCCTACTCCTGGTACCAAAAATAGGTGTTGCCAGCCAATAGCCTACTGTAAGAAAATAAAGGGCCAAAACACAGGCAAAACACTTAAACTTGGGGTCTTTTATTCTCGACTGTGGCCAATTAAGAATTGGTTTCCACTCTCCAAGTTATAACAATCAATGTGGCATTTAAATACAACAAAAAGACAGAAAGACAACGGTAGTGGCCTTTACACCCCTGAAATTAAAACATAGTTGCACACATAAGGCCATATGCATCATTCAAACTATCACTGAAAGCACAATAGTAGCTTTATCACAGATTAGTCTTGAATTTTAAACACAAATCAAGGTTACATATGTTTCAAAATATAAAATGTACAAAATACACATTTATGCTTCAACACAATAATCACTCACCCTGGATTATTGAACACAATCCGGATCTCACAGATGGTCTATTCAGCACTATTTCTCCCCTCTGAATTTAACAAGACATTACTGAACTACTACACGATAAACAGTTTTTCCCACTTTATGCACAATATAATTTTCATAACATATTATATTATGAAATAGGCAAATACAACACTTACGCTCTTAATTCATAACTCATCAATGAACTTGATGCACGAACAAACTCTCCACGTGAGCTCGCAATAGTGATGTTACATGTGACACCGACGCTTCAAAGCGCGTATCGAGTAAACAGCACAATTTCACATGAAACTCCGTGCGTATTGTTTTCAGAGAAACACGTGATCAGTGAAAAACGAAGCCTCACTTTCTTTCCAGTCACGTGAATGCTTCACTTTGCGTGTCGGAACGTTTGAACCCAGACCAACTCTACGGGTTTTTGGAAGTTGAAGTCCATTTATTATTATTTTTTATATATAAGCCTATAGCCTATAATACATGATCATATATTTTGCCATATAAACAGTATAAAAACTATAAAATAATTAGAGCAACATTTACTTGCATCAAACAACTCTGTTGGGATCATAATTATAATTGTTACCTTTAATTTATTGCCACACTTTAATATGTGAATTATATCATCAGAAAACTGAACATTTAGCATTGTCAGGCTTTTATTTGTGCTTTATAGATAAAATAACGGCGCTTATGTCTGCTATAAATTTGACCTGCCAGAAGATGGCACTGTTTTCGACACTCCTGATGCTTCGAATCTTGTCCTGAAACAATCAGGGGAAAGCCTCAGTGCTTCAGGGGAAAGCCTCAGTGCTTCATGAGGCTTCATTTGCCCATCCCTAGCTCGCAATCAATCCTCATCAATCGTTGCAAATCACAAAACAATCGCCTCTGTATACGACTCCCCGATGGAATATAACTCAAATACAAGTAAATATTTGTCACTTTTTTGGCGTTTTATCGAGGTTATATCACTTATATCTCCCAAACACACAAGCAATGCAGCACACTTGGCTAAGCGCTACTTCCACTCACGCTCTCGCGAGACTAACTCTCAGACGTGATCTTGACTCGCTGAAACCTTAAAGGGCCAGTGTCGTAATGTGATTACACGGAACAGGTTATCAGTGTATATATTGTAAATGTATTCCTCATGATGTATGCTGTTGATCTTAAATAGACATTTACATTTCAGGTCATTTTTCCCCCCGGTTACATATAGATATAGTTCCCATTCAGTCGGTCACTTCCAACGCCACGGGGGATGGGGGGGAGGTAACCCCCCAATAACCAAAACAAGCAAGTACAACCCCCCCCCCCCCAATATTTATAGCCATAGAATCAGGCTATTAATTAATTATATACATCACACATTCAGAACTTTTATAAGCACCAAGTTCCCGTACGAACTGAATGGACCAACTATCTGCGCAATATGACTGAAGCCCGGTTTATTTAATTGTGCATGAGTGGCGCGCGAATCACCATACTCTGCGCGCGTTCACCAGTGAGCTCCAAAAGTGTGATAAGATTTGTGCGAGCCATTCCTATCGCAACGCTGATGATAAAATGTGCTATCCATTTGAATTCTATGGAGAATTTGCCGCTTTAAAATCTTATGGGGAAAGTCAAACATAGTCTAAAACAGCCACATAAACTAAAAGGACTGATGAAAAGAGGAGAAAACATCCTCCTGCACCAACATAAATTAGAAAGCTTTTAAAACTACTCATGACCACGCATACTAGAATTTATCACATTCTGTTGTATTTGTTGTGGTAATTTTTTACTAACTTTACTAAATTTACAATAGATAATCTGTTAAGGGAATAGATTTTTCACAAAAAATGTATATTACAACTGTGGCATGTTGTAGCTATAGCTTCTAAATGTGTATGTTGCTATTTTTCATTACAAATGCTATAGATAAAAAAGGAAAGAAAAAGGTTAACATTGGCCTTATCATGGAAATGAGGAGTCATCAATTGTCTTAACTCCTTATTGTAACAAACGCTATAGTTAAACAATTACAAGAAATTCGTTACTTTTTCATAAGGCCAAGTACACGTTAGAATCAAGAGGACCTTCTTGAATTATTTACTAAACAATTGATTTTCCCCATGTGTAAAATGTGTTCTGCTAATAATGACAGATATTAGGTAAACCTGGCTTTCAGATATTCCAAGAGATGACAGAAAATTAACATTTTCAAAATAAGAAAATTGTAAGTACAGTTAGTTTGACCTATGATAGCACTTTAATTTAGAAAATTCTGTCAAACTGATAAGTTTTTAGGTGCTTAAATAAAATAAAATACATCATATCCTATGTAAACAAGTAATTGTTAACTAGGCTATTACTTTTTTGCAGCTGTTATCAATGCATGTGTGGATGATACCACAAAAGAACATGTTTCAAAAACAAACAAGCAAACAAATAAATTAAAAAATAAATCTCATAAGGAAGCATGCCCCGGGACCCCACTAAACGGTTCACACTTCATCCCCCCCAATGTTCAAACCAAAACTACGCTCTTGAGTGGACCCCTCCTTGTTTGGTGTTGGAGTGACGGCACTGCAGCGGGGTCGATTTTCTCTCTTTTTCTATTTTGTTTTATTGAGCAAAAACAAGGCTGTTCTCACAGCTGATTCAGTGCGCTGTTAAGAGCGCTGAAAAGCCGTTTTCACGGCTGGTAAGAGATCGCCTTCTATGAGAGAGAGAGCGCGCATGACAGGCTGCACATTTTCCTGTCTGTGTCGCCGCGACTATCCCCCTGCGTGCTTGTCACGGTTCATGGATTCACTGACTCGCCCTCGTGTGTGTGTATAGGTTGGGCGTTGCCTTGTTGAGTGCTGATCATTATCAGCAGCAGCTGCTCCTCATTTAGGGCCCTATTTTATGTGTGTGTTTGCGTGTCCTGTTTGTCAGATCGTTGCAGGCGCTACTGAGGTTCGGTCGCACTCTCTCAGCTGTCTTCTGGACGTGGTCTTTCCGGAGCTTCGTGTGGATATTCCCTTGTGTTTTGGACTTTGAGATTCCTTCCTTTGTTTGCCCATTGCAGTCCCTGCGTCACTGAGCTACCCCTGCAGCCACCTGCTTCTCTTCGCCTCTTTCTTTCTGCAATTTCTGAGTATGTCTGTTGAATAAACCTGTCGTACTTGCATTTGGATCTTCTGTGCTCTTTCTACAGTATATCATAACAGTGCTTCAGCACCGTGGAGAGCAGTTTCCTTAGAAGAGCTACACAGATAGAGCTTGCGTCTTTTTAAAGATGACATTCTACCTGTGTGTTTCTGGATGCGGTTGTTTCCTGTCCTCACTGACGGCCACGAGCACTGTTTCACGTCTGGGCGTATGCATGCTGAGACGGCATTCGTGGGTGGTTCATGTTTTCACATGAGAACATGACCACGTCGGCACGCCGGTCGCGACTCTTCTTTCTCCGGGAAGCTTGAGTCCCCTTTGTTGTTGGCCAGCCGCCGCTCGTGTATAAAAGCACAGCCGCGGGTCTGCTCGACACTCTGGGAGACCGAGGAGATCAGCGAGAGCTGTCCGCCGGGAAAACCCAGACGGACCTCTCGCTTCTCTGCATGTCATGTGCCGTCGAGCTGCCGGGTTGCAGTGCGGGTTGTCACGGCAACCCAGCGCTCGCTCGGCGCTCTAGGTGCGCTGTCACCTTGCCTATTTCCCGTTGTAGCGCCCTCCCTGGTGGCCAACAGGAGAGGTCTACTTCGGTGAAATAGCTTGGGTGACCTGAGGAGGGGAGGGCTTCTCCTTCGCAGGCTGACGCAATCAAAAAAAAAAGAGCAGTTCCTCTCTCTCTGGGTCCCAAAGAGGTTCGGAGAGCTGTGGACGGTCCAACACCGGACTACACTTATCCTCCTCCTTCGCCAGCGGACAGCAGTGGACGGTTTGAGGATGCAACCAAGCCTTCTCACGTACCCTCTGCCCACCCGTGGAACCAGGTACAGTGGGGAGAAAAAGTATTTGATACACTGCCGATTTTTGCAGGTTTTCCTACTTACAAAGCATGTAGAGGTCTGTAATTTTTATCATAGGTACTCTTCAACTGTGAGAGACGGAATCTAAAACAAAAATCCAGAAAATCACATTGTATGATTTTTAAGTAATTAATTTGCATTTTATTGCATGACATAAGTATTTGATACATCAAAAAGCAGAACTTAATATTTGGTACAGAAACCTTTGTTTGCAATTACAGAGATCATACGTTTCCTGTAGTTCTTGACCAGGTTTGCACACACTGCAGCAGGGATTTTGGCCCACTCCTCCATACAGACCTTCTCCAGATCCTTCAGGTTTCGGGGCTGTCGCTGGGCAATACGGACTTTCAGCTCCCTCCAAAGATTTTCTATTGGGTTCAGGTCTGGAGACCAGGACCTTGAGATGCTTCTTACGGAGCCACTCCTTAGTTGCCCTGGCTGTGTGTTTCGGGTCGTTGTCATGCTGGAAGACCCAGCCACGACCCATCTTCAATGTTCTTACTGAGGGAAGGAGGTTGTTGGCCAAGATCTCGCGATACATGGCCCCGTCCATCCTCCCCTTAATACGGTGCAGTCGTCCTGTCCCCTTTGCAGAAAAGCTTCCCCAAAGAATGATGTTTCCACCTCCATGCTTCACGGTTGGGATGGTGTTCTTGGGGTTGTACTCATCCTTCTTCTTCCTCCAAACACGGCGAGTGGAGTTTAGACCAAAAAGCACTATTTTTGTCTCATCAGACCACATGACCTTCTCCCATTCCTCCTCTGGATCATCTAGATAGTCATTGGCAAACTTCAGACGGGCCTGGACATGCGCTGGCTTGAGCAGGGGGACCTTGCGTGGGCTGCAGGATTTTAATCCATGACGGCGTAGTGTGTTACTAATGGTTTTCTTTGAGACTGTGGTCCCAGCTCTCTTCAGGTCATTAAACAGGTCCTGCTGTGTAGTTCTGGGCTGATCCCTCACCTTCCTCATGATCATTGATGCCCCACGAGGTGAGATCTTGCATGGTGCCCCAGACCGAGGGAGATTGACCGTCATCTTGAACTTCTTCCATTTTCTAATAATTGCGCCAACAGTTGTTGCCTTCTCACCAAGCTGCTTGCCTATTGTCCTGTAGCCCATCCCAGCCTTGTGCAGGTCTACAATTTTATACCTGATGTCCTTACACAGCTCTCTGGTCTTGGCCATTGTGGAGAGGTTGGAGTCTGTTTGATTGAGTGTGTGAAAGGTGTCTTTTATACAGATAACGAGGGTGCAGTTAATACAGGTAATGAGTGGAGAACAGGAGGGCTTCTTAAAGAAAAACTAACAGGTCTGTGAGAGCCGGAATTCTTACTGGTTGGTAGGTGATCAAATACTTATGTCATGCAATAAAACGCAAATTAATTATTTAAAAATCATACAATGTGATTTTCTGGATTTTTGTTTTAGATTCCGTCTCTCACAGTTGAAGTGTACCTATGATAAAAATTACAGACCTCTACATGCTTTGTAAGTAGGAAAACCTGCAAAATCGGCAGTGTATCAAATACTTGTTCTCCCCACTGTAAGTGTTGCACAGCACACTCAGACTCTGCGGTGGGCCGCCTCCAAGAGAGAGTGGGCCTCCACTGTGGGTACGCCGGTGGTCCCTTTGGTCCCGCTTGTACGGTCTCTGCGAGCCTGGCTAGCACTCTCCAGTCTGTTTGGTGGGCTCATTCGGACCATCAGGCTCGGCTACGCGATTCAGTTCACCCGGTGTCCCCCCAGGTTCATGGGCGTCCAGTTCACTTTGGTGAAAGCTGTCGATGCCCATGTCTTGCGAGCGGAGATCGCAGTCCTACTGGCGAAGGACGCGATAGAGCCGGTCGCTCCAGCCAATATGAAGACGTGGTTTTACAGCCCGTAATTCATTGTACACAAGAAAAACCAGTGGGTTATGGCCAATCTTGTACCTGCGGGTTTTGATTCGGAGCCTTCACAAGCTACCGTTCAAGATATTCACACAGAAACGCATTTTCGAATGCGTCCGTTCCCGAGATTGGTTTGCAGCAATCAACCTGAAGGACGCGTACTTTCATGTCTCGATTCTTCCTCGACACAGGCTGTTCTGCGTTTTGCGTTTGAGGGTCGAGCATATAAGTACAAAGTCCTGCCCTTCGGGCTGTCCCTGTCCCCCCGTGTCTTTACGAAAGTTGCGGAGGGGGCCCTCGTGCCCATGAGAGAACAGGGTGTTCGCATACTCAACTATCTCGGCTTCTATATCTTCTAGCACAGTCCAGGGATCAGGGACCTGGTGCTCAGACACCTCAGCCAGTTGGGTCAACTGGGAAAAGAGCAGACTCGCCCCCGTGCAGAGAATCTCTTTTCTCGGTATGGAGTTGGATTCGGTCGAACAGACGGCACACCTCACAGAGGTACGTGTCCGGTCGATGCTGAACTGCCTGAACTGCTGAACAGTGGCTCCCCAGGAGCCACTGATCTCCCACTGGCTCCTGGGGTATATGGCAGCCGCAGCGGCAGTAACACCGCTCGGTTTGCTTCATATGAGACCGCTTCAGTATTGGCTTCATGGCCGAGTCCAAAGATGGGCGTGGCAGCGCGGCATTCACCAAGTGAATATCACACCGGCCTGTCACCAAACCTTCAGCCGTGGTCAGACCCCTCGTTTCTTCGGGCCGGAGTGCCCTTAGAACTGGTGTCCAGGCATGCTGTGGTGTTCACGAATGCCTCTGCCACGGGCTGGAGGGCCACGTACAACGGGCATGCAGTGTCAGGGGTTTGGACGGGCCCACACCTGCATTGGCACATCAACTGCCTCGAGTTGCTAGCAGTACGTCTTGCACTGAGCCGCCTCAAAAAGCTGCTACAGGGCAAAGATGTATTGGTCCGTACGGACAACACTGCGACCATTGCGTACATCAACCGACAAGGTGGTCTGCGCTCCTGTCGCATGTTGCAACTCGCCCACCATCACCTCCTCTGGAGTCAGAAGCATCTGAGGTCGCTTCAGGCCATTCATGTCCCCAGTGTGCTCAACTGTGTGGCCGACAAGCTCTCACGAGCTGCGCTCCCGGGAGATTAGCGACTCCACCCCCAGGCGGTTCAGGTGATCTGGAGACAGTTCGGAGAGGCTCAGGTAGACCTGTTTGCCTCTCCAGAAACGTCCCACTGCCAGTTGTTTTATTCGCTGACCGAGGGAACACTCGGCACAGATGCACTGGCACACAGCTGGCCCCGGGATCTACGCAAATATGCGTTTCCCCCAGTGAGCCTACTTGCACAGACCCTGTGCAAAGTCAGGGAGGATGAGGAGCAGGTCTTGCTAGTTGCGCTGTACTGGCCCAATCAGACCTGGTTCCCAGAACTAATGCTCCTCGTGACAGCCCCTCCTTGGCAGATTCCTCTGAGGAAGGACCTCCTTACTCAGAGATGGGGCACCCTGTGGCACCCACGTCATGTCATGGACGGGACGTGGAGGTTCTAGGTGACTTACCCCAAGAGATAGTTAACAGCATCACTTCGGCACGAGCACTGTCTATGAGACAGGCTTATGCCTTGAAGTGGAACCTGTTCGTCGAGTTGTGTACTTCTCGCCGAGGAGAAATCCTCCTCGACCTCCCTCTATACCTTCTTGGGATCTTGCTCTGGTGCTCCGAGCACTTCAGAATGCCCCATTTGAGCCTCTGCAGTCGGCAGAGCTAAAGATTCTGTCTTTAAAGACTTTGCTGCTGGCTGCACTGGCCTCTATCAAGGGTAGGGGACCTGCAGGCATTTTCGGTCGACGAATCGTACCTGTTCGGGCCGGGTGATACCCACATGGTACTGAGACCCCGGCCTGGCTATGTGCCCAAGGTTCCTACCACTCCCTTCTGGGACCAGGTAGTGAACCTGCAAACGCTGCCCCCGGAGGAGGCAGACCCAGCCCTGGCTTTGCTCTGTCCCGTCCGCGTTCTGTGACTGTACGTGGATAGAACGCAAAGCTTCAGGACCTCAGATCAGCTCTTTGTCTGCCACGGAGGCCAGCAGAAGGCAAAGGCTGTCTCCAAGCAGAGGATGGCCCACTGGATAGTGGATGCCATCACCTTGGCTTACCAAGCACAAGGTGTGCCCTGTCCGCTCAGGGTGCGAGCACACTCTACTAGAAGTGTTGCATCCTCCTGGGCACTGGCACGTGGCGCCTCGCTGTCAGATATCTGCAGAGCTGCGGGCTGGGCGACACCAAACATGTTCGCTAGATTTTATAGCCTGCGTGTAGAGCCGGTTTCCTCCTGTGTTCTCACCTCAAACGGGTAGAAGCACTGAGAGGCCCAGGCTCTTGTCGGCTTGCTGCGCCCTGAACTGTGGCGCTTATATTCTCCAGAAGCAAACTCTGTTGAGTCCTCCATCACCCTCTGTGCCAGACGTGGCAGAGCGTCCGGCATCAGGCCTTTTGCCACTGAATCCTTGAGAACCGGTACTGGGCTGTGTATATACGAGTGACCCTGCGGGGATCCCATATGTTTTCCCACGGTCGCTCCTAAATGGAAGCCTGTGTCTTTCCTTTGGGAGAGCCCCCCTTCAGTGGGGCTGGAGCCCCCTCTTGCTTGTGGGCTATGGCTCAGCAGTTATACCCCACATAACTCCTTCAGGGTACGATGTGGATTCCGCAGCGTTCCTTCCTACTCGTCGCCTTTGGCTTTTGGCTTGCTCAGTTGGGGACACTAAAATTTAAACTATATTACTGATCTGCCTGCGTTGACACTATATGATAATTGAAATGAGCTGGATGACATTACCGTTTTCTCCAGAGTGGCTGTACAGCCGAATCAAATTCTGTTGCATTATTTTCCTGTTAACACTGTGAAGCTGCTTTGAAACAATCGGCATTGTAAAAAGCGCTATATAAATAAAGGTGACTTGACTAGAAGGCACGCTTTCCCAGTGTTATCCAATAATCATTATCCAATGCCATGTGATACTGTAAACAGATTACCATGGTAGAGACCGAGACATTACTGTAACACACCCTTTGTTACACACCCTGTAACAAAGGTCAACTACAGTATAGATTCAGTCATACGGCACAGTGAGAACATGTATTGTATTGCCAGCAAACTCTGTTCTATAGCACAAAACCTCATGGCTGTGTCATACTTCATCGCACCTTTTGATAACACACTGAATAGATACTATTACATACATTATGGATTTTATGTTATGCAAGTTAGGTAATGTATGTTTATTTTCTAATGTGTTACTGTAATTATTTCAGCAACAAGGCTAATTTGAAACATATCTTGCATTGTTTGCTATTAAATGAACTGATTGGTAAAAGTACTAAATTGAAAGATCATACTGTTGTGTTTCGGTGATTAAACCAAATGTTCTCATTACATATTACTATAATCTTGTGTTTGAAACAATGATTATGTGGAGTGAAAATGTGTATAACTAATTGTGGCAAGGTGGTGGGGGGGTGAATATTTGACAAATACCAACTCCTTAATTGTAATACAATATAACAAGCTGACTACGCCACCCCTTTTCAGAGAAAGGGGAAATAACTACCCAGTGGAAATAGGGCACACAGGTTCGTTACCATGGAGGGCAAAGAGACGTGGATATCAGTACAAAATTATTTTTATATTAAGTTCACATACATAGATAAAACTTTCAGGATACTGCTGCAAAGCAGAACATCACTCAAATTGGCTGCAATACAGCGCAGTAATGTCAACACACACGAAAATTCATTTAAGACGGCTGAGACTAGCTGGAAGGTGATTTATCCAAAAACCACACACACACACACACCCAGTGAGGTGTAAGCGGTTATAAATGGCAAACCACACTGTGCGCGAAATACCACCACCAGAAGGCAAGAAAAGCTAGCCTCCCGACCCGGGGCCCGTCAGCCTAAAATAAAACACAGGAAAGACAATTAACCAAAAAACAAAAACACACAACAATACAAATGCACTGAATACAAGAACAAACTATAAACAAATAATAATAAAAATAATAATAGAATTCTCAGAAGTTGCTGATGTAAAACACAAAAAAGGACTGACTTGCAGACAACAAAATCAGAGCAAAATATTGCAACTAAATAAGCTACAAAATAGTCAACATCAAACTGAAACAAAAGACAAAAAGCACTAGAGCAAAACAAAGAAACAAACTTGCAATAAACAAAACAGTGAAAACGTAACAACTGAATATACAAACAAAAGCCAAAGTAAAGAAAAAACAGAATTAACACACACACACGCAGCCAGTAGCAATGACTGAAGAGCAAGCCCGCGTGCACAACTTAGACACATGCAGCGGTAGAGAGATCAAACGGCTTTAGCGTGAAAATAAAACACATACAGCAAAACAGCAGCGCCGTCTTAATAGCCTTTATGCAGGAAACGATCACCCCAATGCTCACACTAAGACAGAGCACCCTCAAAGGAATTGATTATCCTGCTAAAAACATCAGACATAAGTTGGTTAGCTCAATTGAGTAATATTTAGTTAAAAAGAATAACTATATGTACCAGGCGATCATCACAGAAATGCATAGTCCGTACGATTGCTCACAGCAGAGGTTTCACAGCAGCTTACGCATATGAAAGGAACATATGAATGGAAACGAACCAACTGAAATAAAATAGTTATTTTTTACCGCAAGTAACTGTTAGTTACCGCAAACAGCACGAGTTCCACACCAACAAATATTCAAACTTAACCTACCTGGGGATAATAACAGCCTGCACACCACCGCCGGAGCTGCAAACCAAACACTAGTCCAGCATTGAATGGCGGCGCGCCCGCACCATAGGGTGGAGCTAGCAATGACACATACCCAAGTAGCCTAAACTCAGTCTTTATATAGGCAAGAATCGAGTTGCTGATAGGCTCTCACTAAATACGTGGGAGGGAATTTACTCACCCTGCCACATAATGAAAACATGGGATCAGGTTTTGAAAGAATGACTAGCTGTGTTACAAGTTTGATCAATTTGGATTTTTGTACTAAGAGTTTTGAAAATGTACACCTTGCTTATGAAAATAGTACCAAAAAAAAAACTAATTTATAGATGCACTGTGATTCTTGCTTAAACGATGCTGGATAGATCAACAAAAATTGCTTACAAAAATGTGGGATCTTTACACAGAATTTGACAACGAGCCACTGTAACTCACCAGAAATGCTTTGGAATTGGATCACTATACTCCCTAAATTTAAATTGAATCGAATCATAAGGTGCCTAAAGATTCTCACCTATTACAGTAATGAATAGTAATGAATTTCCCTTTTCTGTTTCTATTGTCTATTTTTCTATTATTTAATTCATCAAAGCAAATCCAATTGATAGCAATCAGTGTATGTGCCTGAGAGTCGCAGAATCGGCCATGTTTGAATGTTCATGTCAGGGGTGATAAATATGGCCTATTCCAGCAGTGCCTTGAGCACCATGCGTGCATCTAAAAGAAATGTTATTACAGCTAGAATATATCAGTTTACATAATGCCATTTGTAATTGCGCTTGGCCAGGCATGGCAGAGTGAATTTTACGAGGCTATACATTCTGAATACCCGCTTCGAAATTGATCTGTGTCTTGGCCCCAGGGCCTCTGTGCTGCTCAGGTAATAAAATGTAAAAGCTCCCATGATGCCTGGAGGGAATGTTCTGCAAACATTAGCATAAGGGAATTGTCTTTTCTGCTGTGCAAACAAGCTATGAAACATGGCCAATGTCCTGTAATTCCAGCAGCTAGCACCTTTCATCTGTTCATGTGCTCCTCACTGTATGTTAAATGATTGATCAAGGTACCTCCGGCCCATGATCCTTCTTTCAGATATCGGCCTGCAACTGGCAATAAGAGCGGGAATGAATAATTGAAGGATTCCTACAAGAAAAGATTCGGTGGTCTCTGAAGTGCATGGTCTCTTGTTCTCCAGGCACTGAGCAACTGTTAGCTGTGTTGGGGTGAGTGAGAGATAGAAAGACAGAAGCACAATCCACAACATGATGTCTTATTTTAGAATCCGGTGAAACAGGAAGGAAATTATTACTGAGAACACTTAGAAAATAGTTTACAACAATTAATATTACATTGCTTTAAAGCAGTGACAGTTGTGGTATTAGGTGCTCGCTAAGGCTCTGTTTTGGGTTATCGGTTTGTTCAAATCACTTATCCTTGTAAATTAATTTAGTCCTATTTATTCATATTATTATTCACACTACTGTAAATGTTCATTATCTGTAAATGTTTATTCTGACTACATCTATCTATGTCTTTATACCTACACAGTAAAATCAGCAGTGTAAAAATAGCAGTGTTAAATGTTTTTAATTCCCAAAGAGTTGAATTAACAAAATACAGTGTTAATGAGTACTCATTTTCAGTGTAGTTACAGGGTGTTAAATGATGTCATTTTATTTTTACGCTGAAAGTGCAAAAAAAAGCACCAAATTGTCTTGACTCCGCCACTCAATGACTGTTGCCTCGCAAGACTAAGCCATTTTGTCTTCATGCGACTGAGGCGGTAAGTGTGATTGCATTTCTCTCTCTAAAATTAAAAATCAAAATCAATTCACCTTTATTTATATAGCGCTTTCTACAATGCCAATTGTTTCAAAGCAGCTTCACAGTGGTAACAGGAAAATAATGCAACAGAATTTGATTCGGCTGTACAGCCGCTCTGGTGAAAACGGTGATGTCATCTAGCTCATTTCAATTATCATATAATGTCAAAGCGGGCAGATCAGTAATATAGTTGAAAATTAAGTGTCCCCAACTGAGCAAGCCAAAAGCCAAAGGCGACGGTGGCAAGGAACCAAAACTCCTTCAGGGCCAGAATGGAGAAAAAAACCTTGGGAGAGACCAGGCTCAGTCAGGGTGCCAGTTCTCCTCTGGCCGACGAACAAATAGTGTATGATTATGATTCTGGCAACATTACAGGTCAGAAGTCATATTAGATCAATAGATATTCGTAGGATTATTCGAAAGATTGCAGTCGTCACGCCGGGGACGGGTTTAATGAGGATGTCGTGTCGATGCGGCATTTACGGGGGGAGTTTAATTGACACGGTCTCTACAGACACTTCAGGGATGCGTTTGTCATGTCCAGGCTAAGGTCCACCATCTGGTCCGGATCCGGCCGACTGCAGTAAACCTCGGGATAAACAGAGAGACTAACATTAGCGTAGATGCCATTCTTCATATGATGTACAGAGTACATCAGGTGTTATGGGAAGTGTTCCCGGTTCCGGCTGACCTAGTTAATGCAGCTTAAAACAATCATTTAACTGATTTGAATAATATAAATTAAAAATGTTTTATGTGTATGCCATAGTAAAGAGTGTTTTTAGTCTAGATTTAAACTGACAGAGTGTGTCTGCTTCCCGAACAATGCTAGAAAGACTGTTCCAGAGTTTAGGTGCTAAATAGGAAAAGGATCGACCGCCTGCAGTTGATTTTGATATTCTAGGTATTATCAACTGGCCAGAATTTTGAGACCGCAATAGACGTGATGGAGTATAATGCGTTAAGAGCTCGCTCAAGTACTGGGGAGCTAAACCATTTAGTGCTTTGTAAGTAATCAGCAAGATTTTAAAATGTATACGATGTTTAATAGGGAGCCAATGGAGTGTTGCCAGAACCGGGCTAATATGGTCATACTTCCTGGTTCTAGTAAGAACTCTAGCTGCTGTGTTTTGGACAAGCTGCAGTTTATTTATTAAGCGAACAGGGCAACCACCCAGTAGAGCATTACAATAATCTAGCCTTGAGGTCATAAATAGGGAATACATTTGGTAACATTTTTTGTAAAAAAAAATATAAATGGCATTGAAAACGTTTAGAAATTACTAACTGCGCATGTTTTTGATAGGTTTAAGAAGAATGCTCATCAAAGTATACTCATCATTCCTGCCTCAAGTCAGGCCGAGGCGAAGCTTTATGATGAGACTGGAACTGAAGTTGACGAGGATGTTTTTGAGGAGGTTCTGAGTCAGACAAATTTGGGCGTTTTTCTGCTCAAATTAGAGAATTTGTCAAATGGTAATTTTATATTTACTTTGAAAGCGTTAAGTGTGATATTGCTTTGTGTCCATGCAGTGAAGACTGTAAAAGTTGGATGTAACCTTAATAAATAAGGTTATGACACCAAAAACAGAGCGAAGGCTGGCCCGTGTGGTCTGATCAAACAGACGAGCTACTGTAGCTCAAATTGCTCAAGAAGTTAATGCTGGTTCTGATAGAAAGGTGTCAGAATACACAGTGCATCAGCATAACATTATGACCACCTTCTTAATATTGTGTTGGTCCCCCTTTTGCTGCCAAAACAGCCCTGACCCATCAAAGCATGGACTCCACTAGACCCCTGAAGGTGTGCTGTGGTATCTGGCACCAAGATGTTAGCAGCAGATCCTGTAAGTCCTGTAAGTTGCGAGGTGGGGCCTCCATGGATCGGACTTGTTTGTTCAGCAAATCCTACAGATGCTCGATTGGATTAATATCTGGGGAATTGGGAGGCCAAAGCAAAACACCTCAAACTCGTTGTTGTGCTCCTCAACCCATTCCTGAACCATTTTTGCTTTATGGCAGGGTGCAACAATGCTTAGGTAGGTGGTACATGTCAAAGTAACATCCACATGGATGGCAGGACCCAAGGTTTCTCAGCAGAACAATGCCCAAAGCATCACACTGCCTCTGCCGGCTTGCCTTCTTCCCATAGTGCATCCTGGTGCCATATGTTCCCCAGGTAAGCGACGCACATGCACCCGGCCATCCACGTGATGTAAAAAAAAAACGTGATTCATCAGACCAGGCCACCTTCTTCCATTGCTCCGTGGTCCAGTTCTGATGCTCACGTGCCCACTGTTGGCGCTTTCGGCGGTGGACAGGGGTCAGCATGGGCACCCTGACTGCCCCATGTCAGTCCCATACGCAACAAACTGCGATGCACTGTGTATTCTGACACCTTTCTATCAGAACCAGCATTAACTTCTTGAGCAGTTTGAGCTACAGTAGCTCGTCTGTTTGATCAGAACACACGGGCCAGCCTTCACTCCCCACATGCATCAATGAGCCTTGGCCGCCCATAACCCTGTTGCCGGTTCACCACTGTTCCTTCTTTGGACCACTTTTGATAGATACTGACCACTGCAGACCGGGAACACCCCACAAGAGCTGCAGTTTTGGAGATGCTCTGACCCAGTCGTCTAGCCATCACAATTTGGCCCTTGTCAAACTTGCTCAAATCCTTACACTTGCCCATTTTTCCTGCTTCTAACTCATCAACTTTGAGGACAAAATGTTCACTTGCTGCCTAATATATCCCACCCACTAACAGGCACCATGATGAAGAGATAATCAGTGTTATTCACTTCACCTGTCAGTGGTCATAATGTTATGCCTGATCGGTGTATATTGATTATATATATATACACTCACCTAAAGGATTATTAGGAACACCTGTTCAATTTCTCATTAATGCAATTATCTAATCAACCAATCACATGGCAGTTGCTTCAATGCATTTAGGGGTGTGGTCCTGGTCAAGACAATCTCCTGAACTCCAAACTGAATGTCAGAATGGGAAAGAAAGGTGATTTAAGCAATTTTGAGCGTGGCATGGTTGTTGGTGCCAGACGGGCCGGTCTGAGTATTTCACAATCTGCTCAGTTACTGGGATTTTCACGCACAACCATTTCTAGAGTTTACAAAGAATGGTGTGAAAAGGGAAAAACATCCAGTATGCGGCAGACCTGTGGGCGAAAAGAGGTCAGAGGAGAGGTCCTTGTTGATGCTAGAGGTCAGAGGAGAATGGGCCGACTGATTCAAGCTGATAGAAGAGCAACTTTGACTGAAATAACCACTCGTTACAACCGAGGTATGCAGCAAAGCATTTGTGAAGCCACAACACGCACAACCTTGAGGCGGATGGGCTACAACAGCAGAAGACCCCACCGGGTACCACTCATCTCCACTACAAATAGGAAAAAGAGGCTACAATTTGCACGAGCTCACCAAAATTGGACAGTTGAAGACTGATGAAAATGTTGCCTGGTCTGATGAGTCTCGATTTCTGTTGAGACATTCAGATGGTAGAGTCAGAATTTGGCGTAAACAGAATGAGAACATGGATCCATCATGCCTTGTTACCACTGTGCAGGCTGGTGGTGGTGGTGTAATGGTGTGGGGGATGTTTTCTTGGCACACTTTAGGCCCCTTAGTGCCAATTGGGCATCGTTTAAATGCCACGGCCTACCTGAGCATTGTTTCTGACCATGTCCATCCCTTTATGACCACCATGTACCCATCCTCTGATGGCTACTTCCAGCAGGATAATGCACCATGTCACAAAGCTCGAATCATTTCAAATTGGTTTCTTGAACATGACAATGAGTTCACTGTACTAAAATGGCCCCCACAGCCACCAGATCTCAACCCAATAGAGCATCTTTGGGATGTGGTGGAACGGGAGCTTCGTGCCCTGGATGTGCATCCCACAAATCTCCATCAACTGCAAGATGCTATCCTATCAATATGGGCCAACATTTCTAAAGAATGCTTTCAGCACCTTGTTGAATCAATGCCACGTAGAATTAAGGCAGTTCTGAAGGCGAAAGGGGGTCAAACACAGTATTAGTATGGTGTTCCTAATAATCCTTTAGGTGAGTGTATATATATATATATAAAATATTTAGAAATAAAGACAAAAATAGCATTACATTTAATATTCATAAAGTTTTATCCACTTTACCAGCCAACTTAAAGTTTTATCCTTTATTGTGTACATATATTGCACAAACATGTTCCCATATAAATGTGAATGTATGCACACACATATATACACGTTCATGGAATGAGTTACAGCAGATTTCTATGTTCCCAGCATGCTTTGCTTCTGACGGTTAAAGGAGAGTAAATGTTAAAATTAAGTGTTATTTCACATGATTTCTTCAATATTAATATAGGGGGAGTTCTGTTAGTGTTTAATGTTGTATTATTTTGGAATTTAAAAGGTTTTCTGGTATGTCTGAGTTTGATAGTCTCTTTGCTAATTACTTTAGTACATGCAGGAGTGCTTGTGCTATTGTTAACTATAGTTTGAAAATATGAAACATTTATAATGTAAGTAAATATAAGAAATACAAACCCGATTCCAAAAAAGTTGGGACACTGTGCAAATTGTGAATAAAAACAGAATGCAATGATGTGGAAGTTTCAAATTTCAATATTTTATTCAGAATACAACATAGATGACATATCAAATGTTTAAACTGAGAAAATGTATCATTTTAAGGGAAAAATAAGTTGATTTTAAATTTCATGGCATCAACACATCTCAAAAAAGTTGGGACAAGGCCATGTTTACCACTGTGTGGCATCCCCTCTTCTTTTTATAACAGTCTGCAAACGTCTGGGGACTGAGGAGACAAGTTGCTCAAGTTTAGGAATAGGAATGTTGTCCCATTCTTGTCTAATACAGGCTTCTAGTTGCTGAACTGTCTTAGGTCTTCTTTGTCGCATCTTCCTCTTTATGATGCGCCAAATGTTTTCTATGGGTGAAAGATCTGGACTGCAGGCTGGCCATTTCAGTACCCGGATCCTTCTTCTACGCAGCCATGATGTTGTAATTGATGCAGTATGTGGTCTGGCATTGTCATGTTGGAAAATGCAAGGTCTTCCCTGAAAGAGACGACGTCTGGATGGGAGCATATGTTGTTCTAGAACTTGGATATACCTTTCAGCATTGATGGTGCCTTTCCAGATGTGTAAGCTGCCCATGCCACACGCACTCATGCAACCCCATACCATCAGAGATGCAGGCTTCTGAACTGAGCGCTGATGACAACTTGGGTTGTCCTTGTCCTCTTTAGTCCGGATGACATGGCGTCCCAGTTTTCCAAAAAGAACTTCAAATTTTGATTCGTCTGACCACAGAACAGTTTTCCACTTTGCCACAGTCCATTTTAAATGAGCCTTGGCCCAGAGAAAACGCCTGCGCTTCTGGATCATGTTTAGATATGGCTTCTTTTTTGACCTATAGAGTTTTAGCCGGCAACGGCGAATGGCACGGTGGATTGTGTTCACCGACAATGTTTTCTGGAAGTATTCCTGAGCCCATGTTGTGATTTTCATTACAGTAGCATTCCTGTATGTGATGCAGTGCCGTCTAAGGGCCCGAAGATCACGGGCATCCAGTATGGTTTTCCGGCCTTGACCCTTACGCACAGAGATTGTTCCAGATTCTCTGAATCTTTGGATGATATTATGCACTGTAGATGATGATAACTTCAAACTCTTTGCAATTTTTCTCTGAAAAACTCCTTTCTGATATTGCTCCACTATTTTTCGCCGCAGCATTGGGGGAATTGGTGATCCTCTGCCCATCTTGACTTCTGAGAGACACTGCCACTCTGAGAGGCTCTTTTTAGACCCAATCATGTTGCCAATTGACCTAATAAGTTGCAAATTGGTCCTCCAGCTGTTCCTTATATGTACATTTAACTTTTCCGGCCTCTTATTGCTACCTGTCCCAACTTTTTTGGAATGTGTAGCTCTCATGAAATCCAAAATGAGCCAATATTTGGCATGACATTTCAAAATGTCTCACTTTCAACATTTGATAAGTTATCTATATTCTATTGTGAATAAAATATAAGTTTATGAGATTTGTAAATTATTGCATTCCTTTTTTTATTCACAATTTGTACAGTGTCCCAACTTTTTTGGAATCGGGTTTGTATATTACATTATATATTTCTCTATATATGTGTTTATACTGTATATATTATTATATACATCTGCAATATATTATACACATGCAGTACCATATCTTATCACGTGTATATATATATATATATTATGAAGTGTATTACTTAATATAAAAGTACATACATTGTGATATATTAGTAAATACATAGTCACATATTTTTCAATATATGAAAAGTGGCAATTCCTTATGTATTATTCAATGTATTTTAATATATTAATTATTCGGTATATTTTCAAATGTACCGTTATATAATTTAATATATTGATCATTCATATATAGGGAAATATATTTTCTTTCCGTAAGGGTAGCTAAGTGAGCAAACTAGTAGCACAGTATTTCATTAAATGAAATTAGTTCTAATTAAGTCATTTTCATGCTTGAGCATGTGTGTGTCTGTCATCTACATGTCCATATGGTGCATGCATTCAATTCAAAACAAAGTAAAGATATTAGACACAAATTGCATATCTACAAAAAGATGGCATCCAAGCTGTTACACTTAAAAGCAAAAATGTAGGATCAGTGCCTTTCAGAAAGATCTAGCATTAAGCAACAGGACCAGTCATTCCTTGAGGCTCTTTATTCAGCACATGCTGCATACACTTGCATTGAACACACTTATTTTTCTAGATAATGCTAAGCACCTCAATATGCAAGCATGATACTGCCACCTTGTGGTTAAACTACAAAACTCCACATTTACTCTCTTGAAAGATTTCTTCGTATCACAGATTACTATTCTGAACGTTTTTTTATGATTACAACAATTACAATCTCACAGTATTATTCTGTAAAGAACTTCAAGTAACAAAAAACAGTAACACTGTCATTAAACATAAAACAAACTTAAGCACTGTAAATTAAATTGCATTACGTCTGATGCTTAACAGTTTCAAGCATTTTCAGGCAAGTATAATTGTTTGCATAACTTGCATTATAACACAAAAACAAGATGCATTTTCCCCATGCATGTACAAAGTTTCAGCATTTAATTTAATTTTATTGTAACTCATATACCTTCAACCACACAGGTGATCTACCCATTGTTTTTTTTTTGTTTTGTAAAACACCACTTTGGAAGAAAAAATACATATTATTATGTAGTGTGAAGTCAGATGTTTGTAAAAATATAAGGGGTCACTAACTTTGTCAATTCTTTCTCTGTTTTTTGAACATTTTTACTGAAATGTGTCCTGTGGTGTGACATAGCAACAATTAAGAATATAGGGTTGCCGCACCAAAGGACAACAGAACTTAACACTTTTATAGTGGTTCCAAAAAAGTTCAATATTTGAACAATTCTGAGACAAAAACTTACCATGTGCACGTCATGGGCTTTACAGGGGGCTTCAGTAACATGACTTTGAATGGGGTCCTTCAACTAATTAAACTTGTCAGTGGAATTGCCCGATTTAAAATCAGGATATGGTGTCACATGGTATTCAGTGACAAAATGTATCGAGTTCCTACGCTTTTAGAAATATATGGATGAAAAAAATGATTGCCATTTACTAAAATAGACACTTGTAAAATTATGCCTGAGGTATTTATTAACATTTGTATGCTTTTCTTTTTAATTTATAAGAGTTGTAATTTATTGATCCATTGGACCATTGGACAATTTTGAGATTTGGCTCAAAAAAAAAAATCTAATAACACAGCAGTTTTTATGACAACAGGTCCATGTAATACAAAGTTCGGTAACGCTTTAGATTACAGCCCGGAAAGTACTGTGTAAGTAAAGCGAATTTACAGCGTAACTTTCGGTAATTATAGTGTAACTATAAAGTACGTACGTGTAGGTATAAGGGAACAATATGTAATATTTGGGGAATAAAGGGGTTACTATCAGGAAAATGTAAAAATCATTTATACTGTAAGTATTTTTTAATTAAGGGGTAATTATCCGTGTAGTTACAGGGTAAGTGGTGCGTGTTATTCCGTGTAGTTACAGGGTAAGTGGTGCTTGTTATTCCTTGTAGTTACAGGGTAAGTGTGAGTCTGTGGGCTTAAAGTGGTGTTTGTTCCCCTCTTGTTTCATGTAGTTACAGGGTAAGTACAATAAAAACACGTACACAGTCTGATATCACTCAGAAACCTTTATTTAAAAAAAACAACAACTTTCAAAACAGATTTACAACACTTCTTTTCTCTTCATTTATCTTGCTTGGCTTCATCCTCCTCTTGTTCCTCTTTTTTTTCGTTCTTGCCACAGATGAATCTTCACAGAAGGAATCCCATGTCTCTAGCTATTCTGTATTATGTATTAAAAAAAATACAGTAGGCTACACCCAGAAATGTCCTCACCATACTCGTCTTTTACCCTCATGCCATCCGAGATGTATACGACTTTCTTTCTTCAGATGAACACAGAAAAATAAATAATCTCTGCTAATGAAAACTCATTTGGGTTCCTAAAAGTTGAAGCATCAAACACATACAGCAATAACTACAGTAATCCATATGACCCCAATGGATGAATCAATGTCTTCTGAGTGTTTGTAAGAAAAATACCAATATTTTACATTTTTTAAACTGTAGACTATCGCTTCCGACCAACAGTCATCTGTGTGTGCATGAGAGAGTTAAGTTCAGCAGGCTCGGTAAGCGCGCCGAGAAACTCTGGTCACACGGATGTCGGATGCCGTCAGTTTTTATTTTATTTTATTTTTTTAATTAATGCTCACAACAGTATACAAACAATAACGTAATATATGATAATAGCAATGAGAAAAACAAACAAGACTAGAAGACAGAGACGCCAGAACATCATGAAAGCTTGACACTTCTTTACTCATGCGCGTGCTAACAGTTGGTCGGATGTGAAAAGATTAGTAAATTATGAGAGCATTTCTGGGTGTACTTTTTTTAAAAATAAATAATAATACAGAATATCAAAAGACATGGGATTCCTCTTAAGATCCATCAGTGGAAATAACGAAAAAGAAGAAGAGGAACAAGAGGAGGAGAAGCCAATCAAGAGAAACAAAAAAGGGACAAAACGTGACTCTTTCTATCAGGACGTTATTATTTGAAATTAAAAGTTTATTTTAAAAAATGAATAAATGAATAAGAAGTGTCGTAAATCTGTTTTGTATTAAGTTATTTTTCAAATAAATGTTTCAGAGTGATATCAGATTTTGTACGTGTTTTTATTGTACTTACCCTACGTGAAACAAGAGGGGAACAAACACCACTTTAATTTACAGCCCGCAGAGTCATACTTACCCTGTAACTACATGAAACACGAAGGGAACAAACATCACTTTAATTTACAGCCCGCAGATTTATACTTACCCTGTAACTACATGAAACACGAAGGGAACAAACACCACTTTAATTTACAGCCCGCAGATTCATACTTACCCTGTAACTACATGAAACACGAAGGGAACAAACACCACTTTAATTTACAGCCCGCAGATTCACACTTACCCTGTAACTACATGGATAATTACCCCTTAATTAAAAAAATATTTACAATATAAATAATTTGTTAATTTTCCTTATAGTTACCCCTTTATTCCCCAAATATTACATATTGTTCCCTTATACCTACACGTACTTACTTTATAGTTACACTATAATTACCAAAAGTTACGCTGTAAATTCGCTTTATTTACGCAGTACTTTTCGGGCTGTAATCTAAAGCGTTACCCAAAGGAATGTTGAACCATTTACTGCATTTTAAATGATGACAATACTAATTATATTCATTTTTATCTTGTGTGACAGTGAAAATGCCATGTCACGTCAACAACCCAAATGCCACTTGTGACTGTACAGTCATCATGTCCTCATGTTGAGAAGCAACAGGATCTGTGAAATGTGTTAGTTTCAAAGCATTCCATTTCTTTTTGTCACTCCTAATTTGTTGCTCAATGTTCAGAGGTGGTGAGAACTCCCTTTCTCACATGAACAGGTCTTTTCACTCATCTGGTCTCCTGGTTTTAAGGTGTGGTACTTGCGGCTCTTTATTCAGTGCATGCTGCACACTTTTACACAGAACACACTTCTTTTTCTAGATAATACTAAGCACCTCAATACTCAAGCATTATACTGACATCTTGAGGTTAAACTACAAACCACAACAGAAGACAACAATGATTTATGGGGCAATATATTGGGGTACTTAGACACAATAAAACAGAGACATTACAATGAAAATGTAATGCATAGATAAAGACAATGCAGAGAAAGTGTAAAAACCTTTAAGATGAACACAAAAGAATGCATGCTATTTGTCACTGAGTATGTGGATGAGGTAGAGTTCCAGCAGTACTGTAGGTTTGGTCGCGGCCCTGTCACAAATGGCACCCTAACGACTTGCTGTCTTCCTTCCTACGCTTTCATGACATAACACTGTTTTGACTATCGGGTAGAAGTCTGCTACAGAGCTTGCCCCAGTGCTGGCTTGGCAAAAGAGTGCATTGAGGGCGCATATCGGCCGCAAAGGGGGCACTCACGAGCACCTTTCTGAAACCTAAAATGACAAATGGGACACCCTATATGGTCTTGAGGACCGATTATGTGCACATGACTGAATAAATCATCGATCAGGGGTTAAATGGTCCTAGGATGTTTTGCATAGTACATAAAGTATAATGAGGTGGGAGGGAGACAAAAGGAATAAATGAAGTACAAGATCAAACACAGAATGGGTAACTATTCATTCCCACTGTTTTTCATCTTTCATTGTTTGTGCACCCAGAATTCATTCCAAAGTGATATCCCGTTCTCTATCTAGAGTGGAAACCTAAATAATTAAACCCTGTGTTGTAAACGTTGAAATTGTGGATTTATATATGCAAGTGTATGACCATATATAAATCCACAATGTCAACGTTTTCAGTGAAATTCGCACATACAGGTATATGTTTTGTCCGTCATTACAACGGCTGCAACTGAGGCAGTAAGAATATTAACATTTTATCAGTTAATGTTATTTTTTTTTACTGTAAATTTAAGTTAAATCTGTAAAATCTTAAATGTTGCTACCATATTATTTACTATAAATTTTTGGCAACCACAGCTGCTAGTTTTTTACCATAAATTTCACAGAATTTATTTTTTTTTTTTTACAGCGTGGGCACTCATTTGGCCAAAATCTCACGTTAAAAAAGATGAAGTTCTTCGCACAGACTAAGGCAGTCTAGCGTTTGTCATTAAGTCATAGCCAATACTAAGACACTCTTCTCTGCTCCTCAAATACATAAAACATTAGCCTTTATGTATAGTGTTTCTTGAGTAAAGAAAACTGAACTTATTCAAACAAACAGTTCTTTATTTACCTTTGCACTGCAAACAAGCAGAGACTCCAATATGTGTGCTGCACTTCATTCACGATAGAGGCGGGCTGGAGTTATGAGGTTTTACCGACAGTTCCATGGATCCAAAGGAGTTATGAGGTTTAGTCACAGGCTCTTTTTAATACTTTTTATTGGTTAAATATTTGCAAAACCTGCAGATGTAAAGGGTGATGAATAGTTATGATTTATTTAAAAAAAATATATAGCAAAAATGACGAAATATGGAAATATGAGGTTACCGCCCGACAGTGACGATATGCACATAAATACAATAATATAATTATTAAAATGAAATCTTCCATGAATAGGGAATGAGAAGCTGCATGAATCAGTATCTCTATATAAATATTTCTGAAATGCATGTAAATCAAACAATATATAGTGTCAATTTTAATTATTCTTACCTTGGTCAGACAGTGGGCCATCAGCTACTCTGTGGACGCATAACACTCAAATGCAGTGGGGTTGAAATGGAGGGCGGTACTGATTGCTTTAGGAAAATAGACCTTTAACAGGCAGTAATTTTCATAAGCCAGTATAATAAAGTTATCAAACAACTCATATTTCATCAACAGTATGACATAATAACTGCGAATGTACACAAACACAAACAAACAGCTATGGAGAAAGAGAAGGAAAACATCGGTAACACTTTACATTAAGGTTCCCTTTGTAAAGGGTTTATAAAGGTGTTTGTTAATGACTAATAACTCATTTACAAATGCATTATAGATCGTTGATAAGCAGTTATAACTGCATGAATAAAAAGGGTGACTTTAACGCAATACCTGCCAAATAGTGAGCCCTTTTTAACTCACATTATAAATGCTTAATAAATGTATTTATTCACACTTATTTACCTCAAAACCAGATTCCTGATTTATTTCATGATGCAGCAAAAATAGACTATCTTAGTCAGACTGAAGGGTGTTGTATTTGTGATTTTCTCATTAATATCTCATGACTGCCACTTTTCTTAAGATGTTCCTTACCAGCAGTTACTGTCTTACCCATGATATCCCACAAAAGGCTCATGCCTATCCACAGCAGTGTATAAAACTGATTCCTTGCTTATCAAGTTGAAATTATCAAACTTAAACAAAAAAAAAAAAAAACACAAGAGCACAATCATAACTTGATGAGATCTTAATGAATATTTGAATTCCAATATTAGTTACTTGTGAATCTTAAGTGTAAACCTGTGAACCATTTATTAATGAGTTACAAATATTAGTAACCTAAGTGCACCTTAATGTAAAGTGAACACAAGTGAACCATTTATTAATGAGCTACAAACATTAATAACCTGTGAAATTAATAATCACTAAAGCATGCGTGTTCTGCCGTGTGACAGGAGTTGGCGCTAGTGAGCATCCGATAAAGATAAACTTACTTTTCATGAGAAGAAGCTCTGAAGCGAAATTTTAAGTGTTACTGATTTGATGGGTAAGCTAACTGAGGTGACATCGCTGCAGACTATGTTTTTCAAGTGTTTATATTAATTGTGTAATCGCTGTGTTAGTTTGTAGTTACCATACACAAATAACCGCTCCGGCGCTCCCTCGGACGGTTCTGTCACGCACATGTAACGTTACTGTAAGTGTGGATGGCCAGATGCTCAGGTTACAGTGGCCTTTATCATGATATCAAAAATAATTATTGATTGCGTATTAATAGGTTAATGTTCAAGTTTAAAGTTGTGTTTTTGGATACAATGCATCAACAATAAAATATTTAATCAGAAAAAAATACTATCTTCTGTGTGTGCATTAATAATTAATAAATACATGATTCACAGGTGTTCACTTTACATTAAGGTGCACTTTCACAGGTTGCTAATGTTTGTAACTCATTAATAAATGGTTCACACATGTTCACTTTACATTAAGGTGCACTTTCACAGGTTACTAATGTTTGTAACTCATTAATAAATGGTTCACATGTGTTCACTTTACATTAAGGTGCACTTTCACAGGTTACTAATGTTTGTAACTCATTAATAAATGGTTCACACGTTCACTTTACATTAAGGTGCACTTTCACAGGTTTTTATGTTTGTAACTCATTAATAAATTGTTCACATGTGTTCACTGTACATTTCAAAATAAAGTTTGATAATTTCATCTTGATAAGCAAGGAATCAGTTTTATACACTGCTGTGGATAGGCATGAGCCTTTTGTGGGATATCATGGGTAAGACAGTAACTTCTGGTAAGGAACATCTTAAGAAAAGTGGCAGTCATGAGATATTAATGAGAAAATCACAAATACAACACCTTTCAGTCTCACTAAGATAGTCTATTTTTGCTGCATCATGAAATAAATCAGGAATCTGGTTTTAAGGTAAATAAGTGTGAATAAATACATTTATTAAGCATTTATAATGTGAGTTAAAAAGGGCTCACTATTTGGGAGGTATTGCGTTAAAGTCACCCTTTTTATTTATGCAGTTATAACTGCTTATCAACGATCTATAATGCATTTGTAAATTAGTTATTAATCATTAACAAACACCTTTATAAACCCTTTACAATGGGAACCTTAATGTACATTGTTACCAAAATATCATTATAATCAATTTATGTCTTTGTATGTTCCATTTAATATGAATTAGAAACATGTCCTCCAACCAATACGCCTATATAGGTCGTTTGTCACTTCCCTAAAATACGACCCATAGGAGCATTTACTACAGTTGCGCCCCTATCGACAACAGGACACTTTCATTTTAATGCATTGTTCCCTTTTATCTGCGTAATATTTCAGGTTTTGCATAGCTCAATTGGTTGAGCATTGCAATATACAGCAACATGTTCTCATGTGATCATGCAATCGTGGGTTTGATCCCAGGGAACGCATGTGCTCATAAAGTGTATATGCACTATAAATCACTGGGTAGGTTTAGGGGTGGGGTGGGTGTAGTTGTTAATAAAAAACGATTTTTGCTAAGTGGAAATATGACAAATGGTGGTAAAAAGTCCACACATTGCATTTAAATGAACACGCATTTTGATTGGTAACGACACTCATACGTCATTTCATGACGTCAGACGTAACACGACACTGTCATTATTTTTACGCCAGCTAGAGGGTGCATGACTTTAAAACGTAAATAAAGGTCGTAATAAGGTGCTTGAAAAACGACCTATAGAGTCGTTTTTTTTTGGAGGACAGTTTGATTAGAAACTATGACATTTAATGTTTAATTAAATTTTATAAGCCCCACCACCATAGATATACAACATTTAAAAAGTTTACACTGACAGAGGAGTTCAATTCAACATTTATACTTTTGCATTTGCCCTCACATTTTTGAACAGTGCCATTAAACAGGGTGCTATGCTCTGTGTGGAGGGTTTGTGAAGCTTTTGGTTCGAGTATTGACTTTGGCCCTGTGTTGGGTCATCTCAGACCTCTGACTCTATAGATCTCATCTCTGACTCATTACGGAAGGGGCTTTCACCCTCAGTCTAAAGTGCATGATTTGCATTGGCTAATTTTGCTGAGTGCATACACAAGCCTGCTCATTCCATTATTTATTTGCATTACTGAAGTCTGAGGTTTTCACAGATGAGGCAAGACACAAACCCCTCTCTCCTTTGCCAGGAAAGCTTTTGTAGAGGCTTTTGTACAGTTCTGCATATGTCAAAGTGATAAACAAAAAAAGACCCAAAATCAGACCTTCAATACATACCTCAGGAGCTTTTGTTCACTAAATGGTATCATAGTATAATTTTTGTGTCTGAAGAGTCTTTGCCAATTTGCAAATAGTTCTAGTAAAGTTGAGTCAAGCAAGAGTCAATGGAAAGACAATATTTGTGGCAAGCAAACATGTAAACTTATGGTTCATGAATCAAAGCATTGAGCAAGGTATATTAACAGAGCCCCTTCCCTAGGGGGACCCTTCAAGGTGCAAAAAGCCTAATACTCTACACCAGTGAGTGAATTTATGGGTGTGTCTCAATCAGCTCCCTAGTTCAGTAGTCTGGGCACTCATCAGGGAGTCTGCCATTTTAAGGGCTGTCTCAATCGTAAAATCCTTCTAGTGCACTGAAACGTTCGCTAAAAAGTCCCATAATGCACCGTGAAACCAGGGAGCAACGTTGCTCACTATGTTCCCTTACTTTAAATTCTGAAGTGGGAAACATAAGTACGATACATACGATGCGTGCCAACTCAATACACATAAAGACCCAGGATAGATGTTTTTTTTTCAAACCATTTAATTAGGCATATATACATCACCAGACAGGTAATGAACATAATTTAGCTAACATGTATGATACATTTATGTGTTGCAGGGATTTGTAACAATCAAAGTATTTATCATAATATACTTTTAAACAATTAATGTCAGAAAGTGTCTTCAGTGTCCCAATATGTAGCGAGCCAGGGTCCTTACTGTCCTTACTAGTGCCGAATTTGTGTACACAATACTGATTCACGACCTCTAGGGAGCTGATTGAGACGCACCCTAAATCAATGGTGGAAATGCTTCAGTACACTGGATAAATATCCTTTGTGAATACACAGCTGATCACTTAATAAATTGACAGTCTGTACTCTAATCTTCAAAATGTTCGCCATTAAACATTCATTTTTGACTGATCTTTTTTTGCAGTTTTGCAACAGGTGATTCAGCTTACGGCTCTTCTCATTCAGTTTTATGGTATCCGCAAACATGAATTGACTGTTGTACAACTCTGAAATCGATTCAATGACATCAAGGCTATAACAAGATTGGTTATCAAAGCACAAATGATACAAGCTGTCTGTTATGCTCTAATGGTAGAGCCAAAGGGCTTGATATATTTCCATTTAAGATAATAATCCTTGTTATTAAAGATTGGATGGGTTGAAAACATCTGATTGGCTAAAGAGTTTATTTAAAAAAAAAAAAAAAGTCTCAAAAGTTCCATACAAATCCATAGCGACACACACACACACACACACACACACACACACACACGACAATTTGCAAATGCAGATTCAACCATCAATTCACATACGTGTGGAAACATTCAGAAATGTGTAAATATAGGCTGCTTGTGTATTTATGAATTGTTTTGCATTTGTGAATCTTCTTTTGTGAAAGTTACACATTTGCGAATTATTGTTTGCGTGTTTTTGCTCCATATTAATTTAGAAATGGCAAAGTAAAACATTAAGATTAAGATTAAGAGAAATTTAAAATAACATTACCATAGTTGGAATGAAAACTGACTGCCTGAATTTAAAAATACCCATATCAGTGCCTTTGGGTGTCTTGTCATGGGTCTAAGGCCCATTTCCGGCAAACCACTGCTGACCCACCATTAAGAGCCATTGAGATTCTTCAACCTGCACAATGTAATCAATAACCAGAAATGTTAATCAATGGCATTCTAAATAAGCATTGACTGGAAATACAAGGTTAGCCCAGTTTATTGGTTTACATTAAGCAAAACAACAATGTAAGAAGCTCCTTGTTCACCTGTTCTCAGTCTACACTGCCACTGTTACCTCCTATCAATATGTTCTGAAATTCTAAGATCACATCTGGCATCATATCATCCAACCTGCTTTATTCATCAATGCTAGACAGTAGACTACACCCACCTTATTCTACATCCCTTAATCCTACCCAATACCTAAACTTAAACGCTACAAAAACTACCTTACTAACTAATAAGCAGTAAATTAGGAGTTTATTGAGGCAAAAGTCGTAGGTAATAGTGTATATGTGTTCCCCTTACTAAAGTGTTACCGTACAGTGTTAGTGTATGTTTTAATTAAAATCTGCTACTCAGTGTTCGCCACACATTTTAAATTCAAACACAGTTTTTGCATTTTGAATTATTTTATTATCAGCAGTCGTCTTCACTACTAAACAGTATGTTTACTTTTGTCTGTATGTACGTTTGGTGCTTGGGTATCTGAAAAGATGCAGTCTTGGTACAATGGATTTCTGTTAGTGAAATACTCTTCAAAGTGTGAATACACAACGAAAACCTGTTGAAACCCTTACACTTTTTAGAGTACAGAGAAAAATCTGAATAATAAGTGACTTTGTGAAAATCAGAGAATTAATGTGAATAACAGGAAGCCTTTTTATAGTTTTGCTGCACTGACACTGCATGCAAACTGTATAGAACTGTACAGAAATAGAAACCGTGACTATGTTTATCTGTTTAAATGTACTTGGACTCTCTCAATGAAACTAATGTTGATAAATCAGCCAATGAACAAATCAAACATCTCAATTTTTTCTGGACCTTATAGTCCAACATGTTCTCAGCTAAAAAAGGCTTCTGTCATTGATTCCTGCTCAATCTCAGGAGGCTTCCAAGTGCTGTTATTGTCCAATGTAATGAAGGCTCCTTTTATCACCCTTTTCCTCCAGGTCAAAGGGCATTCATTGAGACAAATGATCAACAACATGAATGATGACCAAAGTAATCAGAAGTGGAACACGTATATCATATTCTTCTGTTTGTCATTGCAACTATTAGATTCTGCTTAGCTATAAATCACAGGACCCCAACTGACAAATAAGGATCTTGTCCAGGGCTGAAATATATTTCCAAAAATATAATTTTCAAAAACAAATATATATAGTGTAGGGGTGTCACGATTATGTATATATAGTTCTCGTTAGTTTCTATGGTTACTGATTAGTTAATCCTTGTCCAGCAGTTCATGTTTAGTTCCATCATTTACTATGTGTATATACACTCCCTGTTCTGTTCAGTCCTTTGTCGGTCATTGTTTGTGTTGAACATGGTTGTGATTCTCCTGTGTTTGCTATTTTATTAAAGACTCTGTATTTCTAATAATCTCCTTCGTCGTGCGCTTTCCTCAGCCACCATTTTCTGTTCTGTGAAACATTAAATAGCTAACTGGCAAGTTATATTTTTGACAAAAAAAAATGGGTAAAATCAGTATTCAATACCATCACTACAAATGTGACAATTTTCATAATTTTCCTATGTTCCGTTCATAGGGCTGGCATTGGGGAAGAATACTAAAGAATACTAACAATTACAATAGGGGCTTTAGCCCCTGTAACGATAAGGATTCACTTGAGGCAAGCTTTAAGAACCCAAGTGCAGTTTATTTACAATAAATACACAGACTACTAATGACCAGACAAGGGACACCTGTGAACAATGAAACAATGAACCAATCAGAACATGACAACAGAACACATGAAAAGGGAGCACATGGCATGATCACATGACACAAACAAGCGAAGCACAAGGCAAACAGGAAACATGACTGTGATTAAACTCAAACAGAAGACATGAAACATTAACATGAAACAAATCCAAGACACTAGACATTACAGATCCCCCCTTCTATGGGCGGCTTCTGACGCCCAACAAAACATAAAGTCCAAGAGGGTGGTGGAGCGGAGGAGGTCTTGGGGGAGGGATTGTGGGTTCAGGCCGATGCAGGGGAACAGGACATGGACCCTGGCAAGGCAGAGACGGGCCTGGGAGCATGGGCGGACCTGGGCCGTGGAGCATGGGCGGACCTGGTAGTTTAGGAAGCCATGGCAACGCAGGCAGTTCAGGAAGCCATGGCGGCACAGGCAGTTCAGGAAGCCATGGAGGCGCAGGAAGTTCAAGGGACCATGGCGATGCAGGAAGTTCAGGAAGCCATGGTGGTGCAGGAAGTTCAAGGGACCATGGAGGCGGAGTAAGTTCAAGGGACCAGAGAGGCACGGCCTCCGTGGCCTTAGCCAGGTACCTACTGCCCCCCCCCCCCCTTCAACTGTGAGAGATGGAATCTAAAACAAAAATCCAGAAAATCACATTGTATGATTTTTAAATAATTAATTTGCATTTTATTGCATGACATAAGTATTTGATACATCAGAAAAGCAGAACTTAATATTTGGTACAGAAACCTTTGTTTGCAATTACAGAGATCATACGTTTCCTGTAGTTCTTGACCAGGTTTGCACACTCCTCCATACAGACCTTCTCCAGATCCTTCAGTTTATTGGGAACAGTTTATTGATGAAGAATATGATGCAGAGCAACAACTTGCTGTGTGATGAAGCCTATGGAATACAGTTAGAATGTCCCTAAAATTCAAGATATGGGCCAAAAATGCCCGTTTTATTCTCAGGGCGTTTTTACACTGGGCACGTTTGTTGTGGTCCGCGTCAGAGCGGGATTGTTCCTGCGCGAATACACTTGCAGGCTCCCTCTCACTCGTATCCAAGGTAAATGATCAACACTATCATCCCTTACATGTGTTTAATTGAACTAAATACATCATCATCTGATAAAACGCATGCAGAGGTTACTTTTCTTGCGCACCCAAGTCCGTGTTGCTTTCACATTCACGTGAATCGCGGCACAGACCACCTCCTTCAGGCAGTCTCGAATTCGGTACCTCTGAGCTCAGCTGAGCTCGCATGACAGCTTTCACATTACCAATTTTTCATGTGAACCGTGCCCCGTTTCGAACTAAACTGCTAGTGTGAAAACGCCCTCACATTTACATCATGATATAAGCATAGCCAATATCACACGAGTAATGAGTGCAATATCACATGAGTTCTGTTTTTCTGTCCAGAATAGCACGAGACGAGTGCAAATACAATACTTATCAATACAATATTTAATAAAATAAATAAGTCAATATTGTGTTGTTTTAGACACAATATTGTCTGATTTGCTCAGTTTTGTCAACGAAAATATAAAGACATAGCAGAACTGTTCGTCTCCGACTCCGAGCAATAGGCTACACAGTGGCGTTTCATTTCTGAATCCGCTTTTTGAACGAATCGGGCGAACCAACGATTCAATGGACCATAAAGAGAACCATTAACATTTACAATTTTCATAAAGAGAACCATTTACATTTTAGATTAATTAATCACCACATTGTGTAATTAATTAGATTAAAGATCTTAATCGCTTGACAGATCTATTTATAACACAACATAATCCAAATCTATATAACGAAGGACAAAAAGGCACATTATTGAGCACACTGATCTAAACACAGCTACTTGAACAGTCACACACCTTTGTGTCATTCCTGAAACAGTTCCTGTTCAACATACCTGTCATTGGTCAAGGTGTTTGCTTTTTCTTTTGCCATGAAAATTGCCATGACATCAGTAGTCAGTGATGGAGCTTATTTTACCATGTTCATGTAGAATATCAGTCCAGTGCATTTGAACAGCTTGCTGATGTTGGTACAGTGCTCTCAGAGAAAAACAGTTTGAAGAGACTTGTGTGAAAGTTTGAGCCAGCAGGACTCATCAGTGGCATCAAAACAACTGTAAACATGCTGATATCAAGAGCAACTAGGGCTGCACGATTTGGGGGAAAAATCTAATTGTGATTTTTCTGGTTAACCCCTAGAGGTCGAAGATCACGCCGGCGTGACCGCCTCGATTTTTTTCTTATCAGTGCCAAAGAGACTCAAATAACTCTGTCGATTTTTATCATTCAGGCAAGTGTTATACATCATTATAATCTGTTAAGTATCTACTTTTATTTGTGTATACTCATAATAAAAACAAACGCGTTCTTTTGAAAGGCAAATACTGACGCGATCCATGCGAACAGAGTCAACGGCCACATCAACTCGAAAAAACACATCAAGTTTAGAGCATGTACTTTACATCGTTTTGAGACGCAGTAAGGAATAATCCTGGAATAATTTACCTCAGAAGAAAAGCTGTTTATTTCTAAGAGCAACGGATCCAGCCGATGATTGTGAGGTAAGTTTATTCTCTTAGTGTCTGTGAATATTAAACCGCTAAAAGACTGTTTAAATATGAATCCTGCATATGTCTGTGTGACGTATTAAACTGCAGCTTAACATTTATAGGCTCTATTATATAACAAATACGCTACATAAAATGTCATAGACGTAACACTGTTTAGACAAGATTTATTTGGCCTATTTTGGACAGATTATGAAGTGTTTACTGTAAAATAGCCTAGTGTCCCATCAATAGAGCTTTTGTTCGCAAATTTCTGCTCAGATGCTATAAATAGGCTACAGTAGCCTACCAGTGAAACGTTTTGTGTACAATACTTCTTGTAGCCATTTAAAACTTAGTTTGTTTCATATTGATGTTTAAATATTATAGCCTAATGTTATTTTTTAATTTCATCTATGTTGATTATGAAAAGTGAACAGCATGAGTAAGAGAGGACACATCATAAGATGCGCAATATGTCAGAAGACATGGAGTGGGTCAGACATGATTTTGACCACTTCGTTAAGTTTTGTTTTGTAGAAAGCCTTTCTTTAAAGTGATTTAATTTTGTATAAATTGTATCTTAATTTTAATCAATGTTTCATCAGCCAATTGCCTGGATTTAATAAATAAGAAGCAAATATAGCAGACAATAGCCTATAATAGGCGCCGGCGTGATCATGCATTGCACGGCGCCATAAATGAACCAAAACTCGAAATGATATCTGTGTATTGTGTATAGGCTATCGGATAGTTTACATAATCAAATGATTCAGAAAATGTTTGCCATTGAAATGACTTGGAAAAAAGTGTCCCAATCAACCTGAATTCACCATATACTCTTTGAAATCATAATTGCATTGCATTATGTTATTTTAAACCCCAAATATTTTACTTATAACATTCATCATTACCAATTATTCAGTTATTTGTATTTACTGAATACTGAATTGTGTTCAATGTCACAATATTACTGTTTTTTTTTTTTAGCATGAGACTTCTTTCAAAAACATTAAAAATAGTAATGTCAAATCTTTTGATAATTTAAAATATAGAAGGCCTTTCTAATATGCCTTTGGCTCTCACTGTATATTGTTAACTATATTCTAAATAAACTACAAAAAATATTTTTCTTTTGTAAATTTTGTAAAGAGTTCCCCTCAGTCACATACCTGACTCAAAGGCTCATTCATTATGCAGCTCATTATGCGGCTCTTTTGTTCTCTCAGGTGTAAATCACATCATTATTCATGATCGTTCACGCCTCTTCACATACGGGCTTTGTAAAGAAAAAGTGTCTTACAAAATTTAAATCAATATATTGTTTTATGTGAATGAGTAGGCACAATGATTCTCACATCAGTTTGAAGCAAAAACTCTAGACAACAACACCTATTAGTCTTGTGGACACATATCTACTGTGTGTTTTGTGGCCTTATTTGAGTGTCTTAAATTATTTGTTTTTTCAAAAACCACACATAAACGTTATTCTCTAAAAAAATACAAGCATGTACATACATGTTGCTCACATATTATGGTAGCCCAGTTTGTGCTGAATATAGTGTAATGACACTTTTGCCATTAATATGTTTATAAGCTACTGAAAACAATCACAGATGTCAGAGCATGTCAAAACTTCTAAAGGGCCCCAAAACTGTGCAGTCCTCTAGGGGTTAAAATTACAATTTAAAATTCACAAAAAAATATATATATATATAAAAAGCACCAGGTTTGTTGTGCCTACTTGTAGGGCTGCATAAAATAATAACAACAACAATATCAATAATTCTACTTTACAGAAAACTTTTATTTTTATTTATTATTTATAGTTAATTTTTTAAGAAATATTTGCATGTATATACTGTATATATAATTTATCTTATATATAAATATAATTTTTTAATAAAAATATAACATAAATTATACAAATTTATTATACAAATAAATTATATATTATATTAAACATTAAATATATACATGCATGTGTGTGTATTTATATATAGATAATAATTATACACAGTACACACACATTTATTATGTAAACACAAACTTTTATTTTGGATGTGATTAATCACAATAGAGTTTTCCCCAGCACTATAAATAAATAAAATCAGTAGTAAAAAAAACACCTTAGTATCGATATTTTTATGTGAGGATCGATCCTTTTGACAACATCAGTATCGAAAGTATCGATATTTCAGGATCGATCCACCCACCCCTACTAATTACCAATACACATGGACAGCATCCTGTAAGTGTATTTGTTTTTCTCATTTGATTTTGTTCTTGTGCCGTGTGACATGCTTTTTCAGTTTCATTCTGTTGTATCAGGTGGGTATATAATTGATTAGTATACCATGGCAGCAGTCCTTGTGTGAAGCCCTCATCGTGTGAAGACCAAAGAGTATAAAGACCAGCAAGTCTACCTGTGCGAGTCCACCGAGCAAGGACACCAACAAGGCACTTGAGTATTGCTTTTTTCCTTTTCCTTCGTCTTTTATACAGCTTCTTCTCATCTGTTTGTTTTTGTGTCCTGTCTTCACTGCTTCCAAATCCCTACTATTACTAACACTACTAACACAACATCCTAACAACCTGTGTACTTTCCCAGTGTCCTCTAGTACAGTGCATCCGGAAAGTATTCACAGCGCTTCACTTTTTGATTAAAATTGATTTTAAATTGATTAAATTTATTATTTTTTTCCTCAATTCTACAAACAATACCCCATAATGACAATGTGAAAGAAGTTTGCACATTTATTAAAAATAAAAAATGAACAAATCACATGTACATAGGTATTCACAGCCTTTGCCATGACACTCAAAATTGAGCTCAGGTGCATCCTGCTTCCACTGATCATCATTGAGATGTTTCTACAACTTGATTGGAGTCTACCTGTGGTAAATTCAGTTGATTGGACATGATTTGGAAAGGCACACACCTGTCTATATAAGGTCACACAGTTAACAGTGCATGTCAGAGCACAAACCAAGCCATTAAGTCCAAGGAATTTTCTGTAGACCTCCGAGACAGGATTGTATCGAGGCACAGATCTGGGGAAGGGTACAGAAAAATTTCTGCAGCATTGAAGGTCCCAATGAGCACAGTGGCATCCATCATCTGTAAATGGAAGAAGTTTGGAACCACCAGGACTCTTCCTTGAGCTGGCTGCCCGGCCAAACTGAGCGATCGGGGGAGAAGGGCCTTAGTCAGGGAGGTGATCAAGAACCCGATGGTCACTCTGACACAGCTCCAGCGTTTCTCTGTGGAGAGAGGAGAACCTTCCAGAAGAACAACCATCTCTCCAGCACTCCACCAATCAGGCCTGTATGGTAGAATGGCCAGACGGAAGCCACTCCTCAGTAAAAGGCTGTCTGGAGTTTGCCAAAAGGCACCTGAATGACTAAGAAACAAAATTCTCTGGTCTGATGAAACAAAGATTGAACTCTTTGGCCTGAATGGCAAGCGTCATGTCTGGAGGAAACCAGGTACCACTCATCACCTGGCCAATACCATCCCTACAGTGAAGCATGGTGGTGGCAGCATCATGCTGTGGGGATGTTTTTCAGTGGCAGGAACTGGGAGACTAGTCAGGATTGAGGGAAAGATCTGGACCTCAGAGTGGGGCGAAGGTTCATCTTCCAACAAGACAACGACCCTAAGCACACAGCCAAGATAACAAAGGAGTGGCTACGGTAATGTGAATCAACTCTGTGAATGTCCTTTAGTGGCCTAGCCAGAGCCCAGACTTGAACCCGATTGAACATCTCTGGAGCGATCTGAAAATGAAAATGAAATGAAAATTTCAAACAAACTTCTTTCACATTGTCATTATGGGGTATTGTCTGTAGAATTGAGGAAAAAAAAATGAATTTAATCCATTTTGGAATAAGGCTGTAACATAACAAAATGTGGAAAAAGTGAAGCGCTGTAAATACTTTCCGGATGCACTGTGTACATTACTTTCTTTTCCTCTCTGAGGCAGAAGTCTCCAAACCCGTCCTTTCCAATCACCCTACTACCTATCCACTTGATCCTATCCCCACTCATCTCCTTCAAGAAATTTCCTCTTCAGTTGTACCTGCGTCAAAATCATCAACACCTCGCTTCACACTGGTACCTCTCCCATAGCATTTAAGCAGGCTTGGATAACCCCACTGCTTAAGAAACCCACTCTAAATGAATGAGTTATCTTCAACCAAGTCGCTACCTTTCTTACACCTTTCTTACACAGAACAACCTCCTGGACAACAACCAGTCTGGTTTCAAAAGAGTCCACTCAACTGAAACTGCACTGCTTCCACATCCTCAGTACTCATCTTGCTGGATCTGTCTGCTGATTTTGACACAGTTAACCACCAGATCCTCCTATCAACCCTCAGGATGAATGGCCTCTCAGGAACCGCACTCCAATGGTTCAAGTCTTATCTGAGGTAGGTCCTTCAGGGTGTCGTGGAGGGATGAGGTGTCGAAGTCGCAACATCTAGCTACTGGGGCTAGCTAATGACCTGCCTAACTCAACCCGAGCTAGCTGAGTCTTCAGCCATTTTCAGGAAATGGCTGAAGACGCATCTTTTTCATCAACACTTGACCCATTAATGCCAACACTTACTATTCTATATATCGATTAAAAAAATGCTACATGTGTGGCAGTAGGTGTTCATCCCGCCTATTACCGCTCGGCTGGATGGTGATTTAGCTTTAGTCACAAGGGCTATAAATATGTTTGGTGTGTGTTACTTGGGAGGGCATTATGCGTGACGTCATGTCCTCTTTCCGGTGCGGTGTACAAGGGTGTGAGAGGTAAGCGCTGCAGGTTAGCTACACTGTTGCAAGCTATTTCTGTTGCATCAGGTGATATGGACTTCTTTGTTGTAGTGGACTGAGGAATTAAACGGCATACCCTCGGCGACGCTTGTTGTGCGAACTTCCGCCGAAGTGAATGGGGTTCGTGGTGATTTAATAACTGGCGGCTTCAGGTATGTTTTTAATCTTGTATATTTAATGTTTTGGTCCTATAGCAAGCCGCTTGGTGAGTCCTCTCGTTGCCTTGCCGTTTCAGGTGTGTTCCATAGGCCTGATTAAGGTTATGGTGGGTTGTTTTTCGTCGTCATTGCTGTTTACTGGATTGGATGTTCAGATTCAACATAATCTACTGAGCTTCTACAATTCCACTACGTGACTGCTGTTTGCTTGACTGGCGTTTACGGAGATACGCTGCTTTTTGTGCACTGTGCTTATCGGCTATCTAGCCTAATGACTAACGTTACCGCGACGTCTTTTTAACGACTCCACTAACTGTTTGCTTTCTATTTCACTAGAACTGGTGTGAATTCCTTTTATTGCCGGTTGATATTGGTCACCCAAAATATAGTGAGCTATATTGCATTTGGCTCGATGCTCATTATTCGTAGTCATCACTGTTCACTGTATTTTTGTTTACTTTACTGTTGATTTTTAAGTTCTGTTTTATTTGTGTATTTATTTTTGGATGTGTTTTTGTTTTGTTTTTTTCTTGTATGTTTAGTAGGTTTCTTTGCTCTGGTGTGGCCTTCGCGGGCCAGGTATGAGGTAAAGACATCTGGTCTGCATTGTCCCAATGCCATTAAGGTATCTGTTGACCCAGTTACACTCATAAATGTACCCTGAATTTTAGAGGCGTGTGTAGTACCGCGCCATATTGTGAAGTGACCAGCCTGTGCGTATTTCTCCATTTATGAGATTGTGTTGTTTTTTTTTTTGTTTTATTGATATGAAAATTATGTGCTTTTGGGCCTAATTGTTTTTTTTTTTGTATTTTTGATTTTGTTTATTCTTTTTCTTTAGTTGGGGAGAGTTGTTCCCTCCTTGAGTACACTATTGTTTATATTTTTTATTGTGGTGTGTGTCTTACATGTGTTTTTTTTTTGTTATAGAATTGGGACGGCAAGGAGTTTAAGTGTAGTGGTCCTCATCTTGGTGGTGGTACAGTGGAGTGTTTGCTGTGCCACATGGAGGTGTCAGGTTGAGTGCGGTGTGAGTGCATGTGTGTTTGCTGTGTTTTTCTCTTTAGAAAAGTAGTGAGGCCCCTCAGGGTGAGCGATCCTGACTGCCGTACCCAATTCTTGTAGGAAGAAAGTGTTCAATGTTCATTTTACTCTTTTAGAGTGATGACTGTTTGTGTTTAACTGATCTTTCTATCAAATCTTCCCATTTAATAGAGTTGATTTTACCATTTGTATACTTCACATGTCTCATGCCTGACTCCAACTGATACGAACCTGTGAGCCTTGTGTGCTTCTAGTTTGATTTGGGCGATTCCCTGGTATTAAGCCCCCGGGGTGGCGTAGTTGGTCTTTAAACATCCTGGTGCTGTAGCACTACAATTAATTTATTAAGTATTTTTGAGCTCTGCTCGCACACCACACATGCACTGTGCTAGACTAACTGGGACTAGTCACAGCACTTGCATACTGTTGCCCTGTTGTTGGTTTGATTGCTCCCATCATTTGTAAATCACTTTGGATAAACATGTCTGCTAAATGATTTAATGTAAATGCAACAAATCCAGGAATTTCACCTTTGCCGTTTGCCACAAAGAAAGTTTAGTCATCAGATTACGTTGCAGCTACATAACAATCACATATTTTTGTTAGCAGGGATGTCACCAAACGTTAAATCATTACATTTAAGTTAAAATGAATGGCAGGTAATATCCAACGTGATGTGTGTTTTGAAACCAGCAAAAATTGCAGATAGTGTAGAACCGTTACTATTTAGGAAATAGTATTTTTTTTTTTTTTTTTTAAATAATTAAACACTATGTTGTCAAAGTTAGTATTGTGGCTTTATGTATAGTCATACACTTGCTTGTGTCATTATATTATTAACATTTTACCAAAATCAAGCTCAAGAGAATCTTCTCAACTCCGGAACTTCAACTATTGGACATGTAGAACGGATAGCAGGAGCTAACTTTAAAGATGTGAATTCAATGATTGAACAGCTGGGGGTGAGATCTACCCAACAAATGGAGAAAATGAACTGAAATTGTTAAGAGATTATTCTTTGAAGTCTTTTAACCTGGATTGTAGTGACCCATTTCCTAATTTGTATCTAACTCCCTTTATGGGTGATTGTGAAGGCACTTTTTTAGAAGTCAAACAATTGACTGTAATAGGTGTGGATTGTGCATCAGGAAAGAAGTATTATAAAATCTGTGTCAACGTTTTGAATAAGAAGGCTTTGGATAAAACAATTGACACACCATGGCTTAAGGTACTTCAATTAGAAGATGATGAAAAACCTGAGTAGTGAGTATTGTATAAGTCACCATTGTCCAAGAGAATTGGGTACTTGCAATGGAGATTGTTATATGGGGCTATTGCTGTGAATGCATTTGTTTCTGTAATCCTAATTTCTGTAATTCTATATCGGTTCAGTCAGATTTTGCGCTTCAAACATCTTTTAACTTTTTACAGCTTTTAACTTATCTTTTCTGGCAAATAACCATGATCACCCAACTTGAATTATAAAAATAATGGTGTTTTTATTAATAACATTAGGGTAAATGTAGGTAAATTGGGCCATCAGGTAAAAGTGTTGTATACTGTATGTTGCTGCAGGTAAAAGGGATTAAAATGCAATGAATATTTAAAAACAAATTAGTTTTTCTTGTAAGGTGTTAAAATATTGCTGGCCCACTTTGGCTTAATATGATAGATAAAGTGGGCCAGTGGGTTTCAGGTAAAATGAGCCATGCTTACTCTTTATAATTATACTCACAATTATTACATAAATTGTAGGGGTGTGACGAGATTAAAATGTGATGAGATTTCTCGTAGAGTGAAAAGATGTCTCGCGATATCGCCATGACGGAGCGTGAGGGTGAAATTAGCATAGAATATGCCACTGTTACGTTTACATTACATCCTCCACTGTCGTTTTGCTTTTTTTATAGAAATAAAAACAATTTAATTCAGTTGGATAACGGTCGCTTCAATTGTAAACTATTGTAAACGTCTGCTCTGCTCATCCAGCACGAGCTGCAATCACACACACACACACACACACACACACACACACACACACACACACACACACACACACACACACACACACACACACACACACACACACACTGTTAGATTATTGCCCCTTTTGCGTGCCTCATCCCAGTCCTCTTAATTGGCAATTGAATGAACAATTACTCAGCGCTGAGAAAAATCTCATTTTTATTTAGCAGGGGAAGAGATTATATAGAAAGTGTACAAGGGGTATAGTATGGTTTTAACCAATGAGAGAGAGAATACATCATATAGCTCATGGTATAGGAATGGGATACATATAGAAAAACAAGTCTACATATGGTCATCTTCCGGTCAGGTACCCAGGCTTTCCTGGGGATCCCAAAGACCTTATCCTATACTTGCAATACAAAAGCAGGGACCATTCCCTGTCTCCCCTTCAATCCTAGTAGAGCCTTGTTCCATATATATGGAAACGGTTCCGGTACATAAAGAAACCATATGTTAAAACATAGAATATAGCTTCAACCCAGGGCAAAAGACCCTCTGTCCACTTTCCTTCCATGCTGAGACCAACATAAAATCTATCACTTGCCCCTTTTGGCAATAAAATTGCCACACCCAAATCTCAGCATTACTTTTCTTATACACAAATACAATCACTTTCTTGACCTTCATAATATTCTTCAGCAAACATTTCCTTCATTTTTTTTTCATCATTTTCCTTCGAAAGTACTAACACTTGACAGTTCTCTTCATCAAAGCATATTGAGAGGATACAAAGTTATTCATAGCATGATTAATCAAAGCTCTAATAAATGGAATAATACAACAGATAATAAATGCGATAATTAATAGGATTACACCTATAGGAATTAAGGCAGATACAAGCATTTGTTGCCATCCTGTGAGCCATGCTAAGAACCCACTTTGATTATCCTCAACCTCTCGTCCTTGTAGTTCTTGAGCAATTCTAGTCATATTTTTTAAACCCTCTGAAATTAAATGACCATCTGCGTCATTCTCAGGAATATAGGTACAACAAGAGGCTCCAACCATAACACACACTCTCGCCGCAGTTAACTGATCTAAGACCAGCCTGTTTTGCAGGGCAGTTAAACGGAGCCCTCGAAGTTCCTGTTGGACACCAGCCAATGTGTCTCTTGTAGTATTGATAAATGAAATTAATTCATATCTTGTAACCTCTACTTCAATCTGAAGACTAGAAACACCTACCCCTGGGAGCATTGCTTCAAAGAATCTTTCAGTACCAGTCCAAAGTCGATGTTGCATTGGTACTGGATTATCTCTGCTCAAACTACCAGTTGAACTGCGGTCAGAGAAGGAGCGTTTCTTTTTCTGTTTTTGTTTTATCATAACGTGAGGTTTGTGTGGTCTAATAACCATGGAATATTCTTCCAAAGTTACTAGAGCACATCTTCCACTCCAATCTTCTGGAAGAATAGTGTAGACTCTATGTCCACACAGCCAAAAGCAATCTTTGACAGCTCTAGTTCCCTGTGAAGCAGGAGCATATCTATGGCAATTTTGACCTGGCGTAAGTGCACAAGAACTATAACATACGACCTGGATAAAAGGATTAGCCCATCCATAAGCAATCATAGTAGATATAGGACGTGGTGTTTCTGAGGACACTCAGTCATATTAGATTTTCCATAATGCAAAAGACAACCCATACAACATGGCATATTTTTTATCTCACAATGATGGTATGTTCGATTACATTTACTTTTAGGAATTACCCCCAGTCTCACTGTTCCAGTTTCTCTTTCCATACACAACAGTGAGTCTGGAATAGAGCCAATGGTTGTCACTTTAGCCTGTACTTGCGTTGCAAGCCTCATTATTCTACCTTTTCCACAACTCCATATTGCGGTTCTATTTGGAGCCATCATTCCAGTAATGCTAACAAAAAGAGGGCATTCTAATTCTTCTTCTGTTATTGGTGATTTAACCTCTACATGTGGTCCAGAAGCACTATGTGGCATTTTTGTGCAAACATAAGTCACCTGTTTTTCCTTCATATTTGGCAGTGTAGTTGGCTAATCGCCACCACATATTAGTTGCGAAAGCATGTGGTTCTTCTTCATAATGTACCCAAGTTTCATTACCAGTGCTAACAGCAGATTGTATATGAATAAATACATTTGTCAGCACAACCAGGTAAAATATCAATTTAGCAATCATGGCTTGAGAGCTTCAATGATAATTATTGCTGGTTCTAGATCTCTAGCAATCTCTTTCTTCTTCTCCTCTTCGAACGTCTTGGTTCACCTTCCGTCGGATCTTTCCTTGGCTCACTGGCTTCCACCTCCGCATCGACCAGAACGTTCCCTTGGGATGGAGCTGCTTTCAGTCGACTGGCATGGATCCACTGCGGCTGGAAGTCAGTCAGCACTCCTGTTCTCGTCACAGCAATCACCGTGGCGGGCCCCAGATACTTCGGCTCTCCCAGTTTTGTGGGCTTCAGACACTTTATCAGCACCTGTTGTCCTGGAATGAAAGGATGAGTGGGCTTTTCTGCAGGAAGAGGGAGAGAGAGAGACACATCACCATTGATGCTATTCAAAGTTTTAACTAGGGAATCCACATAATCCGTAATGATCACCTCCATGTCACCTGTGGAAAAATTGCCAGCGCGACCTTTGACCCATGGGGTCGGGAAAGGTCTACCCATAAGGATTTCAAACGGAGACATCTTTGTTGTTGCTGATGGTGACATTCTAATTTCTGTCAATACGGCAGGCAGCAGATCAACCCAATTTCTGCCTGTATCAATACACGCTTTATTAAGCCGAAATTTGATAATATAATCTGTCCACTCGATTGTGGATTATAGGGTATGTGAAATTTCCAGGTAATATTAAGCTCTTTGGCTAACAATTGTGTGACTTTGGAAGCGAACAGTGTTCCATTATCACTGTCTATGACCGATGGTATGCCAAAACGCGGTATAATGTCTTTAGCCAGAGCTTTAACTACTCTCTGTGCATTTTCTCTTCCACACGGAAAAGCTTCAGGCCATTTAGAAAATTGGTCAACAATCACGAGCAAATATTTATTATTTCTGCAAGGAGGCATGTGCGTAAAATCAATTTACAAGTGTTGGAATGGTAGCTTGGGATGTGGTAAAGAGTCATGTTTAGTTGCCTTGTGCTTGTTGGTTTGAGCACACACCAGGCAAGCATCCAATATCAACATAGTATTTCTTCGAACATTTGCTATGCAGTAAGATCGATTCAACATTTGTATCACTTTCTTTTTTGACACGTGATACACCATGATAATGTCTACATACCATAACAATCGTAGATGCAGGTAGTGCAAGTCTACCCTGTTTGTCTCTTAAAATTCCAGCTTGATCTGGTTTTACTTCATTGTCTGACCAATGAGTCAAATCCACTTGCGTAGGGTTAGCTTGTAATATTTTAATGTCCAAATCATTAGTCAATGATGAATTCATCATAGGCACATATGTGCCCCTTTCGCTTACATGTGGACTTAATATCACTTCTTTAGCAGCCCATTTCACTATTTCATCTACAAATCTGTTTCCTTTGGCCTCATCTGTTTCTCCTGACGCATGTCCTGCTACTTTGATAACAGCGAGTTTTGATGTTTGTTGTGCTGCGTTAATGAGCTCCGCTACAATGCTATAATGAGCAATTGGCTTTCCATCTGAGGTTTTAAAATTTCTTTCTTCCCACAATTTAGCAAAATCATGGACTATGCTATATGCATATTTGGAGTCAGTGTATATATTAACACACTGATCTTTTGCCAATTGACAAGCTCTCGTTAAAGCAATTCATTCTGCAACTTGTGCTGACTTGTATGGCAAAGAGTATGCCTCAACTACACGATCAGGTAATTCAACAATAGCATGCCCACACAAGTATACATTATCATTTGGCTTGAAACAGGATCCATCAATATACCAATTCTTCCCCTCCTTCAGGACAGATGTAGAAACATCTGGCCTACAGGCAGTCGAAATCTGGATTCTGGTCAGGCAATCGTGGTCGTCACTCTCAAATTCACCTTGCGTCAGCAACCTGTGCAAATGTACAGTAGGGCCATGAATAACAGAAGTTGGTTTCAGAATCAAATTAGCAGTAGCTAATAATATAGCCTCATAGCCAGAGCGGTGTTGAGCAGTCATATGTTGAGTAGAAATATTACTCATAATGACTCCTACCTGATGAGAGGTGTGCACTATCAATTTATGTGATAACTCAATTTTTTCAGCATCTTGCACCATGATCGCCGTGGCAGCCACTGCACGCAAACAAGCAGGGAGTCCCCTGGCTACTGAATCAAGAGTTTTAGACAAATAAGCTATGGGACGAAAAGTACCCCCATGCTCCTGGGCCAGGATTGCAGCGGCTGTGCCTCCACTTTCATGCAAGTACAGATGAAACTCTTGAGTGTAACTTGGGAGGCCGAGTGCAGGAGGTCTCATAAGGGAGGATTTCAAATGTCTGAATGCTTGGTCCATCTCAGCTGTCCATGTAATGTTCTCTGTGTCCCCCAGAGTAGCAGTTCGTAGGATTTTATCATACATGGAACAGTTGGGCACCCATAATCGGCAATAATTAACCAGTCCTAGGAAGCTTTGCATTTGCTTCCGTGTCGATGGGTGCTTGAAGGTAGCAATAGCTTTCACTCTGTCAGCAGACAATTGCACCTTGCCCTGTGACAGTTCATGTCCAAGGTATTCGACCCTCCTCTGTACCCACTGTAGTTTCTCTCTAGATGCCTTGAAACCAGCTTCTGCCAAAATGTTGCAGACAATTTTAGAGGCAGCAGCACATATGTCCTCAGATGCACCTGTGATGAGGATGTCATCTGCGTATTGAAGCAGACAGGTGTTTGGAGGAAGTTTGGCATCTTTCAGCGTTGCATGCACTACAGCAGAGAAAACAGCCGAAGAATCTCTGAACCCTTGTGGGAGTCTTGTCCACGTTAACTGTGAATTTTCCAGGGTAAAAGCAAACAATGGCTGAGTTCGGCGATCAACAGGAATGCTGAAGAAGGCACTAGAAATATCTAAAACAGTAAAAAATGAATGTTCAGAAGGAATAGAATTAATTATAGTTTGCACATCAGGTACAATAGGAGACAATGGTGTTACTAACTCATTAACTTTTCTCAAATGTTGAGTTAAAAGCCAAGAACCATTTGCTTTCTTAATTTAAGATTAATTGGGGTATTATAAGGTGAATGAGTGTGCACCAGGATGCCTTGAGCCAGTAGTTTATCAATAACAGGAAGAATACCCTCCACCTTTTCTTTTGAGAGGGGGTATTGTTTTTGATACACAGGCTTGTCTGTTATTAGCTTAGCAACATAGGGCTGGACATCAATGAATCCTGCGTCATCCTTATGGGCTGCCCAAAACTTGGAGTTGACGCCCTCAATTTCCTGTTTGAGCTCAGTTGCAGACTCGTCTTCGAGGAGAGCATTTGCTGTATCAACAGTAAGAGAGTAGGCTGCAGGAAACATAAGTTGTAGAGAGTCAGCATCAAAGTGAAGTTGAATACCCAATTTATGCATCAAATCTCTACCCAAAAGGCAGAATGGAGAATCAGGTATAATTGCAAAAGCATGCATTTTAAACAATGATGGGCTATCATTAGAAGTAACCGGAAATGTTGGTGTCATTTCGCATTTTACAGGTACACCGTTGATTCCTACAGAGTTGACATGTTTTCCTGTAATCGAGACCTCATAAACAAGAGAAGATAAAGATGAGATGGTTGCACCACTGTCAATGAGAAAGACATAGGGTTTATGGTCAACATTTAACTCAATAAATGGCAAAACAGTTGACACATTCGGATAACTAAAAGAAATCAGTGAAAAATTATCAAAAGAGGGCTTAGTCGCACTGGAGCTGAGTCATTGTGGCCAGGATATGGGATAGACCGGATTTTGTTTGTCAGTCTTTGCAGAAGGGAGCGCTAGTGGGGGCCTTTGCTTAGAGCCACCAGAGCCCCTCTTCCTCTGCTTTTCTGACCTCTGCCTCAAATCCCAAGCCTTTTTCCTACAGTCACGTTCCAGATGACCTGGCTTGCCACAATAAAAACAACGTCTCACATTTCCAGACTGTTGCGGGCGAGGATTCACCGCAGCATTAACTTGAAGCATTGCAGGAGTTTTGCCCCTGGAGACATCAAAGGCTCCAGCGGAGGAAAGCTTACGCAAGCGTCGTCCCAATTCATCGACAGAAATTGTCGTAATGTTTGGAGTAGTTATGTGAATTAACTGTGCAGTGTCTTTGTTCATATTATTTAGGAACGTATTTAAAAACAATGGACAATTCTGATCAATAGGAATCGCAGACTCCTCAACCCATGCATGCCTAAATCTGTTAAAGAATGCAACAGGGCTTTCACCAGTTCTCTGTTTGGTATTGGCTGCATGCGAGATGTCTTGTTTAGCAGAAGACACTTTTAACAAAAAAGCAGTCAATTGCTTGAAAAAAAACTTTGAGTTTACCTGAGCTGGCCCATACCCAACCAGCATCATCTTCATCATCGTCATCGGAATCAGCAATTAAAGGCACTCGTGATGGTTTAGACAAATCAAGGGGCTTAGAATCTCCAGCTTTCCGAGACACAACACGATGAATAGGCGGTGTATCGTATATGGGGTTTAAGTAATCAACTTCTTCAATCATTTCCTCCTCTGTGATTTCCGAAGGCAGTGTTTTAGTCAAAATAAAACGATAATCTCGCCCCGTCAGTTGACTGTAGGCTGTTAACCATTGCAGTACTGCCACAAATTGATGTGGTGACTTAGCTGGATCAGGCAGATCTTTACAAATAGCCACTGCTTCGGTAACACTCAGAGGAGTAATTTTGTAACCATCTGGAAGCTGTACAAACGGAAAAACTTCAGTTGTGGTTGGCAATTGCGGATATAATCGATTAGTCAAGGGCTTTGGAACTTCAGCAGAAACAACACATTCATACGGGGGGAGGGACGCATCAGGTTTCAGCTGGGTCTGAGGGAAAGAGCTATCTTGTTTTTTAACTCCGGTCCCTTATCCCAATAAGTTTTCATCTTCAGCCAAGCTTTATACGTATCTTTCATATAATCAATTGGCCATTCTGGGTCACCCCAAGAACCAAGGACCATATCTTTTGCAGCATGCATATCTTCATCTTTAAAAGAACCATCGCGGGGAAACTGATCTAATTGTATTTTTCCTTCTGACCATCCCGCAAGATTAGAGAGATAGGGTTCCGTGAAAAACGCTTTATTATTGCGATTCATGAAATCCTTGGGGGTTTCCCCCATTAACGGTCGACTAATCGTTTCACCCATTTGAAAAGGCCAACAAAGATCTCTCCTCTGCTTTAATGCAAGCCTTACAATTTTAGAGAATTGTTTAATTCAATATTATTCATTCAACTGCCAACAAGAACCGAGGATATCACAATGAAATAGACTTATGAGAGAGAGAGAAAATCTTCAACTCAAACTCATCTATTCCCTTCCCACGCATAAAATCCGTGAGGATAACACCAAAAAATGAAAGGGTGATCAGTCCTCTTTCACTCTTCCCGCATTTATCAAAATACGAGGATATCCACTTTTAACAAATATGAAAAAGTGCGGCACGAAAATACAAGGATCAATTTCTCAACAGACAGTAAGATGCACTTAAGCATTTTATTTCTTACCTGTCTGGAGAAATCCCGGAGAGCCCCCAGATTGTTAGATTATTGCCCCTTTTGCGTGCCTCATCCCAGTCCTCTTAATTGGCAATTGAATGAACAATTACTCAGCACTGAGGGAGAGTATAAAGTCTCATTTTTATTTAGCAGGGGAAGAGATTATATAGAAAGAGTACAAGGGGTGTCGTATGGTTTTAACCAATGAGAGAGAGAATACATCATATAGCTCATGGTATAGGAATGGGATACATATAGAAAAACAAGTCTACATATGGTCATCTTCCGGTCAGGTACCCAGGCTTTCCTGGGGATCCCAAAGACCTTATCCTATACTTGCAATACAAAAGCAGGGACCATTCCCTGTCTCCCCTTCAATCCTAGTAGAGCCTTGTTCCATATATGGAAACGGTTCCGGTACATAAAGAAACCATATGTTAAAACATAGAATATAACTTCAACCCAGGGCAAAAGACCCTCTGTCCACTTTCCTTCCATGCTGAGACCAACATAAAATCTATCACACACACACACACACACACACACACACACACACACACACACACACACACACACACACACACACAGTGCAGCAGGAATCAGTTCACTGATCACGTGACGAGAGTAAAGTGAGATTATTGACAGGACCATGGCGGAGGATTCGTGTGCATGATAGAGTGTCTGATAAACCGGACGTGAGCGGCGCGACAAAAGACTATAGATTATAATCAGTGATGTTGTCTACACTAGATGCGGTGCGCCGCAACAGCTAGAAGCTGTCTACACTGGACGGGACAAAGCGACCGTCGCAAAGCATTTGTCCTTCATGTCAGTACGTCATAAATAGAACGAGGCATCAGTTCACTGTCGGAGATTTGTCAGTGTAGACAACATCACTGATTATAATGTGTCATTGCCTTTGTCACGTTGCATCGTGCTGCTCGCATCTGGTGTAGACACGGTGTTGTCCTGTATGCACGCTCAGCACCGCCGCTCCCTATACACAGAGTACGTGTGATCGCAAATCGAAAGTGAAAGTAAACATGAGCTCCCTGATTCCCTGATGCTATCTTATGCTGGGCTGTGTAATGTAGTTATAACCACCTCTTAGCTCTGGTCTCTGTTTTGCTTTCTGTTTACACTTTGAATATTGAGAGAGTACTTTGATTAAAACTGTTATTTATTTTTGTTATTTATACTATTTTTATTTCTATTTCTATTTTCTATTTTATTTATTTCTTTATGTTCAATTTGAGTCTGAAGAGATGGTAACACTTTAGAATACTTATCCATCATTAATAATTAACTACACAGGAACAAATGAGTAATGCAGTATTAACACTCTAGTAACTACTAACTAACAAGAAACTCTGATTAATAAATGAGTTAGTAATAGTGCTTAGTCGAATGTGGTAGTTCACTATTAGCTAATTAGTAACTACTATTTCTTTCATACCTCACAGAGGACTACTAAGAACTACTATATACAGGTTCATAATTAAAATGAATAATGTATAATTAATTATAAAGTGAAGATCATGGTAATCCACTAGTAATGACTAGTTTCTCTTTGTTTTATGAAGCCTGGGCTAATGTAGCAACAGTAGGGAATGCTCAAGCTGTATTCCAGGCAACCGGGATATTCCCTCTGAACATTGCCGCCTTTCCCTCTGAGGTCTACACTCTTAGTCTCACTACTGAGAGGGACCTTCCAGAACCTATACATGCCTTTCTACATGATGTTGTGAGCATGGAGGAGGTGGACACAACTGAAGTGACAGTGACCTGGGGCTCGTTCTTCGTACGTCGCTTATTACATCCGAGATCAAATGACACATGCAAGATGATATCATCGCGTTAATCATGATCTGGCTAATTCGGTTCTTCGAATGCACCTGTTGTTGATGATTAGTATGGCTGGATTGAGTTATCTGAGATAATTGCGCGTTCATGGGTTGGTCTAAAAGGGGCTATGTATTGATAGTACAATAACTGATCAGGAACGCTGCTATTGGCTGCTCACATGACCAAAGAGCGCGCTCAGTTTTTCTCTGCGGCAGAACAAATGCTTTTGCTGGAAGGCTATGCAGAATTCCAAACCTTCATTAAAATGCCAGGGAACAGCTCGAAAGCTGCAAAAGCCAGGAGAGAGGTCTGGCAAAAAGTTGCAGACAAATTAAATGCGTAAGAACTGACCATATTACATGTTTTTATCACTTTAAATTATGTACATTTAAAAATGTTATAACTACTTTATCATCTCTGATATTAGAGCCACCACAGGACCCACTAGAACATGGGAACAAGTAAAAGTAAAATACAAAAACATTCTACAAAATGGTAATCTTTACTACTGTTCTTAGTCTCTTTCAAAAAGAGACTATTGAAATAATGTGTTTGTCTGGTTATAACAGCCACCAAGAAAAAGGCTGAACAAAAAAACAAAAACAGGTGGTAGTCCTGCACCCCCATGTTACACTGCGGCCGAAGAGCTGGCCCTTGGGTTGAATGTCAGCCAGCCCATTGTGGAGGGCATCTCTGGGGGCAGCTCTTCCTTAGACATACAGCCGGGGACCAGCAGCAGCACCTTCATTACTGGTAAATGACTTTTTAATTTGTCTTTGTACACTGTACAATAATTGGTTGCTGCCTTACATTAAGTGAAATCCAACTTTTTCAACCAGTTTCAACTATGTTAAATGTTGTTTAATATCAATGAATGATGAATTGCATTGATATCAAATGAACTGCTAAACCTATTTCGGGTGAAAGTGTTGCCGTGATTTTTTTTACTGTGTACATTATAATGACATTGTGTTTTTGCCCTATTGTTTAGTTTCACACAAAACACTAACACTTTTACCTGTTTCCATGCAAGTGGTGGTTGAAGCATGTGCAGTAAGTGGACTTATTTTTTATTTACTTTTTCCAATGGGGAAGACAACACATCACTTTGTTATACCATTTATTTCCATTGCACAAGGACAGTGAAGAAACCCTCTCAGATTACTGTCCCTTGGAGGAAGAACCTGTAAGTGCATAAATAACCTCTAACCTAAATTTGTATGTACTCATGTAATTTCTATTCTGACTGCCTTAGTGAAAAAAAAGTATGCTAAGTATACTTGCAGCCAGACTGATTATCAGTATACTTCAAGTGTGTTAATGATTAGTTAACTTGAAGTGTGCTATTTTGGAACAACTAATTTTGTACTACAAACCCGATTCCAAAAAAGTTGGGACACTGTACAAATTGTGAATAAAAAAGGAATGCAATAATTTACAAATCTCATAAACTTATATTTTATTCACAATAGAATATAGATAACATATCAAATGTTGAAAGTGAGACATTTTGAAATGTCATGCCAAATATTGGCTCATTTTGGATTTCATGAGAGCTACACATTCCAAAAACGTTGGGACAGGTAGCAATAAGAGGCCGGAAAAGTTAAATGTACATATAAGGAACATGATTGGGTATAAAAAAAGCCTCTCAGAGTGGCAGTGTCTCTCAGAAGTCAAGATGGGCAGAGGATCACCAATTCCCCCAATGCTGCGGCGAAAAATAGTGGAGCAATATCAGAAATGAGTTTCTCAGAGAAAAATTGCAAAGAGTTTGAAGTTATCATCGTCTACAGTGCATAATATCATCCAAAGATTCAGAGAATCTGGAACAATCTCTGTGCGTAAGGCTCAAGGCCGGAAAACCGTACTGTATGCCTGTGATCTTCGGGCCCTTAGACGGCACTGCATCACATACAGGAATGCTACTGTAATGGAAATCACAACATGGGCTCAGGAATACTTCCAGAAAACATTGTCGGTGAACACAATCCACCGTGCCATTCGCCGTTGCTGGCTAAAGCTCTATAGGTCAAAAAAGAAGCCATATCTAAACATGATCCAGAAGCGCAGGCGTTTTCTCTGGGCCAAGGCTCATTTAAAATGGACTGTGGCAAAGTGGAAAACTGTTCTGTGGTCAGACGAATCAAAATTTGAAGTTCTTTTTGGAAAACTGGGACGCCATGTCATCCGGACTAAAGAGGACAAGGACAACCCAAGTTGTTATCAGCGCTCAGTTCAGAAGCCTGCATCTCTGATGGTATGGGGTTGCATGAGTGCGTGTGGCATGGGCAGCTTACACATCTGGAAAGGCACCATCAATGCTGAAAGGTATATCCAAGTTCTAGAACAACATATGCTCCCATCCAGATGTCGTCTCTTTCAGGGAAGACCTTGCATTTTCCAACATGATAATGCCAGACCACATACTGCATCAATTACAACATCATGGCTGCGTAGAAGAAGGATCCGGGTACTGAAATGGCCAGCCTGCAGTCCAGATCTTTCACCCATAGAAAACATTTGACGCATCATAAAGAGGAAGATGCGACAAAGAAGACCTAAGACAGTTGAGCAACTAGAAGCCTGTATTAGACAAGAATGGGACAACATTCCTATTCCTAAACTTGAGCAACTTGTCTCCTCAGTCCCCAGACGTTTGCAGACTGTTATAAAAAGAAGAGGGGATGCCACACAGTGGTAAACATGGCCTTGTCCCAACTTTTTTGAGATGTGTTGATGCCATGAAATTTAAAATCAACTTATTTTTCCCTTAAAATGATACATTTTCTCAGTTTAAACATTTGATATGTCATCTATGTTGTATTCTGAATAAAATATTGAAATTTGAAACTTCCACATCATTGCATTCTGTTTTTATTCACAATTTGTACAGTGTCCCAACTTTTTTGGAATTGGGTTTGTAAGTATATTTTAGTTGTAATTAAGTTAAGCATAGCTTTAAGTGTATTTAGTGTACTTTTATGTACTAAATTGGAACAACTTCAAGTACACTTAGTACACTTTAAGTATAGGGAATAATTACACGCTTGATAAGTGATATTAAAGTATACTTTATTTGTTTATTTGTGTTATAAGTATACTTTATTTGTGTTTTAAGTACATTACAAAATAATTACCAGTGTCTTCAGAACACACAAGCAATATACTATGAATATATTATTTTTTCAGGTTTATTTATTTACTTTATTTATTTACCTTTGGCTTATTCCAAAGATTAAAAAATACACACTTTGTAGTCAATAACAATATACTTTATTACTTAGCTATACTATCTACTTTGAATTACATAATGTCACACAATACAGAATTTTAAATGTGCTACCAACTACATTTTAATGAATTACTTACTGACTTATTTTCCCAATGTTGAATGCATTTGTTTTCAAGGACATTAAAATAAATTAAATTTAACAACGTAACTAATGAAGAGACATATTTCATTAACAAGCCCAACGTTTTTTTATTTAAACTTCACATGGTTTCAGCAAAACTGAACAAAATGAACTTACCATGTTTTTCATTAAAAGAACACTGGAAGATTAAAAATATATATATTATTGGACCAATGGAATACTGACCCTCTAAGTTACACACAAATACAAATTACACATTATATTCCATTTCCTGATGAGCTGCTCATTGTTACACTTGTGTCTGATGGTCGCTTACACATTAGAGACAGCTGACTGCAGAAACTCGTGAAGAACAGCATCTGTTAACAGAATATACAAGAGATAGGGTCAGACTGCATATTCATACAACTTTGTATTCAAGTTTACATTAGTCTTATTTATTATTACTTACCTCCAAACATCAGGACTTTTTCTCCGGTTCTTTTCGGAATCACATAGGCCATTTATTCTGATTCAGTTTATCGTCGTCATCAAGATCAGGCTGTGATCATGTCACTTGATTGAACTGGTCCGAATTCCCAAGAATGATCGATGTACTTTCCGCTTTCAATGTTTTATTAAATAAATAATGTATGTAAAATGTAAAAAAAATAAATAATAACTTGCAAACCTCCCGTGAGTGAGCGAGGGAGTGTCAGCCAAGTGCTGTCAGCAGCTGTGCCTCTGATTGACTGTAGGCAGTGAGCAACACAATCTGATTGGTCACAGACCAAGTTGAAGAGGATTTGAATTCCGATAAGACTCAACTACTCAACTCATATTTTCTTGTGTTGTATTTTAAGTGTGCTGTTGGTTTAATATTATGGTGGCCGAGAGAGCTCAACGCGCTGCAACTGAAGAAAACATATGCAAATAGAAAAAACACCAGCAAATAAAGAAAACATCTTCATCAGTTTGACAGCACATGCGCTGCAAAAGTTCACAACACAACCAAATACAGAAACGTGCTGCAAAAGTTCACAACTTTTAATAAATAAAACTCACCTTTCAGGTCATCGACCACACCACTGAAGAATAAACACTGAACAATAAGCGGTCCCAGCCATTTTATTAACCATTTTACAATTCCCAGGGGGGCATGCATTAAAATGTATTATATTATTAATAAATAATAATTTATTTAATAATTTACTTGATTTTATTACCACGGGATATGACGTACGCTGTGAATCGTTGTTCATCATTTTGCAAGCAATTGTTGATAAAGACAAATGTCACGTCACAATTGGAAATGTTTGTGTTTTAAACCATGAAGGCAAGTCAATAGATATCATACAAGCAATTGTGCAAACTTTGCGCTAGTTATGCTGGTGAAGAAGTCTGAAATCCCAGTCAATTATTCACTGCAGAAAGTGAAACTACAGTGGGGAGAACAAGTATTTGATACACTGCCGATTTTGCAGGCTTGCCCACTTACAAAGCATGTAGAAGTCTGTAATTTTTATCATAGGTACTCTTCAATTGTGAGTGACGGAATCTAAAACAAAAATCCAGAAAATCACATTGTATGATTTTTAAATAATTAATTTGCATTTTATTGCATGACATAAGTATTTGATCACCTACCAACCAGTAAGAATTCCGGCTCTCACAGACCTGATAGTTTTTCTTTAAGAAGCCCTCCTGTTCTCCACTCATTACCTGTATTAACTGCACCTGTTTGAACTCGTTACCTGTATAAAAGACACCTGTCCACACACTCAATCAAACAGACTCCAACCTCTCCACAATGGCCAAGACCAGAGAGCTGTGTAAGGACATCAGGGATAAAATTGTAGACCTGCACAAGGCTGGGATGGGCTACAGGACAATAGGCAAGCAGCTTGATAAGAAGGCAACAACTGTTGGCGCAATTATTAGAAAATGGAAGAAGTTCAAGATGACGGTCAGTTTCCCTCGGTCTGGGGCACCATGCAAGATCTCACCTCATGGGGCATCAATGATCATGAGGAAGGTGAGGGATCAGCCCCGAACTACACGGCAGGACCTGGTCAATGACCTGAAGAGAGCTGGGACCACAGTCTCAAAGAAAACCATTAGTAACACACTACGCCGTCATGGATTAAAATCCTGCAGCGCACGCAAGGTCCCCCTGCTCAAGCCAGCGCATGTCCAGGCCTGTCTGAAGTTTGCCAATGACCATCTGGATGATCCAGAGGAGGAATGGGAGAAGGTCATGTGGTCTGATGAGACAAAAATAGAGCTTTTTGGTCTAAACTCCACTCGCCGTGTTTGGAGGAAGAAGAATGATGAGTACAACCCCAAGAACACCATCCCAACCGTGAAGCATGGAGGTGGAAACATCATTCTTTGGGGATGCTTTTCTGCAAAGGGGACAGGACGACTGCACCGTATTGAGGGCAGGATGGATGGGGCCATGTATCGCGAGATCTTGGCCAACAACCTCCTTCCCTCAGTAAGAGCATTGAAGATGGGTCATGACTGGGTCTTCCAGCATGACAATGACCCGAAACACACAGCCAGGGCAACTAAGGAGTGGCTCTGTAAGAAGCATCTCAAGGTCCTGGAGTGGCCTAGCCAGTCTCCAGACCTGAACCCAATAGAAAATCTTTGGAGGGAGCTGAAAGTCCGTATTGCCCAGCGACAGCTCCGAAACGGATCTGGAGAAGGTCTGTATGGAGGAGTGGGCCAAAATCCCTGCTGCAGTGTGTGCAAACCTGGTCAAGAACTACAGGAAACGTATGATCTCTGTAATTGCAAACAAAGTTTTCTGTACCAAATATTAAGGTCTGCTTTTCTGATGTATCAAATACTTATGTCATGCAATAAAATGCAAATGAATTACTTAAAAATAATACAATGTGATTTTCTGGATTTTTGTTTTAGATTCTGTCACTCACAGTTGAAGAGTACCTATGATAAAAATTACAGACTTCTACATGCTTTGTAAGTGGGCAAACCTGCAAAATCGGCAGTGTATCAAGTACTTGTTCTCTCCACTGTAAAAACTGAGTGATGAGAGCTGAATATGTCCTGATAACGGTATAGGCTTTAATTTATTTTCTTAATATTTCTCTTGTGGCCCATATGTAGCCTATTACTATACTACATAGACTGGGTAAACCCAGCCTGATCTGCCAGCGATTTGATTTCGCCCTGCAGCTCAGGCTGGAAACCTGTACATTCATTTCTACTGCTTCTGTTACACATTTGCGGGAACCAATCACAGACTGGCTTATCCACCTGGCGCACTATTGGCGGGTTTAACACAATGACGGATAGAGAAGCGATGGATCGATGCCCGTTGATCACGCCTCTTGTGGTCTGATTGGTTGAAGGACTATCCAATTGCATACAGAGTCATTTGAATTATGCTCGTTGATCACGCCTCTTGTGCAGTAGAAAATATATAGCAGACTCCCCAGACCAATGTTCAATCTTAAAAGATTGAGCTTGGTCTGGTGATAGCCAGACAAATACTATAGCCTAGTCAGAGAGAAAAAATAGAAGAGATCTATTTCGTGTTAGTTGTTTTTTTAAATGAGCTCGTGTCGGTTATGCAGTGATGCACTATGAAATTATTGTGGGGCAAATTAATTGTAATAGTATTCATTTAATTATAAAAGTAGCCTAATAATCATCATCATCATCATCATCATCATCATCATCATCGTTCATCGCAGAGGGGAGCTTGAGATCGCCAGGCCTGGTTTTGCAGCGCGTTTCGGTATTTGGTTGTGTTGTGAGTATTTGCAGCGCGTTTCTGTATATGGTTGTGTTGTGAGTATTTGCAGCATGTTTTTGTATTTGGCTGTGTTGTGAACTTTTGCAGCACATGTGTTGTAAAACTGATGAAGATGGTTTCTTAATTTGCTGGCGTTTTTTCTATTTGCATGCGTTTTCTTCAGTTGCAGCGCGTTGAGCTCTCTCGGCCACCGTATAATATAGATTTGTGTGTACGATTGTAATACGATTTGTCTCTGCCAGTGTAAACTTAAACATATTTACACTTAAATCACAACTACAGTAGCCAATTGTACACTGCATATACAAACCCGATTCCAAAAAAGTTGGGACACTGTACAAATTGTGAATAAAAACAGAATGCAATGATGTGGAAGTTTCAAATTTCAATATTGTATTCAGAATACAACATAGATGACATATCAAATGTTTAAACTGAGAAAATGTATCATTTTAAGGGAAAAATAAGTTGATTTTAAATTTCATGGCATCAACACATCTCAAAAAAGTTGGGACAAGGCCATGTTTACCACTGTGTGGCATCCCCTCTTCTTTTTATAACAGTCTGCAAACGTCTGGGGACTGAGGAGACAAGTTGCTCAAGTTTAGGAATAGGAATGTTGTCCCATTCTTGTCTAATACAGGCTTCTAGTTGCTCAACTGTCTTAGGTCTTCTTTGTCGCATCTTCCTCTTTATGATGCGCCAAATGTTTTCTATGGGTGAAAGATCTGGACTGCAGGCTGGCCATTTCAGTACCCGGATCCTTCTTCTACACAGCCATGATGTTGTAATTGATGCAGTATGTGGTCTGGCATTGTCATGTTGGAAAATGCAAGGTCTTCCCTGAAAGAGACGACGTCTGGATGGGAGCATATGTTGTTCTAGAACTTGGATATACCTTTCAGCATTGATCGTGCCTTTCCAGATGTGTAAGCTGCCCATGCCACACGCACTCATGCAACCCCATACCATCAGAGATGCAGGCTTCTGAACAGAGCGCTGATAACAACTTGGGTTGTCTTTGTCCTCTTTAGTCCGGATGACATGGCGTCCCAGTTTTCCAAAAAGAACTTCAAATTTTGATTCGTCTGACCACAGAACAGTTTTCCACTTTGCCACAGTCCATTTTAAATGAGCCTTGGCCCAGAGAAAGCACCTGCGCTTCTGGATCATGTTAAGATATGGCTTCTTTTTTGACCTATAGAGTTTTAGCCGGCAACAGCGAATCGCACGGTGGATTGTGTTCACCGACAATGTTTTCTGGAAGTATTCCTGAGCCCATGTTGTGATTTCCATTACAGTAGCATTCCTGTATGTGTTGCAGTGCCGTCTAAGGGCCCGAAGATCATGGGCATCCAGTATGGTTTTCCGGCCTTGACCCTTACGCACAGAGATTGTTCCAGATTCTCCGAATCTTTGGATGATATTATGCACTGTAGATGATGATAACTTAAAACTCTTTGCAATTTTTCTCTGAGAAACTCCTTTCTGATATTGCTGCACTATTTTTCACCGCAGCATTGGGGGAATTGGTGATCCTCTGCCCATCTTGACTTCTGAGAGACACTGCCACTCTGAGAGGCTCTTTTCATACCCAATCATGTTGCCAATTGACCTAATAAGTTGCAAATTGGTCCTCCAGCTGTTCCTTATATGTACATATAACTTTTCCGGCCTCTTATTGCTACCTGTCCCAACTTTTTTGGAATGTGTATCTCTCATGAAATCCAAAATGAGCCAATATTTGGCATGACATTTCAAAATGTCTCACTTTCAACATTTGATATGTTATCTATATTCTATTGTGAATAAAATATAAGTTTATGAGATTTGTAAATTATTGCATTCCTTTTTTATTCACAATTTGTACAGTGTCCCAACTTTTTTGGAATCAGGTTTGTATTTAAAAATGGGCTTTTAATGCATTAGTCATACATTTTAACACTTTCTGAAAGTAATATACAATAAAGTACTGAAGTGAATTCAAAGCATGAATAACTAAACTTAAAAATTATACTCAAATTTAACTTTAAATATACTAAAACTAAATATACTTTCAGTGCATTGTTACAATGACAATTTTGAGCATACAGTTTAAAATTACTTTAAAATATATTTTAGTATATGTTCAAATAAGTACACTTTAAAAAGTACACAGAACTTTCATTTTAAGTATATTTTTCTAAAATATATATTTTTAGAAAATATACTAAAATACAATTATTTTAAAGTGTGTTAAAAGTTGTATTGTGAAAATATGATGCTAATATACTTTTTATATATTTAAAGATGGTACAATTTTTTGTTAGTATATTTACAATATATTTGAAATACAATAAAGTATACTTTTTTTTTCACCAGGGTGCAGTAGGAGTTGCAGGAATCCACACCTGCAGTGAGAAGGGATACAGAGGTGGGCAGTGTTGTATTTTCCTCTTTATTTTTGTTGTATGAGGCATGCATTGAGTGTTCAAAGTCTTCTGCGCAAATGGCACAGGGTGACATCCGTTCCCTCTATAAAATAAGTCTACAACACAAGGTTGAATACTACGAGTTAAAAAAACAAAAATTGAGGGGACAAATAGAACTTCAAGCTTTAATAAAGAAAAAGGTTGCACTACAGATAGTTGCTTCAAAAGGAACTTCAGAGTAAGTACTAATGCACTTTCACACAGAACACTATTGTTGACCTTGCATAACTATGTCTATTTATATTTTTTTGCAGGCAAAACATAACAGATGGCTGGTATTTTTTTCAAAGAAAACCAAATAAATGGCACGAATGGCACGACAGACAGCACTTTTCACTAAGTTCTCCGCGTCTCCATCAGTATAAAGGAATGTGCCGCTCGCAAAGAATCGCAACGCAATGCACACAGTTTGTGCTGTTGTTAACACAACAGTCGAGCTTTTAATGTGAGGTTCCAACAAATAAGGTAAATTACACCCTCACGAGAAAAACGATATCTCTCCAAAAGTATACTGTCGCGCTGTGCTAAAGGATCCTGCCTAACCCGTAACGCGATTAATTCTAAAAGCTCCGTGAATTATCCTCCCACCTTCCGCTACAGGTTGCTCTCGCAAAAACGGGCAGGACATGGTTGCGACAGACTTCCCGTATCACCTCCGCTTATGAAGGCTTATCGAATCTTGTTTACATTAAATAAGCCTGCTCCCGAGCAGGTTTAAGTTTACGGACCTGTTGCTATGACAGCAAGTCCAGGATGAGCGACATACGAAAAACGAGCCCCAGCACTCCACTACCAGAGGAGGCCACAGAAGTGAGACCTTCGACAAGTTTTGCCACTCTGATCCCAATTCCTGAGTAAAAACACTAGGGCCAAACTACCAACATATAACATCACCAGCAAATAACATCTTGATTATGTGAATTCAAGGAAAAACAAGAAAAATGACCTGAAAAGTGTCCTAGCTGCAAGCAACTGTATGGAGATCAAACGATCCAGGCAATGGATTAAATATGCAACATGTGATGCATGGTATCATGAGTCTTGTTCTGAGGAGCATGGTATCTTGGATGATGACTATTTCTGCTGTGAACAGTGTTTCTGTAGATGTAAATGTAGATGCAGAACAAAAAAGTTTTAAAATATAGGCCTTGTTACATTTAAAGTTCAATTTCAAGTTCACAAAGGCTCATTTACAGTTGAATTTCCACATTCAGTTTTTAGTTATTTATGTTATATATGTGTTATAGTCAGTTTTATATTTTGGTCATTTTCATTTATATTCTATTAAAATATTGCAAATTTAACGTCAACACACGTTCAATCAGTTGTTTTGCATTTTACTCATTGAGTGAACATAAATATTGCCCTTATTTTACATTTGTTGAATATAATTTAATTGTTTTTAAATATAAGTGAATTATGTGTCTTAATGAACAATAAGATTTAAAAATTTCTAATTAAAGCTGCAGTCCGTAACCTTTTTTGGTTAAAAATTATCCCAAATCCATTTGAGCAAGTACATAACCAACCAGTATTTAAAACGATCTGCTTACATTAGCCAGATTCACAACAGTAAGCTTGTAATAATGTGTTATAATTTGAGTGGTACTGGTAGCTTTCCGTGGGAAATACGAGCTTCTGCCGTTCGTCTTTGCATCCACCATGTTCGTCTGTATACATAAAGGAGTCCGGTCTAGTAGGCTTTATCACGTGTGTGGATGCTGTAGGTGGCGGATCGTTTGTGGCCTCTTCTTACAGCAGCTGGAATGTAATTAAACTTGTCATTTTTATGGTGGCAATTGTAATCCATATTGTAATCAAGAAAGTTAAAAAACGACAATCATCGACAACTAGTGCGTTGATAGACAACCCACACACATACACCTCAAAAGATTAGATTATTCTGTGCTGAGGAGCTGATGCACAACCCACGTAAAGATAACTCCGTAAATAACTGCAATTTCAGGGTTCAAACAGAGATGGCAACAAAGAGATAAAACTTACGGACTGCAGCTTCAAGATGCAGAATTATTGTATGATAAATTAAGGATGGCCCACTTTACCTGAAAAGAAATTTATCTGGTAAATATTTATTGGTATATACACCTTGCAAATAACATGAACTGTATCAAATTGAAATATTATAGCTGTACCTTAAAGTTAACAAAAGTAATAAAGAAAATAAAATAAATTCAGACTTTAACCTAATACACAAGTCTCCATTTAAAAAAAAAAAAAAAAACGAAAATAATTTTTAGGATTAATAAGTTTAAATCAAATTTATTTAATAAAAATCACCACTCAAATAAAACTGAGTTGTACAAACATTTAATTGTACATAGGTTATCAACTTTTGTTTAAAATAGAATTAAGTTTCTACTCCTGTTTGTTGTGAAATAGTATATAGCTTATAAAATTTAACCTAAACAATGGTTGTAAACGATACAGTAAAACAATGAATATGTACAGTGCATATATTTATCAAAATGCTCCTCATTCAGTTGAAATATCATTTCTTGTTATCAAGCTATGGACATAGAATATCTTTCCTGAGGTAAATATGAGGTGACACAGCTGTTTTAGACATCTTTCTGCAGTTGAAATACTGAACAGCGGTTGAAATTACATGAGACATGATCAATTTTAGTAAGTTGCACTCTATCTGATGTTCATTCATGTTTATTTTGTGCCACAACTAGTAGCCTACTAAAGAGGAGATGAGATGATCGATTCATGTGTGCTTGATCCACGTTGCAGCTGATGCGGCGAGTGATCTGTCACGCTGTAAAGAGCTCCAAGAATATTTATTCTTTGAATTCCATAAACAAAAAACAACCCAACAACAAAGGCACAATAAGTTGAGAATTTGTTTCATATCAAAATTAAAACAGCCTAAAAGATCGATCTAGAGCAGTGGTTCTCAAACCTGTCCTGGAGTACCACCAGCCCTGCACATTTTGTATGTCTCCCTATATGTGACACACCCATTTCAGGTCTTGCAGTCTGTTACGAACTGCTCCAAAACTCAAAAGGTTGGAGATCCAAACGCAGCTTTTATTAAAGGGACAATCCAGACACATAGTCCAATGTACAGGCAACAGGTCAAAACACAGACAGGCAGTCCAAACACACAAGGCTGAGAACAAAGGCAAACAGGTAATCCAAAGGCAGGCAAAGAGTCCAAAAAACAAGATACATGAAACCAGCGAAATGCTTAGAGATGCAAAGCAACAACATACAAAACCTCACAATGAGAGACAGAGTAAAACAGGCTTATATAGACAGGGCTAATGAGGTTAATGACAAACACCTGAAAACCATCATGCAGTGGGTTGACGGTGTGGCAATAGTTCAGCATGGAGTGCCCTCTGGTGGCAATCACGGGCACTCTAGCTGGTGACTGTGACAGTGACCAATTCACATTGTCAATGTTTAAATTTTGGCCTTTACATGATAATAGATATTAATAGATAATAGATAGTAGATAATAGATAGTCAAATTGTAGTCAACGTTTCAGATAAACAAAACAGCTGTTTCCATTCATATTTTTTTAGTTACAGATGCAAGTGTCTTGCAGAGTTTAGCTTCAACTTGCCCCAAAACACCTGCCTGAATGTTTTAGTAATCCTGACAACCTTGATTTGTAGGTTCTGGTGTGTTTGGACTTGAAGCTAAACTCTACAGGACAAAGGCCCTCAGATATGGTTGTCACTCACAGAACTTTGCAGTCTTCATACCCACATATAATTTTTATAACATGATGTTGCTTTCAGACATTGTAATGCCATCACTTATGTGATAACCATGTTTTACAAATAACTAACACTTAAAACACTTAAACACATTACACAAATACACCTTTTACTATTTTATAAGATGTATGATGTTAAGACAGTATGTTGGTGCTAATTCCCAGCCACCATTGAGGATGGCCATATAAGTGCACAGTGGTTACTGTAACTCTTTCTTCTGGACCAAGCTCCAGATATAAGCACTTTAACCTTCTTTCACACATGAAAAAATAAGTATTTTATCAAGACAAAGACACAAATAGAAAAATGTGTGGTGATGTTTTAATTATATCTTTAGCCTGATAATAATTGTAACATGCTTTGTTATGGCTACAATGCTGCAGGGCAGCTCCTAGAAAAAAAAAAAATCTCTCTCTTTGTCTCTATAGTTCTGTCTTTTCCTGTCCCACCCCCCACTCTGTCTCTGCAGTTAGCCAGGACGTCTTGTGCAATGAGTGGGAAAGCAGCCCAGATTTAACAGTTGCGGTCCAGTGAAACCACTTCATTTCAGGACCTGGCGCTCCCATCTGCCTCCCTCTTATCCTGGAATTTGTCTCTCTGCCTCAGACAGAGCCACAATTTTTATAAAACATACCATGCATCAAGATCAGAGCGCTGTAATCCCTCAGAAGCTCTCTGTTTCTCTGACATTTCAGAGTAGCTCATGGCGCTGCACCTTATGTGCACCACAGGAAAACTAGTATGATTTATCAAGAGGGAGGGATGAACTCTGACTGTCCAGGTCCTGTACACCAACAAACAAGGGCAGGCCTTATCTCTGTGCCCAGGTGAAGGCATCAAGGTTTAGGGCATTGGGGTCAAAGATATCCACCAGGAACCTGGGCCTAAAGACTTGATAAGCTCAATGGCTCCAACTAAGATACACTTTCAAACAACAATAGCTCATTAATCACTGTTAGGTCTCCCAGCTTGTTTCCAAAGGAGCGTAACTGTACACAGTTCCATGGGAAAGAGCTGTGCTTCACACAGCACTTTAACAGAGACATTATTAAGAAGCAGGCTCAGAGAGTGAGGTTGTGGCAGTCTTGATTTTGTGTGTTATTGGTTCTATTGTCTAGATGGCATACAAATATGCATATACAACAAAACAAAAGGTTAAACGCTAATTTAACAAGCTAGAATTAAAACCCAATTTTAGAACAGTGCATAGCATCACTCGGCCAGCTATGCCAAAACACTCATTTATAAACTTCAATATTTCATTCAAAATAATCACAAAATGCAATAGCACAATGTGCTGTCAACATAAAAATAAATAAACTATATGTCTACTTGTTCCTTACAATATGCTGCTATAAATCCTTTTCATTTTTCTTTCATTTGGCTAGCTGTAGTTTCCATGCTGAAATAGACTACAATGGCACTTGGTGACATTTTGAAAAGCTGTGCATAGATTAACTCTATATTTATTTTCTCTATTTTAGGTATTTTATTTTATGGTCTATTGGTGAAGTAGCATTGATCACTTTTGAGGAGGGAATACCTTTTATCATTAGCATAGAATATACCCTTTGGGGTGATATTTTATTCATCAGTGTCATGATAATCCTGTCAGATATTATTTTGCAATAATGATAAACTGACTGTATACGCTATCCCTCACATAAATGCATGCACATATTTGTATATTGATAGTAATACTGATTTACTCAACAGCACATTGGTTGATGCAAGGTTTGCAGAAATTGTCTTCATATCATGGTTGATATTAGCATTTTGATATGTAAGCATTAGTTATGGGGAATCAAATATCTAATTTTAGTAATATTAACAACAGTCAGCAAGACTGTTATTTGTCATTTTGATAGCAATAACTTGAACATCAGCATGTCACAGGAATACTAATCACTAAAGGTTATTTAGCCTATTTTCATGTCACATAAACATAAGTCAATCTATCTGATGCTACAGTTTGGACTGAACTGAATTTGTAGATGCACTTCAACTGGACAACACAACTGGAAAATATTCATCAATATGCAATATGAGATCTCTATACCTCAACAAATACAATTTTTTGGTAGCTTTTGCAGGGTATTTTTCCCCTCACCGTATTTTAGAAGAGTTCATACATTTTGATTTGTCTTTTTATTGTTCTTCAGAAAGAAAGACAAATGTGACCTGGTCTTATAATTTTGGCAACACAAGCTAATTTTTTGGCCAGAGGTTAAAGATTATGACTTTCCAGTGCAGTCTGTGGCTTGCATTCATTAAAGTCAGTCTTGTAGACAAGAGGGGCTAAAGCTACACTGTATAGATTTCATTCTATTCTGTATTGCAAAACAGGAGCAGCGGATTGACTACTGCACTGCAGCAATGCGTGACCAGGGAGAGTTTTGTTTTAACTTAATGAATATTACATGAATTGGAACTAATTCCCAAAAGGCAGGCCAATAACATCCCAATGCTGCGTAGAACACGGAGAAGTGCTGGAGGTCTATTGTCGCCCAATTCTCTGAAATGTGGATTGGGATCAGTGGCATGCAGTGTTGTTGTGAAAAGTGTTGTGATCTGTATTTTAAATGTAGGTAGGTGAATTCTCATCCACTATGGGGCTCTAGTATGAAGCATGACAGGAGACAGAGAGCAATTCAACTCTTTATATAAAGTATCTGAATGTTCACAATCATTGGCATCATCCAATTTGTGCTGAATATTACAACTTGCTACTGACATGTTATACATAAACCAACGTGGGGGGGGGGGGGGGGTGGATTAACAGCAGCAAGCATATGCATGTGAATCATCATATAAAGCTTGCATATTATAACTCATCACTCAGTCAACTGTTGAAAAAAGTTCATGGATTCAGTTCACAGCTCAGAAAAGTTGCACTGTAACAAATTTCTGTAGTTGTCACAGCATTATTACTATAAAATTAACAAATTCTTACTGTGGAACAGCAGGTTGCCGTAGACCTGCAAAGCATCATGGTCAAAATTCAATTGTGGTTCAATTCTAAATGTTAAAAAAAAAGAAGTTTATTCAAGTGTTCTATTAGTATACTTCTTTTAAACTAAAAATAAGAAAGTATACTTTCAGTACTTTTTATATACTTCTCAGATATATACGTTGTACTTCTCAGAAATATACATAAAATATAGAATAAATATAAAATAAAGTATACTTGACTTATACTGATAGAAAAGTCTAAGTATATTTGGCCTATACTTGTACTCAATCTTTTGATCGAGATATACTTAAAAGTATAATTAAGTATTCAAAGTATACTTGGCTTGTAATTGTGTTTAATCTTTTGATTGAGTAGCCTATTAAATATACTTTTTTTTTTTTTTTACATAGTTTTACATACAGTCTTATTAAATTTACATTGTTTGAAAATATTGATATAAAACAGATATGTTCCTAATTCTGCGTATCTGAATTTTTGTGTAGGCTAGTCCACTGGTAGGAATTTACACAGTACATAGGAATTCACTTCAAATCTACTTTACTCTTTACCCACCATTGACAGAATTTTCCAGCTATCCATGCTTTCACTGTTATACAGTAGGGGGCGCTGTGACATCTAGTACAGAATCTCCGGATCAAAATACAGGAGAAGAAGAAGCTAAAACAAGTGATAGAAGATTGCTCACGCAAATGTAAAATAACGCGATCATCAAACATTAAACAGCATGTAAATCAAAACTGCCTAATGTTACCAAATGAAATGTCGAACCTATGAAGATGAAACTAAAGTGAAGCTTTGGGGGTGTTGATGGACTTGATTTACTCCATCTGTGTTTTGAGTCTTTGACAAAAATACAATTTTCTCAACTTTTTGTTTAAAATGTTGAGAAAATGTCTTTGACAAGTCTTTGTCAAAAATGCGATTTTCTCAACTTTTTGTTTAAAATGTTGCCTTTCTTTATGAAACTTACGCACATTCAAGTGTTGATAAAAAAGGATGCATGAAGCTATAATAAAATGTTTTTAAAATTAGTTAAAGTACAGTTAAATATATAGTTCAAGTATAACAAATTAATATCTACATTTGAACATAGTAGTATACTGAAAGTGCAAAAATAGTATATAAATAGTAAACTATAAGTATAACGTTATGTTACGAATGGGGGTTTCGCTTAGAAGCCTATCACCTTCGAGTTCTTACAAAACAAGCTAATGGCAATGAAATGCCATGGGTTTGCGAAATTTGCATAGCGTAGCTCCGCCCCACCCTGTGGGTATATAAGAAAGGACGCTGGCAATCTCGCATTACCGTTCCAGCGGTACAGCGGAAGTGGCAGGGGGACGTAACATCTCCGTTCCCTCCTCAGGGAACGAGGATTACATATGTAACCGAGACGTTCCCTTTCGTTCAGTCACTCCGAGTTACGTCAGTGACTGACGAATGGGGGTCCAATCTAATCACGCCACTCGGCTGTCTTCCAGTGCCCTGCGCAAGTGTGAGCTCCCTGTCGTGAGACTAGCACGGATGAAGGACTCCACTTAACACAGGAATACCAAGGTACACTGGGAAGCATATCCCACGTGGAGAAATGCAACACAATGCCTGCCCAAAGGGAGGACTTAAGAATACACATATGACCCACGTATGGGCTGCATATGGAGCACTCTGGGGTATCCAGCCGAAGGTGGAATATTTCAACCCCAGGGGTGGCAAGGGGCTTGCCAAGGGAAAGACACCTGCTCGGAGAGGCTTACAGTGGAACTACACATGTGGGGGTTGCCCAGTGGGGGAACCATGCACATGGAGGCACCTAGCCTAACACGAGGGCTGACCAACCGGGCATGCACTCTGGTGTCGGCATCAACAATGCTGAAGGAACTCAGGGCTTCAGGAGAAACTCACCTGAGGAAATATCGCATGTATCCAGTCCATGGAGTGGAATGGCGAGCAAGCGAAGACACCGAGCCGGTCCTGGTTACTGGCTACTGGAAGCGAGTACACGGGAGGACACTGGCTCCACTCGGAGATTATAAAATCCTGGTGGAGTGTGCCCTCACCCCTAGGGGGCATGGACGACCCTGCATCTGGTAAGCCAAGACAATGGCGTCCACTATCCAGTGCGACAACCTTTGCTTGGAGAGAGCCTTTCCCTTCAGCTTCCCACCATAACAGACAAAGAGCTGGTCAGAGGTCCTGAAACACTGCGTTCTGTCTACGTAAGCATGGAGGGCGTGTACTGGACAGAGCAGTGCCAAGGATGGGTCTGCCTCCTCCAAAGGCAGCGCTTGCAGGTTCACCACCTGATCCCTGAAAGGAGTGGTGGGAACCTTGGGCACTTATCCAAGCCAGGGTCTCAGGATCATGTGAGAATTAGCCGGCCCAAATATAGGCCTGTCTCGTGGACAAGGCCCTAGCGGAAGTGATGGTAGCCACCACCTTTGGTGGTAGGGCACTCAAACCTGCCGCGTCCCGTCGAGGACCCACACGTGTAGGTTCAAAAGATCGGGTGCCAAGGGGTGCCCCGTCTCTGAGAAAAGAGGTCCTTCCTCAAAGGAATCGACAAGGGAGGGGCTGTCGCAAGGAGTATGTGTTCGGAGAACCAGGTCCGGCCGGGCCAATATGGGGCGGACCTGCTCCTTGTCCTCTCTGATCTGGGGAGGACAGGCTCACTGGGGGAAACGCATACTTGCGGAGGCCCCGCGGCCAGCTGTGCCCTAGTGCATCCGTGCCGAGGGTCCCCTCGGTCAGGGAGTAAAACAAGCGGCAATGGGAAGAGTCGTGGGAGGCAAACAGATCTACCTGTGCATCGCCGAACTGTTCCCAAAACAGCTGAACCTTCTGGGGATGGAGTCTCCATTCTCCAGGAAGTGGCTGAAACCGTGAGAGCTCGTCGGCTGCACAATTCAGGTCTCCCGGGATGTGAATGGCACGAAGACCCGGAGCGTGCCTGACTGCCATGCCCATCTCGGGACTCGATCGCGAAGCCAGTGCTGAAGCGGTCTCATATGAAGCAATCCGAGTGGCGTGACCACGGCTGCAGATGCCATATGCCCCAGGAGCCTCTGAAATTGTTTCAGTGGAACCGCACTCTTGCTCTCGATTTGGCGAAGCTGCGCGTACATGACGACCGAGTCAATTTCCATACCGAGAAAAGAGATCCTCTGCACGGGGGAGAGTTTGCTCTTTTCCCAGTTGACCCGAAGGTCCAGACGGGCAAGGTGCTGGAGCACCAGGTCCCTGTGTTCGCACACCTGATCTCGAGAGTGACTTAGAATCAGCCAGTCGTCGAGATAGTTCAGGATGCGAACCCCATGTTGCCTGAGTGGCACAAGGTCTGCCTCGACGACTTTCGTGAAGACGCGAGGGGACAAGGCTAACCCGAATGGGAGAACCGTGTACTGGTATGACTACCCCTCGAAAGCAAACCGTAGAAATGGTCTGTGTCGAGGAAGAATGGAGACATGAAAGTACGTGTCCTTCAGGTCGATCGCTGCAAACCAATCTGCTGGACGAACACATTCGAAAAGGCGTTTGGCTGTCAACATCTTGAACGGAAGCCTGTGAAGGGATCGGTTCAAGACGCGCAGGTCCAGGATTGGCCGTAACCCACCGGTTTTCTTGGGTACAATGAAGTAGGGGCTGTAGAAGCCGGACTTCATTTCGGCTGGAGGGACAGTCTCGATCGCACCCTTCGCCAGCAAGGTAGCGACCTCCGCACGCATGACCGGGGCATAGCTACCTACCATGGTAAAGCGGACTCCCGAAAGTGGACTCCTCGAAAGGGCCCTTGGGCGGCGCACACTGCCATCCGCGGACTCTGGGGGCTCAGAGATGGGGACATGAGTTCTTTCTTGGTACTGCTAACCCAAAGGATTCTCCCCCGGCCCTTCACCGGGGGAAGGAGTGGCCCTGCTACCATCTCCTAGAAAGAACTGGAACCCATCTCTGAGTTGTCCGCGTCAGGAGCGCCGCTTTGCCTGGCGTTTGGCAGGCTGCGGGGCTGGAGCGGACTGGGGAGCCTTCCTGCGACCACCTCCATGGTGCGGCCCGGGTGAAGGCTGCTGCTGGGGCCGGGCGGGAGGGGTGGGAGCCACAGGGGGCGCCCTTGGCGGCGAGCAGGCTGAGGCGACTGAGTCGGTGGCTGGGTGGCAGCAGCTGGCCACCGGGGCAGTACATGTTTAATGGCCTCAGTCTGCTTCTGGGCGGCCGAGAACTGTTGGGCGAAGACCTCGACCGCACCACCGAAGAGGCCAGCCTGGCATATGGGAGAGTTGAGGAACCGGGTTCGCTCAGCCTTTCTCACATCGACCAGGTTAAGCCACAGGTGTCTCTCCTGGACCACAGCTGTGGACATCACCTGACCCAGGGAGCGTGCGGTCACCTTTGTCGCCCGGAGGGTGAGGTCGGTGGCGGCACACAGCTCATCCCTGAGCCCTGGGTTGGCTCTACCCTCGTGCATGTGCAAAGAGGCGGCGGCCTGCCCCGCAGCTCTGTAGGACTTCGCCACCAAAGTAGACGAGAGCCTACAGGCTTTGGAGGGGTGCTTAGGATCACCACGCCACGTTGAAAGACTCTGTGGACACAGTTGCATCGCAACAGAGTGTTCAACATGGGAGGACCCCAGTGTACCCTTTGGCCGCGGCTCCATCGAGGGCAGAGAAGGCGAAGGAGGCCACTGAACGGTCGCGGGAAGACAACGGGGACTTCCAGGACTGCGTGACCTTCTCATGCACCTCAGGAAAGGAAGGCATTGGGGGCGGGACCTGACGGCTGTCAGGGTGCGCCGCCCCAAAAACCAGTCGCCCAACCGCGAGCGCTCGTGACAGGGCGGAGGGTTTCACACCAGCCCGAGGCTCGTTGCTGCCCGAGATAACATGGCTGTCAGCTCTGGGTCGGACTCGGGCAATGCTGGCACACCTGAAGGTGGCAGCACAGCCGAATCTTCATCCCCAGAGGACTCTAGCCCACCCTGAGATGCGGTGATCGACATCTCGTCGCCATCTGGAGTGCCGAACGAAACACGCGGGGCGTCAACAGACTGTCCCGCTGCTTCAGTCCTACCACTCGCGGGTAGCGATGTGCAAGGGGGGGGTGTGGCCCGAGGAATGATCGTCGGGGCTTTATTCCACACCGTATCCCTCAGGTCACCCTGGCCACCAGCCAAAGTACCATCTCTCGTGGAGACGGTAGATTGGGGTGTGGCAGAGGGGACTCTCTCTCCTTTACAGAGGTCAATGAGTCTCGACTGCAACATCGCGATGGTCATGTTCCCGCCGTGAGAACATGACTCATCCACAAACGCTGCTTGAGCGTGCTGTAAGCCCAAACACGTCAAGCAGTGACTGTGCCCATCAGACGGCAACAGAGATCGACCGCACCCAGAAGTGCACGGGTGAGACATCTTTAAAAAGACGTGCCACGCGCAAGCTCTTTTTGTGAGAGGAAAGCTCTGCAGAAGTGTTGAAGCGCCCAGGGAAACACACACACAGCTGTTGCAGATCACTGCACAGATCAGCAGGAACGCGCCGTCACACCAACACTGGAGAACCGCTCGTCTCGAAGAACTGAAGAGAGAACTCAGAATTCAGGCTTGCAGGAGTGAAGAGATGCTCTTGGCTCCAATGCAGAAACATAATGTGAGATTGCCAGCGTCCTTCCTTATATACCCACAGGATGGGGCGGAGCTACGCTATGCAAATTCCGCAGACCCATGGCATTTCATTGCCATTGGCTTGTTTTGTAAGAACTCGAAGGTGATAGGCTTCTAAGCGAAACCCCCATTCGTCAGTCACTGACGTAACTCGGAGTGACTGAACGAAAGGGAACTAGTAGTTTACTGAGAGTATACTTCAAAGTGTACTTTCATAAACAAAAAAATGTACTACTTGTATTAAAATAGTAAACTACTAGTATACTTATAAGTTCACTTGTAGTACAGATGCATTACAAATGAGTCCCAAGCAGTATTGAAATAGTACACTTACAAGTTTACTACTAGTACACATTGATATTAGCATACTTACTACATAAAGAATACTTAAAAATATACTTGAACATTACTTAAGTATACTTCATAAAATTAACTTGAAGTATACTTCTTTTTCGTAAGGGTGAACATGTCTTTACTGCTCAATTCCAAGTGCAGAATTCCTTTTTGCAATTTGCTCAATATACATCTGATCCTATAATATACTGGTTGAGGCAGGTAATGGTCTGTGAAGTGTCCTTTGCCATATTCCTCATACAGTGTAAAATTTCAACTTTTTAAAAAATTTCAGTTGCTGCATTCAGTTAAATTATTTTAATGAATTAATGTAAAAACATAAATTGTGATAAAAATAAATATTTTTTTTTTGCAGTGTATAGGTTGTAGTTTGCAGTCCTGTGTTGGTATAGTCTGTATTGACTGAAATGCTGCAGGCAGTTGTCAGTGAAGTCCCTCACTGCCAGACTGGTTCTGTATATGCTGTTGTCGCTTAACTAACTAACTAACTAACTAACTATTTATTTATTTATTAATGCATGCATGCATGCTTGTTTCAAGTCTTTCATTTTTCATTGTAATACTAAAAAATGCAATGAAATATGGACTGAGATATTGTTTCAGAAGGGAGGTGCTAGAGATGTCTTCTAACTGAAAATCCAGATCATCTCACGGGGCTGATATTTTCTCATTTTCCAAGCTAACTCCATGCGCCATGTCTGCTTGAGCAGGTCTAGCCACTCCACTAACTGTAAATATATGTTTCAAGATCGGTATTGACCCTGATAATAATGAAAAATGATTGCACAAGTGATTTTGTTTCTTTATCAACATAAAGTAATACAAAGTGAAGGGCACTAGTCTATTGGGAGAGTTCCACTGCAGATGTGGACAATGTCAGGGCTGAATACAGATTAGGGCTTGTCCTTAGCTCCCTGGGGGGCTAACACAGGACTGGCTGCCAAGTACAGTATATTACAGTAACTTGCCATGGTATACTCCCTGGTCTATTAACCCCTATGCACTTCTCTGGAACCCTGTGCTCAATGCATTCAGCTACATGGCCATGCTCAATCCTGTCTCATCTCTCAGAGGCAAGATGATAAACTGCCTCTCCATCAGGGTGGAGAGGGACAGAGTGAAAAGTGGAGAGGTAGTAGGATAGTGCTAGTTTTAATAATGCCTCCCTGTGACCGTAACACTCTGTAAGGGCACTGGTGCGGTTGAGTTACTACACCATTTGTGGGGGAAAAATTCAAACCCCTGTTGAATTAAGGGGTTTGATGCAGTCTTGAATCAAGATGTTTAACCTACAACTTTGTATGTATGTAATTAATCTGTTGCATGTTAAAAATATGCTCTGTGAGTAATTTTCTATTGTATCAACATAGTGTACTGTGCCTATGCACTTGCAAAATTGATAAAACTGACATCTTTAATTTGTGCCACTTATCTCTAGAGGTTTTTGGTGCATTGAATACTGTATGAATGAATACTTTATACTGTATTCTATTGTACGGAACGTGAAAACAGAGACACCAGCCACCATAGTAAAATGCCTGACATCACAGCAAATTTAAAATAGCTGGATAATGCTAATCAGAAATAGAAAATAGAAATAGAAAAAGATTGTTATTCACGTCAGCACTAATGATGTCCGACTTCGTCAGTCAGAGATCACTAAAATCACTGTAATACGCTCTGGCCCCCTCCCTGTTCGCCAGGGTGACGAGATACGTAGCAGACTGTCATCACTCAATGGCTGGCTGTCTAAGTGGTGTCTGCAGAATAACATAGGGTTCATAGACAATTGGAAACGTTTTTGAAACAGACCTTCTCTCTAGTAATATGGCACATTGTCTTAGAGTTGAAACTTGACTGGGGCTCAGGGCTGTGTTTCCCAAAAGCATTGTAAGCCTAAGTTGATCGTAGAACAATTGCCACCAATGGTCTCTACGACCAACTTAGACTTGCGATGATTTTGGGAAACGCAGCCCAGGTCGGTAAGCAGACAGACTGGTTAAATTGTCCGTCTGCTAGCCGCTTCACGTCACATAAGTAAGATAAATCCCAACACATAGAGACTCTTTCACCTAGATATCATCATATAAAGACTGTGTCTGTTCCCTGAACTAGGAAATACAAAAAACTCCCAAACCCACTAGGGTAAAAATGTAATTGATGTTCAACAAATAAAAAAACAGATATAATACAGATGAAGAAATGATAAAGCGTAGTTTGCTGAATATTAGATACCTTTCTACAAAAGCACTTTTTGTAAATGATATGATCACAGATCATAAACTAGATGTGCTGTGTTTGACAGAAACCTGGCTAAAACCGACGTTTACATTGCTTTAAATGAGTCTACCCCCAAAGATTACTGTTATAAACATGAGCCTCGTCTGAAAGGCAAAGGGGGAGGTGTTGCTGTATATTTATAGTTATTCCAGTATTACTCAGAGGTCTAGTTTCAAGTATAATTCTTTTGAAGTGATGGTCCTTTATGTAACGCTATCTAGTGTAAGTGATAAATCCCATTTGACATTTGTACTGGCTACTGTATACACAATTACGAAAGACACTGGTTTGTTTACAGTAGTAATGGTGTAGGGGTAAGGCGTGTGGCATGACGTTTTGACACAAATTGATCGGAGGTTTAAATCCACCTTTTGCCGAACTCGCTCTACTCCCTTTTCCCATCACATATTAGATCGGAAAGGCATTTATTTTCAATAAAAATGAAGAAAATATTCGAAAAGTGGATATAAAAAGTCTAACGTGTTTAATAATAAAGAGTTTATAGTATAGAACAAAAAGCAGATAGAATGTAGACTTAGCTTGAAGTAATCTTAATGTCTCTTTTGCAGATGAATAGATCAGAAGCAGACGAAGGGCAGATGACAGATGACAGAAGACGGGTAAGGATTCCAATGAGCAGGTAAGTATCAGGTAGTAAGTCTTTTAGTGTTCGTAAGGATGAGAGCAGACCAGGGAGTGTAGGAGAAATGTCTCTATAGAGGGTATGCATCAACATCACTTTCCCGCTGGAACACGCCCCCTCAGCCAACTCAGGGACTGAGTGGCAGAAGAGCTGCTGCATGAATGGATTTAATAAGGGAAAACGCGTTATCAGTTTAAACTAAAGGTTGGACTCGATATAGTGTTCCTTACAACTTACCAAAGATCCAGTGATCCATGGATATTGACATGCAGCCAGAAATCATGTTTTCCTGACATTTATACGAGCTTGATTTCGATACATAAATATGAACACTGAAGAATACATATCTGAATATATTATAGGCCTATTAATAATTTTTTCATATCGCAAAAAAAAAAAGACAAAAAAAAGACAAAAACTCGAGCGGTGAGTGGATTCTAACTTCAACACCTGTGATTGACCATTGTGTTCTAGAAATCAACAAACATGTCTGTGATTGGCTACATTACTTACCGAAGAGAAAACACGTTGGAAATTTAATAATTTGACGAGCGCAAATACAGATACGCACTGGATCTTTTGCCAACTCTTTTTCACTAATAATATGCTATTATTACGAAGAAAACAGATCCTAGACCAGCAGTTATGGGCAGCTTTTCCCTCTAAAAGCAATCAGTAGCAGAAGCAGCAGCAGGCAGTGGTTTGAGTGAGAAAATTACAAGCTATTTCCATCTCCCTCTGTCCATCCGCAGTCACTCCGGCTGACGGTGATGTCACGTGCATACCCTCTATATCAGGGGTGGACACTTCCAGTTCTGGAGGGCCACTGTCCTGCAGAGTTTAGCTCCAACCCTAATCAAACACACCTGAACCTGCTAATTAATGTCTTCAGGATTACTAGAAGGCTACAGCCAGGTGAGTTTGATCAGGGTTGGAGCTAAACTCTGCAGGACAGTGGCCCTCCAGGACTGGAAGTGCCCACCCCTGCTCTATATAGTGAGTGCTGATAATGAGGTGCAGGTGCAGTGAGTCAGAATTCCGGGGAGAGTGAATGAGTGGGTGGTGCGTGCCGATCTGGAGACGATGGATTGTAATTGGTCTGTGATGGTTGTGACTCCATGACACAAATAGCTGCCACTATTTATAAGTATAAATATCATCTAACTATTATACTTATTGCAAAGAAAATACTGCTATTTTTACATAGTTTAAATAGAATATATCACTATTTTCACTTAGTGTAAATAGCAGATCGCTAAGAAATGCTGCTATTTTCACTTAGTGTAAATATAATCTATTGCTACTTGCACTTTGTGTAAATAGAATCTAGTTTTTAAGTCACTGAAATAAGGCCATAAAACTATATTTTTTAATGACAAAAAAATATATGGATTATCATATGTTACTTCAAATGTTTTCATACGTTATGACGTTATGAAGTGAGTTTGGAATAAAAACATTTATAACAATTATAATATTTGGTGTGTGTTGCTTTTCCAAATTCCAGCGATGTCTGTAAAAAAGGGATGCGCTCAACAAGCTTGTGCACTTGCGCTCATGCTTCACTGATCAACTCGTGAACAGCAGCTATGCAGGAATATTTCATTTGTTTAATCTTCTGTTAATTAGATACATATACTTTATATACTCTATGTCTGCATTATGCTCTCTGTTTGCTCTGTTGTCAGTGTTTCTTTGTCTGGGCACAAACACTGTACTGTACACACTCTGCGTGGTACAGGACCACAGTATGGGGCCTGATACCGATACTACTTTGGGCTGTGGGGGAAACCGGAATACCTGGAGGAAACCCATGCTGACAGGGTGAGAAAATGTGGCTCAGCCAGGGCTGTCAGAACAGTCCACATATCCTGAAGTGCCTGATCTGAGCCAAACAGGATGATTAGTGTCTCCAAACTTCTGCAGACCAGTCCAAAGCCAGGTCAGTATTATGAACATTGACCTCTTCATATACTGTTTTGTCAATCTGAATGCTACAAAAATCAGCAGAGTGGAAGATGTCAGCATTTCAATCTCCTGGCAGGAAGTTAGGCTTAAAGTACTGAAAAGAGAAATTCCTCTCACAATCATTTTTTCCATGTCTCCTTGCTCAAAGAGTGTGTGGACAAATTGAAATGAAATTATCATAAATATGGCATTCAAGAAGAGGCCCCTGTGTGCTCACAGCGTGCATCATGAGAGACAGAGCTGATTATTTGTCAAGTGCAATGAGCATGGCACCACTTATATGTCTTATACATTTTTCTTTTCCTTTTTATTGTGTGTTTCTAAAGACTCAGAATGCCCTTCAATTGATCCCTATGTAGTAGTAGTATTTGTGTTAAAATCTGGTCTTTTTAAACTAGAGAGAGAAAACATCCCCATGCAATTTCTGTGTCTCTTTACTTTGGCATAGTCATCTAAAACACAAATGGAAGTAGTACCATTCTATGATTTGGATCTGGAAATGCACTTGAACTTTTGGACAACTATAAAATAAATAAATGAATAAAAGTTTTCCATAAATAAAAATATTAATACAGAATGCATATGATATAGCATTCTCAGTGGAAGGCATTGTGTAAATGCCATAAATGCACATATTTCATCTGTATTGTGGATCAGCAGGAGTTTGCCCCCTTCAGTAGTTTATCTTGAGCTACTAGATTCTCTTGGTGAGCCAGGTCAGGCCCCAGGGCAGGCCAGCACAGCGTTTCTTCATTAGACTGTGTGCTAACCTTGCAACAATACAGTGACATCCTCGTTTTTCATCAGGCCGCTACAGAGTTGGGCAGAGAGCATGCAACAAAAAAAGAGACAGAGAGAATTGTGTAAGCCAAGTTATTTAACCCATGTCTATGGATCTGAGACAGGTCTTTATTTCTATGTACTCAGAACACTTGAGTATAAAGGAATTTTTTTTTTGAAGCTGTGCCATCAGTACATGCATTGTATGTATACGACAGGTCCAATCCTACTCCCAGAGGGCCATTATTTTGCAGAGTTTAGCTCCATTAAAGACATCTGAACCAGCTAATCATGGTCTTTAAGATTAGTAGAAACTTCCAAGTGTGTTGGGGCAGGTTGGAGATAAAAACTCTACAGGTCATTGGCTGTTCAGGAGCAGGATTGGACACCACTGGTGTACGACCTCAGTAGATTTTTGTAAAATGATCACCCTTAGTTTACCAAATCTACTAGTTCTTCAACCAGCCATGCATTTTATATATGCATTAGAATGTAATGTTTACAAGAACGGAATGGTGATTTGCATGATCAGTTTTCTATTTTCTGTATCACGTCAATGATATCATGTCACCATGTGTGTCAGTTAACCTTGTCAGAGCGCCCTGATTCTAGTTTGTGATTTAAGCAGATTTGCTGCCCTGGGGCCTCATCAGGGGTGTTTCCTCCGAGGAGGCAAGGGAGGCAGTGTGACATTATAATGTGACATTTAAAACTGTAAAAATCACTTGTTTTTATAACACTGTCCAACAGCGCCACCCACAGGTGAAGTTACAGCGAAAGGCACGCCTCCTCTCAGCTCATTGAGTTTTAATAGACCCCCCAAAGCATGTGGCGAGTTTGATGGGGGGTAATTGAGAATGAATAGGGGAAAGGTCATGTGAGAGGAGGCAATGCCTCTATCGCACTATGATTGGATATTATCATTTATGATTGGATATAATTGGTTCATGCGATAAATCCCGTTTCTTTTCATGCGCATCCTCGAACCGACCTGAATGAAGTGATGCCATTAATGGGAAGACTAATTAAAAAGTAAGTAATCAACTCAGCCAATTAGACTTCACTGCTTTATGTCACATCAAAATCAAACTTGAAATGGCCTGAAAACATGTCTGGGTTCTTTTAATGAGCGATCAGCTTGGGGAAATTAAAGGTACATCTTCGGGTCTGTAACCACTGTATACAAGCTTGATGACTGGTGAAAATGAAAAGAAAAGCTGAACATTAGTTCACAAATATATTATTTAAATTGTTACTGCCTTTAGTTATTATTTTTAAATTAATCATTTAATTAAAAATGCATAAAAACATTAACTTGATGAAATATATAGGCCTACTTGGTTGTAATAAAATATAATTGAACAATTTCCAAATCCTTTCTGGAGAGAAAATGCTTTACTTTAGCAAGTGATCTCAGGTTAAAAAAAGCTACATTTAACAACTACACCAATCTGTTTATTATAGTTTAGTGATGGGTCCATAATTACCCCTAAACTCTTTACGTGGTCTTCAAGCTTTAAGGACAGGGAACATAGCTGACCAGCAAAGGTAGGTGACGTGGGAGAACCTACAATCAAAACCTTTGTTCTACTCTCATTTAATTAGAGAAAGTTGTTAGAAAGCCAAAGCTTAATGTCACTGTAACATTCCCGGGTAACGCTTTAGATTACAGCCTGGAAAGTACTGTGTAACTAAAGCGAATTTACAGCATAACTTTCAGTAATTATAGTGTAACTATAAAGTAAGTACGTGTAATTATAAGGGAACAATATGTAATATTTGGGGAATAAAGGGGTAACTATCAGGAAAATTAACAAATGATTTACTGAAAGTATTTTTTAATTAAGGGGTAATTATCCATGTAGTTACAGGGTAAGTGGTGCTTATTTCATGTAGTTACAGGGTAAGTATGAATCTGCGGGCTGTTAATAGTTTCATGTCTACAATAAAAAACACGTACAAAATCTGACATCACTGACATCTGACAGAAAGTGGCACGTTTTATCCCTTTTTTGTTTCTCTTGATTGGCTTCCTCTTCTTATTATTTTGTATTATTATTTATTAAAAGAAAAAGTACATCCAGAGATGATCTCATAATTTTATAATCTTTTCACATCCGACCAACTGTTACCAGCGCGTGTGTGAGTAAAGAAGCTTCAAGCTTTCATGGCGGTCTCGTGCAAGTGGCGACTATCTCTCTGGCGTCTCTTGTCTTCTAGTCTTGTTTGTTTCTCATTGCTATTATCATATATTATGTTATTGTTTGTTTACTGTTGTGAGCATTAATAAAAAAAAATGAAAATGAAAACAGACGGCAGACGGCATCCGACATCCGCGTGACCAGTCAAGTTACGTCAAGTTATGTCAAGCGTGAACTCAACCCTCTCATTCACGCAGATGACTGCTGGTTGGAAGCGATAGTTTACGGTTTAATTTTTAAAAAAAATATTGGTATTTTTCTTACAAACACTTAACGTTTCACTTCAGAAGACATTGATTCATCAATTGGGATCGTATGGATTGCTGTAGTTATTGCTGTATGTGCTGTTTGATGCTTCAACTTTTAGGAACCCAAATGAGTTTTCATTATCAGAGATTATTTATTTTTCTGTGTTCATTTGAAGAAAGAAAGTCGTATACATCTCGGATGGCATGAGGGTAAAAGATGAGTAAACGGTGAGGACATTTCTGCGTGCACTGTATTTTCTTTAAATACATAATATAGCTACAGAATAGCTAGAGACATAGGATTCCTTCTTAAGATTAATCTGTGTCAAGAACGAATAAGAAGAGGAACAAGAGGAGGAGAAGCCAAGCGAGAGAAACGAATAAGTGTTGTAAATCTGTTTTAAATTTTTTTTAAATAAAAACTTTTTTGTTTTTCAAATAAAGATTTCCGAGTGATATCAGATTGTGTACGTGTTTTTATTGTACTTACCCTGTAACTACATGAAACAACAGGGGAATAAGCACCACTTTAATTTACACCCCGTAGATTCATACTTACCCTGTAACTACATGAAACAAGAGGGGAACAAGCATCACTTTAATTTACAGCCCGTAGATTCATACTTACCCTGTAACTACATGAAACAAGAGGGGAACAAGCACCACTTTAATTTACAGCCCGTAGATTCATACTTACCCTGTAACTACATGAAACAAGAGGGGAACAAGCACCACTTTAATTTACAGCCCGTAGATTCATACTTACCCTGTAACTACATGAAACAAGAGGGGAACAAGCATCACTTTAATTTACAGCCTGCAGATTCATACTTACCCTGTAACTACATGAAACAAGAGGGGAACAAGCACCACTTTAATTTACAGCCCGCAGATTCATACTTACCCTGTAACTGCATGGATAATTACCCCTTAATTAAAAAATACTTACAGTATAAATAATTTGTTAATTTTCCTGATAGTTACCCCTTTATTCCCCAAATATTACATATTGTTCCCTTATAACTACACGCACTTACTTTATAGTTACACTATAATTACCGAAAGTTACGCTGTAAATTCGCTTTACTTACGCAGTACTTTCCGTTACCCATTCCTGTACTTTGTCCAGAGAACATGTTTTATCTAAGCTCACAGGAAAATAAAACTGAAGATCATCGGCATAAAAATGGTACGCAATACTATACTTCCGAAAAATAGAGCTTAGTGGAAGCATATACAGAGAGAACAGCACCCCTGAGGAACAGCACATACTAAAGGTACCAATGTGGAACAAGTCTCCCAGATTCACAGCAACTGTCCTGTCCTTTAAATTCGAGGCAAACCACTGAAAGGCTGTACCCTGGACATCAACCAAACACTCCAGATGGTTGAGAAGAATCTCATGGTCAATAGTATCAAAGGCAGTGCTTAGATCTAATAAAACTAGAACAACATGTGAGCCTGAGTCCAACGATAATACTAATATCATTAGTGACCTTAAGCAATGCAGATTCCATGCTGTAACAGGTCCTGAAGCCCAACTGGAATGTCTAAAATATCAAAACTATTCAAATATGAGTAAAGCTGTGAGTAGACCACTTTCTTGGAGATAAAAGGCAGTTTAGAAATAGGTCTATAGTTATATACTGTATGATCCAAACAAGAGATGAAGAATTGCATTTTTGTGTCACACGATGCTTGCAGGCAGACAGGCGAAGACAGATTAATAAAGTTCTCAATGAAGTTTAATGTCAAGTAGACTCAAGCAGGTAAACAGGCATTAGCAACACACAACTTAACGTGAACGTGACCATACAAAGACTAAGTGAACAGCAGGAACTTAAAAACACAATGGTGATAAGATGAGATGAATGACCAACAGCTGTGATGATAGTTAGTGTCCATGGTTACAGATATCAAACAAAGGAACACAGGAACTGAAGAATTACAAACTAAAAGTCCATGAACAAAACTAAACAGAACGCCCCTCGAGGCTTCCCCGGAGGCAGAGCCACAGGATCCACTTGCTCAGGCGCTGATGGAGGTTGCTCGACCTGAGGCTCGAAGTCACGGCACAGCGATTCCAGAGATGGTGAAGGACTGCAAACCTTCAGCAGAGGTGGGGTTGGAGGACTGGCTGAGAAGGTAGGTGATGGAGGCAGATGGAGACTTGGAAGGGTTGAAGGTAATGTATAGTCCATGCAGGTCTCTGTGCTGTTTAGAAACAGCAATGAGGGTTCAGAGGAAACTGAATAGTCACAGTACAAACAGTCTATTGTGGAGAATGAGAAATGGGGTGGGATAGGGTGGGCAATGATACCTCCATATGGAAATCCATCAGCCAGTCTTCAGTTACTAAATTCACCAGTATACCCTCGGCCACCGATGTCGCGGGCTCACACCCCTGGTCAGATTCACTGAGGAACTCCTCTTCTGAGGCAAAGGTCAATGCTGTCCACTTGTCCTCGGGCTCTGGCTGACGCGTTGCGGCGGGTGGTAGCTCTCCATCTGCGAGGGGGCTTACGCAATTTCTCCGTGGTCGCAGTGGTGAAATAAGCTCTGGGTACGGCTGTGTTCTGGATCGGGGCCGTATGCTCTCCAGACACCTCATGATGGCCTCCCCCCAAGTAAGTCTGGTGGTGTCTAGGAGTTTCATGGGGTTGTGGAAGTTTCCCCCGATCCAGAACAGGGTTTTCAGGGTCTCGTCGTCCAGGGCAAAGACTGAGCACAAATGGTCGCAAGTACTCAACTCTCTAACTTTTGCTTATATTTGCACCATCCACAAAACCACAGGGTATGCTCCTTTCCTGTTGATGTTTGGGAGGATTCTATGGCTGCCTATTGACCTGGTATTTGGAACTGTCCTAGACAATCCTGATGTTGTGAACTATGACAATTACGTCCAGGCTCTTCGGAGCGATATGAAGGAGGCAATGTGTGTCGCACAGGCGTCTGCCACAAAACAGCTTAAGAGACATGTTGACTTGTACAATAAGAGAATCAAAGGAGGACCAATTGATGTTGGTGATAGAGTTTTGCTTGCCAACAAGGGAGCATGTGGGAAACTAAGGCCCCATACACACAGAGTTTAGCTTTATACGTAAAAATTTTGTATCGTATCGGCATTTCGTCCAGATGGATCCGGCATTTTGGAAGCCTGAAACCACTATTTTTTGAAACCGGCTCCCAGAGTGGATCTGAAAACGACACCCTTGCATTTTTGTGTATATACCAATCCGTATATATTTTGTAAAAAACGATGATGTCATCACCCCACGTCTCAACCCTAGTCAGACACGGCATGCGCATGCTCCAAGTCTTCTCCGTTTTTAGTGTATCTCTGTGGCAGAATTACAGCGCCACATACTGGTCTGGCATGTATACTACATGGTTTTGAGCAGGTTTCAGTGGTTTCGTGTGTACGCAGATATTTCTTGAGACAAGGAAAAAAAGAGATCGGATAGGGAAAGCTCTGGCTTCGTGTGGATGTGGCTTAAAGCTTGCTGATCTTTGGGAGGATACAGTGTACACTGTTGTTGGACTTAACGCAGACAGTCATACCTATAGAATTCAGCACAGTTGTACTAGTGTTGTGAAGACTGTACATCGTAACCTTATAATGTCAACTTTCTTCCACTTCCTGATGATGATTTGGAAGATAATTCGACCGAAAACAAAAGTGACTCAGAGAGTGTTGATTCTGTGGTTGTTGATGTGTCCATGGAGGAAGCTACAGATGTTCTTGAATCAACACAGGCTGTGGATATGACTCAGTCTAATGAATTAGAGCATGATGTGACTGACAGCTCTAACACTACCCAGCTAGGACCTGAGGGTTATGATGATGTTGAGGGTATGGACAGAATTGTACTTGAATCCGTAGCAGAGCAAGTTGAAAAATCTGCTCCTGTTTCTTTGAGTGTCAAAACACCTAATGAAGGTTGTTTTGAGGAAAACAATTCAGTGTCTAATATCAGTGTTCGTAACTTTCCTGCTGGAAGTTCATTAATAAGTTGAGATCCAGAGCTAGTAGATTGTTTAAACCAGTGATGAGATTTCTTGAGATAATGAACCAGCAAAAAGTTCTGGGATAAACATGAATATGTTGCATGAGTTTTATATGGTATCTCATCTTTTTCTTTTTTTTCTCTTTCTTCTCTTCTTTATGGTATACATTTTGCTGTATTGGTTAAAGCAAATGTTACTGTAATGTTTATATTGGTGTGTTTTGGATGTTTTAAAGAGAGTGTAATGTATTGATTTGAGACGGGAGTTAAGTCTCTCTGCTAAGTAACTTGTGTGTTCAAATGTATGAATTGTCATTGTTTAGCTAACATGTACAAGGCATGTTTGTCTAAGAGTGTCTAGGGGTTTGGCCACCCTCTTTCCACTTTAATTCCTGTGGGGAATGGTGTCTACACTGAAGTGGATTATGACAATTTCATGTTTTGAACACTTGGAACTTTCTACATTTTTTCCTTATTAATATATATGGTTCTTGGTTATGTACCCGATGTTATTTTGTGGTAAGTAATATTCATTTTTATCATTGTTTTGGTATTCTTATTTTGTGCATAAACATGTGGAATTCAGCAGGGGGGAGTGTAACGGGTGTGCTTCCATTTGCTAAAGATGTGCTTTCATTTGCTACATTTATTTTCATGTATGACCCCTTTAATTTCACACTACCTGCACTCTCCGCCCAGATCTGGTCGTATAATCAACTGGTTCCGGTTGGGTCATTTAAATTCGCACCAGCCTAGAGAGGGAATGGCTGTGGTGAGTGAGTGCTCCATGAGGAAAAATATATTGTATATTGTGTTAGCTCTTTCAGTGCTTCCCACATTCTGGGGATGGAAAAACATAGATCACGATACTGCCTGATGTGATTATTAAACTTCAAAAGGCTATAATTTCATGTGAGCGCCGCACGTTTCAAAGTCAAATGTGGCTCATGCAGAGCTGCTTCAAAGTGGTTCGCGATCAATGTGCATGTTTGCCAAGCGATTGCTTATGATATGAATTAACGCTGTTCAATTATGACAAAGTTACTTTATGGTATTTGTATTGTAATATATAGTAAACGGTTGTAAGAACGTATATTTTATCTCCCTCATCTGAACTTGAATGAGCAGCCCGCAATAGTGAGCATGCACACTTCAAAATAAGAGTCTGAGTGTATTTAGGGCTTGTTCATAAATAAGTCACTAAATATGTATATTTTCCAATTTACAATTTGTATATTATTTGGTTACACAACTGTACTTAAATTGAGTTAATTTAATTTATATTAATTTTATTTCATATAATTTTATTTCCGTTAATTCTAAGTAAACTATTGTAGCTTCTGACCATTTTGTGCTGTGGGTAATAGGAGTATTTTCCACACAGCTATAAGTATATTTCAAATCTGTGGGAAGCACTGTTTGCTGAAAGCTATCTAGTTATTGGCAACATGCTTGTTTAAGGCATCTGTTCTTAAGGTTATCCAGCTTGTTCCTTAAGCTTTTTGGGTATTCATAGTTTTCACGTGACGTCACCATTATAGGAACGCCCACCTGGAGGGCAAAACAAGGCTTTCCTCCATTGCCCGCCAGTCATTTTTACCAGGTTTGTAGTAAGTTTGAATTAAAAGACCAAATTCAATATACACCTTATTGATGTTGCATACTTTGTACAGGCAAGCAAATGAACACAGAATATTAATGCAAGGTTTCTCGTTAAGTGTTTTTACCATCAAAAACCATTATAAAGAAAACGCGTTGCGTTCATATTCTTGGCTCATCTACTCACCTGTATATAGCATGCATCATCAAAAAGGTGTAAAATGAATTTAATCACTTTTATTATCACTGTTATAGTACATTAAGGCACTTTAAGGGTGGGCTGCACTAATAAGGATTCTTTAGCCCGGCGTCGGTTCATCCCGATCAGTCTTTCTACGTAGTTAATCTGTGTTTAAAATTACGTGGTGCAACACAACTCAATTTAAAATAAATCCCATATCAGCAAATCCTTGATTAGCGTTAAACTTTGCTTAATTTAATCCTTATTGATGCAACTCACCCTATAAGTGTTTTTCACGTTAAGCGTTTTAAAAACGTCCCGCTGTTTTTAGTGATTGAAATACTGCAGCAGGTGCTATATATGGATCACAAGTGCCCAAAACTTGCATCTTGTTCACATATTTTTAAAAAATTGACAGGCTTATGCTGCAGTTCTATGGCTGTTTTGCCCTCCAGGGCTCTGCAACTGAAAACTATGAATTGGCCACATGCTGTTGTCTTAAGCTCATTCAGGTAACTGCTTTTAAAGGGACATACTGCTCTCCTCAGCTGCTTGTAAGAAGAGCACCCCTTTGCTGTTACTCTCCTCCTGTAAGGGGCATGCTGCTCTTCTCAGATGCTTGTAACAGAAGAGCACCCCTTTGCTGCTACTCGCCTCCTGTAAGGGGCATGCTGCTCTTCTCAGATGCTTGTAACAGAAGAGCACCCCTTTGCTGCTACTCGCCTCCTGTAAGGGGCATGCTGCTCTTCTCAGATGCTTGTAACAGAAGAGCACCCCTTCGCTGCTACTCGCCTCCTGTAAGGGGCATGCTGCTCTTCTCAGATGCTTGTAACAGAAGAGCACCCCTTCGCTGCTACTCGCCTCCTGTAAGGGGCATGCTGCTCTTCTCAGATGCTTGTAACAGAAGAGCACCTCTTCGCTGCTATTCGCCTCCTGTAAGGGGCATGCTGCTCTTCTCAGATGCTTGTAACAGAAGAGCACCCCTTCGCTGCTACTCGCCTCCTGTAAGGGGCATGCTGCTCTTCTCAGATGCTTGTAACAGAAGAGCACCCCTTCGCTGCTACTCGCCTCCTGTAAGGGGCATGCTGCTCTTCTCAGATGCTTGTAACAGAAGAGCACCTCTTCGCTGCTATTCGCCTCCTGTAAGGGGCATGCTGCTCTTCTCAGATGCTTGTAACAGAAGAGCACCCCTTCGTTGCTACTCGCCTCCTGTAAGGGGCATCCTGCTCCTCTCAGATGCTCGTAAGAAGAGCAACCCTTCGCTGCTACTTCCCTCCTGTAAGGGGCATTCTGCCCCCAGTTTGCTATTTCAGAGGGATATGCTGCTCCTATTTTGTCCTTCGTCTTTTCCAGTATACTTTTATTCCCAGTACCAGTTAAAAAAAAAACATTCAGTTTTTGTGGTCAGTTTGATGTTGGGGGGTTGTCCGCATATGGTTTTGTTTTGGTGGGGTTATAGCTGCTCTCGTTGCTCTTATCCATGCTAGGCTGCATGGATGGGCAGGGAGTTCTTGCCCAGAACAGAACCATACCGCCAATCCAAATTGAATGCTAACTACCGGTCATCTTTGATGATAGTGATCCTGACAGAAATCAAGCTAGCGTTAGTTCTGGCAGGTCACGTTAGTCAAGCTCGCATCAGCTGACTGCCAGCTGATCCACATCTACCTAAAGGAATACGACGCCTATCACCGCATTCCTATATATATGGTTCATTCAGTATTATCAGCAGCTTTATCGCGTTGCTCAGGAGCTAATTACCCTCCTCCATCCTCAGCTCCTCCTCTCGTCCAGTTAGGACTGGGCTTTCTGATATTCCTCTTGAATCAGACTCATTTCTTCAATTATGTTGTACATTTAATTATTGTCATTAAGAAAAGTAATGATATCGCAATATTTTGGTTTTGTTCTGTTTACCCTAAGGGGGGTTATTGCTGCTCTCCCTGCTCTTATCCATGCTAGGCTGCATGGATGGGCAGGGAGTTCTTGCCCAGAACAGAACAATACTGCCAATGCAAACTGTATGTTAACTGCCAGTCATCTTAGACGATAGTGATCCTGACAGAACATGCACGAGGGTGATTACCGAATCTGTGTTGCCAACAGGTACAGACCATGTTTCAAATGTGTTGTTTTATAACTGTTTATTATGTAGTTTATGTCAACGGAAGTAATATTTAGATTCGCACCAGCCTAGAGAGTGAATGGCTGCGAACATGCACGAGGGTGATTCCCAAATTTGATCACTGCTGTTCTATGTGCCAATAGAATAAAAGTCTATCCTCAAGCGTGAATAGGTGTTCATCATGAGCTTTACACAACACAACGCAGAGACAACCCTGTTACACCTGCATCTGAATCCGTGTCTCTCCCTGATAGAACGATCTGATCAAAATGGATTCAGCAGGTGCAGACCAAGTCAGGCCTGCAGTGAGTCAACAGGGCATTATTCTGGGAGGTCGAGCACCTGACATCTTAGGTAGCTGATCTCCAGCAGGAAGCCATGGCTAGCAGATCATTTGCCTCTCCCAGCCTCAGGCTGTGCCTGAACCCCATACCAATAGCCCGCCGCCCTATGACGGAGATCCCAATTCTTGCCGGCCTTCCTGTTCCAGTGCTCTCTTGTCTTCATACTCCAACCTCGCTGCTATATTACAGAGGAGTCCCAGGTAGTGTTTGTCATCACCCTCCGCAAAGCAAGGGCACACGACTGGGCAACTGCTGTGTGGGATGCCTGCGGCCCATTCTGTGCCACATTCGAGGACTTCAGAGCCGAGATGATAAAGCTATTTGACCGCTCTGCGGTGGGTGATGAGGCTGGCATGGTTGAGTCAGGGTGGTCATTCAGTTCTGAACTTTGGTGGACGCCTGTGACTGGAATGAAGTGGCATTATGTGCAGGGTTTCAGGAGGGGCTGGATGATGATATCCAAGATGAGATCATCACTCACGAGCTGCCTTACGATTTCTACACCCTTGTGGAGTTGACGCTTCATGGGGACGGGTGTCTTCAACGTCGATGCCAGCGGTGGACAGCTCAATCCTCCTGGATGATGGAGGAGGGTGCTTCCAGTTCTGCTCCTACCTCCTCCTCTCCTTCAGCAGACCCTGAACCCTGAGCCAAGTGGGACTAATCCTAAAGAGAAGCAGGATCGCCTGGCTCAGGGCCTTTGCCTATACTGTGGGAAGCTGGGGAATCAGCTATTTAGTGTCCTTTAACCCTTTTAAACCGGGTGTGTCGTCGCCGACACATCCAACCAAGCTGTATTCATGTTACTGTAACTCTTCAACTGTTTGCACTATCAAAATAATTCAAATAGATTTCCATCAGCAAATCACCGCGGCTTTGGGGGGAGCGGGAAGGAGGGATTTGAAGGGAGATACCGAATGCGGCAAGTTATACAGTTTTAGAGAGTTACAGTTTTAGAGTATTTTTAGATTACAAAACAATTAAAAACGGACAAAAACATGGCGAAGACAGAGTATACAAGAGAGGAGGCGATTTATTTTTTACACTTGGAAGGAGGCTGAGCGGGACTGCATACCCTTGTGAAAAAAAAGTGCACTTTAGTGTACTTTTATAAAGTGTACAAATAATATACTTTAAAGGTATACACTTACTTTATATGTACTTTCATAATTGCTTCTAGTGTCTTTAAAATTGAATTAAAGTCAATCTACTGACAAGCAATTAATGTGAACTAAAATATACTTTAATGTCAGCTAAAAATACACTTAAGTATGAATTAAATGTTGTTACATCCAGAGAACTGGACTGAGAGCAGGCTGAGGCATGGATCTACGTGCAGGGGTTTAATAAAGAAACAAGTAACAAACACATGGAACAAAAGGTAACTGAAAACAGGGACCATAACATTCAACAACTGTCAGAGAGCAAATGAAACACAAGGGCTATATATACACAGGGGCAAACAAGCTTAACAACAGTAACGAGGAAACAAGATACACCTGGGGAGACTAATCAACATGAAAAACTACAAAGAACTACAAAATAAAGTACAGGAAACACTTCAACGTAAAAGTCCAAGGACAGACACAGAGCATATGTGACAAATGTATTGTTTTCGCCGCTTAAGTGCATTTTATTTATAATTAATTTCAAATGTATTACAGATTAAGTTCATGTTAAATACAATTAGTTGAACTTTTGAGTAATTTTTTTGAACCACTTAAGTGAGACTTTAATATATTTTTATATGTACTTTGAAATATGGTAAAAGTGTACTTCTGAATGTACTGACAAACAATTAATAAGCAATTAATGTGAACTAAAATATACTTTAACGTAATTTACATGTACACTATTATATAATACATTTGTAATTACATTTTTCTAATAATGAAGCTGCAATTTAGTATAATAAACAAATGCAAATTGAAACCCTCTACATTTATTGACAAAACAATCTGTAAAACAAATACACAAAAACCTTTTTGTTGATGCACAAGAAAAACCCAAGAAACAATTTACACAAATTCATTTAGAAAGACTCTGGAGGAAAATGAGGCTTATATGCACAATCTCCCTCATACAAAGGTACCTAAATCTACCCATCACAGAAAACATTCTGCATTTTTACATTTTCAGAAAACATCATTCTGTATGATTTATAAGATTGTTTCCTCATGGGGACCTAAAAAATGTCCCCACAAGGTCAGAATTTACTGGTATTACTATACTTGTGGGGTCAATTGGTCCCCATAACATCAAGTCAAGTCAAGTCAAGTCACCTTTATTTATATAGTGCTTTTTACTATTTATATAATGCTGATTGTTTCAAAGCAGCTTCACAGTGTTAAACAGGAAAATAATGCAACAGAATTTGATTCGGCTGTACAGCCGCTCTGGAGAAAACCGTGATGTCATCCAGCTCATTTCAATTATCATATAGTGTCAATGCGGGCAGATCAGTAATATAGTTGAATATTTAGTGTCCCCAACTGAGCAAGCCAAAAGCCAAAGTGGCAGAGGCGACGGTGGCAAGGAACCAAAACTCCATCAGGTGACAGAATGGAGAAAAAAACCTTGGGAGAAACCAGGCTCAGTCGGTGTGCCAGTTCTCCTCGAACAACGAACAAACAGTGTATGACTATGATTCTGGCAACATTACAGGTCAGAAGTCATATTAGATCGGAATATTCGAAAGATCGGAGTCATCACGCCGGTTTATTGAGGATGTCGTGTCGATGAGGCAGATTGGAATATTCGAAAGATCGGAGTCATCACGCCGGAGACGGGTTTATTGAGGATGTCGTATCGATGAGGCATTTACAGGGGGGAGTCTAATTGACACGGTCTCTGCAGACATTTCAGGGATGTGTTGGTCATGTCTAGGCGCAGGTCCGCCATCTGATCTGGATACGGCTGACTGCAGCAAACCTCGGGATAAACAGAGAGACTAACATTAGCGTAGATGCCATTCTTTTTATGATGTAACGAGTACATCTGGTGTTGTGGGAAATGTTCCCGGTTCCAGCTGACCTAGTTAATGCAGCCTAAAAACAATCATTTAACTGATTTGAATAATATAAATTGATAATGTTCTATGTGTATACCATAGTAAAGAGATGTGTTTTTAGTCTAGATTTAAACTGACAGAGTGTGTCTGCTTCCCGAACAATGCTAGGAAGACTGTTCCAGAGTTTAGGTGCTAAATAGGAAAAGGATTGACCGCCTGCAGTTGATTTTGATATTCTAGGTATTATCAGCTGGCCAGAATTTTGAGACCGCAATAGACATGATGGAGTATAATGCGTTAAGAGCTCGCTCAAGTACTGGGGAGCTAAACCATTTAGTGCTTTGTAAGTAATTAGCAAGATTTTAAAATTTATACAATGTTTAATAGGGAGCCAGTGCAGTGTTGACAGAACTGGGCTAATATGGTCATACTTCCTGGTTCTAGTAAGAACTCGAGCTGCTGCATTTTGGACCAGCTGCAATTTATTTATTAAGCTAGCAGGGCAACCACCAAGTAGAGCATTACAATAATATAGCCTTGAGGTCATGAACGCATGAACTAACTGTTCAGCATTTTGCATTAAAAGCATGTGCCGTAATTTAGATATATTTTTAAGATGGTAGAATGCAGTTTTACAGATGCTAGAAACGTGGCTTTCAAATTAAAGATTGGTATCAAAGAGCACACGCAGGTTCCTAACTGACGACGAGGACTTGACAGAGCAGCCATCAAGTGTTAGACAGTATTCTAGGTTACTACTTGTAGAGTTTTTTTGACCAATAATTAAAAATTCTGTTTACTGTTTACTAGTCATCCAATTTTTTATATCAGCTATGCGTTCCGTTAATCTTGTGAATTGGTAAGTTTCGTCAGGGCTTGAAGAAATATAGAGCTGAGTATCGTCAGCATAACAGTGAAAACTAACACCATGCTTCCTAATAATATCTCCAAAGGGTAGCATGTACAGGGTGAAAAGCAACGGTCCTAGCACTGAGCCTTGCGGTACTCCATACTGAACTTGTGATCGGTATGACATCTCTTCATTTACTGCTACAAACTGATAACGGTCAGATAAGTATGATTTAAACCATGCCAATGCAATTCCACTAATGCCAACATAATTTTCGAGTCTATTCAAAAGAATGTTGTGGTCAACAGTATCAAATGCAGCGCTAAGATCGAGTAACACTAATAGAGAGATACAACCACGATCGGATGATAAGAGTAAATCATTTGTAACTCTAATGAGAGCAGTCTCAGTACTATGATACGGTCTAAATCCTGACTGGAAGTCCTCACAGATACCATTTCTTTCTAAAAAGGAGCATAGTTGTGAGGACACTGCCTTTTCTAGTATTTTTGACAGCAAGGGTAGATTTGAGATTGGCCTGTAATTGACTAATTCTGTGGGATCAAGTTGCGTTTTTTTAATAAGTGGTTTAATAGTAGCCAACTTAAAAGTTTTCGGTACATATCCTAATGACAAGGATGAATTAATGATATTAAGAAGAGGATCTATGACCTCTGGAAGCATCTCTTTTATTAGCTTAAAATAGGGTGATGAGTGTAATTTTTCCTCAGTGACACTACAATGCACTGTCTGATGTGATACTGTAGTAGATGGTTGCATAGTTATAATTTTTTTCCTGATATTATCAATCTTGCACTTAAAGAAGTTCATAAAGTCATTACAGCTGTGCTGTTTACAAACGTCAGAAGTTGAAGCTTTATTTCTTGTTAATTTAGCCACTGTAAATACCTAGGGTTGTGTTTGTTTTCTTCTAAGAAAGTCGAGAAATAAGCAGATCTAGCAGTTTTTACGGCCTTTCTGTATGCGATCATGCTCTCTTTCCACAAAATGCAAAAAACCTCCAGTTTTGTTTTCTTCCAGCTGCGCTCCATTTTTCTGGCTGCTGTTTTAAGGGCCCGAGTGTGCTCATTGTACCACAGCGTTGGACTATTTTCTTTAATCTTCTTTAAGCGCAGAGGAGCAACGGTGTCTAAAGTGCTGGAAAAGAGAGAGTCAATAGTTTCTGTTGCAACATCGAGTTCCTCTAGGCTATCTGGGATGCTGAGGAGATGAAACTGATGAGGAAGATTATTTACAAAGCAATCTTTAGTGGCAGCGGTGATAATCCTGCCATATTTGAAACTAGGGGACAGCTTTGCAGCCTTTGCTAAATTAAGTATACACGATACTAGGTAATGATCTGAGATGTCATCGCTCTGCTGCAGAATTTCAACGGTATCAACATTTATTCCATGTGACAATATTAAGTCTAAAGTATGATGACAGCGATGAGTGGGTCCTGACACGTGTTGCCTAACTCCAATAGAGTTTAGAATGTCTTTAAATGCCAATCCCAATGCATCTTTTTCATTGTCTACATGGATATTAAAATCACCAACAATTAGGACTTTATCTGTAGCCAGTACTAACTCTGATAGAAAATCAGCAAATTCTTTGATAAAGTCTGTATGGTGCCCTGGTGGCCTGTATACAGTAGCCAGCACAAATGTCAAACGGGATTTATCATTTATACAACATAACGTTACGTAAAGTTCCAGAACTTCAAAAGAATTATATTTGAAACTAGACTTCTGAGTAATACTGAAGATATTATTATAAATTACAGCAACTCCTCCCCCTTTGCCTTTCAGACACGGTTCCTGTTTATAACAATAATCTTGGGGGGTGGACTCATTTAGAGTAATGTAATCGTCAGGTTTTAGCCAGGTTTCTGTCAAACATTGCACATCTAGAATATGATCTGTAATCATATCATTAACAATAAGCGCTTTTGGGGGAAGGGATCGAATATTCAGCAGCCCGAGCTTTATCATTTGTTCATCTGTATTATATCTGTTTTTATTTGTTGGACATCAATTAAATTTTTAGCGTTAAATGGTTTTGATGGTTTTTTGTATTTACTAATTTGGGGAACAGACACAGTCTCTATGTGATAATATCTAGGTGTGGGAATCTCTATGTGTTTGGATTTATTTGACTTCTGTGATGTGAGACAGCTAGCAGACGGTCGGTTAAGCCAGTCCGTCTGCTTCCTGACCTGGCCCCCAGTTAGTCAAGGTTCAGCTCTAAGACTATGTGCCAAATTACTAGAGAGAAGAGCGGCACCATCCCAGGAAGGGTGGATGCCATCTTTTTTTAACAGGTCAGGTCTGCCCCAAAAGCTTTTCCAATTGTCTATGAACCCTATGTTGTTTTGCGGACACCACTTAGACAACCAGCCATTGAGTGATGATAGTCTGCTAAGTATCTCATCACTCCGACGAACAGGGAGGGGACCAGAGCAAAAAACGCTAGCTGCCATCGTACTTGCGAGTTCACACACCTCTTTAATGTTCATTTTGGTGATCTCCGACTGGTGAAGTCGAACATCATTAGTGCTGACGTGAATAATAATTTTAGAGAATTTACGATTAGCATTAGCCAGCACTTTTAAATTTGCTTTGATGTCAGGCGCTCTGGCTCCCGGTAAACATGTGACTGGTGGTGGCTGGTGTCTCTATTTTCACGTTCCGTGTAATAGAATCGCCAATAACTAGGGCCCTTTTAACAGGATTCTCAGTGGGTGCGTCACTGAGTGGGGAGAACCTGTTTGATGTTGTAATCGGAACGGAAGAGCGGTTTTTTGATCTGCGACTATGCCGTCTCACAGTCACCCAGTTGCCCTGCTGCACGGGCTCTACAGCCGGAACCGAACAATGTACAGAGTTCACTAAGATAGTCGCATCCAAAACAGTGTCTAAAGCTCTTATATTCTCACTACTCTCAAAAAAAGTCTGGATGCGTGTCTCTAATTCTGAAATCTTCTCCGTCAGCCTGACTATCTCCCTGCATTTATCACATGTGAAGCCCTGTTCGCCGACAGAGAAGGTAATGCTAAACATGTAACAGGCAGTGCAAGTGACAATAACAGGAGATGACATGGCTTACCGTGTTTGTTGACTAATCCAACTCACCACAGTTGTTTGATGGACTCTGTTGACTAATCCAACTCACCACAGTTGTTTGATGGACTCAGAAAACAGGAGACAGGAGACCCGGATGCACAGCTGACAGGCTAACAGGCTAACGAAATGCTAACACGTGATAGTTATTTAGATTAAAAGCTAGTGATGTCAGATTTAATGTGATAGGCAATATTAGACAATATATGGTGATGGTTAAGTTATATTTAGCAGTTTAAACAACAGGGAATGATATCAAATAGAGATTCAAAAGCAAGCAAAGCAGACGCAATCACAGCAGCAGGGCAGACAGGAGCAATCGACTGCTTTGCTTACCAGTACACACACAATCTCAGAAGCAAACACACAGTACCTCACACACACAACACATGAATTAATGCAAACAAAATGTAAAGATAAGTATCCCCTTACAAAAAAATACTGCAGTTTTTTTTTAAGTAATACTACAGTTTTTGTTACATGTAGAAAAATGCAGTTTTTTGGACACGAAAAAACTGCAATATTGCAGTTTTACTGCAATACATCTAAAGTACTAATCAAATACAACTGCAATACAACTGAAGTATTACTAAAATACAACCACAATAGAACTGCAGTATTACTGCAATACAGCTGAAGTAGTACTACAATAATACTGCGGTAGTACTGCAATACAGCTGAAGTAGCACTACAATAATACTGCAATATATCTGCAGTATCACTGCAATACAGCTGAAGTAGTACTACAATAATACTGCAATATAACTGCGGTAGTACTGCAATACATAATAAAACTAAAATACAATTACAATACTACCAAAGTGCAATACTAATAAAATACTGTACAATACCATTGAAATACAACCAGAATATCCAGAATAAGTTTTATTTTCACACATCTGCAATATAATGAATTAAGGTACAAAACAACAGTGAATGTCTCAAATGGCAAGCAACAATAAATGTGATTTTACTTTTTTTTTTAAAAAATTCAAATAACATTTAGACAATGTATTTAAAGTGTTTATTTACAAATCATACAATCATGCATATTTATTCTCATATTATTCAGGGAGGTTTTGTTTTTTGAAGAGCTTATTCTCATTATCCCACGTGGTTCTTGTAACTGCCTTTATCTCAGATGTGGAAACACTATTTTGGATGTAGTCTAGAAAAACAAAACTCAAGTTTCAGTTACACTCTTCACCACAGGCATATAGTATGTTTAATATTAATCTTGAATAGTGGATTCAAAGTATTCATACTATTTCCAGTTAATTTCTTATGGTATATTGGTCAGCATTATCAAATCACAAATATGCTTTGAACACTCCAGGTAAAAGAAGTAAAGGGTTAGTTCAGCCAAAAATTAGAATTCTGTCATTAATTACTCACCCTCATGTCGTTCCAAACCTGTAAGACTTTCGTTCATCTTCGGAACATAAATTAAGATCTTTTTGATGAAATCTGAAAGCTTTCTGTCACTCCATTGACAGTCTGTGTAACTTATACACAATAACACGCATTTCTGGAAAAAAAAAAAAAAAAAAAAGCAGAGAGACACAATCATGTTTAAATACTGTACAGCGCCCTCCACAAATATTGGCACTCTTTATCCTCTCTGACTTTTATTCACAAATCTAACCTTAAATAAAAATTAAAATGAAATATAAATGAAATATTATTGGAATACAGTATATGGAATATATGTGTTCCACAGTTATTGTCCCCCTTCATTTAATAGACTTGGTCGGTGTCGTGTCATAGCTGGGGGCGTGGCGTGGGGGCGGAGTCGGCGTGGGGGAAAACAGTCCATTCCCCCACACTGGAAATGCATAGCGTTAACCCAGTATAGCCTATTTAGAATCACTTCTGCCGCTTGACAGAGCAAGAGACATAGAAAAACCGTATTGGGTCGGATTGTCCGTACAGTATCTGTGACTGGAAAAACAACGCAAAGCAATGGCCAGAGATGTCATTTTCTTGTCAAAATGCATGCTGCTCCCACAAATATTACTTGCCTACTTCATAAATCACCCAGTCTTTCGATGAAGACGTTTATTCAGTGTTCCTGAATTTAGAGTATGTATTACATACATTTAATGTTTTAAAATGATCATAAAACTTGTCTTGTGCTATGAAATGTTTTTCTGAATATGCCGTGTGCAATGCAAAGGGAATTTGTTCATGTATTTGTTTGGGCCAGAACAGAAACATGAAATGTGCAGAGTCTAATGTCAAATGTTAATTTAACGCAGTGCCACGTTTAACAAACATTTGTCAGAAGCCTAAAATCCAGTTATGATGAGCTGTTTGGCATCAATGACACCGGTTTAGATAAAGTTTAGACATCCATCAGTTTTCTGTTGTCTTGCATGCATGTAGCTTTATCTGTTTATATATTCGTTTTTCTTGTTAGTACAGCCATGCACGAATGAATTAGTTCAGCATTTACATTTTACAAAGAATGAAATCTCTTATGTTTTCATATTTACAATAATACATCATCATGTAGTGCAAATGTTTAATTGTAATGGCCGTATTGCACAGGCTTTTGGAATTGACGAACGGCTCCGTCTGTTATTCGGCAGTATAAAACTTCAGATTTAACTTATTAGAGGTGCAGAACACCACACAGCAACTTTTCGGCATTGCACCAAGCAAAAATCAATCGTAATCAATCGTAAAGACAAAATGCTGCGGGAAAGGTACATGATCCAAGCACCCAAAACATGAGAACTCTTTATTTTAAGCTTCAAGCTAATGCATTAGCGTTTAACATAGGCCTACCCTGTCATGCTCTTTGACATATGCGTGTGCGTCCTCAGCGCAAAACGTTAATTTCACAGGTTATATCCACTGATCTATATAGAGAACAATGGTTATATCCTCATCTGTAAATGTTACTAATTCACGCGAGTATTTCTATTTTGCATGGAAGCGCGTCCTGACAGTCTGCCTTAAACTTCAAACTTCACTGAACGAGCGTCGGCGCGACGGGCGCGCGCACGCATGTGCGTCAAACAGACAGAACGCAGTCGATAGGGAGACAATTAATATTCAGCGGAAAAACATTAATTTAGCTGAAATATCTGCTGTTGGACGCTAAATTTAGGTTTAAAAGTCATCATGTAATTCAAGTATTTTATGAGAGTAGTAACTGTAAAGGGGTAACAGCATGTAATTGAATATAAATGTAAGACGTTTCTTATAGCCTATTTACAGGATAAAGAAAATGACAGTAACAGGTTACTTTGTCCATGACGAATGTGTGTGTGTGTTCCTGCAGAACATTCTGCTAACACTGAGTTTGTGTTTTTTTGTGTTTTTGTTTTTCTTTAATATCATTTTAATGTAGGGATTTAAACTGTCCTTTTGCTTAACTTTTTTGCACATAATGTATAGCACAAACATACACATACGAAAATGAACCATGGTTTATTGTAGTAAAACCTTGTTTTTTGGCGTATTGATTACCATTTGTATAACCACACAAATATAGTTAAACTATAGATTTGAAGCAAAACCATGGTTAATTTGTGGTTATAATTGAAAAACTACAATTACCCGGTTATTTATTTATCATTATTATTTTGTTTGTTTGTTTGTTTTGTTCATTGTAAAACCATGGTTAATTTATGTAATGGTAGATATATTCACTATGTATGTTTTCATAGCACTCAACTGACACATTTGTTTGAAGGACAGCATTGGGCAGGATGTGGAATAGCGTGTTTTGTCAATAAAATAACAAATGGGCTTTTTATCCGATTAATCAATTAATCGGAAAAATAATCGGCCAACTAATCGATTATCAAAATAATCGTTAGTTGCAGCACTAAATTAGATTAGAATTAGATGAATCTACCTTCTCTTCAGATTTCTCTCCACTTCTGACGTAGGAAGATCTTATATTACCGCCCCTCTGCACTGTTTTCAGAAAACAAGAACCTTGTGTGTATTTGACAGTTTAAACGCAGCAAAAAAATGTGAAGGAGAAGTTACTCATGAGACTTGACGTCTGATAGCCAGTTGTCTGTGTGCGTGTGCTCAGAAAACGATCCATTATCCGTGAGAGTGATCGCGATATAGATGATAATCAAAACCAAGCAGATGGGGGCAGCCTGCACGCAGCAGCTCATTTGCATTTAAAGGCACTGGGGATCATTTTCAGAGACCAATCTACTTTGAGTGTTTAAAAACGAGCAGTTCACGCATTCCACGCTCGGCCCTGCAGCGAGGGTATAAATAAGGAAGTGGAATACCGCATCCTTGTTTTTCTGCTGAGGAGCCGAACTAGTGACTCGGTCCTTCAGTGGAAGCACAGCACCTGGCGATGGGACATACGTCTCCGTTCCCTCCTTCAGGGAACGAGGGTTACATATGTAACCGAGACGTTCCCTTTCAGTCGAATTGGGGATCCTACCAACACGCCAGGGATGCTGGCCCTTCCAGCGCCCTGCTTGAGCTCGCTGAACCGCCCCCTTGTTGGAGCGGGAAGTTAGGGCTCTAAGCAGAGAAGGTCAGTCACTGCTGTTCCTGCAAGACCCACTCAGTGTGACTATTGGACAACGCTGGGAAAGCGTGCCTGTCTCGGGAGATGGAACGCTGCGGAGCCACGTCCTTCAATGGAAGGAGAGGTGGCAGTTACACATAAGGACTAACCTAGCAGGGTAGTGCAACATATGGCAGTCTCTGGGGTGGTTCCAACCTAGTTCCAGGGGGGAAAGAACACCATCAGAGACGGGCTCTGTCAAGGGAAAGACACGGGGCTAGCCGAGTAGGGTAGCTGGTACCGTGGAGGAATACACATATGGGGTTGCCGTAGGAACCGCTACATATGGATACCCAGCTTACACACCCGTTCCACATGCATACGGGTGTAAGCCTGGCGCCAGACGCCCGCAACGTCTGTCGCCGAGGGGTGACAGAGAAGCTCGACAGGGTTAGCCATTTCTGGGGAACACAACTGGAGACAATAAACGCACGTATCCGGCCCAGAGGACGGGAGTGGCGTTGCAAGCCGACACTAGAACGGGTCCTTTGTGCTACTGGCCACTGGGGGCGAGTACACGGGAAAATACCGGCTCTACATGGAGGCTATATAATCTAGCGAACTTGTTAGGTGTCGCCCAGCCCGCAGCTCTACATATATCTGTCAGCGAGGCGCCTTGAGCCAACGCCCAGGAGGAAGCTACACTTCTAGTTGAGTGCGCTTGCAACCCGAACGGGCAAGGCACGTCTTGGGACTGGTACGCCAAGACGATAGCATCCATTATCCAGTGAGCTAACCTCTGCTTGGAGACGGCCTTTCCCTTCTGCTGGACTCCATAACAGACGAAGAGCTGCTCTGAGGTCCTAAAGCTTTGAGTTCGGTCCACGTAGGCGCGAAGAGCGCGGACGGGACAGAGCAAAGCTAGGGCTGGGTCTGCCTCGTCCGAAGGCAGCGCTTGCAGGTTCACCACCTGGTCCCTGAAGGGAGTGGTGGGAACCTTGGGCACATATCCCGGCCCGAATTCTAGGCACGATTCGCTGACCGAAAGTGCGTGCAGGTCCCCTACCCTCTTGATAGAGGCCAATGCAGTCAGGAGCACTGTCTTCATGGACAGGAGTTTTAGCTCTATGGACTGCAAAGGCTCAAAGGGAGGACTCTGAAGTGTTCTGAGCATCAGAGCTAAGTCCCAAGAGGGTACCGAGTTTGGACGAGGAGGATCGCACCTCTGAGGAACCTGACGATTAGGTCGTGCTTTCCTAAGGACTTACCTTCAACTGCGTCGTGATACCGTGCAATTGCTGCAACGTACACTTTGAGGGTGGAGGGAGACAGCCTTCGCTCCAGCCCATCTTGCAGGAAAAAAAGCACGACTCTAACCGAACACCTTCGGGGGTCTTCCTGGTGAGAAGAACACCATTCAACAAACAGGTTCCACTTCAACACATAGAGGCGCCTCGTGGAGGGAGCTCTAGCAGAAGTGATGGTGTCTACCACAGCCTGTGGCAGGCCACATAGAACCTCCGCGTCCCGTCCAGGGACCAGACATGGAGTTTCCAGAGGTCTGGACTCCGAAGAGGTCCCATATCAGCTGGACCACCTGGGGATGGAGTCGCCACTCTCCCGGAGGTGTCGACTGTCATGAGAGCTCGTCGGCTGTCCGATTGAGCGCACCAGGGGTGTGAATGGCCCGAAGCGACCTCAGATGCTTCTGACTCCAAAGGAGGAGATGGCGGGCGAGTTGCAACATGCGGCGGGAGCGTAGACCACCCTGTCGGTTGATGTACGCAACGGTCGCAGTGCTGTCCGTACGGACCAGTATGTGCTTGCCATGTAGCGGCTTTTTGAGGCGGCCCAGCGCAAGACGTACTGCTAGCAACTCTAGGCAGTTGATGTGCCAATGCAGTTGGGGCCCCGTCCACAGACCCGAAACTGCATGCCCGTTGTACATGGTCCCCCAGGCGGTGGATGAGGCATCCGTGAAGACCACAGCATGCCTGGACACTTGTTCTAAGGGCACTCCCGCCCGTAGAAATGAAGGGTCCGACCACGGGCTGAAAGTTTGGCGACAGTACGGAGTAACTGGAACCCGGTACTTGCCGCTCTGCCACGCCCATCTCGGGACTCGGCCGTGAAGCCAGTGCTGAAGCGGTTTCATTTGAAGCAATCCGAGCGGCGTTACCGCGGCTGCAGATGCCATATGCCCCAGGAGCCTCTGAAAAAATTTCAGTGGGACCGCCGTCCTGCCACTGAACGTATTCAAGCAGTTCAACACTGACCGGACTTGCTCCTCTTTGAGGCGCGCAGTCTGGTTGACTGAATCTAGCGCCATACTGAGATAAGAGATCCTCTGTGTGGGACAGAGTTTGCTCTTCTCTCAACAGGCCCAACAGGCTGAGGTGACTGAGCACCATGTCCCTGTGTTCACACAACTGATCCCGAGACTGAGCCAGTACGAGCCAGTCGTCGAGATAGTTGAGGATGCGAACGCCGTGTTCTCTGAGCGGAACAATGGCTGCCTCTATGACTTTCGTGAAGACACGAGGCAACAGGGACAAGCATAGCCGTGAGCTCTGGATCAGACTCGGGCAACGCTACCACACCCGAAGGGGGCAACGCAGCCGAATCTTCATCTTCATCCACATCCTCAGCCGGAGCCCTGAAAGTAACGACTGGCCCCCCATGGGAAGAACCAGCCCGCTCTCTCTGCAATTCCACCAGACATCTTGAAAAAGATGCAGAGTCAAATCGTGTTGCTCTTTTAGAAAAAGGAAACTGCTCTGATAGTGCTGAAGCACACAGGGAGATGGCCGCGGCTCACAGCAATCCAAAAAGTGCAAGCCTGCTTGTGAGCACTCAGAGAAATGCCCAGCAAGCTGTGAAAACAGCTGTTTGTTTTCTTGAAGCGGCCACCCGCTGACACGCACCGCCACACCCGCACCAGAAGACAGAGCGATCCTTCTCTCGAGCAGACTCGTTTCAAGTAAACAAAACTCTCTGTAGAAACAGCAGACTGAATTAACAGCACCGTTCGGCTCCGAAGTAGAAAGCAAGGATGCGGTATTCCGCTTCCTTATTTATACCCGCGCTGCGGGGCGGAGCGTGGAATGCGTGAACCGCATGCCAATGTTCATTGGCTCGTTTTTAAACACTCGAAGTAGATTGGTCTCTGAAAATGATCCCCAATTTGTCGGTCAGTTCCGACGTACATCGAACGTGACCGACTGAAAGGGAACTAGCCCAAAACTAGCCCAATTGTGTTTCGGTGGGATCCCCCGGTAAAAATCGCGTTCCGGGGGATAAATCTCACATTATTGGGGTCGCTTCAACCCGCAGATATGAAAACCAGCCAGCGGCAACAGTGTTAAAGTAGCCCAATTCATGTTTTTGTATTTTAATTGTGGTAGTTCACATATGAATAGTGTTGTAAGTGAAGAAATCAACCAAAACATATTTTATATCCATCCTGCAGCAGTAGACACTACGGAAAAGACACTGACTGACCGCAACGAGTATCAGCTCGAGACTCATGTAAGGACAACGACCATGTTGGCGTGAAGGAAGAAGATTTGGTCACGTGCGGGCTATTTATCTATGTGGTTGAAATGTCCCGTAGGTGAAAAAAGGGGCTACATACACTCACCTAAAGGATTATTAGGAACACCATACTAATACTGTGTTTGACCCCCTTTCGCCTTCAGAACTGCCTTAATTCTACGTGGCATTGATTCAACAAGGTGCTGAAAGCATTCTTTAGAAATGTTGGCCCATATTGATAAGATAGCATCTTGCAGTTGATGGAGATTTGTGGGATGCACATCCAGGGCACGAAGCTCCCGTTCCACCACATCCCAAAGATGCTCTATTGGGTTGAGATCTGGTGACTGTGGGGGCCATTTTAGTACAGTGAACTCATTGTCATGTTCAAGAAACCAATTTGAAATGATTCAAGCTTTGTGACATGGTGCATTATTCTGCTGGAAGTAGCCATCAGAGGATGGGTACATGGTGGTCATAAAGGGATGGACATGGTCAGAAACAATGCTCAGGTAGGCCGTGGCATTTAAACGATGCCCAATTGTTGTGCGTGTTGTGGCTTCACAAATGCTTTGCTGCATACCTCGGTTGTAACGAGTGGTTATTTCAGTCAAAGTTGCTCTTCTATCAGCTTGAATCAGTCGGCCCATTCTCCTCTGACCTCTAGCACCAACAAGGCATTTTCGCCCACAGGACTGCCGCATACTGGATGTTTTTCCCTTTTCACACCATTCTTTGTAAACTCTAGAAATGGTTGTGCGTGAAAATCCCAGTAACTGAGCAGATTGTGAAATACTCAGACCGGCCCGTCTGGCACCAACAACCATGCCACGCTCAAAATTGCTTAAATCACCTTTCTTTCCCATTCTGACATTCAGTTTGGAGTTCAGGAGATTGTCTTGACCAGGACCACACCCCTAAATGCATTGAAGCAACTGCCATGTGATTGGTTGATTAGATAATTGCATTAATGAGAAATTGAACAGTTGTTCCTAATAATCCTTTAGGTGAGTGTATTGCACAATACAGCATAACTACAGTACAGTGTAGTACGCGTGGAAGGCTTCAGATGCAAAAACCGTCTGATATTTTTCTTTTAAAATTAACATTTTTATAAGGTTAAAAAATTAACTTTAATGGCAACTAAAAGGACGTCATTGCCATTAAAGTGAAATTACTGAACATAAACAGGAGCCCGATAAAAAAAAAAAAAAAAGCTAATTTAAAAAAAAAATGTCAGACGGACATTTGCATCGAAGTCTTCACATGCATTACAGTGCATCACTGTACTGCAGTTATATTGCATCTATACTTCATTATACTACAAATCTACAATTGTACTTAACTGTACTGCAGTTGTATTTTTTTGTACTACAGTTTTACTGCTGTTGAACTTCACTGTATTGCAGTTATATTGCATCTATACTTCATTATACTGCAAATCTACAGTTGTACTTCATTGTACTGCAGTTATACTACTTTGTACTGCAGTTTTACTTCAATGTACTGCAGTTATTTTTTGTAAGGGTCATTCCATGTACAACACTAAGATTCAAAACTTTGGGTAATGCTTTACAATAATGTTTAATTAGTTAACTACTTCATTTAACATGAACTAAGAATGAATTATACTTTTAACATTTATTAATCTTAGTTAATGTTAATTTCAACATTTACTAATTAAGTGTGTGCCGAACAGTTCCGAATGCAATCTTTAACAGTTAACAGTAGGCTTGTTTTATGCGCGGAACATACTTCAGTCCAAGTTCCCACACGAACATAACTCTGTCCATTTTATCATGAAATTCAAATGATAAATGCCATTTTGACGCTCTTTAATGTGTAGCGACTCGGCTACATACGTTAATAAATTAAATTAGCTCAATAGGGAATTATGGGTGTTTATATTTAATTATTTATAATTACTCATAACGTGTTATGGTCAAATTATAAATCTCTAAATCACCCAAAAGGGAAATACCTAGTCTAAGTATTTGTACAATATACATATATAGTCAACAACAATGGATTGCAATTAACTACGAATATACAGTGGGGAGAACAAGTATTTGATACACTGCCGATTTTGCAGGTTTTCCTACTTACAAAGCATGTAGAGGTCTGTAATTTTTATCATAGGTACACTTCAACTGTGAGAGACGGAATCTAAAACAAAAATCCAGAAAATCACATTGTATGATTTTTAAATAATTAATTTGCATTTTATTGCATGACATAAGTATTTGATCACCTACCAACCAGTAAGAATTCTGGCTCTCACAGACCTGTTAGTTTTTCTTTAAGAAGCCCTCCTGTTCCCTTTCAGTCGGTCACGTTCGACGTACGTCGGACGTCACCGACGAATTGGGATCACTTCTGGGAGCCCCTATCAGCTTCGAGTGTATACAGAACGGGCCAATGGCCATTGGCGTGCGAGATTTGCATCTCGGGTATAAAGCGGAAGGAGATGCAGCGCACCTTTGTCATTCACTTCGGAGCCGATTGTGTGCTGCTGAAGAGTGTTCCTGTATTATACAGAGATAATCAGAACGAGAGAGGAGAAGTTCTGAGTGTTGGTGTGAAGGCACAGCAGCGAGGACCGCGAGCTCACTGAGCGCAAAAACTGCTGTTATTAAAGCAACTTTCAGTTTGGTGGGCGTTCACATTACTCTGAGTGCAAAACACAGGCTGCACTATTCCCTGTGTTTTTGCCGCGGCTATCTCCCTGGGTGCTTCAACACGTTAAAAGAGCTTTTTCCCTAAAAGAGTACACAGGTGTGACACTGCGTCTTTTTCAAGATGTCATTCCACCCGTGCGTTTCTGGATGCGGTTGTTTCCTGTCCTTCTTGACGGCCACGACCTCTCTCACATAAGCATGTTGAGATTGTGTTCGTGGGTGATCCATGTTATCTCAGAAAAGGAGAATGTGATCACGTCGGCGTGCTGTTCGTTTCTCCTTCCTCGTAAGGTTTGAGCGTTCAGCGCGCCGTGTGCCGTCTAGCTGCCAGTTGACAGCGCGGGTTGTCACGGCAACCCAGCGCGTCACTCGGCGCTTTAGATGCGCGGTCGAGACTCGCAACCTCAAACGGGGCTGAGTCCCTTCGCCTATTCCCCGATCTAGTTTCTCTTCTGGTGCACCAGAAAAGAGCTACTTCGGCTAATAAGCCTGGGTGACCTGAGGATTACAGTGGGGCTTCCCTGCCGAGTACATCTCCGTGGGCCCCCACTCCTCTATCGCATCGCGAGCATGTTGAGACTGTGTTCGTGGGTGGTCATGTTCTCTCATGAGAGCATGGCCACGTCAGCGCGTTGTTCGCCTTGCCTTTCATAGGGGCTTGAGTGTCCAGCGCGCTGTGTGCCGTCTAACGGCCACGCTCACTGTCTCACATGCCTGCTGGTAGCTTTCAGATGGAATTGCTGGTCTTTAAAAAAGGGACTTAGCGTTTCATTTGGGGCTCTAGCAGAGGACAGATGTCAATCGCTACATCGGAGAGAGGGCTGTTATGTGCTGGAAATGAGATGAGGCTGAGATTCCCACTATAATAGTGTGTGCTTATGCTGAATCAGATTCAGACTTGACAGCCATGCTTTCCCGGGTGGCTGAGGCATAGTGCAACGCGTAAATCGCCTTGCCCGCCCCCTTGCCTTTTCCCCGGATGTGCATTGGAAAGCTTAGGCAGTGTGGAACTATTTGGTGCCAAAATATGGAACACCAAAGGGGCCATAATTCTGTATAAAGTTTTCCTCTCTCTCACTACCCTCATCGGTGGGGTGGCAGTGCCACTGGCAGGCCACCTCTGCCAGAGGGTAGTTCTGAGCCGAGGTTGAGCTGCGCACAGTGACTGATCATATTTAAAGTCACAGCGCTGGCCCTCGGCCAGACGATGTCCACCCTGGTCCAGAAACACCCTTGGCACCCAGAGATGGAAGGGACAGCTCCTTCTCCCGGAGGAGGGCCGGGAGAGAATCCTTTGTTCAAATTTTGATTTCTGTTCATTTCTGTTTTTTGATTTCTTGTCACCCTCCGGTGCCTCTCTTAACGCCAGCAGGGGGTGCTGGCTGTGTCCAGGACGCACACAAGAGGCCTCCTCATACCCGTGCGCCCCCTCAGCGGAAGCAGGTAAGTGTTGCATTGCACACTCAGACCCCACTTCGGGCCGCTATGCCGTCCGAGTCGGGTCCCTGCACTCCGCTGCGGGTACGTCTGTGGTGCCGTTGGTCCCGCTGGTTCGGTCGCTGGGAGCCTGGCTAGCGCTTCCAGCCCGTCCCGCTGGCTCATCCGTACTATCAGACTCGGCTATGCGATTCAGTTCGCCCGCCGGCCCCCCAAGTTCAGGGGCATTCACTTCACCTCCGTGTTGAAGGAGGATGCCCCCGTGCTACAGACGGAGATCGCAGTCCTACTGGCGAAGGACGCGATAGAGCCGGTCCCTCCAGCCGATATGAAGACAGGCTTCTACAGCCCGTACTTCATTGTACCCAAGAAAGGTGGCGGGTTACGGCCAATCTTGGACCTGCGGTTCTTGAATCGGTCCCTTCATAGGCTGCCGTTCAGAATGCTAACGCAGAAACGCATCTTCAGGTGCATCCGTCCCCAAGATTGGTTTGCAGCGATCGACCTGAAGGACGCGTACTTTCATGTCTCGATTCTCCCTCGACACAGACCGTTTCTACGCTTTGCGTTCGAGGGACGGGCATATCAGTACGGAGTCCTACCCTTCGGGCTGTCCCTGTCGCCCCGTGTCTTCACGAAAGTCGCGGAGGCGGCCATTGCTCCCATGAGAGAGCGTGGTGTTCGCATCCTCAACTACCTCGACGACTGGCTGATTCTGGCTCAGTCGCGGGCGCAGTTGTGCGAACACAGGGACATGGTGCTCAGTCACCTCAGCCTGTTGGGACTTCGGGTCAACTGGGAAAAGAGCAAACTCTGCCCCGTGCAGAGGATCTCTTTTCTCGGTATGGAGTTGGACTCGGTCAATCTGACAGCGCGACTCTCAGAGGAGCGCGTCCAGTCGGTGTTGAACTGCTTGAATTCGTTCAAATGCAGGACAGCGGTACCACTGAAACATTTTCAGAGGCTCCTGGGGCATATGGCATCCGCAGCCGCAGTGACGCCGCTCGGATTGCTTCATATGAGGCCGCTTCAACACTGGCTACACGACCGAGTCCCGAGATGGGCGTGGCAGAGCGGCTCGTTCCGTGTCTCAGTAACACCGAAGTGTCGCCAAACCTTCAGTCCGTGGTTGGACCCTTCGTTTCTACGGGCAGGAGTTCCCCTAGAACAAGTGTCCAGGCATGCTGTTGTCTCCAAAAAACGGATGCCTCATCCACCGGCTGGGGGGCCACGTACAACGGGCTTGCAGTTTCGGGTCTGTGGACGGGGCCTCAACTGCAATGGCATATCAATTGCCTCGAGTTGTTAGTTCGTCTTGCGCTGGGCCGCCTCAAAGGGCCGCTACGAGGCAAGCACGTTCTGGTCCGTACGGACAACACTGCGGCCGTTGCGTACATTAACAAACAGGGTGGTCTACGTTCCCGCCGCATGTCACAACTCGCCCGCCATCTCCTCCTCTGGAGTCAGAAGCATCTGAGGTCGCTTCGTGCCACTCATATTCCGGGCCTGCTCAATCGTGCAGCCGATGAGCTCTCACGACAGCAAGTGCTCCCAGGAGAGTGGAGACTCCATCCCCAGGTGGTCCAGCTGATCTGGAGTCGCTTCGGGACCGCACAGGTAGACCTGTTTGCCGCCCCGGACACGTCTCACTGCCAGTTGTTCTATTCCCTGACCGGGGGGACCCTCGGCTCGGATGCGCTGGCACACAGCTGGCCCCGGGGCCTACGCAAATATGCGTTTCCCCCAGTGAGCCTTCTTGGGCAGACACTGTGCAAGGTCAGGGAGGACGAGGAGCAGGTCTTGTTAGTTGCGCCATACTGGCCCAACCGGACCTGGTTCCCGGGAACTAGTGCTCCTCGCGACAGCACCTCCTTGGCCCATTCCTCTGAGGAAGGACCTCCTGACTCAGAGACGGGGCACCCTGTGGCACCCGCGTCCGGACCTCTGGAAACTCCATGTCTGGTCCCTGGACGGGACGCGGAGGTTCTAGGCGGCCTACCACAGACTGTGGTAGACACCATCACTTCCGCCAGAGCCCCCTCTACGAGGCGCCTCTACGCGTTGAAGTGGAACCTGTTCGTCGAGTGGTGTTCTTCTCGACGAGAAGACCCCCGAAGATGTTCGATCGGCTCTGTGCTTTCCTTCCTGCAAGAAGGGTTGGAGCGAAGGCTGTCTCCCTCCACCCTCAAAGTGTATGTTGCCGCTATCGCCGCAAATCACAGCATGGTTGATGGTAAGTCCCTAGGAAAGCACGATCTGGTCGTCAGGTTCCTGAGGGGGGCGAGGAGATTAAATCCGCCTCGCCCTCACTCTATACCCTCTTGGGACTTATCTCTGGTGCTAACCGCATTGCAGAGGGCTCCCTTTGAGCCTTTGCAGTCAGCAGAGTTAAAAATCCTGTCTTGGAAGACAGTACTCTTGATTGCATTGGCTTCCATCAAGAGGGTAGGGGACCTGCAGGCATTTTCGGTCGACGAATCGTGCCTGGAATTCGGGGCGGGTAACTCTCATGTAATCCTGAGACCCCGGCCCGGATATGTGCCCAAGGTTCCCACCACTCCCTTTCGGGACCAGGTGGTGAACCTGCAAGCGCTGCCTTCGGAGGAGGCAGACCCAGCCCTGGCTTTTCTCTGTCCCGTTCGCGCTCTGCGGACTTACGTGGACAGAACGCAAAGCTTCAGGACCTCAGAACAGCTCTTCATCTGTTACGGAGGCCAGCAGAAGGGAAAGGCTGTCTCCAAGCAGAGGATGGCTCACTGGATAGTGGATGCCATCGCCTTGGCGTATGAAACCCAAGGCGTGCCCTGCCCGCTTGGGTTGAGGGCCCACTCCACCAGGAGTGTGGCCTCTTCCTGGGCGCTGGCGCACGGCGCCTCGCTGACAGATATATGTAGAGCTGCGGGCTGGGCGACACCTAACACGTTTGCTAGATTTTATAGCCTCCGTGTAGAACCGGTTTCTTCCCGTGTGCTCGCTTCAAATAGCCAGTAACACCGAAGGGCCCGTTCTAGTGTCGGCCATTCCCCTCCTCATGGACCGGATACGTGCGCTGATATGCTCCAGTTGAGTTCCCCAGAACGGCGAACCCTGTTGAGTCCTCCGCAACCCGCGGCAGTCAGACGTGGCGGAGCGTCCGACGCCAGGTCTAACACTCGTATGCATTGGTGGAACTTGTGTTAGGCTGGGTATCCATATGTTGTGACCCCTACGGCGGTCCCATATGTGTATTCTTCCACTGTACGGCTCCCTACGGCGAGCCCGTGTCTTTCCCTTGGCAGAGCTCGCTCTGCCGTCTCTGTGCGGTGTAGTCTCCCGCCTGCATTGGCCGGGGCCACCCCTGGGACTTCCGTATGTTGTACTGCCCATGGCCAGTCCATACATGAATATTCCACATGATACCTCCCTACGGGTAGGATGTGGCTTCCGCAGCGGCCCCCCTGGGCACGCTTTCCCAGCGTTATCCAATACTCTGCTGAGTGAGTCTTGCGGAACAGCAGCAGTGACAGCAGCAGTAACTCCCTGCGTAAGTTCCCCGCCCCAAACAGATGGGGGTCTGAGGGGCTTTCGCTGGGCGCTGGAAGTGGTAGTAACTGTGGCGTTTTCCATAGGGATCCCAATTCGTCGGTGACGTCCGACGTACGTCGAACGTGACCGACTGAAAGGGAACGTCTCAGTTACGTATGTAACCCTCGTTCCCTGAAGGAGGGAACGGAGATGTACGTCCCGTCGCCACAGTTGCTGTACCATCACTGCATGGCCGAGTCACTAGTTCGGCTCCTCAGTGAAAAACAAAGGTGCGCTGCATCTCCTTCCGCTTTATACCCGCGGTGCGGGGCGGAGCGCGAGATGCAAATCTCGCACGCCAATGGCCATTGGCCCGTTCTGTATACACTCGAAGCTGATAGCGGCTCCCAGAAGTGATCCCAATTCGTCGGTGACGTCCGACGTACGTCTCCGTTCCCTCCTTCAGGGAACGAGGGTTACATACGTAACCGAGACGTTCTCCACTCATTACCTGTATTAACTGCACCTGTTTGAACTCGTTACCTGTATAAAAGACACCTGTCCACACACTCAATCAAACAGACTCCAACCTCTCCACAATGGCCAAGACCAGAGAGCTGTGTAAGGACATCAGGGATAAAATTGTAGACCTGCACAAGGCTGGGATGGGCTACAGGACAATAGGCAAGCAGCTTGGTGAGAAGGCAACAACTGTTGGCGCAATTATTAGAAAATGGAAGAAGTTCAAGATGACGGTCAATCTCCCTCGGTCTGGGGCACCATGCAAGATCTCACCTCGTGGGGCATCAATGATCATGAGGAAGGTGAGGGATCAGCCCAGAACTACACGGCAGGACCTGGTCAATGACCTGAAGAGAGCTGGGACCACAGTCTCAAAGAAAACCATTAGTAACACACTACGCCGTCATGGATTAAAATCCTGCAGTGCACGCAAGGTCCCCCTGCTCAAGCCAGCGCATGTCCAGGTCCGTCTGAAGTTTGCCAATGACCATCTGGATGATCCAGAGGAGGAATGGGAGAAGGTCATGTGCTCTGATGAGACAAAAATAGATCTTTTTGGTCTAAACTCCACTCGCCGTGTTTGGAGGAAGAAGAAGGTGAGTACAATCCCAAGAACACCATCCCAACCGTGAAGCATGGAGGTGGAAACATCATTCTTTGGGGATGCTTTTCTGCAAAGGGGACAGGACGACTGCACCGTATTGAGGGGAGGATGGATGGGGCCATGTATCGCGAGATCTTGGCCAACAACCTCCTTCCCTCAGTAAGAGAATTGAAGATGGGTCGTGGCTGGGTCTTCCAGCATGACAATGACCCGAAACACACAGCCAGGGCAACTAAGGAGTGGCTCTGTAAGAAGCATCTCAAGGTCCTGGAGTGGCCTAGCCAGTCTCCAGACCTGAACCAAATAGAAAATCTTTGGAAGGAGCTGAAAGTCCGTATTGCCCAACGACAGCCCCGAAACCTGAAGGATCTGGAGAAGGTCTGTATGGAGGAGTGGGCCAAAATCCCTGATGCAGTGTGTGCAAACCTGGTCAAGAACTACAGGAAACGTATGATCTCTGTAATTGCAAACAAAGGTTACTGTACCAAATATTAAGTTCTGCTTTTCTGATGTATCAAATACTTATGTCATGCAATAAAATGCAAATTAATTACTTAAAAATCATACAATGTGATTTTCTGGATTTTTGTTTTAGATTCCGTCACTCACAGTTGAAGTGTACCTATGATAAAAATTACAGACCTCTACATGCTTTGTAAGTGGGCAAACCTGCAAAATCGGCAGAGTATCAAATACTTGTTCTCCCCACTGTATATGCCAAATCAGTTGGCTACAGAATAACTTTTAAAGAATTAATTCAAAATTCAACTGATCCGTTCGTCTAATGAACCAATTACAATCTTTTATCAACTCTCATGAAGTTTTATTCTTTCTTATCAAATCTTCAGGAAGATTATCCTTCTGCCGCGAAGAATAACTTTCTGAACTAGATATTAATTTAAGTATTCAACAATACTATATGCAGGCTTGTAGCAAGATCTAAACATTAAAGTGACTATATGTTTTTGTGAGCGGCAACAATGACAATCAAACGTGGATACAATGGTTTTAATAATTGGTACTACGAATACATATGACTAAATAACGAATACATGTATATACAGAATAACAAAAAGCAACGAAAGAGAGAAAGAAAGAAAGATCAAGAATGGCAATTTCACAAACAAGTAACCCGAGAGAGTCAGCAAAGAATAATATCACCTTAAACAGGGGCACCAATCTTAAATGCCTCTAAAGCTCGATAGAATTTATACTTGCATGGATTTCTTTGTGCTGAGTATAAGAGGATGCGTGCGAGGCTTCTCAGAGCGTTCTTTGAGCTGGAGTGTTCTCTCTTTTCCGGAGGTCGTGTTTCCGATCCGCGGGAAGTTTGAAAGTAGCTTGAGAGCGAGTGTTGCCGAAAAAGGGAGGAAAAGAAGATTGTCTCGTCGGAGTTTTGGAAGTTGACTGAGCGCTGAGATGGAGCACGCTGAGATAGCGTGCGTTGCCTGGCCACCTGTGGCCAGGGACTGAGTCGTGAAGCGCGCCGAACTTCAAAGGAACGGCCAATCATAGGCGTGGACTTTAGGCGGGAGAAAGTTCCTTTGTCTTGGTTTATAACCTAATGGCATGTCCATATGATGATTTCAGAATTAGTATAGTTTTACTCCCAAGGGGCTAAACATACTAAAGATGCATCTCACAATCACATACTGCGCACCGTTGGTTAGGAAAAAGAGAAGTGAATATTTAGGTACCAAACAAGCTTTAGCTTGAAGATATAAAAGCAGAAATACATCCTTTACACATGAATACAAGCATCTAACATGACTTCAACACTGCACACATCATGACCTCGTAGAGTATAACATAAGGAACATGCATACACATAGGAATATTTCATATCCAGTCTGAAGTAGTTTAATTATGGGCTACATAAGGGAAATGTTTGTGTCTGTGTATTGGACTGAGTCTCTCATTGTCAGCTGCATCATTGTCGCATCAGTTTAAGCGGCGGTGCAGCGCGCGAATGAACGTGATCATCTCTTCCTAGTCAAAGAATAAACATGAATCAACATCTGAAGGTATGGATACATTACAACTTACTGAAACGTATCATATGTCGTGTAATCGTTCAATCAGTGTTTCAAAGGTGGAAAGACGTCAATAAAACAGCTTTTAAACAATGTCACATAGCATTACATTTACCTCAGGTGAGTCATTCAGTGTCCACTGCTTGTTAGTTCACTAGAGAAATGAGCTCTTTCGTTAAATATATGCACTATATTAGCCTATACATTCATTATATTCTACTTAACCTGTTAGTGGTCTTGATTATTTAATGTATGTTTAAATAAATCTGTCATGAATATGACAGCCACTGTGTATAAATGATTATATTTTAACAACGAATTGGAGCAAAAACATAATTTTATAATTAGATTTAGAAGTTAAAGCAAAAAAACTGCCTTATGTGAAGTTTACATGTTTGCATATAATGCAAGTGCAAGTAAGGGCTCCCTATATAGTTTACACTTTACAGCATTAGCAGAGATAATTTTTATGTCTTTAAAAAAAACTTTTAGTTATAATTGAATTAATTTAAGGACAAATCACAATTTGTTCAGTAAACCACTTTTTAATTTAAAAAAAAAGCAATTTTATATTTAGTTTTCTCTCCCCTGCTGTACCGAACCGTCAGTTTTGTGTACTGTTTCACCCCTATTACTAATGCAACCTTAAAATCAAAAGTTGTACAAACCCGATTCCAAAAAAGTTGGGACACTGTACAAATTGTGAATAAAAACAGAATGCAATGATGTGGAAGTTTCAAATTTCTATATTTTATTCAGAATACAACATAGATGACATATCAAATGTTTAAACTGAGAAAATGTATAATTTTAAGGGAAAAATAAGTTGATTTTAAATTTCATGGCATCAACACATCTCAAAAAAGTTGGGACAAGGCCATGTTTACCACTGTGTCGTCTGGAGACTGAGGAGACAAGTTGCTCAAGTTTAGGAATAGGAATGTTGTCCCATTCTTGTCTAATACAGGCTTCTAGTTGCTCAACTGTCTTAGGTCTTTGTCGCATCTTCCTCTTTATGATGCGCCAAATGTTTTCTATGGGTGAAAGATCTGGACTGCAGGCTGGCCATTTCAGTACCCGGATCCTTCTACGCAGCCATGATGTTGTAATTGATGCAGTATGTGGTCTGGCATCGTCATGTTGGAAAATGCAAGGTCTTCCCTGAAAGAGACTACATCTGGATGGGAGCATATGTTGTTCTAGAACTTGGATATACCTTTCAGCATTGATGGTGTCTTTCCAGATGTGTAAGCTGCCCATGCCACACGCACTCATGCAACCCCATACCATCAGAGATGCAGGCTTCTGAACTGAGCGCTGATAACAACTTGGGTTGTCCTTGTCCTCTTTAGTCCGGATGACATGGCGTCCCAGTTTTCCAAAAAGAACAAATTTTGATTCGTCTGACCACAGAACAGTTTTCCACTTTGCCACAGTCCATTTTAAATGAGCCTTGGCCCAGAGAAAACGCCTGCGCTTCTGGAGCATGTTTAGATATGGCTTCTTTTTTGACCTATAGAGTTTTAGCCGGCAACGGCGAATGGATTGTGTTCACTGACAATGTTTTCTGGAAGTATTCCTGAGCCCATGTTGTTATTTCTATTACAGTAGCATTCCTGTATGTGATGCAGTGCCGTCTAAGGGCCCGAAGATCACGGGCATCCAGTATGGTTTTCCGGCCTTGACCCTTACGCACAGAGATTGTTCCAGATTCTCTGAATCTTTGGATGATATTATGCACTGTAGATGATGATAACTTCAAACTCTTTGCAATTTTGTCTCTGAGAAACTCCTTTCTGATATTGCTCCACTATTTTTCGCCGCAGCATTGGGGGAATTGGTGATCCTCTGCCCATCTTGACTTCTGAGAGACACTGCCACTCTGAGAGGCTCTTTTTATACCCAATCATGTTGCCACTTGACCTAATAAGTTGCAAATTGGTCCTCCAGCTGTTCCTTATATGTACAATTAACTTTTCCGGCCTCTTATTGCTACCTGTCCCAACTTTTTTGGAATGTGTAGCTCTCATGAAATCCAAAATGAGCCAATATTTGGCATGACATTTCAAAATGTCTCACTTTCAACATTTGATATGTTATCTATATTCTATTGTGAATAAAATGTAAGTTTATGAGATTTGTAAATTATTGCATTCCTTTTTTATTCACAATTTGTACAGTGTCCCAACTTTTTTGGAATCGGGTTTGTATATGTTAATTAGTTAATGCACTGTTAACTAACATGAACAATGACTATAAATTTCATTAACTAGCTTTGAACTATATTTTATTAACTAAGGTCAACAAAGATTAATAAACACTGTAAAAAAAATATTGTTCATCACTGTTAGATCATGTTGGCTAATACATTAACTAATGTTAACAAATGAGATCTTATTGTAAAGTCTTACCGAATTTATAAGCTCTTAAACCTTTACTAGCACCAAAATTAGGTCCAAAAGGTTTATTCTAAAATCTTATTCCAGCATTACAGTGAATGAAAGTTTAAAAAAAACCTGAAGAACTAAAATCTGAACTAACATGAACAAACCATGAACAGCTGTATTTTTTTTTAACTAACGTTAACAAAGATTAACTAATGATGAACAGAGGTGTTGTTCATGGTTAGTTCATGTTAACTAATTCATTAACTAATGTTAACTAATACAACCTTATTGTAAAGTGTTACTAAAAAAAATATACCTTGAGGAAAGAAAAACAAAAAACACAGAAAGAAAACAATTGTTTATAAAACAGATCTATCCTTTATTATAATTGGCTCAATTAAATGAAAGCATAGATGTACAGTTGCGCTCCAAAGTTTATATTCACACTGCAGTATCTGTTAAAAAATGTTAATTTTAGCAATAAGAGGGATCATAAAAATTTGCATGTTGTCTTTTTATTTAGTACTGCCCTGATGAAGCAGTTTATTCTGCAAGGTGTGTGTAAACTTTTGACCGCAACTGCATAACCTATGTGATAAATAAATAAACGTTTTTATTTCTACTTTACATGGAATTAAACATAACTTAAATATAGATAAATAACCCAAGACTCGTGCAAATTGAGAAAGGTATTCTTCAATTTTTCCTCATCTTGCTTTCCAAGTTTCAGCTTACCATCCACCATCTCCATGAAGGATGTTCCTGTATTTACCACAGCATTTGGCACAGCAGTGCTGCGGCCCCATTCCTTTGGTTTGTTACCTGTAAAATATATAATGATTAGGGGGATCTGTAAATGCACAGGTGGGATTTTTTTACTTGCAAATGGAAAAGATGCAAAGCATTTAAAAGCTATAGACTTGATAGCAGTGTTTTAGCTTGTAGTGTGTGATCAGGGTGTCATGGCTGGGTAAGAATTCATGACAAAACTTGTAACATCACCTCATCAATACGGCTCTGTGATTCCACACAGCTTGCACTGGATCTCCATTAACAAATCTGTACTGATCCTACAAAATGAATAAATAACTCCAGATAAGCACAAAATATTACAAACACAAACAGTAACTGAACATTGTACTCTTCAAATGCAAAAAGAAAAGAAAAAAATACATTACAAGCATTATTTCTAGAGGTGGGTGATATATTGAATATTACTGGTCGTTATAATATGGATTAAATGTATATAAATGTCTTCCAATGTTACTAGACCGGATCTTTGAATTTCGTTCAGGAAATTTAACTTTAAGTCATTTAGTTCGTTTAAAAAGTCAGAGTTCAATTAAAATATTGTATTTTCAGCAGTCAAATTCCTCGAACACGCCCACACACGCGATCACATTCCGATATAAGAAATTATTATAATGCAATCATAGATAAATTATAGGAAACATGATTAATTCACCTCCCGAGTCCATTGCGTCTATACTATCTGCGATTTAACTAAATAACGTTACACTCTTAATCGCAATAAGAACTGCCATGTTACGGTGAAAAAATAAAAATAAAGAAAGCATATATCAAGATATACTTACTTGACTCGTTATTTGCAGTACATAACGTCTCATCTGTAATCATCCAAACGTGGCACTCCTTTGTTCTCTTGTTGTTTGATCAGCTTCAGTTTCCTCACGCATCGCGATTACAGAAATATGGCAGACAGCTCATTTTTCAAAATCATGACGTAGTATTTTTGGCGCATGCGCATTAATTTTTAAAAAATATTTCGTGCATGGTTAAATGTTGATTATACATGTTTTCCATTTTTGTTTAAGTTGAAGTTGTTCTAATTCACTGTGTAGTTAGAACTTGACTCATTCACCTAACTAAAAGTCAATCATTTTTACAGTGTAGTGTAGTCTGATTAAAATTAAATGTATTTTAACTGAATTTGAATGCAAATTAATTTTGTTTATATTTGTTAACTTTTGCTTGCAATTAATGCAATTAAACGTGTGTTTAATCGGCGTAGAACTACATAATGATATTGAAAGTATTCTGTACACAGATGTAAAGTACAGTACATTACTATTACAGTACAAATAGCTACAGTAGGCTACTCCTCTCATAAATGACACTTTGTCAAATATTATGTTGAAAACTGACACTTGTAGTTGAGTTCATAGAGCAGGAGCTAGTGATAAAAATTTCAACAATAAGTTGTACTGGAGTATACTGTATAAGCAAGTGTATTGAATTTAAGAAGAAAAATACATTAATGCACACAGTATACATTATAGACTAAACACATTTAAAATACATTAACAAATGTAATTTTGGACAATTTTTTTTTATTAAAATCAATTATTTTACATGTGCTTTAGTATATGTCAATACATAAAAATAAGTGTACTTATTTAAAACATAAAATCATAATTATTTAAAATATGTTTAAGTACAATGTAAGTAGACATTATTACAAGGTGCATTTTTAAAAAGTGCACTTAAGTTTGTTTATAAATATTGTCATGAAAGTGTACTTTCTTTAAGTAAAACTTAATTAGACATTATTACAAAGTGCACTTTTAAAAAGTGCACTTAAGTGTGTTTAGAAATATTGTCATGAAAGTGTACTTTCTTTAAGTACACTTAAGTGGCCTTTAATTTTAATTTATCATATTATCTGCAAGTGCACTTTTTAAAAAATATACTTTTAAGATTTGAAGTACACAAAAAGTACACTTTCAATACAATTAAATCAAATGTTTCAGTTCAAAATACCACTGTTTCGCGCATCTTAGAATGTGTGTGGTATGTGCATGTGTATATGTGTGCGTGCGTATGTATGCGTTGTATGTGTATGTGTGTGCGTTCATGTGTTTGCAAGCATGTGTGTGTGCGTTAAATTTTTTTGCAATCTTTCATGTGTATGCATGCATGTGTGTGCACGTTCATGTGTTTGCGTGTGCGCGCACACTCATGTGTTTGCATGCATGTGTGTGTGTGTGTGTGCATTCATGTGTATTCATGCATGTGTATGATATGTGTGTACATAAATGTGTTTGCATGCGTGTGTGTGCGTGCGTTAGTTTTTGCAAGCATGTGTTAAATTTTTTGCAATCTTTCATGTGTATGCATGCATGTATGTGTGCGTTTATGTGTTTGCGTGTGCGCGCGCGCGCTCATGTGTTTGCATGCATGCATGTGTGTGATATGTGTGTACATATGTGTTTGCATGCGGGTGTGTGCATGTGTTTGTGTTTGCAAGCATGTGTGTGTGTGTTACATTTTTTGCAATCTTTCATGTGTATGCATGTATGTGTGCATTCATGTGTTTGCGTGTGTGTGCGCGCGTTCATGTGTTTGCATGTGTGTGTGTGTGCATTTATGTGTATTCATGCATGCATGCGTGCGTGCGTGCATGTGTGTGATACGTGTGTATGTACATGTGTATGATATGTGTGTACATATATGTGTTTGCAAGCATGTGTGTGTGCGTTACATTTTTTGCAATCTTTTATGTGTATGCATGCATGTATGTGTGCATTCATGTGTTTGCGGGTGTGTGTGTGCGTGCGTGTTCATGTGTTTGCATGTGTGTGTGTGTGTGTATTCATGTGTATTCATGCATGCGTGCGTGCGTGCATGCATGTGTGTGATATGTGTATATGTACGTGTGTGATATATGTGTGTACATATATGTGTTTGCATGCGGGTGTGTGCGTGCGTTTGTGTTTGCAAGCATGTGTGTGTGCGATACATTTTTTGCAATCTTTCATGTGTATGCATGCATGTATGTGTGCATTCATGTGTTTGCGCTCGTGTGTGTGTGTGTGTGCGCACGTGTGTTCATGTGTTTGCATGTGTGTGTGTGTGTGCATTCATGTGTATTCATGCATGTGGGCGTGCGTGCATGCATGTGTGTGATACGTGTGTATGTACATGTGTGTGATGTGTGTACATAAATGTGTTGGTATGCGTAAGTAACTGCAGGCTTTATTTTTATTATTATTTCATTGTTATTGTGTTGTTGTATTATAACTTTTATTGTTATTTTTTTTAATACTAATGTATTGTTTCGTAATGGAAAAAACATTTATAAATATACAGTGAGTTTGTAACACAAGCTTGTATTTTTTTTTCAGTGTTGCTTCTACAGAAGCAAATGGGCCATCCACAACACCACCGTGGCCTCAGTCGTAGCCATGGTTGCAGTCGTGGCCGTGAGGAATCTCGTAGCCTCTCACCAGTGACGCAAGGTGAAAGATGGAAGACGGAGCCAGACCCTGATATAGTGCCCAGTGTCCCAAGGTTTACTCCCCAAAAGAACACCTGGAGTGCAGCCTCCACTCATATTTGGAAAAATGTCTCCACTTGACATTTTCAGTCAATATTTTGATGAAGAGGTGATGAAGATCTTGTGTGAAAACACAAACAAGAATGCAGTGAGAAATCTGGAGAGGGGTAGGAAATTCACATGGACCGATATATGCCCTGAAGAAATAAAGTACTTAGGTCTGCTTCTCTACTTGGGTGTAATGGGTCTGCCAAAAGTGAGGGACTTCTGGAGGAAGAAGACTTTGTTTCATGTTCCCTTTCCCGCTACTGTGATGTCTAGAGACCGTTTTCTAACAATCTCCTGCAATCTGCATATCAGCGACAGAGGTGTATGACTGTCTCCACAGAGTGCAACCACTCTTGGATATTATGAGGAACAGGTGCATGTCTATTTACCACCCTAAACAGCACATTTCTGTTGATGAAAGGATGGTTGCCACTAAAGCCAGGATATCCTTCAAGCAATATATGAAGGCCAAGCCCACTAAGTGGGGCATTAAACTTTTTGTGATGGCAGATGACAGATGGCAGATGACTTCAAAATTTACACCGGGAAGTCAAAATTTTCATCTGGGAAAGGCCTGTCTTTTCATGTTGTTGCAACACTGGTGAACCGTGACTACCTGGGGTCAGGTTATGTAATTTACTGTGACAATTTCTACACAAGTCCTCTCCTCTTTCGACACTTGCACCAGCAGGGATTTGGTGCATGTGGGACTTATCGAGAAGGAAGAGCTGGTGTTCCTTTCACCAAAGAAAATGCCTTGAACAAAAGGTCACCAAGAGGCTCCATTCGCTGGATCAGAGATGATGACCTTTTGTTTGTGAAGTGGATGGAAACAAGGGAGGTCTCCATGTGCACAACTGTCCACACAGTGTACAGTGGGGAGACAGTGCTGAGGTGGCAGACAACAGAGGATGGGCAAAAACAGAGGGTCCCTGTTCCCAGGCCAACAGCAGTTCAACAGTACAATAAGTACATGGGGGGAGTTGACACCTCTGACCAGATGCTGGGAACAAAGTCGGTGCACCATAAAACACAGAAGTGGTACATGACCATTTTTCAGCACTTCCTGGATATTGCAGTGACCAACAGCTTCATTTTACACAAAGAGCTGTGTGCCGTATCCCAGAACAAGCCCATGACACGGCAAAACTTTTTAGGAGCTTCTGGCTGCTCAGCTCACAGGCGTTCCCCTGGACGGCAGCCCCAAAGACAGATGCGATGTGTGGTGTGGGCCTATGCTTGCAACTTGATAGGAACTGCTTCAGAGAGCACCACATTTGAATGACTGAGTGAATGATCAAAAACGCTTGGAGAACTGGGGTAAAGAAAAAGGCTCCTGAGTGAAAACACTGCAACCCAGTGTCACAAAAATGACTTGTATATATGTATTATAGTTTATTCTTCAAGTTTAAAGTGTTAGATTCTTTCGTTCAGGGGTTTTCTGATTTTTTCTAAATAAAAAGCAGTAAAATTTATTCCCGTTTTTGAAATTTTTGTCTATTTAAATAATATTTTCAAACTCACCACACACAGTAAGGGTCAATAACTGTAATTTATTGAAAGCCAGTTGTTTTCTGAAAAAATGACACCTTGCACTTGAGGATAGCACACTGTGTTATAATTCTACAGTCAAAAAAATTATATATGTGAAAACGCCCTTTTTTAGCTTCAGGTTCTAAAGGGTTAAAAGATGACCGGGGGATCCTGGTGGGCGCTACTCCTTGTCTCGACTCCCCCACTTCATGTATCCTGCTCAATGTCTCTGTTCAGTTTATAGACACTGTCCATTCCTGTTTGGCCTTGTTCAACTCGGGTGCTGAAGGCAACTTCCTGGATGCCTCTGTTGCTGCGCTGTGGGGCATTCCTGCCATCCATCTCCCCTCTCCTCTCTCTGTCCGCTCCCTTAATGGCCTCCTCATCACCTCCATCACCCATTCTACTCCCTCCGTAAGTCTTATTGTCTCTGGCAATCACTGTGAGGTGATTGAGCTGTACCTCCTAGATTCCCTGAGTGCTCCCGTTGTCCTGGGGCACCCATGGCTGGTGCAGCACAACCCTCACATGGATTGGTCAGGGAGTTCCGTGTTATCTTGGAGTCAGTCTTGTCTTGCATCATGTTTGGGTGCTGTCTTGTCTTGCATCATGTTTGGGTGCTGCCTTGTCTCCTGACTCTGTATCATCTGTTTTTCAGGTCGAGGAAGCCGATCTCGCCAGAGTTCCGTTGGAGTACCACAATCTTTGTCAGGTGTTCAGTAAGTCTCAAGGGGGTGTCCAGGGGGTCGGTTGTTTGTGCTGGCTGTGCTGCATCCTTTGGTCCTTCGGTTGGGGCATTAGTTCAGAGTAGCCTGTTATTCAGGGGTTCGGAGGTTGCTGGGTGCCATCCGTCAGCGATTTTGGTGGCCATCCATGGCCCAAGATGCCAGGCAGTTTGTGTTGGCTTGCTCGGTATGCTCTTAAAATAAGATGTCTTAAAAGTCTCCTGTTCGTCTATTGCAGTCTTTGCCCATTATCTTTCGTCCCTGGTCACACCGTGATTCTGACAGCGGCAGATCGCTTCTCATTTTAGGCGGCCCATTTTATCCCCTTACCCAAGCTTCCTTCCGCCAAGGAGACAGCCCAGGTGGTGGTGGACCACATCTTCCGGATACATGGTCTTCTGGTGGAAGTGGTCTCTGATAGAGGACCACAATTTGTCTCCCGGTTCTGGAAAGAGTTCTGTAGACAGATCAGTGCCTCAACGAGTCAGTCTTAAGGTTTTCACCCTCAGACCAACGGTCAGGTCGAGCGAGCTAACCAGGATCTCGAGCAAGTTCTCCGCTGCCTGGCGTGACTTCGGTCTGATCTGCCCTATTTTGTTGTCCTTGTCTCACTGTCTGCGTGCTTTGTTGTCTTTGAGCACATGATCCATGTTTTGACAGCTCGACATGTACTTCGCTGTCTTTGTGGCATTTCCCCTCCCGCTTGTTATCCCTAATTCTCGATTGTGTTCACCTTCACACCTGTTGCTAGTTAGTTCCTCATTATCTCTATTATATCTATTTTAGATCCTCTCATGTTCAGTCTTTTGTCAGACAGTTGTTATACGTAAGTGCAGTGCTATTGCTCATGATCTACTTTCTATTTTGCCATGCCTTGTTTCAGCTTCCAAGTGCTGTTTCTTCTCTCCTTCTTGCCCCTCCAGACTTTACATCCTATGCTTCCTGCCCTGGTGATCTCCGATCTGTCGAGACTCGGCTCCACCACTCCTTCCCCTTTCAGCGCGCTCATCGCTCTCATCAGGGAATTCAGTGCTCATTTTGACGTTGTGCCACTGGTGACTCGTGGACTCAATGTTGCGCCACTGGTGTCTCAGGGACTCATCGTCCCACCCTTGCTGTGCAGTGCTGGCCCAGTGGATGTTGATTTGGCCTCTTCCTCTTCATTTTGTGTTCCTAACATCTTTTCTGTGCTCACTGAGAGGAAAATAAAGATTTATGTTCTACCTGCATCTGAATTCATGTCTCTCCCTGACAAAAGGTGCTCTATTGAATTGAGATCTATTGATTGTGGAGGCTATTTGAGTATAGTGAACTCATTGTCATGCTCAAGAAACTGGTCTGAGATGATTTGAGCTTTGTGACATGGCATGTTATCCTGCTGGAAGTAGCCATGAGAAGATGGGTACACTGTGGTCATAAAGGGATGGACATGGTCAACAACAATACTCAGGAAGGCTGTGGTGATTAAACAATTTTCAATTGGTACAGAGGTACTCTTATGTATATCTCGGTTGTAATGAGTGGTTTATCAACAATGCATTTTCGCCCACATAACTGTGGCTCACTGGATATTTTTTCTTTTTCAGACCATTATCTGTAAACCCCAGAGATGGTTTTGCGTGAAAATTACAGTAGATCAGCAGTTTCTAAAATACTCAAACCAGCCCATCTGGGTCACTTAAATCATCTTCAGCAGTTCGTCTTGACCATGCGTACATGCCTAAATGCATGAAGTAATTTGACAGTTTAGTAGTAGTTTAGAGAAGCAGGCTTTCGAGTCATCATTGCAGACAAAAATAGATCAGAGTACATATTGTGCCATTGAGAAATTATATATGCTTCTTCACTTTTGAAGAAAAAAAAAGCACCAGCTGAAACTGGTATAGAGCCCTCTCCAATAAAATCAATCTAAGCTGGTACAGCAGGAAATAGAATGTCAGAGAAAAGAGAAATGTTAATGTTTGCTAGACCCTGTACCTCCGTGCTCCTCACCTTACAGACTCTGGGATGATTAAATGGATGTAAAGTATATTCCTTCTCATATTGCCTCAGTGTGTTTTCAGCCTTGTGTTTCTATTCATCGCAGATGTTAGAATGATTCATCATGGGTTCAAGTGATGGATTGCTGTGCCCTTCATGAGCCGCCTTGGACACACTCTTATTGTATCCTCTTACCACAATCAACTGACGGCCCGTGCAAAGTGGCGGATACACAGGGAGTAAATTAGAGCTTGATGGATATCAAAAGTTGCTGCACTGTAAGGTTGTGATATCCCATGCCACAGTCCACAGCAGCACAGGAAAGCAAATGCTGGACAGAGAGAAATAATGCATATGTCATTTTTTGTGTAGCAAAATATGTATTAAGGAATTAAATGTTAACGTTTATTGATATTAACAACAAAAAAATCTCATTTAGAGCTCAAAATTGTCATATACTAGTACCTAGTTCTGGGTACATTAATTCTGGAATGTAATCTGGTAGTGGTAACAAATAACATGACTAATTGACCTATCGGTAAGCCCTTCCCCTCGAACGCAGATGAGCCAATGGCAGTTGAGTATCAGTTGCACGGGGACCGGAACTCGGACATCTTTAGGTTTCAGCGCCATAGAGAAACATTGGAAAATCCGAAGCTCTCATCGGTTTGATGGTGTTTATGCTACAAAAATGGTAAAACAATGTGTCTGGGGTACTGTAACACTGATTCCAGGTATCCTGAGAGGATTTTCTGGTTGTCATACTCTCATTAAGTTACGATTAAAGTCTGTGAGTCCCTGCTAACATACAAAGCGAAATAACTAACTGTTCTCACGTCACGTAACGTTAACAGTGTAGGTCAAAAACACATAAACGAAGGTCTACATTTCAGTGCATCTCTCCATATTAAGATGGTTAAATGTAAATTAATTTAATCTTACCCTGCGGTACATGAACAGTGTTGATCCTGGATGTTGTCATCTGCGTTCGTGATGACCATAACATGAGGCTTCTCCCATTTGCATTGTGATCTGTAAACCATTGCTTCCAAATTCATCTCCCACCATCTTTATTTTAAAATCTTTTATATATCCCTCCATGGCATATTTAAGTCCCACTTGAATGCTCCTCAACGAGAGGTGGTCCTTCTGTGTCACAGACTTTATTGTAATTTATCTTCTAAATAGTTTTTTTTTTTTTTTTTTTTTACATTTTTGAAATTTCTGTGAAATTTAGATATGTTTAAGGTCTGCATTATCTGTCTTACTAAGGAGGGACTCCTATTTTAATGGGTATTATAGTCTACGGAGTAATGCGGGTAGTGAAAGGGAGAGCTCGCACTCGCAGTTTATCAGAGTTGTTTTCAGATACAAAGTTTACAGTTTATTAGCACCCTGAAAAGGCATATGGTCTGTATATGTTTGTTTACTGTTAGTTGTATGAGTGTTTTTGTATAATTTGCTGTGTATGTTAATGATAATGCAATGTAGAGAGAGAGTTTGTGAATGAGACGTTAATGCGCACTTCTTATGCCTTGTTTGTTCAGCTCTTACGGTGATTTTTTTAGAGTGAAAAAGGACACAATAAACTTCATAAACCATCAGTTAAGTTTGGCCATCAATCGGAGGGGGTCCGCTACATTCTGTGTTCAAAAACAACTTGGGATAAGGTTTTTACACTGACAGCTGTCATTGTATGACAGTTAGCAACTACGTTTCTTTGTCCGAGTTAGCAACAGTAACTAAGGGGGGGCTTATCGATAGGTTAATACCGTAAGTAACATGACATTTTACATTATTACTGTGCCTGTTTTAAGATGACCTAAAAATGTCCATTAACATCTGAATTAGTTTTGATCTAACTCTTATTTGGTGTAACAATGCAAAACTAATCTTGCATGTGCCTTTCTTCTTGAATTGAAAGTTCATCTTTCTTCTTCTTCTTCTACATCTTCAAAAAAAAGTCCCCATTTAGGGTTTAGTTGGGTAAGTGTGTGTAAGAGATTGTGTGTGGGGTCGGTGGGATGGTGACAAAAAATGGGTCAGCCATGAACTTGCATCACGGTGACTGTGTAAAAGTTCTTATACTGTATTTGTTCCATGTGCATCACCCACCCATTGTTTCATCGGTAACGCTTTAGATTACAGCCCGGAAAGTACTGCATAAGTGAAACAAATTTACAGTGTAACTTTTGGTGATTATAGTGTAACTATAAAGTATGTATGTGTAGGTATAGGGGAACAATATGTAATATTTGGGGAATAAAGGGGTAACTACCAGGAAAATTAACAAATTATTTATACTGTAAGTATTTTTTAATTAAGGGGTAATTATCTGTGTAGTTACAGGGTGGTGCTTGTTATTCCATGTAGTTACAGGGTAAGTGTGAATCTGCTGTATGTGCTGTTTGATGCTTTGCTGTTTGAAGAGGAACAAGAGGAGGATGAAGCCAAGCAAGAGAAACGAATAAGAAGTGTTGTAAATCTGTTTTGAAAGTTGTTTTTCAAATAAAGGTTTCCGAGTGATATCAGATTGTGTACGTGTTTTTTTTGTACTTACCCTGTAACTACATGAAACAAGAGGGTAACAAACACCACTTTAATTTACAGCCCGCAGATTCATACTTACCCTGTAACTACATGGATAATTACCCCTTAATTAAAAAATACTTACAGTATAAATAATTTGTTAGTTTTCCTGGTAGTTACCCCTTTATTCCCCAAATATTACATATTGTTCCCTTATACCTGCACGTATGTACTTTATAGTTACACTATAATTACTGAAAGTTACGCTGTAAATTCGCTTTACTTACGCAGTACTTTCCGGGCTGTAATCTAAAACGTTACCGTTCATCCAACTACTCTGATATTGTCACGGGTGGTTGCAGTAAACAAACTGCAGACTGTATGCCATACATTCAAAAAGAAAGGAGGAAAGGAATCAGGTATGCCAAGCTGCACAACATATATTAATCAACAATATTATTATTACCTTTGAATGACCTGCATAAATTATTAAACAGTATGAATCTCTTTGACTTTGGGTCTATCTGACTTTAAAATTAAATGGAGAATAAATAATTAATGGCTGGATGATGTGGGGATAAGGCCGGTTTCAAACATGCTGCACCTGCTTCTTCTGTGCAAAAGAGCTGCCACTATACAGAAGATTAAGTGATTTCTGTTTTATTACATTGCAAATGTCTTCAATGTATTTACAGTATATGAAACATTCTTTATTATAACCTATTATTAAGTATTTCCTAAAATGGTTGTGGAGTTTGTGGAGACTCCATAAGGCAGATCTAGACATGTGTTGCTGAAGGAGAATCCTACACAGACCCTCAGGTCAGAACCAGTTTGTAAGCTTGACAAGAAGGTATAAGTTCCTGATTGGACTGCCCAACCAGACCAGTCTGTGTCATGAAGAGTTCCCTATATGAAGTTAATTTATCATTTAATCTGCCCAGAATTGAACACAAAATCCAAACTGTAGCTGTAAACAGATTTGTTGAATAGAAAATGTTTCTTTCAGTGTGTGGGACTTTTATCAACAGTCCTGTTCCAAGATCATAAATACAATTTTCTCTAATGTATAAACCCTACCTTACAAACCCTTTCAAAACTATTTAGGATACATAAAATGTCTAGTCAATAAATTTAAAATATTCTGTCAATTTTTGAATGAGTGCACATCAAATGTTTTATTGTAGAGTATGTAGAGTCCTAAACAAATAGGACAAATAATTTAGGAACTGCTGAAAAACAGGTATATACTTGCACTCTTTTGTATGGATTGTGCATGCCATGGAAGGTCATGTGCTCTGGATGCATCAGGCATGCAAAACACAACTTAATGACATGATCAATACTTATATTTATTATATTTAATTATAAGTATGTATAATTAAGGTAAATACCTCATACTACTACTACAGTCATATGACACTGAAATGTAAAACCCTTTGCATTGATCACTTGCAAAAGAGAATTTCAACTTTCAACATCTTTACACAACAATAAAAACAACAAAAACAACAAAATTCCAAAAATAGCAGTAGTATGGTGTACATTTTCAAACATCCTCAGACCTCAGCAGGGGCGGACTGGGGGAAAAAAGTGGCCCTGGACTTTCTGGCACAAAGTGGCCCATCACACCCAGTCTGCAACACACCTCACCATTAACCCACCAGCTCATTATGCACAAAGCAATTTTTAACACCACTTACTAACATGAAAATATAAATGCTATTTATTTTTTATTTTATATTGAAATTCTTATCATTAACATTTATTTATTTATTTATTTGTCTTTCCATGGTGCACATGGCAAATAGTAAGTAGCCTAACTTTGAAAATGTTTACACTCTTTTCCATACAGTGAAGTTTAATATAACTAAAGTCTAACTATTATTATTTTGATCACCAGTGTGCAAAATATTGCATGTGCACAATAATGCACAACTAAATTATATTTTTATAAAATTATATTTTTATTTTAGTATATGACACTTTCCTAACATGGGACACAGGCTACTTGAATATGAAAGTTGCCAGTTTTTCCATGTTTTAGTTTGAAAATGATATTTTGAGTTTTATGAATCATTTTCAAATGATTGTAAAATTACTGAAGAAAGCCTGGAAACATATACACAAACATTCACTCTTATCTGAAAACTGCTACGTTAAAGGAACACTCCACTTTTTTTGAAAATAGGCTCATTTTCCAAGTCCCCTAGAGTTAAACAGTTGAGTTTTACCGTTTTTGAATCCATTCAGCCGATTTTTGTATCTGGCCGTAGCACTTTTAGCATAGCTTAGCATACATCATTGAATCGGATTAGACCATTAGCATCGTGCTCAAAAATGACCAAAGACTTTCAATATTTTTCCTATTTAAAACTTGACTCTTCTGTAGTTACATCGTGTAACTACCGACGGAAAATGAAAAGTTGCGATTTTCTAGACCGACATGCCTAGGAACTATACTCTCATTCTGCGTAATAATCAAGGAACTTTGCTGCCGTACCATGGGTGCAGCGGCGCAATGATATTACGCAGCGCCTGAAAGTAGTCCCCAGCTAGGTAATTACCAATGTGACCGGCACTAAGTTTGTGTAGTTGTTGCAGAGTTGGAGGCAAATTAGGTAATGGATTTACCTGTGCAATTAGCCATGGTTCTGTGTGTTGTAAAGGGCTGTGATAGTAAGTCGAAGGTGTATTCTACCATCATGTTTCACAGAATACCAACGAAAAACAAGAAAAGAAAGAATCAATGGTTGGCTGCTCTGAACATAGATATCAAAACACCGGTAGATTCAATCAAGAAATTGCGTGTTTGCTCAAAGCATTTTGGACCAGATGACTATTTGGAAAGCATGCACAGTGTTACCCGTACCATGGTACGGCGTCTAAAGGATACGGCCATCCAAACAATCTTCAGAGTACAGACAGGACCAAGTGTATCATCACCCATGGCTGTAAGTATAATATTATTTTTTTTAGTTAGCTTGAACGACCAGATTGAAAAAGCACTGCTGTTGTCTTTAGCTACCTGTGAAATGCAATCACTGAGTGTGGGGGTTTGCTCGACCATTTGGTTTACACAGTATATAACGTTAGTAGTTTTGTTGTAGAGTTCTGGTGAGGTAGTGTATATTTTGATTAAAAGAAACTTGTGGAATTGTCGGTATTGTTTATCTACAGTTTCTATGGTACAAAATACTAGTGATGTTACGTTCTGTGTCGAGGCTTCGGAGCGTGTTGAGAAATCATCTCATTGATGACGTCCGAAGCCTCGCTTGGCCTGACCAGTTGAGGAAGCTGTTCGAATCTTGTAAATTCACAGTCCCCTGCCCTGTTTAACTCAGCCACTTTCCAGTTTTAGACTAATAATATTGCTCCTCCTGCCTATTATGAGCAAAGACTCAATTTACACACATCTGATAGCCCCATTAATTTCAAGCCAATAAATTTTTACACCGCTATGTTATATTATGTTATATAATATGCTACATTGACTTAGAAGGGGGGAGGGTCACTTGAATCAGTGCTCTGTCCCTGGTTTCACAATAAGCCTTGCAAGCAGCCTTTTCCCAAAATGTAATTGTATGTAATATCATATTACCTATGCTGTTGAAAGAAAAGGGTGTTGGAACAGTTTTTTTTTAGCTTGCATCTCAAAGGTATTGCCTCCATGGAATGACCTTTTTTTCTGTCAATTATCAGTCAGGGTGAGCTTGGTGATGTACAGCAGGATCTACCTGAACATGAGGATTCCTTCAGCCTTTTTGCCAGTGTACCACAGTCAACCCCTCAGAAATCCAGACCTGCAAAAGAAGAGCCTGCTGCCGATCCTGCTGATGCCAGTTTTGCTCCATTCACAAGCCCCTCCACCTCTACCACAGGAAGCACTTCAAGCAGCTCTGAAAATCCCAGAGGATGGAAGGAGAGAAAGTGGATTATGAATGAGTCAAAACTCATGGAACTCTTCCAGAAATGCTCCACTTGTGGAGCTCAGATCTCCGAGACAGACCAGACCATAAAAACAATTGGTAGCAGAATCACTGTGAGCTGGAAATGCAACAACGGACATACTGGACATTGGGAATCATGTCCAAACACACGTGGAATGCCGGAAAACAACCTACTAGCATCAGCTGCCACACTCTTCACTGGTGCAACGTTTACAGACATTGCTGACTGGGCTGGGCTCTTGAACTTGCAGCTGCCCCAAAAAACAACATACTACAACATACAGGCAAGCTACCTCATTCCCGTGATTGAAGCAGCATACAAGAAGCAGGAATACATCATAAAAGCGCGACTAATCTGCCAGACTCAGGATGGTGAGGAAGTGCAGCTCTGCGGAGATGGGAGGAGTGACAGCCCAGGCCATTCATGCAAATATACAACCTATTCCTTCATGGATGACTCCTCCAATCAGATAGTTGTTTTTGATCTGGTTCAGGTAAACAAATGGACACAACACTAGGATCAATTCACTAACAATTTTTGTCTAAAATGTCATAATCTGTAAACTTGTTCCCTCTAGGTGTCCCAGGCCATGAGTTCCATAGCAATGGAACCAATGGGGATCAGGAAAGGGCTGGAGAGGCTCTTGGATGAAGGCATCGACATCAAAGTGGTTACAACAGATAGACATCCATCCATCAGAAAATTGATGAGAGAGGAGTATCCTAACATCATACATCAGTTTGATCCATGGCATGTGGCAAAAGGTTAGTCTATTGGGCAGTAGAGCACAACCTGTTGATACTTATTGTGGGAATTTATAGGATTTTAACAATATTGATGCCATTGTCGATCCTGCTTTATTGGTCTGATTCTCTATCAATTCTCTTATCAAATCCTTTCAGTAGAGAAGGTAGTCTACACAGGTTTTCAGTATCAACACATGAACCTATAATGTAGCCTATGTTACTACAATGGCCATAATGGCATATTAGAATAAGGTAAACAATGTAGGACTGTGTTGTCTATTTCAGTTCTACTTTCAAAAAGACCAATTGCCCATATCAATGCCCATTTCAAAAACATGCCAGCATTGATGGGAGGAATCAAGGTCAGATGCATAATATTTCAGTAAATTGAAGGATTCGATGGACCCCTTTTCACATTTCTGGGTTTCTCAGAAGCGGAAGTCGTCATAGTTGGGTAAGATTCTATAGCGGTGAATGAGAGAATACATTAAATATATTTTTTGTGTTTCCATTTGCTCAAATAGCAAAATAAATACTCCACAATCAGTGTTTTCACAACTTTCAAAAACAGGAAAAAAATAGAGAGCGACTGATAACAGCAGTCAGAAGAGAGAAAGGTGTAATTTTACCGTCACTCCCATAGCCGCTGTATTAGAAACACCCTTCCAGCAGCGTTAACTATTTTTTTTTAAATTTGATGCAAAGGTAATATAATACTAAGTATAGTGTTATAAATGTACATACGTTTTTTTAAATTAAAATATAAAAAACTTTGCAGGATTTTATATATTGATGACCGTTAAAACGCGTCATCACAGTCTGTGAAAAGGGTCTATTCTCAGTTCTACTTGATACCTGGTTCTCGATTCCCACCCCTAACTGTTAGGAAACGAGCCTTTTGTGTGTGCATTATCTGAAGTTGTCTTACAGTATAATAATGTACCCTTGTAATTCAGGAATAAAGAAGAAGCTGGTTTCTGCATCCAATCGGAGGAATTGCAAAGAACTTGCTCCTTGGGTGAAGAGTGTGAGCAACCACATGTGGTGGAGCTGTTGCTCATCCAAGGGAGATGCAATGGTACACAAGCATACACACACAACTCCTCACAAAATGAAAGTCTAATTGATTGCTCATATACATGCTGTATAGAGGTGTAATGCATAGTGACATTGCTGGTTATCACAAATCTTGCCCAATAAGTTAATGGCATGCAAAAAATATTATGTTTTACAGATATTTTGAATGAATGTTAGTACTAAACCAATTTTCTGCCTGGGCTCTTATGTTATCGTCAGGAATTGCACAGATGATGGAAATCAATACTCCATCATATCACAGGGGTTCATCGCTGGGAGGAAAATGGCATGGAGTTCAAATGCTACCATAAAGAGCTGACAAGAGACCAGCAAATGATGAAGAAATGGTTGTCCGTGGAGTCCCCTGCCTACAAAGCCCTGGTTGAAATAGTGGTGGATACACGTCTACTGAAAGACCTGGAGCAAATGACGCTGTTCAAACACACAGGTATGTTTATGAAAAAGTTTGATGTGCAGGTAGTGTAATGGCCAACTTAATTATAATTTCAGTGGGAAGTGTCTGTGAAATTGATTTAAAATGTATAAGTATGGGAATGGTCCTTTGAATCTCTTCAAAAGACACAAATATTGGATTGACCCCAGTCCAAACACAATGTCAGTCCTGCGCAGATCATGCACACAAATTTTCATACAGGTTATTGTTTCTGTTCTCTCATTTTTTTCCTGTTTTACCAGGACAACACGAGGTCTTTCATAATTACCTGCTGAAATACTGTCCAAAGCGTCTACACTTTCAATATGCAGCGATGCAGGCATGCACAATGTTGGCCATTATGGACCACAACGAAAACCACACTACACAACGTGAACAGGCAACAACAGCAGCTGGTAAGGCCTAAAAATATTCCAATTACTCCTATTACAATTCTGTTTCTTATTCTGTTTGAGATGTCAACCATAGAGATGTCAGCACATGATTGATACATAATCTCTGGCTTAGACATACAGTATGACTGAACAAATTCATTTTTAGTAACACAAAACTGGGCTGGTATAAAAGGCCTCTAATATGTCATAAATATCATAACGATTACAGACTAACTCACAATACCTTGCTGTGTGTATAATTTCAGGCCTCCCAAGACACAATGTTTTAACAGTCTAAGCAGTGGATTGCCAGACCCATCTATACAAAGACGACACAAACATTCATAAATGGTCTCATGGAAGGAGTGATTGAAAGACGATTGAATCCCACAGTCAAATTCAAAGATTTGTCATCCCATGTCAGAAGAACTCATCTGGCAGCTAACATTGCCTTACAGCCAAAACCCAGCAAAGAAGATGTCTAAGAGCCTACACATCAAGGTTCAAAGGTCCATCAGAGAAGCTGTGATTTTGTCTGGCTATCACCAGACCAAGCTCAATTTAAGACTGAACATTGGTCTGGGAGTCTGCTATGTATTTTCTACTGCACAAGAGGCGTGATCAACGAGCATAATTCAAATGACTCTGTACGCAATTGGATAGTCCTTCAACCAATCAGACCACAAGAGGCGTGATAAACAAGCATAATTCAAATGACTCTGTATGCAATTGGATGGTCCTTCAACCAATCAGACCACAAGAGGCGTGATCAACAAGCAACGACCCATCGCTTCTCTATCCGTAGAATTAAGGCAGTTCTGAAGGCGAAAGGGGGTCAAACACAGTATTAGTATGGTGTTCCTAATAATCCTTTAGGTGAGTGTATATATATATATATATACTGTGTTTGACCCCCTTTCGCCTTCAGAACTGCCTTAATTCTACGTGGCATTGATTCAACAAGGTGCTGAAAGCATTCTTTAGAAATGTTGGCCCATATTGATAGGATAGCATCTTGCAGTTGATGGAGATTTGTGGGATGCACATCCAGGGCACGAAGCTCCCGTTCCACCACATGCCAAAGATGCTCTATTGGGTTGAGATCTGGTGACTGTGGGGGCCATTTTAGTACAGTGAACTCATTGTCATGTTCAAGAAACCAATTTGAAATGATTCGAGCTTTGTGACATGGTGCATTATCCTGCTGGAAGTAGCCATCAGAGGATGGGTACATGGTGGTCATAAAGGGATGGACATGGTCAGAAACAATGCTCAGGTAGGCCGTGGCATTTAAACGATGCCCAATTGGCACTAAGGGGCCTAAAGTGTGCCAAGAAAACATCCCCCACACCATTACACCACCACCACCAGCCTGCACAGTGGTAACAAGGCATGATGGATCCATGTTCTCATTCTGTTTACGCCAAATTCTGACTCTACCATCTGAATGTCTCAACAGAAATCGAGACTCATCAGACTCTTCCAGTCTTCAACTGTCCAATTTTGGTGAGCTCGTGCAAATTGTAGCCTCTTTTTCCTATTTGTAGTGGAGATGAGTGGTACCCGGTGGGGTCTTCTGCTGTTGTAGCCCATCCGCCTCAAGGTTGTGCGTGTTGTGGCTTCACAAATGCTTTGCTGCATACCTCGGTTGTAACGAGTGGTTATTTCAGTCAAAGTTGCTCTTCTATCAGCTTGAATCAGTCGGCCCATTCTCCTCTGACCTCTAGCATCAACAAGGCATTTTCGCCCACAGGACTGCCGCATACTGGATGATTTTCCCTTTTCACACCATTCTTTGTAAACTCTAGAAATGGTTGTGCGTGAAAATCCCAGTAACTGAGCAGATTGTGAAATACTCAGACCGGCCCGTCTGGCACCAACAACCATGCCACGCTCAAAATTGCTTAAATCAACTTTCTTTCCCATTCTGACATTCAGTTTGGAGTTCAGGAGATTGTCTTGACCAGGACCACACCCCTAAATGCATTGAAGCAACTGCCATGTGATTGGTTGATTAGATAATTGCATTAATGAGAAATTGAACAGGTGTTCCTAATAATCCTTTAGGTGAGTGTATATTTGTTGTTTTATTGTACAGTTAAATAAATGATTGCATTTTCAATTTGTGATTATCAGCAAAGCCCTGATTATATATAAATTTGTTGTTTTATTGTACAGTTTAAATAAATGATTGCATTATCAATTTGTGATTATCCTTATGTTTGTAAACATCAGCTAGGCTTATGTATTTTACAAGTAAAAGCTGTTTGATCCCATGTTGATCATGTTGTACATATGGTCACAACAAAACTAACCAAACCCCATATACATGCCCTACTGTATTTCTATAAGTTGGTAGATCATGTATAAAAAAAAAAAAAAAACAAGACTTCACAGATTTTCTAGGTACATGAAGGCAAAGCTTTATTTAGACAAATTAAATGACACCTCACATGTGAGGACATATTGCAAGAGGCCTTCCAAAACTAGTTCCTTCACCCTCACACCACTGACTGGTGAGTATGGGGAGAGTGAAGTTACTAATATGGGAAAGTCTGACAGTCAGATGAGAAAATGTCTAAACAGACTAATGTAATTACTAACTAACTTTCACAAGCACAAGAACCCAAATGTTTTACACTCACAGCTTGTGCTATATAGAACAGAATATAATCTTTATAGTCCACCAGATTGAAAAAAATGTCTTTGGACCGTAAGAAGCCATAAAACCTGAGCACTCGGAATGTAGGCCTACAGAACAGTCACAGGTCCTACAGTATATTTATTGCATCTTCTGCTTCTTGAAATCCTACATAAACTCCTGACTCTGATGGATATCTTCGGCGAATGGCACCAACCACACACGATGGCAATGGTTTTCGGTTGCCTCTTCCCAAAGTCTCTCCCTTCAGGGCCCACTCCATAATAATGCGGTACAACACCAACCTGTATTGACTGAGAAGACAGCACATCATAAATATAAGCTTGAAAATGCATGCTGACAGTATGCATTCTAAATCTTTGAGTCATGCATTGTAATGATAGCAGGAATCACTTACTCTAGCGATAGCTGGCCGAGGTCCACTCGGCATGGGACGTTTTTTCCAGTTTATTTTGTCAAACCGAAAAAAAAATTCGACCACTGCAGGATGACATGCCACTTCCTCATCAGGTAGATCGACCCTTGTCATCGATGGTAAGACCTGGTCCCACTCGCTACAACACAGGCACTCACTTTCGGTAGGCATAGGTTGGCAAGACCCACACTTGCACCACGAATTCGAATCTGCTCTCCTCCTCCCTTCTGCCCCAGTCTGTTCAGCCACACTTTCTTGCCTTTTACGTTCCAAAAGCTCATCTTCAGTGTATTCCGGTTCAAATAGATACTGTTCAGGATCTGCACCAAAGTAAATATCTTCGGAATCGTCTCTCACAAATGTCTCCATGGTTACAAGCAGGTTGTCACGTTGGTTATGTTGACGGAATTTAGCTTATTTTCAGGCGCTGCGTAATATCATTGCGCCGCTGCACCCATGGTACGGCAGCAAAGTTCCTTGATTATTACGCAGGAATGAGAGTATAGTTCCTAGCCATATTTCAAGCCATACTAAGGGCCAGATTTTCTAAACAGGCAAATTAGTGTGAGAGCGCAATTCCACAAAAGCGCCAATGGCGCATGATCTACTGACAATGGGCAAATTAAATAACACAGACGCAGCCGGATCATTTCCACAATGTCCAACACAATCTACCAAGAGCAGTGCAAATTAGCATCTGGTTTAAGACATGCTTTTTTGGGCGTTAAATAATGGTGCAAAAAACAGTAAATTGACAAAAATAGATCAGACATAAAGGCATCGGACGAAATGGACTCAAGGCCCCGATATATTCACTGCGAAGTTCTTTTTCTTCTTTGCTCAGGGGTAAAATAAAGTTGGAAATACCTTTGCAGGGCAATATACTGTTAGTGAACATCCAGACACTGAGAGCGAAGTTTCTATAAATAAACACACAACAAAGATGACAGCCGTTAAGAAAGCATCTGATCATAGCGATGTGGATATGTTCGCACCAGCTCTGCAATTCACGTCACATATTTATATAGTACTTTATAGAAACAGATTACTTTAAAGCAGCAGCTTTATATTATATTAAACATGAAAAAAAAAAAAACAGTGACAGTGTCGCTATGTGTGTCATGGTTGCATCGATTTTTCCCTCATCACTGCAATGGTTTCTCCCTCATCGCTGCACTCATTCTCCCGCGGTGCATCCCATTTCGCATACTATCCGTCCTAAATAGTATTCAGAAGTAGAATTAGTATGTCCCAAATCATAGTATGTTGAAATGGGTATTCCAAAAATACCCGGATGGTCTACTATTTCTGGTTAGAATTCGAAGTGCATATCAATGCACACTCTAACGGCTAATATTTCCCACAACCCATTGCAAGTTGGACGAGGATTCGATTAGAACGACGGATAAAAAGTGTTAAAAAAACAACAAACATGATGGATGTGCGAGTCCGGTGGTTAAGTAGAGAGATTTAGATAAAGGGATTTGAATAATTATCAGTATCTAACTTGACAAAATATATTTATTTAACATTATCCACATTATATTTAATCTGCAACAGCATTGAGAACTTTTGTAATGATACGTTTGGCCATTAATTTTTAAATGCATCATTATATTTAAATTAAATATACTAGTATATAGTATAGTAGGCAGTTTAAACGATGACAGGATGCATGTAACTAAGCGACAGAGCTGTCCGTTAAAGATGGCAAAGTAGTATGTCCTAAAGTAGTATGTACTAAAAAGAGTACATACTTTTAGGTCGTATAGTTTAAGTAGGCAAATTGGGATGCAGCACCACTCTCACTCTCTGGAGTGCTGATTGGACTCACTTGAACGCTATTACCTTAATCACCTTGCTCAAGCAATAGAGGGTATGCACTGACGTAATTTTCCCGCCGCAACACGCCCCCCTCAGCCGGGACTGAGTGGCAGAAGAGCTGCTGCATGACTGGATTTAATAGGGGAAAAAGTTAGTAAAACAAACGGTTATCAGTTTAAACTAAAGGTTGGACTTGATATAGTGTTCCTTACAACTTACCAAAGATCCAGTGATCCATGGATATTGACATGCAGCCAGGAATTGTGTTTTCCTGACATTTATATGAGCCTGATTTCGATACATAAATACATAAATATTTATCACTGTCAGTCATCACAATTTCGAGAGTGAATCCCACATGTATATACAGATGGGCCTATGTATTGAAGGGTGTATGTGGCTGCTTGTCAATAATGGAAAACAAAAGTTTAATTCGAATTCTGAATATATTATATGCCTATTAATTATTTTTTTATATCGCATCGAGCGCTCCCTTTATAATCACTAAAAGCTGTCACTTATTCAATGAATGTAATATCACAAAGTTCTGTTATATTAATCAGTGAAGCTGACAACACAATGAATCTCTTATTTACATAATGTCTACATTTTGTTAGAGAGGATTTGCACTGAACTCAGCACTGGACAAAAACTTGAGCGGTGAGTGGATTCTAACTTAAACACCTGTGATTGGCCATTGCATTAAAGAAATCAACAAACATGTCTGTGATTGGCTACATTACACACCAAAGCGAAAACATGTTGGAAATTGAATCATTTGAGGAGCGCAAATACAGATACGCACTGGATCTTTTGCCAACTCTTTTTCACTAATAATATACTATTATTACGAAGAAAACAGATCCTAGACCAGCAGTTATGGACAGCTTTTCCCTCTACTCGGCTAGCCTGTGTCTTTCTCTTGACAGAGCTCGCTCTGTCGTCTCTGATAGTGCTCTTCCCCTCTAGAACTAGGCTGGAACCACCTTAGAGACTGCCATATGTTGTACTACCCTGCTTGGCTAGTCCATATGTGTAACTTCCACATCACCTTCCCATGGAAGGATATGGCTTCCGCAGCGTTCTCTTTCCCGAGACGGGCATGCTTTCCCAGTGTTATCCAATATTTACTGAGTGGGTCATGCGGAACGGCAGTGATGACTCTACTTGCATAAGCATCTCCACCCCAGAGGTATGGGGGTTTTAGGAAGCTTATGGAGGGCGCTGGAAGGGGCCAGCAGCATGGCGTTTTGTTAGGGATTCCATTTCGTCGGATCATCTCTGACGTACGTCGAGAGTGACCGACTGAAAGGGAACGTCTAGGTTATGTATGGTAACCCTCGTTCCCTGAAGGAGGGAATGGAGACGTACGTCCCGTCGCCATACCTGCTGTACCTTCGCTGCAACCGGGTCACCAACTCGGCTCCTCAGCGAAAAGCAATCTGATGCGGGCAAAATAAAAATGTATATACTTTTTAACCACGAATGCACAACGAAATTTTTCATTTTAAAGTGAACTAATCCTTTAATGTGATGTGACAGATCACTGTTCAAGCGCATCAGTTCAAGTGTCAGTTCAATCGGCAGCGCGGCGCACGAGTGAACGCGATCATCTCTTCCTACTCAAAGAATAAACAAGTCATTCAGTGTCCACAGCTTGTTAGTTCACTAGAGAAATTAATTATTTCGCTAAATATATGCACTATATTAGCCTATATATTCATTATATTCTACATAACCTGTTAGTGATGTCTTGATTATTTAATGTATGTTTAAGTCACTGTTATAAGGCTATAAAAGCCATACTGAATATTTGTTCACAAGACTTTTGAAAACTGGATCACGTAGGCTAGAATTTTTGCTTCAAGACAATGTAAAAATCACTCTGGCCACTCCTTCACATAAAACAATATACTGATTTAAAGTTTGTATGACATGTTTTGTGTCAGGAAGGCTTATGCGGGGAGGGCGTGAAACATCATGAATATTGATGTTTTTCACACCTGAGAAAGACAAAGACCCTCCCTCTAATGGCCCTATCAGCTGAATGGGACTGTGAGGGAACTAGAACAAAGAATGTGAAGAGATTAAAAGAATGGCTTTTTGAATTGTTTGCATTTATTTACAACACAACATAATCCAAATATACACAACGAAGGACAAAAAGTGGGACAAAAATAAGGGACAATCGTGGTTCTTTATAAGGGACACTCAAAGTGTATGTTATTTCAGTGTCTGCAGTTAAGAGTGTGTATAAAAGGTTCTCAGATATAAACACATTTGATTTGCTCAACCTATTAATGCACAATTTAATCTTAAAAAGAATTTTAACATCATAGAAAAAAATGTCAATTGTTACACACAAACCATCTAAAGCTTTTGTAGCATTATACACTACCGTTTAAAAGTTTGGGGTCAGTAAAAAATTGTTTTAAATTAATAGTTTTATTAATAATTAATCATTTTTAAGAAATTAATAGTTTTGTTCAGGAAGAATGTATTAAACGTGTCAAGAGAGACAGTAAAGACATTTTAATGTTACAAAAGCTTTTTATTTCAGATTAATGCTGTTTTTTTTAACTTTCTATTCATCAAAGAATCCTGAAAAAATTACTGGAAACAACTGGATCTCCCAGAACAATATCACAGTTGAATATCATGACTTGTTTCCAATATAATCTACAAATGCATACACAAACAGATGTTCCTGCCACGTTTAAAGGCGTTTTACTCGAACACACCTAGTTAGAACAAACTAAATGCTCCCGTGGTGTCCGCCGTTGCAAAGCGTTTTCATCTCGCTGAGGCATAGGAAAAACGAGCGCGCCGCACCGCACGACGCCGTTGCTCTATATTTTGTGCGAGCTTGTCGCGCGTCTACATTTAAAATAACGAACTTGAGCGCGCAAAAGACGCAACATATGTGAACGACCCCTCAGTGGTTAGATCAGCATAGCAGTCAATAAACGGGACAAGGGAGGTCACGTACGGGACATTTAGGCCCAATATACGGGACGTCCGGGCTAATACGGTACAGTTGGCAACCCTACTTTTATATCATGCTGTGTTTAATATTATAAAGCATAAAAATACCCTCATGTCGTTGCAACATGCGGAGGGAGCGTAGACCACCTTGTCGGTTGATGTACGCAACGGTCACAGTGCTGTCCGTAAGGACCAGGCTCATGTAGCGGCCCCTTGAGACGGTCCAGCGCAAGACGTACTGCTAGCAACTCGAGGCAGTTGATGTGCCAATGCAGTTGAGGTCCTGTCCACAGACCCGAGACTGCATGCCCGTTGTACGTGGCCCCCCAGCCGGTGGACGAGGCATCCGTGAAAACCACAGCATGCCTGGACACTTGTTCTAGGGGAACTCCTGCCCGTAGAAACGAAGGGTCCGACCACGGACTGAAGGTTTGGCGACAGTACGGAGTAACAGGAACCCGGTACGTGCCGCTCTGCCACGCCCATCTCGGGATTCGGCCGTGAAGCCAGTGTTGAAGCAGCCTCATATAGAACAATCCGAGCGGCGTTACTGCTGCTGCGGATGCCATATGCCCCAGGAGCCTCTGAAATAATTTCAGCGGGACCGCCGTCCTGCCATTGAACAAATTCAAGCAGTTCAACACTGACCGGACGCGCTCCTCTGTGAGGCACGCAGTCTGGTTGACCGAATCCAACTCCATACCGAGATAAGAGATCCTCTGTGCGGGGCAGAGTTTACTCGTCCCAGTTGACCTGAAGTCCCAACAGGCTGAGGTGACTGAGCACCATGTCCCTGTGTTCGCACAACTGATCCCGAGACTGAGCCAGTATGAGCCAGTCATCGAGATAGTTGAGAATGCGAACGCCACATTCTCTGACCGGAACAATGGCTGCCTCCGTGACCTTCGTAAAGACACAAGGCGGCAGGGACAGCCCGAAGGGAAGGACTTTGTACTAATATGCCCACCTTTTCGAACGCAAAGCGTAGAAAGGGTCTGTGTTGAGGGAGAATCAAGACATGAAAGTACGCGTCCTTCAAGTCGATCGCTGCAAACCAATCTTGGGGACGGATGCATTCGAAAATGCGCTTCTGCATCAACATCTTGAACGGGAGCCTGTGAACAGCCCAGTTCAGGACTCGCAGATCCAAGATCGGTTGTAACCCACCGCCTTTCTTAGGCACAATGAAGTAGGGGCTGTAGAACCCCATCTTCATATCGGTGGGAGGGACCAGCTCAACTGCGTCCTTCGCCAGTAAGACTTCAATCTCTTTCCGCAAGATGGGCATCGCAGCTCCGCACAGAAGTGAAGTGGACACCCCTGAACTTGGGAGGATGCCGTGGTGGACATCGTCTGGCCGAGGGCCAGCGCTGTGACTTTAAATACGATCAGTCACTGTACGCAGCTCAACCTTGGCTCAGAACTACCCTCGTGCATTAAGAGTGCAGGACAGAGGTGGCCTGCCAGTGGCACTGCCACCCCACCATCGAGGGTAGTGAGAGAGGGGAAAACTTTATATAGAACATATAGATCCATATTTTGGTACCAAATAGTTCCATACTGCTAAGTTTTCCGATGCACATCCGGGAAAAAGGCACGGGGGCAGGCAAGACAATTTACGCGTTGCACTACGCCTCAGCCACCCGGGAAAGCATGGCTGTCAACTCTGAATCTGATTCAGCATGAGCACACACTATTATAGTGGGAATCTCAGCATCATCTTCATTTCCAGCGCATAACAGCCCTCTCTCTGATGCAGCGATTGACATCTGTCCTCTGCCAGAGCCCCAAATGAAATGCTAGGTCCCTCAATAAGGACCAGCAATCCCATCTGTAAGCTACCAGCAGGCATGTGAGACAGTGAGCGTGACCGTCAGACTCGACGGCGCATGGCGCGCTAAACGCTCAAGCCCTTATGAAAAAGGCAAGATGAACAACGCACCGACGTGGTCATGCTACTCATGAGAGACCATAAACCACCAATGAACACAGACCGCATGCCAATGTTCATTGGCTCGTTTAGTTACACTCGAAGAGGTTTGGTCTCACCAGAAGTGATCCCATTTCGTCAGATCATCTCTGACGTACGTTGAGAGTGACCGACTGAAAGTGAACTACTGTTAACTGTTAAAGATTGCATTCGGTACACGTGCACCGTACCGGAAGTCCTGTACCGAAACAGTTCGGTATGAATACGTGTACCATTACACCCCTAATATACCATTACACCACTGTATATATATATATATATATATATATATACAGTGGAGAGAACAAGTATTTGATACACTGCCAATTTTGCAGGTTTTCCTACTTACAAAGCATGTAGAGGTCTGTAATTTTTATCATAGGTACACTTCAACTGTGAGAGACGGAATCTAAAACAAAAATCCAGAAAATCACATTGTATGATTTTTAAATAATTAATTTGCATTTTATTGCATGACATAAGTATTTGATCACCTACCAACCAGTAAGAATTCCGGCTCTCACAGACCTGTTAGTTTTTCTTTAAGAAGCCCTCCTGTTCTCCACTCATTACCTGTATTAACTGCACCTGTTTGAACTTGTTACCTGTATAAAAGACACCTCTCCACACACTCAATCAAACAAACAGACTCCAACCTCTCCACAATGGCCAAGACCAGAGAGCTGCGTAAGGACATCAGAGATAAAATTATAGACCTGCACAAGGCTGGGATGGGCTACAGGACAATAGGCAAGCAGCTTGGTGAGAAGGCAACAACTGTTGGCGCAATTATTAGAAAATGGAAGAAGTTCAAGATGACGGTCAATCTCCCTCGGTCTGGGGCACCATGCAAGATCTCGCCTCGTGGGGCATCAATGATCATGAGGAAGGTGAGGAATCAGCCCAGAACTACACGGCAGGACCTGGTCAATGGCCTGAAGAGAGCTGGGACCACAGTCTCAAAGAAAACCATTAGTAACACACTACGCCATCATGGATTAAAATCCTGCAGCGCACGCAAGGTCCCCCTGCTCAAGCCAGCGCATGTCCAGGCCCGTCTGAAGTTTGCCAATGACCATCTGGATGATCCAGAGGAGGAATGGGAGAAGGTCATGTGGTCTGATGAGACAAAAATAGAGCTTTTTGGTCTAAACTCCATTCACCGTGTTTGGAGGAAGAAGAAGGATGAGTACAACCCCAAGAACACCATCCCAACCGTGAAGCATGGAGGTGGAAACATCATTCTTTGGGGATGCTTTTCTGCAAAGGGGACAGGACGACTGCACCGTATTGAGGGGAGGATGGATGGGGCCATGTATCGCGAGATCTTGGCCAACAACCTCCTTCCCTCAGTAATAGCATTGCAGATGGGTCGTGGCTGGGTCTTCCAGCATGACAACGACCCGAAACACACAGCCAGGGCAACTAAGGAGTGGCTCCGTAAGAAGCATCTCAAGGTCCTGGAGTGGCCTAGCCAGTCTCCAGACCTGAACCCAATAGAAAATCTTTGGAGGGAGCTGAAAGTCCATATTGCTCAGCGACAGCCCCGAAACCTGAAGGATCTGGAGAAGGTCTGTATGGAGGAGTGGGCCAAAATCCCTGCTGCAGTGTGTGCAAACCTGGTCAAGAACTACAGGAAACGTATGATCTCTGTAATTGCAAACAAAGGTTTCTGTACCAAATATTAAGTTCTGCTTTTCTGATGTAACAAATACTTATGTCATGCAATAAAATGCAAATTAATTACTTAAAAATCATACAATGTGATTTTCTGGATTTTTGTTTTAGATTCCGTCACTCACAGTTGAAGAGTACCTATGATAAAAATTACAGACTTCTACATGCTTTGTAAGTGGGCAAACCTGCAAAATCGGCAGTGTATCAAATACTTGTTCTCCCCACTGTATATATTAGTGCTGGGCAATCGATTAATCGCGATTAATCGCATCCAAAATAAAAGTTTGTGTTTACATAATATATGTGTGTGCACTGTGTATTATTATTAAATACACACTCTTTCATGTATATATTTAAGAAATATTTGCATATATATACTGTATATATATTTATATAATTTATCTTATGTATAAATATTTTTCTTAAATATATACATGCATGTGTATGTATTTATATATACATAATAATTATACACAGTGCACACACATATATTATGTAAACACAAACTTTTATTTTGGATGCGATTAATTGCGAATAATCGATTGCCCAGCACTAATATATATATTTATATATAACATTGATATAAGTGATCACCTGGATTTAGACCTACCTATATTGTATTTATATAAAGTGTTCACAGGCAAATTTGCTTTATGTATTTCCCCAGCATCAAAATCAGGTACATATAAATGTCAGGAAACACGATTCCTAGCTGCATGTCAATATCCATGGATGGAGAATGGCACTGGGGAATCTATATCTTATATATATATATATATTTATAAGAAGAAAACACAAAAAATACAATTGTATTTGAAGGATAGCTTTTGAAGAAAACAGTGACATGCTGATGTCAGACAATTATATTTACATTGGAAAAAATGTGTACAGTACAGTTTCCAGTACAGATATCTAAACATCCTAAAATATGTTTACTTTATAGACGAAACTGCATAATTTATCAATTAAATGTTTGTTAATAAAAATATTTTGCCAATGGGAATGAATGAGAATATTTTCTTAAAACTTTATCTGAAAATTTATTAATTTACTTTCATAGATATTTGGATATTTTTATTCTAAAAAAAGAATGGATTTAAGCAATGTAATGTGACCACACAAACTGTATTATCTCATATTTTCTTAGGGTCTTGTACCATTAAACGTAGTATCACATGGATGAGAATGTATATGGAAATTATATGCACATAAGTTTATGCATAGTAAAACCAGGCATTGTAAGCGCTATATGGTTATTTTGGGGAGGAGAATGTGTGCATGTATGCACAATGGTGACTGACTGGGATTTCTAAAAGAAATTTTGCACATGTTCTGCCATATGGTTTCTCGAAATCTGCCTTTTGCACATATTTAGGACGAAATCTCCACAAAGTTTTCTACATTAGTACCCCTGTGTTGGGGAAATTAGGATCTTCCAGCTCCAAGAGAAACTCGCATTATTAAATTACACTAATTAGTGACATGATACAAGCTCTCTCTTGACTTCATATTTGCTGTTAATTGAAGTTTATTAAAAAAAAAAAAATGAAAATAATAATAATAATAATAATGGACGTGGAGTTAGGATGATGCACTGATAAAAGCAGCAGGGGTAATAGGGGAACAATGGAGACTTACCTCATGGCTATCTATGCACATTTCATCCGAGATGAAATATATATATATATATATATATATGCCCTCCCTCCTTTTTAAGCACTCTTTTACTCTCATGTCCTTCAGGAGGGTATTCTTTATCACAGGAGGATAGTCTTTCTCGCTAACTGTGTGCAGATATATATACGCTGTGGGGTACATCTGGGGGAATAGTTTAAAAGCACTGGAACTAGATTAATCACTCTCGTCCTGCTCTACAGGGCCTGGACATACAGCTCTCTCATTCTCTTCCTCTCAGTATCTTTCTCTCTCTAATCCCTCTCTTTCAACTTCTGCCCTCCCAGGAAAGAAGCAGAACCCTGGGCATCATTTGAGGAAATTGAAAATCCAAGCAAACAATGGCAGTAATGGTGATAACAAAAACAAACTGGGGTTTTACAAAATAACATGCATTTCTCTATACAGCTTTATGAAGAAGACAATGGACTGGCCCTTTGTCGAAGTAAACACTGTGCACAGTTCAGTAAATTAGCCTCTATATCATTATTATTACAAAAGAGCTGAGTGTAAAGGGGGCTAGATGCCCTTCCACAGATTTGCTTTCAAAACTGCATTGTTTGTAATGTATACATCAGTTATCAGTCTTTTGGTCCAATATTTGGACATCCTGCTTATAACTCTTATCTGGCAAAGTGTGATGCATTTGTTCAGCGTTTTTGTGACTTGAAATTAAGAGCGCCTAGTGTTGTGTGTCTGTGTGACAAATAAGAAATAAAACAGTTACCCCCAGGGTAGGTTCAAACATCACAGAGGGTTAATACACATATTCAGCAAAAGGTAAATACAAATGTGAACACCAGCCTATAATGTATATAAACAAATAAAGGATCTCTCTTTGCCTCACTCTGACATTCAAGTGGTCAGAAAAAAAGAGAGCATCTTCTAACTTTGCAGTTCTATTACAGTGGTTATTACATACCTTAGTCAGGTTAGACGCCATATTAAATTTAACACAGATGAAAAAAAAGCTGTGAATAGTCGTACAGTATAAAGGGGGCATGCACTGTATAAAGGTCATAGATCATGTAATTTTCTCAAATCTTTAAAAAAAAAATTTCGTTCTTTTCTGAAAGACGTTTCATCAGCTGAACAATCGGTATGTTGCCATATCCAAAAATCGGTATCCAATGAAGGCGTTGTATTCAACCCCTTACAGTTCTGTCAGTCTTGTCTTTGTTTCATGTCTTTCTGTTTGTGTTGTGTGTCAGCACATGGCTTTGTCTTTGTTTGTGCTGGTCATGTGCTCCTTTTCTTTTACTAGATCCTTTAGTTATTTACTAGTATTTGTTTTCTGTTTTCTCTTTATTAGTTTTCCCAGTTTAGTTGTAGTATCTATTTTGTTTTTATAATACATCTGTCTGTGTCTTGTCTTGTGCCCGCTGTGTCTTGTCTATTCTAGTCCTGCCTTGCAGGCTGAGCTTCCCTGGCTGCTCACTGTATTTGTCAAGCAGCAGGAATTGTGCAGTGCCTGACTGTGCCCAGAGAGTCTATCCTCTTGAGCTATTATTCTGTCCTCGCTGTTTCCCTCCAGTCTTGCACTGCCTTCCATCACAGCTCTCCAACCCATCGTCATCCTGGGCTGGACACAGCGGCCGCTCTCTCAGCCTACCTGTCTTAGTGCTTCGTACCTGCCTGTTGTGTGGACTGTTATCACCTCCTCTCCCTCAATCTCTTGTCGTGTCTGCTGTTTTGTCAACTCATTAACAGTCTTTCTGCATTTGAGTCCTCTCTCAGAGATCCTGACAGAACGAACTGACCATTATTGGACTCAGCAGAATGAGTATCAGAATCCTGCCACCTGCTAACACTCAGGAGAGATAGGCCCGTCATCGTGTTCTGACTGCTCTGCGCCAGGAGGGCTTGGATGTGGGGGCTTTTGCCCAGTTTTTTTGGACCATGGCTGTGGGGCTAGATTATAATGACACTGCTCTCAAGCTCTCATCTTTAACTCCTGCTTAGATGAACCCCGGCCTGCATGTGAGATGGATGCTCTCAGGACTCTGGATTTCTGGGGTTTCTCCAAGTAACTCGATCATTGCATTCGGTGGGGAATGCCAAGTCGACCAGAATCTACCTGCAACGGATCACCCCGCCCTTCCTCGCCTGTCACGTCAAGTTCATGATCCTCATCTGACTTCTACCAAGAAATTAAGGTCCAGAAAGAGGGCAGTCCAGTCCACCACATCTACTCCAGAGTCTGCTAAGATCGCCCTTGTTACCCCAGAGCCAGTCAAGTCAACTGCCGTCTTCTCCCAGGTAACCAAGTCAGTTCCAGTCACTTCTAAGCCAATTCCTGTCATGCACGAATCAATTATGCCCACTACTGTTATCCAAGAACCAGACAAGTCAACTGCAGTCACCTCTCAGACATTCAAGTCAGTTCCATTCACTTCTGAGTCTACTAAATCATATTCCTTCATCCCTGAATCAGTCATGTCCACTTCTGTTATTCAAGAACCAGTCAAGTATTGTCCCTCTGTCAATTAAGTCTGTTTCAGTCATTTCTGAGTCTGCTGGGTCGGTTTCAGCCACTGCTGAGTTGATGGAGGTCACTGCTATTCCAGTCAGCTATGCAAGTCACCTGCAGATACTACAGAGTAGGCTTGCTGCGATAGTCGGTGTTGCCGGTGTTACCGGTGTTCAGGCGAAACACCGGTTACATCACTTGCCCACCGCGGCACCGCCCCCACCGTCGTTTAGATTTTTATAGTAATAAAATCATTTCATTCAGTTAGAGAACAGACACTACAATTAAAAACTGAACGTGTCTGCTCAATACAGTGTGTGCTAAACGAGAGTCGCAGCACAGACCAGCAGCAGGAGTCAGATTGCATTCATCACGAGAGTGAAGAGCTGACAGACCAGATGATCGCGGAAGATTTGGTTTCAAAGCGAAATGTAAAAGCGCCTATTTAAGTAAGTTTGTCATTGCACTGTTTTGTTGTTGTGTTTTTCAGAATAATAGGCTAATGAACCCACAATTCAAGCAACCTGCCCCCGAATTGGCACTAATTCTTAACGGAAAGTAAAATGAGCACGGCTGCACGGGCATTCATTCACGGCTGCACTGTCATTCATTCACGGCCGCACAGTCATTTATTCACAGCTGCACAGTGCGCACACATTTACGGCTGCACTGTCATTCATTCACGGCCGCACAGTCATTCACGGTGCTTGTCCAGTCTGGCGAGTTTTCAGTTCATGCCTATGGAAGCTTAACTTTCATAGGAATTCATCGGAAACAATCACTTTGCTCTGCACCGCTCCGTTATGAATGCCCGAGTGGCCATGCGCATTTTTATGTTCGGTTTAAAATTAGCGATTTGAAAAGCACCCGCTGGTAATACCGGTTTTATCGGTGTTGTCACACAACGATTAACCGGTGGGAAAATTCAGTGGTATCAAGTCCAGTGAAATCATTTTCTAAGCCACTTACTAGTCATGTCATGCCCTCAGAGACAATTCCTGCCAGTCCTGTCATGTTCACATAGGCCTTTTCTTGTCAGTCAATGCCCGCTGTTATGGCCAAGGAGGCCATTCCCAAGCTGCCTGTTGTCATTGCCGCTGAGGCCTTTTCTGAATGTCTTGCAAGTCTTGTCAAGTCCACAGAAATAATTCCTGTCAAACCTGTCGTGGCTACAGAGTGGGATTTTCCTGAAAGTAAAGTCCCCGAGCCTGCTGCTGAGAGAGCAGTTCCTGAGCCCGCTGCTGAGAGAGCAGTCGCAGAGGCCGCTCCCGCTCCAGAGAGAGCAGTCCAAGTGACGGCTCCTGCCCCTGACCGGAGTACAGTGACGCGTCCGGCCCCTGACCAGAGTCGGCATGACAACGACCCGAAACACACAGCCAGGGCAACTAAGGAGTGGCTCCGTAAGAAGCATCTCAAGGTCCTGGAGTGGCCTAGCCAGTCTCCAGACCTGAACCCAATAGAAAATCTTTGGAGGTAGCTGAAAGTCCGTATTGCCCAGCGACAGCCCCGAAACCTGAAGGATCTGGAGAAGGTCTGTATGGAGGAGTGGCCCAAAATCCCTGCTGCAGTGTGTGCAAACCTGGTCAAGAACTACAGGAAATGTATGATCTCTGTAATTGCAAGCAAAGGTTTCTGTACCAAATATTAAGTTCTGCTTTTCTGATGTATCAAATACTTATGTCATGCAATAAAATGCAAATTAATTACTTAAAAATCATACAATGTGATTTTCTGGATTTTTGTTTTAGATTCAGTCACTCACAGTTGAAGAGTACCTATGATAAAAATTACAGACTTCTACATGCTTTGTAAGTGGGCAAACCTGCAAAATCGGCAGTGTATCAAATACTTGTTCTCCTCACTGTATGTGTGTGTACTGTGAAAATTAAAAAGAAATATAACATATTGTTCTTAAATGTATACATGCATGTGTGTGTATTTATATATACATAATAATTATACACAGTACACACACTTATATTATGTAAACACAAACTTTTATTTTGGATGCGATTAATAACGATTAATTTTTCCCTAGCACTAAAATAAACACATGGCAAAACACAGCTTTACAGCATAGTTCCAAATAATGTGGGCCAATAGATGAAGAAATACATTCAGACATTCAGAAAAACACAGAGCTAAACACAACACACCCATCCCCTCCCTCCACACATAGCTTTCATAGAACAAGAGCCAGAATGCTTTAAATTTATTGAAATATAATTTAAGAACAATAAACACTGACTCTCAGCCTTTATTCACTTGTTTCTTAATAAAATTCATAGAAGTTATTAATATAAATTACATCCCTAACGTGATAGATTAGCATAGTTCTAATAGCGGTGTATTAGAACTATCTATCTAGCGGTCTAATAACTGTTACAACGTGCCCCTCCTGCTCAAAAAGAAATATCTAAACTTCTAAATAACAGATTGGAAATTAAAATCAGTCATTTTGTGTGTCCACACAGAGTGCTGTGCTTAACAATTTGTATTGCTTTCACAAGTGTGTGTGGTACGGGTATTGAGTGTGTGGTAAAGCTGAGGACCTCTGCTGGCCATCTCCCTCTTTATTTCTTCATTTATTGTACTTGTGGGTTTGCATGTATCGGTTTGTGGTGTGATTTTTGAGACCTTGTGTGAAGTTGTATTGATTGGATGTTTTTTTTTTTTGTATGTTTAAATAAAGTGATTTTTGTTTTTATACTTTCTGTCCATGTCTCCATGCTCACCCTGCCTTTAGCAATGAACCTACGTGCCCCCTGCGTAGGGCTGTTATTTCCTGGTGTAGTCCAGGTGGCGTAGTCGACTATCAGCTAACAGTAGAATTCTCAGTTGCCTTTGTTAATCTGTAACCCTTTTCTAACCTGACCACTCTGCCACACTAGCATGTGTGAAAACGTTTAAGCCATCTGTGTTACAACTAGCCCAATGATAGATTGTGCCCCGCTCACTCCTACCCTTATTTAACCCTTCGATTTAAGGCCTTAAAGTCTCTATTAATGACTGATGAGTTGAATCAGTTGTGTTTGACTAGGAAGAGTTTGAAAATGTGTACTGTTGGTCTTCCTCCAAGAACATTGTTGGGAACACTGATGTAGGTAATGTGGTGCAATGAAGTTGTTGTTGATTGCAATGATGGCAATGACCCCCTGAAACCATGACATAAGCACCAGCTCAAATGCACAAAATGCTTACACTACAAAAGAACGACTGATGAATCGGAGTGGACCGCTCTCAATGTTTTGATGGTGCCTGAGAAACTCAATGTTTACACTTTTGGGGGAGATAAACCTATGAATGACATACTAATAGTAATCAATGAACAATAAACTGGGTTAAGAGAATGTATTTTAGTAGCTTTTACTTGATAGTGATCTCTGTAGAAGTTCAGATCTCAATCAGTCCAAAATTGAACAACATCACCTAAGTTTGTCTTTCTTCACCCTGTAAGAATCTGACATAACTTTCAAAACTACCTTCTTCACTCGAGCATCGCCAGATCCAGGGAAAACTCACTACAATCTGATGTTGCTACATGCTCAAATACATTATTATGGTAAGAAAGTTATTTTCCATGGCCAGGAATATAGCATTCCTCAAAAGTCAATAGTCTATTGCACTGAATGTTCGCTGGACAAACAGATTAGTTAATTATAATGTTAATTCTGCTACAGTTACAGTACTTTTGGCAGTTGATATAAAGAATTATAATTGATTATAACAATATAATTAATTACATATATTTCCCTTTTGATATACACTCACCTAAAGGATTATTAGGAACACCTGTTCAATTTCTCATTAATGCAATTATCTAATCAACCAATCACATGGCAGTTGCTTCAATGCATTTAGGGGTGTGGTCCTGGTCAAGACAATCTCCTGAACTCCAAACTGAATGTCAGAATGGGAAAGAAAGGTGATTTAAGCAATTTTGAGCGTGGCATGGTTGTTGGTGCCAGACGGGCCGGTCTGAGTATTTCACAATCTGCTCAGTTACTGGGATTTTCACGCACAACCATTTCTAGAGTTTACAAAGAATGGTGTGAAAAGGGAAAAACATCCAGTATGCGGCAGTCCTGTGGGCGAAAATGCCTTGTTGATGCTAGAGGTCAGAGGAGAATGGGCCGACTGATTCAAGCTGATAGAAGAGCAACTTTGACTGAAATAACCACTCGTTACAACCGAGGTATGCAGCAAAGCATTTGTGAAGCCACAACACGCACAACCTTGAGGCGGATGGGCTACAACAGCAGAAGACCCCACCGGGTACCACTCATCTCCACTACAAATAGGAAAAAGAGGCTACAATTGGACAGTTGAAGACTGGAAAAATGTTGCCTGGTCTGATGAGTCTCGATTTCTGTTGAGACATTCATATGGTAAAGTCAGAATTTGGCGTAAACAGAATGAGAACATGGATCCATCATGCCTTGTTACCACTGTGCAGGCTGGTGGTGGTGGTGTAATGGTGTGGGGGATGTTTTCTTGGCACACTTTAGGCCCCTTAATGCCAATTGGGCATCGTTTAAATGCCACGGCCTACCTGAGCATTGTTTCTGACCATGTCCATCCCTTTATGACCACCATGTACCCATCCTCTGATGGCTACTTCCAGAAGGATAATGCACCATGTCACAAAGCTCGAATCATTTCAAATTGGTTTCTTGAACATGACAATGAGTTCACTGTACTAAAATGGCCCCCACAGCCACCAGATCTCAACCCAATAGAGCATCTTTGGGATGTGGTGGAACGGGAGCTTCGTGCCCTGGATGTGCATCCCACAAATCTCCATCAACTGCAAGATGCTATCCTATCAATATGGCCAACATTTCTAAAGAATGCTTTCAGCACCTTGTTGAATCAATGCCACGTAGAATTAAGGCAGTTCTGAAGGCGAAAGGGGGTCAAACACAGTATTAGTATGGTGTTCCTAATAATCCTTTAGGTGAGTGTAATTTGCTTCGTGGTACTATATTCACAATATTAGTTTTGATTTGTATTTGTGCAGCAGTCTGTGTCCGTTTTGACACACTAGTAATTAGTATGAACAAGGTAACTTTAAAACTTATTAGAGCTGAGCAGATAGCGTGTGTGTTTTTGGCTTTTATTAGCTACATCAAGGTCCTCTAAGAATAAACGCTGGAACTTTAACAATATTCTGTGTTTAGTACACCAATAATACAGAAAAACCGAAAGCTTTGTTGGTCAAGGTCAGAGTTTGAGGACTGAAAATTGGGATGCTTAAAGCAGTAACCTAAACTACAGAACCTACAGGCATCCCACTTCAAAAACACATCAATGCAGCATCAACAACAAAAAAAACTCCTTTAGATGTGAGAAAGCTATAAATCATAACCTTAAATTCCCTCATGGGCAGGACTGTCTTTATCTCTGTCCATTGTGTAAAGTCAACCTGTATCTCATAAGCCTTTGTCTGTGATCAGTGATTGTTATATTTCAAAGGGGACAGGCTAAGCTTAAAGAGCTGAATTTAACAAACCTAATTATCATTCCTTAATTAGTACCAGGGGTAAAACTTGAGTGAGACACCTGGAGACTCAATTTATATCCTGACAAGTGAACAAGTGTTAATGTTCTGTATTTTTATGATAGTACCTCATAGTGTATTGAAGGAATGACTTATCACATAACAATAGAGTGGCTTTAAGTAATAATAATAATAATATATATATATATATATATTTTTTTTTTTTTTTAAGTAAAAAATGTAGTGGAATTTTGAGATTGAGTAAATCATTCCTCGATGAAATTATACAAAAATTGTCATAATTTCATATTTCAAACAAAAATCTCATGTCAGCCCAAACATGTACTTCAAACTTGCCTTTCCCATACAATAAAAGTACAAAATGATTTACGTATAAGCTTTAAGCACATAACAGAATCATCAAGTGTCAAGTCAAGTCACCTTTATTTATATAGTGCTTTATACAATACAGATTTTCAAAGCAGCTTTACAGAGATAAACAATAATAATGATTCAATGATGCAATCAGAGTTCAATTCTGCTGTAAAGCAGCTCTAAAAAGAAAATAGTGTCAGTTCAGTGTTAATTCAGTTCCGTTCAATAACTATGTAAAGATAATCAAATATGAAATGAGTTCTCTGCTCTTGACTGAATAATGTTTGTAGCTTTAATAAGGATTCATCTATATTTCATTTATAATTTATGCAGTGAAGACTGTGAAGTAAAACACTGTTTACAAGGTTATATAGGTCAAAACAACAAAAACAATAACTTTTTTTGTGCATTTTAGCAGGGCAGGTAAAAATCTAAACTGTCCTGCCTGGATAAAAAACTTAACGTTAAGCCCAGATATATTAAAGGCACAGCTAAATGTGACATTTATTACAATAGGTTTATGTGAAGATTGCTTTAAGTTCACTTAAATTAAATGTTATATTTTTTAAAGGTGCACTATGTAACTTTTCCGTCCGCTAGAGGTCGCCTATTCAAAACAAAGGCGTAGCTTGATGACGCCAAGTTTGAGCGCAGAATCTTGGGACATGTGGTCTTCACCTCACAGCCGGTGGAAAAGAATCAAGATAGGACTCGGGCAGAAGACATGTTTATGGATGCGATTATTAACGTTACTGTAGTATGAAGCAGAGCGGGACCGAGTGTTGTGGGAGCTGAGCAAGGCCGCTGGAGCGATTGTTAATAAGATGAACGCAACACACGCCTCGCGAGCAGCAGGACTTTTATTATGCCACAGTCGCCGGCGCCATTTCCGCTTTTCCGGTCATGAGTATGAGGTAACGCAGCTCTGTTTATCATATTAGATACATTTGAGTGTGTTGAAAATGATGTTATGACGTTACTCTGTGCGTTCGCCTGGCGGCTGCTATGACACTTGTTGCACACTGCAGTAAGAGTAAAGCATTTCTGCAAAATAAAACCGGAAACCGAGGGTAACGCAGATATGACGCAATTGACAGGCGACTCCCTCACACGTCCCGGTTCCTTGGTTAAAATAGCAATTTTCTCACGATTTACAAATAGTTGGAAACATTTGGGATATTGTAAGTACTCAACTGAACAAAATATATAACACTGGCCTAGTGGTTTTTGGATATTTTACTGAAAAAATGTTACATAGTGCACCTTTAAAGCCAATTAAATGTTAAAATCGATAGCTTTAAATTATATTGTAATGTTGAATGGCTATAATTAATGACTAAAAGTGAGAAAAAAATACATGTAATAGAGACATCAGTATTGGTATCAGTGATACAGGTCTTAATTCATGCTTATGCCTCATAGTTCCCTATGGAACATAAGGCCTTCATTCATAGTGTTTGGTAAAAAGATGCCATTAAACAAATATTTAAAATATTGTATGTTCTACATTATTTTGGTGATTAAATGTGAAAGTTTTACAACATAAAAATATATTAAAAACTTTAATGTTAGGTGCTGTCATGAACTGCTTGGAGACACAGGGTTGAGGATCCAAATGCAGTTTTATTTAAAGACAATCCAAAAAAGTAATCCAAAAGACAGACAATAGGTCAAAACACAGGGTAAACAGTCCAAGACCCACACGGCGGAGCAGAAGAGCACCACAGTAAAGTAGACTGGGCTGAAGATCCCCACGACGGAGCAGAAGACCATCAAAGCAGAGCAGACGGGCCTGAAGACCCCCACAGCAGAATAGAGGACCACCACAGCGAAGCAGACGGAGCTGATTACCACCATGTCGGAGCTGGCGGGGCTGCAAACCACCATGGTGTAGCTGAAGACCACCCCGGTGGGGCAGGCGGAGTTGGTGACCACCACAACGAAGCTGGTGGGGTCAAAGACCACCACGGTGGAGCTGAAGACCCCCAGGGCAGATCTGGAGGAACTGGAGACCACCACAGCTGATCAGGCGGAACTGGAACAGAGAGGTTAGGAATGGCCTCTGTGGCCATCACAGAAAGTTCATAGACGACATCTGTGGTTGTGTCAGGGCTGACAGGAAGTACAGAAACGACCACCGTGGTCGTATCTGGGCAGACAGAGCGTTCATTGATGACCTCTGTGGTCATGTCAGGGCAGACAGGACGTTCATGGACGGCTTCTGTGGTCATATCAGGGCAGGCAGGGAGTTCAGGGACGACCTTAGTCGTCGTGTCAGGACAAACAGAGAGTTCATTGACGACCTCCCTGGTCATGTCAGGACAAGCAGGAAGTCCAGGAATGACCTCCATGGTCATGTCAGAGAGAGCAAGGAGTTTACAAGCAGACATTGCCGCCTCAGGAGGTGCTGTAGTGGTGTGTGCGGCCCAAAATCACAAAATGTCAACTGCTATCACAGGAAACGCAGCCAACGGTGGAAGGACCTCTGAGACCCCCGGACTCGGGACCACCGGACATGGGTGTGCCAGGACCACCGGTAATGTTTTAATAGCCACATGGACCGACATCATTGCAGGGTCTGCTACGTTGGATGCCAGTCCCACTCATATATATCTTAATGACTTCATGGCATGGTGTCCATGATGGATGAAGACTCTGGCATGGCGGCCATGTTGTGAAGAGACTCTGGCATGACCACCATGTCGTGAAGAGGCTTTGGTTTCGGGTCCACCGGACTGGAAAGCACAGGACTGGCGACCATCAGAACTGGACGTGCTGAAGACTGTGGTTGGCCAAGCTCCATGGCTTGATGTCCCCATAGGAAAGACACATAAGGCCCATAAAAAAGTACTTCTTTCCATTAATTCATAGGCAAACCTTCTATGAATGAACATGCATATCTGCAGGACATTGTGTGTATGATTACTACTGTCTTGTATAGTGTCTTTTGTATTGTATACCATTTTATGCATGCTTTATGATAGAAACCCTAGTTAATGTAACCTCACCTACACCATTTTTGGTATCTATGAGTTTGTATTTGAATGATCTAAATCAGTGGCTCTCAAACCTGTCCTGGGGAGCCCTCACCACTGCACATTTTTTCCCTTATCAGACACACCCAATTCAAGTCTTGCAGTCTCTACTAATGAGCTGATGATTTCAATCAGGTGTTCTAGACGGAGACATGCAAAATGTGCACTGGTTGGGGGGGTCCCCAGGACAGGATTGAGAACCACTGATCTAAATGATTGTGTATATTATATTTTGATACTTATGCAACATATTAGTATTTCAAGAATCTTTAATAGTTCAACACCCATCAACACCCAGTCCAGTTACATATGCAAAATACCATGCTCGAAGACAAAGGATCATAAACTTTCCCTCCGAAAATGTAAGTTCCTATTGGCTCACTGGCCCCCTGGAGGTGTGACCTCTACAGAAGTTAAAGGGCAACTTCACAGTTCCCCTCCCTTCCTTTTTTCTTCTTCCCTTTCTCCTGTTTTTTGTTTGTGTGAAAAGACTGGAGACATCCAGTCCGACCACGGGACCTTTCCCCCGGTGTGCAGCCAGTGGGGCCTGAAGTTACAACCATTGTAACTTCCTTGACCATAACAGAGTCAAACGAACACCACAAGTTCATTATTATTTCTTCGTTTAATGTGGAAAAAATTGATTGCAACTTTAACAGCATTGACTTACTGAACCATTAAGACTTTCTCCTGAGACTGCATTTGAATGCTTGTTCAATGGCCAAGGCATTGCAAGTATTGCATAACTAACTAAACAGAGGTTTAGTAAAAGCTGTAGACCCCTTGTTAACAAGGTGCTTTGAAATAAGAAACTGATCGTTCTGTTGAGATGGTTAAATGACTCTTTTCCATAGCATCATTCCCCTATTCCCCTGTTTCGGATTCATTCCCTTTCACTTTGAAACACATCACTTCACACATTCACTATTGTGTGTATGTGTTTGTTTAGATTAGTTATGTGTTTGTGATTTAGTTAAATAAAACTTCTGTGCACATTCATGTGAGTTTGATTCTGGTCACTGCTTGTAAATCAATGTCCCTTTAACAATGACATCACAGCTACATGCTAAGAAAGAGTTATTTTTCTGTGGCCACGAAAAATATCCTTTTTGAGATACGGTCAATACTGAGTGTTCCCTGGACAAACAGATTAATTGATTGTAATATTAATTCAGCTACATCAATTAATATTGATGTCATGTTAATGCTGTGTTCTCTTGCTCTCTTCTCTCCAAACTCTTACATAGCCATAGCCAACACTCTCAAAAGCAGGCTTTTCCCATGAGATCCCACTGTGAAGATGATCCATATTGTTGTCATTGTTATTATCATTGCTATTGTTGTTCCAACAAGATTTCCCATAGCTAGTGCCACCCACCCTAGACTGGGGTCTCACTTCCTGGGCAGAAAAATGGATGCCCAGACACTCGGGATAATCCATCATGCTCTGAAAGCAGAGGTCACACAGGAAATGAATGTAGGTAAGACCTGTCTCCTTTATGGAGATGCTTTCTGTGCCCAGTGAAAAAACAGGAGATCAGAATTTCAGATGAGATTTCAGAATGAGTGTTGAAGTAGCTGGATCTGGAATTGGACTGGGAAGTCCCACTCTGAAATCACAGAAAGTTTTGACATTGCCACAAGGGTGTCCTGTGACTTTCAGAGAGAGTCAGTTTGAAATGTGCTTTTGTTCTGTAGTTGAAGGTCTACAGAGTGGACCTTATCCTTTTCATCTCAACCTGAATTTATCGTCCCTGGGAACACTACAGGCATGTGAAGAGAGGCAGTTTTTAAGCTAGTTCTTTTGAACACAAAAGGAGTTTTGAAATATGTTTGTGATGTTCTTTTCAATGATGCTCTTTTCAATGAAAGTACATGGTGATGTAAAAAAACAAAAACAAATAAAAATAACTGTTTAGCTCTGTTTTAGTCTCCTGTTACTCACATTTAATCTTTACTCACTCTTTCTGACAAAAAAAAGGTATTTTAAATTAACCATAAATGTGTTTAAAACATTCAGCTAACAAGGTCTGCCTTTTGAAGATATATGCCAACTGTCTGTGATGAATTTTAATATTTAAACTATATTTTCTGTCTTCAGAGGCCTGTTGCATGAAGCTGGTTTCATTTGCTACCCAGCTAAGTTTGAGATTAGTTGAAGCAAACTCTGTTTTTTCGTTTTTAGCAGTGTTCACCGCCATGGTAACTTGCGCTATATGGCTACCCTGCTCCAGAGCAGGTTTTATTCTGGTTTGAGAACCCAGACCAAAGTAACATATCTGGTGCAATAAAGCCACTCCCCCTGTATCTCTCGCTCCAAATTAAAGCAGTTTATAGTGATACAATTTTAGAGACAAATTGCCTATCTTTTGCTATAAAATGATTTATTATATTTATATTATATGGAATATAATTATGCATAATTCAAATGATCTATTCATATAATTATTATATGAATTGACAATCAACAATAAACTTTCCATTAAAATGTATATAAATATATATAAATACAAACTTTAATATACAAAGCTTTTAAACAGATTAAGGATACGTGTTTTATTTTGAGCTCTTTGTGCAAATTATATTTTAAATTCAGTTGATTCACTTGCATTGATATAGTCAATAGCCGCCTTCTCAAACTTTCGCTGCAGTAGCAGTGTTTATTGCTGCCTTGTAAATGTGTTTAAGTCATATTTTTCATAACAATCTCTTCATCTTCAACAGAGAGTCTCTCGCGGGAAGAGAATAAAACCGATGCTCTCCATGTTCCGTGTGAGTGGCTGTTCACTGCACGTTAGTCTAACACTAATGTGCAGTGATCAAGACCACCTAAACCGAGACCAAGACCAGACCGAGACTTTAGGGGTTGAGACCAAGAGAAGACAAAGACCAAGGAAGGGCAAGGCCAAGTCAAGACAAAGACCGTACCAGCAATTCAACTAAAAGATTCACATTTACTGCCTGAGAAATGTCTTAAAGGGCACCTATTATGCCCTTTTTTACAAGATTTAAAATAAGTCTCTGATGTGTATGTGAAGTTTTAGCTTAAAAGGGTTGCAATGTTGCCAGGTTTTCACAACAAAAGCCGCCCATTTGCTACTCAAAACTAGCCCAAAACTAGCCCAATTGCGTTTCGTGGGGTCCCCCAGTAAAAAAAATTGCATTCCGGGGGGAAAATCTTTGGTGGGGTTCCCCTACTAAAATTCGCATTCCCAGGGCTAAATATCACATTATTGGGTTCGCTTCAACCCGCAGACATAAAAAAAACAGCCCGTGGCAACAGTGTTAAAGTAGCCCAATTCCGCGGGAAAACCACAGACTTGGCAACACTGGTCAGGAGTCAGGACGCACTATAATGTCAGAAACTGCGAATACATGCTGCATGGAGATAGAACATGAATATTTTAATTTAATTACGGTTATAACTTATGTTGTCTTGCTTTTATCCACTATATTAGTACAAGCCTGTTGTACCAGACCCCGTCCGAATTATGGCCAAAACTTTACCAATGAGTTTTATGACGTTTATTGAACTTCACACAAAATATGAAGCGTCCGTTTTCACTCCAGAAAATCACTGTAAGAGCTTAATAAAACACAGTGCAAGTGAGCATTAAAATATTATCCATAAACTCTCTCTCTCTCTCTCTCTCTCTCTCTCTCTCTTTGCATTATCATCAACATACATAGCAAAGTACAAAGAAACACTAGTTACAATTAACAGTAAACAAATATATACAGACCTTATGCCTTTTCGGGTGGTGCTTAATAAACTGGTAAACTTTATATCAGTAAATCAACTCCAATGAACTGTAATAAAGTGCGTGCTCTCACCTTTATTACTGCCGTATACACTATCACTCTGGAGACTGTAAGCTGGATCACCAACAGTTAATAGTGATCCATCCTTGAGTAACAACTTTTTAGCAAAACCTGTGTTTTGTATTGTCCCTTTGTATTGAAATTTGTTCACAAAGCAGTCTGGTGTAAAATAATTTGTGCAGACATAAACAAATGTAAGTATATGGGGGGAGACTGTTATGTTCACTCTTACATTCAACAACAAAACACAAAACACCTCAATCGCTTATGAGACATTCTTGTCGCTACAGCTGCTCCAGCCTGAAGAAAATGTGTACTCAGAAAAAACTCGCTCAGGGCAGGGTCTTTGCTAATACGGCAGTGTCCGTCAACAGTTGTGGGTGGGGCCTGTAAAAACTGACGTCACTTTGCCAGGAATCTGCAAATGGCTTGTTCTGAGACACTGCTTATGATTTATGGGAATTAAAAAAAAAAGGAGTGGGTGGATTTTTATCATTATAGGGTAGTTGTGTACACACACTGCTGACACACATTTATGTTCAATCACCATGTAAAAGTGAATTTTGCATAATAGGTGCCCTTTAAAATTAATCAATAAATACGATTAGAATAATATGACACTATATAGAGCTGTTACAAATAAAATGAAATAACTAATAAAAAAATACATCTTTGCACTGCAGACGTGGCACAGAAGTTGCATTTGAATTGGTACAATTGCTTACAACTGCATAAATAATGTTTACTAAAAACATTGTGTTTTATTAAAAATAAAATGTTGTTCACTGAATGTTTAAATAAAATCAATATCACATTTGTAATTTATTATTATTTATTATTTGTAATTTATTATTATTAAAAATAAGTCATTGATTGCATTTGAAGCAGGAAGTTTTGCATTCAATCACATTAATAATGTTAACAAATAAATCAGACGAAGCACAAATGCGGTCGAGACTGAGACAAGACTGGTCTCGAGTACTACAACATTCCTGCATGTCACATTTTCAGGAGCACGTTCCCCAGAGTTAATTACAAACTCTGGATCAAACTCTGAGTTGACAGAGAATTTTATACAGAGCAATTATATACTGAGCCCACTGAACCTGATCTAAACCAGGTTGGATTTGTATGGTTTTGTCAATACTAAACCTACTCTGAAACTCAGAGTTTGTTTAACTAGCTTCATACAACAGGCCTGCTTTGTCTGCGTACAGGGTTCCCACTCTTTCACACAATAAAGACAAAGGTGGGTTTGTTACTGCCAATCTGGACAGTATCTAAGACCTACTATACCTATGTCAATCATTACTGCAGTAATGTTAAGGCATATACTGACAACTAAAGCCAAATTTAAGCTAAATTTGAAACTTAAAAAAACAAAAAAAAAACAAACAAACAACAACCTAAAATCCAATGAGGAAAGAGGCTTTCTCTCGTGAGTTTGAACGAGAGATGCAATTTGCAGCTTTCTTATTCCTATTCTTATATTTATTTGTTATAGTTATAGCTCATATACACTGGTTTTAGTTTTCTTTTTATGAATCATTACTTAATTAAAACATTAAAATATAGAGATAATATTATATACATGAATTTTCCAATTAAATGAAAAGATATGGACAAGGTAATTGTTAGGCATCAAAAATGTTTAAATCAAAACCTGTTAATCACCTGTACATGGTACGTGCAGGGTTTTAAAAACGTTCGGTTACGACTGTAACCTTGGTTCCCTGAAGAGGGAACGAGCACTGTGTCATTGACGCTTTGGGAATGCTCTGCGTGATTGCATCATGAAGCACGTGTGAAATCCGTCCAATAGTGTGATGAGACGTCAGAGGCGGGTGATGTCATGAACCAGGAAACTACAAACCCGATTCCAAAAAAGTTGGGACACTGTACAAATTGTGAATAAAAAAGGAATGTAATAATTTACAAATCTCATAAACTTATATTTTATTCACAATAGAATATAGAGAACATATCAAATGTTGAAAGTGAGACATTTTGAAATGTCATGCCAAATATTGGCTCATTTTGGATTTCATGAGAGCTACATATTCCAAAAAAGTTGGGACAGGTAGCAATAAGAGGCCAGAAAAGTTAAATGTACATATAAGGAACAGCTGGAGGACCAGTTTGCAACTTATTAGGTCAATTGGCAACATGATTGGGTATAAAAAGAGCCTCTCAGAGTGGCAGTGTCTCTCAGAAGTCAAGATGGGCAGAGGATCACCAATTCCCCCAATGCTGCGGTGAAAAATAGTGGAGCAATATCAGAAAGGAGTTTCTCAGAGAAAAATTGCAAAGAGTTTGAAGTTATCATAATCTACAGGGCATAATATCATCCAAAGATTCAGAGAATCTGGAACAATCTCTGTGCGTAAGGGTCAAGGCCGGAAAACCATACTGAATGCCCGTGATCTTCGGGCCCTTAGACGGCACTGCATCACATACAGGAATGCTACTGTAATGGAAATCACAACATGGGCTCAGGAATACTTCCAGAAAACATTGTCGGTGAACACAATCCACCGTGCCATTCGCCGTTGCCGGCTAAAACTCTATAGGTCAAAAAAGAAGCCATATCTAAACATGATCCAGAAGCGCAGGCATTTTCTCTGGGCCAAGGCTCATTTAAAATGGACTGTGGCAAAGTTGAAAACTGTTCTGTGGTCAGACGAATCAAAATTTGAAGTTCTTTTTGGAAAACTGGGACGCCATATCATCCGGACTAAAGAGGACAAGGACAACCCAAGTTGTTATCAGCGCTCAGTTCAGAAGCCTGCATCTCTGATGGTATGGGGTTGCATGAGTGCGTGTGGCATGGGCAGCTTACACATCTGGAAAGGCACCATCAATGCTGAAAGGTATATCCAAGTTCTAGAACAACATATGCTCCCATCCAGACGTCGTCTCTTTCAGGGAAGACCTTGCATTTTCCAACATGACAATGCCAGACCACATACTGCATCAATTACAACATCATGGCTGCGTAGAAGAAGGATCCGGGTACTGAAATGGCCAGCCTGCAGTCCAGATCTTTCACCCATAGAAAACATTTGGCGCATCATAAAGAGGAAGATGTGACAAAGAAGACCAAAGACAGTTGAGCAACTAGAAGCCTGTATTAGAAAAGAATGGGACCACATTCCTATTCCTAAACTTGAGCAACTTGTCTCCTCAGTCCTCAGACGTTTGCAGACTGTTATAAAAAGAAGAGGGGATGCCACACAGTGGTAAACATGGCCTTGTCCCAACTTTTTTGAGATGTGTTGATGCCATGAAATTTAAAATCAACTTATTTTTCCCTTAAAATGATACATTTTCTCAGTTTAAACATTTGATATGTCATCTATGTTGTATTCTGAATAAAATATTGAAATTTGAAACTTCCACATCATTGCATTCTGTTTTTATTCACAATTTGTACAGTGTCCCAACTTTTTTGGAATCGGGTTTATATAAAGCCTACCCAAACAGTGCAACGCTAGCTTCTCAAGTGGATGAAGCAAGGCGCTGACCGGTACGCAGGAGGTATGGCAAGGAACCTCTTCAGGGAACCAAGGTTACAGTCGTAACTGAGCGTTCCTTTTCAAGGGAACTCCCGCTGCATCATTGACGCTTTGGGAATGTCTATACCCACGTCGCCATATTGACCAGTGCCTGTCCAGTGAAAATTTCAACTAAGAACTACGAACTACGAACAACTGTTCACTTTTACGCCACAGGGCAGCTTTGTTGACATAAGCATCCAAAGATCTGACTGGGCAAAGCAGATTATTTCTTTCCTGGTCCGAGTTTACAAATGGAGGAGGATAGAACGCCTGCAGCACAATAGACTTGGCCACATTAGTGGGGACTTTAGGAACATACCCCGGTCTAGAGTGAAGGAACGCCTTTACCATACCCGGTGCAAATGCCAAGCAACTGACAGAGCTTGTAAATCTCCTATCCTTTTAAGAGAAGATATAGCAAGGAGGAACAACGTCTTAAGAGTCAAAAACTTGACTGGAATCTCTTCAATAGGCTCAAATGGAGCCAGGGATAAGCCTTGGATCACCACGGCCAAATCCCAAGCCGGTACCCTAGTGCAGTGGTTCTCAAAGTGTGGTACTCAGGCTCCCTCTAGTGGTATGCAGAGGAATCACTAAATTAAAGTCCCTGTAAAGGCAATTTTAAAATTTGTTTCTAAACACATTATAAATGTTAGAAATGTATTGCTGAAACATATTACAAAGACTGTGAACAGTGTAGTACTAAAACGGTGGCTCGATGACGCACTGGAGCCACTGAGCCTGGCCTCTCCCCTAACACTATAATAACTAGAGCACATTTGCATCAGTTCGCCCGTTCAATCGCGAGGTACTGTCACTACCGTTAATTACTACAGCCTACAGTTAGCTAGCTAGTTATGCCTTCTTCACGCAAATGCATATTACCTAGTTGCGATAAATTACAAATCAGCTTATAAAATAAAATTGATGATATCAAGGAGAGGTGGATTAATTTTGTGAACAGCTACCTTGATCACCACCAACACCTGCCTCTGCAGTGATAGTTTTACACTGGATAGTTTTACAAACTTTCATCGGAGACAACTGGGATTCACTGATAATCCACTGCAGAATCGGCCTTCATCCTCCCGTCCCGCCAACATCTGGTGCCATCGTTGGCAGTACGTGCCCACCAGTGTTGTCTTGTGTGCTTACTGCAGCTTTTCCGTGAGTGGGCGTGGTTTCAGCGTAGACAGCGGACACGCCCCCAGCATTTGAATACAGAAATTGCTGCTTATTTTTTCAAGATTTTGCTTGGCGGTTTTTTTATCATTCAAATTTGGCTGAGTGGTTAATAACACATTTTTCTGTGGTGTGACAAACAAATATTTAATTTGACTTTACAGGGACTTTAAATATAAATTGATGTTAAAACAATACATTTTAATTTAATCTTTATTTGAGTAAAGTTTTTTTTACATTTAAGTACAGTACAGTTTTAATTTAACTTTTAGGTACAACACATTTTAATTTAATCATTATTTAATTATTTTATTTACCTGTATGTAAGCACAGTGCAGTGTTAATGTACAAACTGTGTATTTGCAATGTTAAAGTGGCTGACAACAATAAATATTCTTATTAGAAATAAACTGCCTCGTTTTTGAACTGTTCAGAGCTGTAGCTGAATAGTTAGGCCTACTACGATACTGTATTTTAATGTTGGTCATTATGGTGGTACTTGGAGAGCCAAATATTTTCTGAGGTGGTACTTGGTATAAAAAGTTTGAGAATCACTGCCCTAGTGCGTACTGCAGGCCTCAGCCTCAATGTGCCACGGAGGAAACGTGTTACCAAGGGGTCTCTCCCTAAAGACCCTCAGGGGCCAAGCCCACAGCTTCCACAGTTCTGGACGGGGGTAAAATATTGAGCCCCCTGCTTGGGACAGAAGGTCCCTCCTGATCGGAATCTCCCACGGAGAGCCATCGAGGAGAGACACAAGATCCGAGAACCATACTCCGCCTGGCCACCGCGGAGCTATCAAGATGAGCTGGACCATGTCTCTGCAAACTCTCTCCAGAACTCCCGGGAGCAGAGCAATCGGGGGAAATGCATACACGTCTGTACCATAGCGTCCAGGCCGAGAGGAGCTGGATACGTGAGGGAGAACCAAAGTGGACAGTGAGGCGTCTCTTGAGATGCAAACAGATCCACTTGAGCTTGGCCGGATCTCTCCTACACCTGCTCCACCACCTCGGGGTGGAGCCTCCATTCCCTGGGCCATGAGAGACAATAACTTCCCCTGGGACCACAGGAGGATCTGGTGCGCCAGTTTGCAGAGTGGATGCGAGCGCAAACCCCCCTGATGATTTATATAGGTGACCACCGATGTGCTGTCTGAGCGGACCAACACATGATGGCCCCTGAGGTCTGGGAGGAAATTCTTGAGAGCGAGAAAAACAGCCATCGTCTCTAGACAGTTGATGTACCAGGACAGATGGTGTCCCCCCCACAGACCTTGCGTTGAGCGTCCTTCTAGGATTGCCCCCCACCCCATAAGGGAAGCAGCCGTCGTTAGCATTTTGCGACAACAAAGAGCTCCCAGCACAGGGCCTTGGGATAGGAACCATGGTTTTTTCCACATAACCAGAGCACGTAAGCGTGACTTTGATCATGCGAAAAGGATTGCCCCTCTGGGAAAATCCCCTGGTCCTGAGCCACCACTGTAGGGGCCTCATGTACAACAGGCCAAAAGGTATAACGTTGGATGCTGCTGCCATCAGACCCAGCAGTCTCTGAAACTACTTGACAGTGAGTGACTGACCTAGCTTTATTCTTTTTACTGCTGATAGGATTGACTCTAAGACGAGCTTGCATAGTCGTCGAATCCCATACCACGCCCAGAAATGTAGTTCTTTGTGATGGAATCAGCACACTCTTTTTGGCATTCAGTCTCAACCCCAACGCTTTCATGTGTGCGAGAACGACATCTCGATGCTGAACCGCCACCTGCTGCGACTAAGCTAAAATCAACCAATCGTCGATATAGTTCAGAACGCGAATGCCCTGCAGACGTAGTGGTACTAGAGCTGCATCCATGCATTTGGTAAAAGTGCAGGGTGATAAAGCTAGGCCGAATGGAAGAACCCAATATTGGTATGCTTCGCCCCCAAAAGCGAACCTAAGGAACTTCCTGTGTTGTGGAAGGATGGATATATGGAAATACGCGTCCTTGAGATCTATTGTGACGAACCAATCCTCGGATCTGATTTGTGGCACAATCTGTCTCAAGGTTAACATTTTTAATTTTAACTGCATAACGGACCTATTCAGAACCCGCAGATCCAAAATGGGATGCATCCCTCCATCCTTCTTTAGAATAATAAAATACTGGCTGTAAAACCCGGTTTCCCTGTCGGGAGGAAGTATCAAATCAAATCAAATCACCTTTATTTATATAGCGCTTTTTACAATGCCAGTTGTTTCAAAGCAGCTTCACAGTGGTAAAAGGAAAATAATGCAACAGAATTTGATTCGGCTGTACAGCCGCTCTGGTGAAAATGGTGATGTCATCCAGCTCATTTCAATTATCATATAGTGTCAATGCGGGCAGATCAGTAATATAGTTGAAATTTAAGTGTCCCCAACTGAGCAAGCCAAAAGCCAAAGGCGACGGTGGCAAGGAACCAAAACTCCTTCAGGGCCAGAATGGAGAAAAAAACCTTGGCAGAAACCAGGCTCAGTCGGGGTGCCAGTTCTCCTCTGGCCGACGAACAAATAGTGTATGATTATGATACTGGCAACATTACAGGTCAGAAGTCATATTGGATCAATAGATATTCGCAGGATTATTCGAAAGACTGGAGTCGTCATGCCGGTGACGGGTTTAATGAGGATGTCGTGTCGATGCGGCAATTACAGGGGAGAGTTTAATTGACACGGTCTCTGCAGACATTTCAGGGATTCAGGGAGAGATTGGTATGAAAGAGCACACCCAGGTTCCTAACTGACAACGAGGACTTGACAGAGCAGCCATCAAGTGTTAGACAGTATTCTAGGTTACTACTTGTGGAGTTTTTTTGTCCAATGATTAAAAATTCATTTTTTTCTGAATTAAGTTGCAGGAAATTACTAGTCATCCAATTTTTTATATCAGCTATGCATTCCGTTAATCTTGTGAATTGGTAAATTTTGTCAGGGCGGGAAGAAATGTAGAGCTGAGTATCGTTAGCATAACAATGAAAACTAACGCCATGCTTCCTAATGATATCTCCCAGTGGTAGCATGTACAGGGTGAAAAGCAACGGTCCTAGCACTGAGCCCTGCGGTACTCCATACAGAACATGTGATCGGTGTGACATCTCTTCATTTACTGCTACAAACTGATAACGGTCAGATAAGTATGATTTAAACCATGCCAATGCAATTCCACTAATGCCAACATAATTTTCGAGTCTATTCAAAAGAATGTTGTGATCGATAGTATCGAATGCAGCGCTAAGATCGAGTAACACTAATAGAGAGATACAACCACGATCGGATGATAAGAGTAAATCATTTGTGACTCTGATGAGAGCAGTCTTAGTACTATGATACGGTCTAAATCCTGACTGGAAATCCTCACAGATACCATCTCTTTCTAAAAAGGAGCGTAGTTGTGAGGACACTGCCTTTTCTAGTATTTTTGACAGAAAGGGTAGATTTGAGATTGGCCTGTAATTGACTAATTCTGTAGGATCAAGTTGCGTTTTTTTTTAATAAGTGGTTTAATAATAGCCAACTTAAAAGTTTTCGGTACATATCCTAATGTCAAGGATGAATTAATGATATTAAGAAGAGGATCTATGACCTCTGGAAGCATCTCTTTTAGTAGTTTAGTTGGTATAGGGTCGAGCATACATGTTGTTGATTTTGATGATTTAACGAATTTAGCCAATTCTTCTTCTCCTATAGCAGTGAATGAGTGTAATTTTTCCTCAGTGACACTACAATACACTGTCTGATGTGATACTGTAGTAGACGGCTGCATGGTTATAATTTTTTTCCTAATATTATCAATCTTACAAGTAAAGAAGTTCATAAAGTCATTACTGCTGTGCTGTTTACAAACATCAGAAGTTGAAGCTTTATCTTTGGTTAATTTAGCCACTGTATCGAATAAATACCTAGGGTTGTGTTTGTTTTCTTTTAAGAGAGTCGAGAAATAAGCAGATCTAGCAGTTTTTACGGCCTTTCTGTATGCAATCATGCTCTCTTTCCACGAAATGCGAAAAACTTCAAGTTTTGTTTTCTTCCAGCTGCGCTCCATTTTTCTGGCTGCTGTTTTAAGGGCCCAGGTGTGCTCGTTGTACCACGGCGTTGGTCTATTTTATCTTCTTTAAGCGCCGGGGAGCAACTGTGTCTAAAGTGCTGGAAAAGAGAGAGTCAATAGTTTCTGTTGCAACATCGAGTTCCTCTAGGCTATCTGGGATGCTAAGGAGATGAAACTGATGAGGAATATTATTTACAAAGCAATCTTTAGTCGCAGCAGTGATAGTCCCGCCATATTTGAAGCGAGGGGACGGCTTTGCAGCCTTTGCTAAATTAAGTGTACATGATACTAGGTAATGATCTGAGATGTCATCGCTCTTCTGCAGAATTTCAACGGTATCAACATTTATTCCATGTGACAATATTAGGTCTAAAGTATGATTACGGCGATGAGTGGGTCCTGACACGTGTTGCCTTACTCCAATAGAGTTTAGAATGTCTCTAAATGCCAATCCCAATGCGTCTTTTTCATTGTCTACATGGATATTAAAATCACCAACAATTTATCTGACTTTATCTGCAGCCAGTACTAACTCTGATAGAAAATCAGCAAATTCTCTGGTAAAGTCTGTATGGTGCCCTGGTGGCCTGTATACAGTAGCCAACACAAATGTCAAACGGGATTTATCAATTTCACTACATAACGTTACATAAAGCACCAAAACTTCAAAGGAATTATATTTGAAACTAGACTTCTGAGTAATACTGAAGATATTATTATAAATTACAGCAACACCTCCCCCTTTACCTTTCAGACGCGGCTCGTGTTTATAACAATAATCTTGGGGGGTGGACTCATTTAAAGTAATGTAATCGTCAGGTTTTAGCCAGGTTTCTGTCAAACACAGCACATCTAGGTTATGATCTGTAATCATATCATTAACAATAAGCGCTTTTGAGGAAAGGGATCGAATATTCAGCAGCCCGAGCTTTATCATTTGATCATCTGTATTATATCTGTTGTTTATTTGTTGGACATCAATAAAATTTTTACCGTTGAATGGTTTTGATGGTTTGTTGTATTTACTAATTCGTGGAACAGACACAGTCTCTATGTGATAATATCTAGGTGAAAGAGTCTCTATTGTGTTGGGATTTATCTGACTTCTGTGACGTGAGACAGCTAGCAGGCGGTCGGGTAAGCCAGTCCGTCTGCTTCCTGACCTGGGCCCCAGTTAGTCAAGGTTTAGCTCTAAGACTATGTGCCAAATTACTAGAGAGAAGAGCGGCACCATCCCAGGAAGGATGGATGCCATCTTTTTTCAACAGGTCAGGTCTGCCCCAAAAGCTTTTCCAATTGTCTATGAACCCTATGTTATTTTGCGGACACCACTTAGACAACCAGCCATTGAGTGATGATAGTCTGCTAAGTATCTCATCACTCCTTTTAACGGGGAGGGGACCAGAACAAAAAACTTTACGTGACATTGTACTTGCAAGTTCACACACCTCTTTAATGTTAATTTTGGTGATCTCCGACTGGCGAAGTCGAACATCATTAGTGCCGACGTGAATAGTAATCTTAGAGAATTTACAATTAGCATTAGCCAGCACTTTTAAATTTCCTTTACAAATTCTTTACAAAGTACAAGTTCTATGGCTCCTATTACCTATTATCTCCTTTTCCATGACCAGAGACTGCTCGGGGTCCACCACTGATGGTAGGACCCCCATAAACCTGGGTGGGCGAGACCCAAACTGAATTCTGTAACATTTTTTGACTATGCGCAGGACCCATTGAGATATATTCGGCAGTAGTTGCCTTGCTGCCAGAAATTCGACTAGGGGAACCATTCTCTCGAGAATGGCCTCTGGTATTTTTTGAACCACCAATTCGGTGCCCTGAAGCGGCGCACTGGCAGGGAACAACCAAACTGGCAACTCTGACACCCTCCTCAGAGGAAGCAAGCCTCCCAGTGCCACTACGTTTCCGGGCGGACACTGAGCTAAGTGCTTGCTGGAGACCGCTGCGTCCTGAAGCACACGAGGTGGCAGGGTTGGCAGAACGGTCCCCTGAGGGCACCGGGGAAAAATGGGCACCTTATACTGAGGTGTTGGCCACTTCTCTCCGGGAAGGACTGCCCTCAGAGGCCTTCTTGGCGATCAGGATGCTCCTCAGATCCGGCCGATCCCTCGAAGACTGCGGTCGAGAGCACCTACCCTGCCCCTCCCCTGCTCTCTGTGGGGGGGCTCGGGTAGCAACACTCTGTTTTTGTACAGCTCGATATGAGGAACTGGCTTTTGATGTCTGGGGATGCTCCCGCTTCTGCTCCGGAGCTTCTGGAACACCGGCACCTGTTTATTAGCCTCCTGGAACCTCTCGACGTCTGTGGTGACAGCGTTGCCAAAGAGGCCAGGGGGCGATAGCGGGGCGTCCATCAGAAAACTCTTATCTTTTTCTTTGATAGAGCTAATATTTAGCCAAAGATGCCTCTCCGCATGGCCGATTGATTTTGCCGTCTTAGTGGCCCGGAGAGAAAGATCTGCGCAACTCAGCTACTGCTTTCGGGCCAATTCCCCCGCCCTCATCTAAATCTCCTAGCACATCAGCCTGGTACGTCTGCAGCACACCCATAGTGTGAAGGCGTGCTGCAGCCTGACCACCGGCTGCGTATGCTTTGCCCACCAATACTGATGTAGTTCGTACTGGTTTGGTGGGCAATGTTGGGGCCTTTAGGGACGATGCTGACTGAGGGGAAAGATAGCTCGCAAGTGTCTCTTCTACTTTAGGCATCGCCCCATAACCATGTTTATTTTTGCCAACTATAGATGAATAGTGCGTGGATTGTGTATTGTGCACTCTATAGGAGACTGGATTCTTCCACGATCTCGACACCTCGGTGTGTAGAACGGGAAAAAACGGCAGGCCCCGACATGGAGGTTGCGCTCGAGAAGGCAAGAAACGTTCGTCTAATAAACTTTTGTGACGAACTTCCTGCTTCTCTGCTGGCCAGTCAATGCTCAATCTGGCAACAGCGCGAGACACAACCTCCACCAGTTCGTCATATGCTGGAGACTGAGATGGTGAGTCCTCAGTATCTCCAGCAGAAGCGCTTTCCACATCCAACTCCTCAGAGCTGGATATGTGAAGTGCTGGTGCCTCACCCGGTGCGGAAGGAACCGCATGCTTCCACACACCGGGAAAAGGCACTGGATCTGTCAGGTGAAGGCTGAGATAGGGCAGGGCCTGTCTCAAACCCCTCTGACAGATCCATTTGCAATCCGCATAATTTAGATCGCCGCTGTGCCTCGGCAGCAGCGGGACCCGAACCACGAGGAACGCTGGCCTGAGCGCTCTCCTCGAAGAGCACTTGGCGAGAGCGGAGCATTCGCAGCGGGAGCTGCTCACAATGTACACAGCCTGCACCCTTGAATGCAGACTATGCATGCTCCACTCCCAAACAAACAACACAAAGATCGTATGTATCCCCATCCGTGATGTAACGGGGACAGGGATGAACACACGGTCTATACTGCTGCTGCTGTTTGCTCGCCATACTATTATACTTGTTTTTAACAGACAACAATAAATAGGACAGACAGTTTTACATATAGCGCTTGCTGAAGACACAGAAGCTAGCGTTGCACTGTTTGGGTAGGCTTTATAGTTTCCTGTTTCATCACACTATTGGATGGATTTCACACATGCTTCATGACGCAATCTCGCAGAGTGCTCCCAAAGCGTCAATGACGCAGCTGGAGTTCCCTTGAAAGGGAATCAATTTTAAAGCTTTTAAGACCTTTTAAGAACTGCACAGGGTGAGATCAGTGGATCGGTTTATGGAAACATCCTAAAACATAAAATGACGACTTAAGTTTTGACAAAAAACTAGTTTTATATGTATACATGTATGTATGTATATATATATATATATATATAGTGGGGAGAACAAGTATTTGATACACTGCCGATTTTGCAGGTTTTCCTACTTACAAAGCATGTAGAGGTCTGTAATTTTTATCATAGGTACACTTCAACTGTGAGAGACGGAATCTAAAACAAAAATCCAGAAAATCACATTGTATGATTTTTAAATAGTAGTATTTGATCACCAGTAAGAATTCTGTCTCTCACAGACCTGTTAGTTTTTCTTTAAGAAGCCCTCCTGTTCTCCACTCATTACCTGTATTAACTGCACCTGTTTGAACTCGTTACCTGTATAAAAGACACCTGTCCACACACTCAGTCAAACAGACTCCAACCTCTCCACAATGGCCAAGACCAGAGAGCTGTGTAAGGACATCAGGGATAAAATTGTAGACCTGCACAAGGCTGGGATGGGCTACAGCCCAATAGGCAAGCAGCTTGGTGAGAAGGCAGCAACTGTTGGTGCAATTATTAGAAAATGGAAGAAGTTCAAGATGACGGTCAATCTCCCTCGGTCTGGGGCACCATGCAAGATCTCACCTCGTGGGGCATCAATGATCATGAGGAAGGTGAGGGATCAGCCCAGAACTACAAGGCAGGACCTGGTCAATGACCTGAAGAGAGCTGGGACCACAGTCTCAAAGAAAACCATTAGTAACACACTACGCCGTCATGGATTAAAATCCTGCAAAGCACGCAAGGTCCCCCTGCTCAAGCCAGCGCATGTCGAGGCATGCCAATGACCATCTGGATGATCCAGAGGAGGAATGGGAGAAGGTCATGTGGTCTGATGAGACAAAAATAGAGCTTTTTGGTCTAAACTCCACTCGCCGTGTTTGGAGGACGAAGAAGGATGAGTACAACCCCAAGAACACCATCCCAACCGTGAAGCATGGAGGTGGAAACATCATTCTTTGGGGATGCTTTTCTGCAAAAGGGAAAGGACGACTGCACCGTATTGAGGGGAGGATTGATGGGGCCATGTATCGTGAGATCTTGGCCAACAACCTCCTTCCCTCAGTAAGAGCATTGAAGATGGGTCGTGGCTGGGTCTTCCAGCATGACAACGAACCGAAACACACAGCCAGGGCAACTAAGGAGTGGCTCCGTAAGAAGCATCTCAAGGTCCTGGAGTGGCCTAGCCAGTCTCCAGACCTGAACCCAATAGAAAATCTTTGGAGGGAGCTGAAAGTCCGTATTGCCCAGCGATAGCCCCGAAACCTGAAGGATTTGGAGAAGGTCTGTATGGAGGAGTGGGCCAAAATCCCTTCTGCAGTGTGTGCAAACCTGGTCAAGAACTACAGGAAACATATGATCTCTGTAATTACAAACAAAGGTTTCTGTACCAAATATTAAGTTCTGCTTTTCTGATGTATCAAATACTTATGTCATGCAATAAATGCTAATTAATTATTTAAAAATCATACAATGTGATTTTCTGGATTTTTGTTTTAGATTCCGTAACTCCCAGTTGAAGAGTACCTATGATAGAAATTACAGACTTCTACATGCTTTGTAAGTGGGCAAACCTGCAAAATCGGCAGTGTATCAAATACTTGTTCTCCCCACTGTATGTGTATGTGTGTGTGTGTGCGTGGAGAAGACATGCATGACAAGAGAACTAAGATGGCGAGCCAACTCCAATTATGAGTTTTATCTCTTTGTCAGCCAGAGGACCTGTTGCATTGTAACCCACTGACAGAGTGTTAGGAGTGATTTGGATTTGATCTCAATTTAATTGGATTACGATCTTTTTCCTTCTTTTTCCCGGTTTTCTCTGAACTGGTTTGGATCTGACTTTTTTTTTTTTTTTTTTTAACGTTACTCATGATCTGAACTTTATTACAAAGGAATTTAACTTTATTGCACACAAACTGAACTTTATTACGTTTATTGCATGAACTGGAAAGTATTATATACCTTGAAGTGAATTCAAACTGAGTTGCGGTCTCAAATTCTTTATATTGATTAATGTTTTATTGTTCTTTGTTGTGATGTGATTGTGTTCGCTTTGCCTAGAGTACAACGAAGTTGTTCTTTCACCTGTGAAGAAAAAAAAGAGTTCATACAGAAAAAAATAGGTTTAATCCTAATTATTATTATTAACTAAACTAATCATCCAGCCCGGGTGGATTTTTGCTAATTTGCTAAATTAAACAATTTCTAAAATACAGAAAAAAAAATGAAAGAGTGTGTTTTACATAACTTTTGTTATTTTAGTTTTTTTTTTTTCACACTGATCCAAACAATTGGTTTGTGTTTGCTGTGTTACAACAAAGTGTTATTTCTTTATTCAACATCAGGTCTCCTGTATTATATATAACCCCCCCCCCCCCCCCCCCCCTTTCCTTTCGAACCTAGAACTGGTCCAGTAGCTTAAGTGTTGTGTGGAGGACGCAAGTGCTACACTGGGTTTAATTGTAGAGAGCGAAAGGGCCATCCATCACAGGCTTCTTTACAATGTTTCTTCTATAGTGTCATCTCCACCCACGGGCAGCTTTGTTTTATAAGTGAAACCCATTAACAACAGCGCTCCATAAAATCCTTGTTAAAACAGAGAGATATAAACAGGCGGATTTAAAATAACAGCCCAATCTCCTCAGCAGCGACATTGTCTGTGTGTGTGTGTGTGTGAGAGAGAGATGGAGAGAGAGAGAGAGAGAGAGAGAGAGAGAGAGCAGAGAACAAGCAAGATTTTGCTCACTGTCAAAAACCACAGCTGCCCCTTTTGCACGTGTTGAGGTGGTTAACAACAACAAAATTCATGTTCTACACACCTTTCTCACCACCCTTTCTGGTCCCACAAATTTCTTGCACATCAGGTCATAACACTTTGGAATCCATATGCAACTACGCATTGTTGGGCAAGCTACTCTGAAACTGTAGCTTTATAAGCTACAAGCTACTTGTAAGTTGAAGTAGTTAAGTTACATTCAAGCTACCCTTCTGAAAAAGTAGTTAGCTACACTACAAGTTACTATCAAAAAGTAACTAGCTACAATGAAATGACTTTTTTTCCCCTTTTTTTTTTTTTACAATGATATTGTTACAAATAACTGAATAATTGATAATGAAGAACGTTATTAAAATATTTGGGGTTTAAAACAACATAATACAATGCAATTATGATTTCAACGAGTATAGGGTGAATTCAGGTTGATTGGGACACTTTTTGGCGCAGTCATTTCAATGGCAAAAATTGTCAGAATCATATGATATTGTAAACTATCCGATACACACAATACTCAAATATAGCCTATATCTCAAACTGGTTGTCAAAGTGCAAAATTGCTACAAATTTAACATCAGTGCAAGAACAAAATGTTTGCAACTTAAATTAAATACTCAGGAGTCAGGATTAGTCAAAAAATGCAGGTTAAACTCACAGCACATGCAGTGATGGAGCGCGCAGCATTTTGAAAAGAAGCGCTCTCAGACGCCAGTCATGAGCTGCTCGCGTGAACGGTGCGCTTTGCTTGCCTATTTCTTTTCGTTTTGAATTGTTTAGTTTAAAAGTCGACATTTCAAGCTTTCTATACACACATTTCTCATGTCTGTGAGGCAAGTAGCCTATACGCTGCGCTCCAGTTCACGTGCAATGCAAATGATCGCGATTGGCTGATGAAACATTGATTAAAATTAAGATTCAATTTATACAAAACGAAATTCACTTTAAAGAAAGGCTTTCTCCAAAACAAAACTTAATGAAGTGGTCAAAATCATTTCTGACCCACTCTGCCTTATTGCGCATCTTATGATGTGTCCTATCTTACTCATGCTGTTACTTTTCATAATCAACATTGATGAAATTAAAAAATAATATTTATACATAATATTATAATATTTGACATAAATATGAAACAAAATACGTTTTTAATGGCCACAACAAGTATAGTAAACCATAGTAAAGAGAAATTTCATGTCGGAGCGGGATTTGAGCGAACGTCATTTTACCGGTGAGCGTGAGCGGTTTATGAGTGGAACATTTGTTTGGGCCGTGAGCGACTGAGTGGAGCGCGCTGGCATAGAGCGGAATATTGAGCCGCTCCATCACCTAGTTAGCGATGGAGTGCGCGTTGAACAGAGCAAATCGAGCCGGCTGGGCACATTCAGATATGGCGTGGTTGTCACTTGCTAACCGGCAAGTAACAGGATGCAAGATCTGCTCTCGCAGAGGGGACAGGAACCGGCCGCAAGCACTGCGTGTCCCAGAAAGATCCTGGATCGCTCGTACAGGGTGGTTGTCCACTTTGTTTCCTCAGCCTGGCCTGGACACCAGCCCTGGATCCCCGCTTCCTTCTCCTGCCGCGAGGCTTAGTTAGCAACAGGTACACCGGCGATGACGTAGAACATTCAAAGTTTGGAGGGAAAAACTCTGTGGACCTGGCCCAGGTAACACAAAAGTCTTTCATATTCTCCTTGATGCGGAATAACGTTTGTCGATCATATTTTAAAACAGCTGAGACACAGCTACTAGTTATCAGGGCTGATAAGACAAAAAACAACACTAGAAAAACCACAGATAAACGAGAGAGCAGAGAGGGAGCAGAGGCAAAGCTGAACACAGGCGCCATCTTATTTATTTCTGTTACCCAAATTCTCAAAAAAATAGCAGTTCCTCTATCTCTATACAGTGTGTCACGCTATGCCTGATCACTCTCATCCCCCTCTTCTATCGTCAGGCGGCAGCTTGGTGTGGTTCGAGGACACAGGGCACCCTATGGCACCCACATCCAGACCTCTGGAATCTCCACGTCTGGTCTCTGGACGGGACGCAGAGGACTTAGGTGACCTACCCCTAGCGGTGGTAGACACCATCACTTCTGTGAGAACGCCCTCTACAGGCACGCTTATGCCTTGAAGTGGAACCTGTTCATCGAGTGGTGCTCTTATCGCCAGGAAGACCCATGAAGATGCTCGATCAGAATTGTGCTTTCCTTCCTGCAAGTAGGGTTGGAACGAAGGCTGTCTCCCTCCATCCAGAAAGTGTATTTTGCTGTGATCGCCACACATCATGATGCAGTTGACGGTAAATCTCTGGGAAAGCACAACCTGATCGTCAGGTTCCTGAGGGTTCGAGAAGGTTAAATCCTCTTTGCTCGCACTTGGTACCCTCTTGGGTGTTGTCTCTGGTGCTTACGGCACTGCAAAGAGTGAGTTAAAAATTCTGTCATTGAAGACAGTACTCCTGACTGCATTAGCTTCCATCAAGAGGGGACCTGCAAGCGTTTTCGGTCGACGAATCATGTCTAGAATTCGGCCCGGATACGTGCCCAAGGTTCCCACCACTCCTTTCAGGGACCAGGTGGTGAACTGCTCTTTGTCTGTTTCGGAGGTCAGCAGTAGGGAAAGGCTGTCTCTAAGCAGAAGATGGCCCATTGGACAGTGGATGCCATCGCCTTGGCTTATCAAACTCAAGGGTTGGAGAGCTCACTCTAACTGGAGTGTTGCCTCTTCTGGGCACTGGCGTATGGCACCTCGCTGACAGATATACTGTATGTAGAGCTGCGGGCTGGGTGACACCTAACACGTTCGCTAGATTCGAACACGTTCGCTAGATAGTGATCCCTACGGTGATCCCATATGTGTATTCTTTCACGATATGGTTCCCCTGACGGCGAGCCCTTGTGTTTCCCTTGGCAGAGTCCACTCTGCCGTCTCTGACCGGTGTTGACTCCCTCCTGAATAGGCTGGAGCCACCACAGAGACATTCCATATGCTGCACTGCCTTGATGGCCAGTCCATATGTATAATTTCCACATTATACCTCCCTTCAGGCAGGATGTGGCTTCCATAGCGTTCCTTTTCACTTAAGAAACTTTCCCAGTGTTATCCAATAGTCTTGGTGATTGGGTTATGCAGAACAGCAGTGACTGACTTTCTTTGCGTAAGCATTGTCCCATCTTCCACCCCAGTAGGTATGGGGGGATTAGGAGGCTTACATTGGGCGCTGGAAGGGGCAGCAATAGTGGTGCTTTAGAGGGATCCCAATATGTCGTTGACGTCGACGTAACACTGAATGTGACAGACTGAAAGGGAACGCCTTGGTTATGTATGTAACCCTCGTTCCCCGGAGACGTTACGTCCCATCGTGAGATGCAAATCTCGCTCGTCAGTATGGTGATTGGGCTCTCAGGTGAGATCTCAATATGTCGGTGACGTTGACATAACGTCAAACTATTGTTAGAACTACATGAAAAGCACTGTTAATTTTTAATTTAATTTAATTTAATTTAATTTAATTTAATTTAATTTAATTTAATTTAATTTTAATTTTAATTTTAAAGTAGACCAAGCTCAACTGAGGAGAGGTCCCAGCTATACAGACAAGACCCGTGCCTGCAAGGCAGGAACGTCCATGTTGTAAAATCTGGCGAAAGTGGATGGCGTGGACCAGCTGGCCGCTGCACAGATATCACCAATGGTCACATCACCGGACCATGCCCAAGATGAGGCCATGCCTCTGGCCGTGTGAGCCTTTACTCCGATGGGGCAATCTAGGCCCAATGAGGAGTAGGCTAGGGCAATTGCATCCACTATCCAATGGGATAATCTCTGCTTCGTGGCCGGGTGCCCCTTGGTGCAGCCTCCGAAGCACACAAAAAGCTGCTCTGATTGACTAAATGAGGCAGAACGCTCAATATAAGCTCTCAAAGCCTGAACGGGGCAGAGCAAATGTAAATCTCCTTCGTCCGCTGAGGGAGGAAGAGCGGAGAGAGTAATGACCTGTGCTCTGAACGGAGTAGAGAGCACCTTAGGTACGTAGCCATGTCTTGGCTTGAAGATGACCTTGCAATCGTTAGGCCCAAATTCGAGGCAGGAAGCGGGGAGAGTGCCGCATCCATGCACTTCGTAAAAGTGCGAGGAGCTAGGGACAGCCCGAACGGAAGGACCGTATATTGATACGCCACTCTCTCGAACGCGAATCTCAAGAATCGCCTGTAATGGGAGGCTATCTGGATGTGAAAGTAGGCGTCTTTCAAGTCCAGAGAAAAGAACCAATCCCCTGGGCATATTTGCAAGAGGATTTGTTTCAAAGTTGTCATCTTGAATGTCCGTCTCATGAGGGTGCGGTTCAGATGCCTTAGATCGACGATGGGCCTGAGGCCACCATCCTTCTTAGCCATCCTTCAGGCCCCTACACAGCGGTCTGTTGCTCTAACCAATTCAACCCTTAGTCACTCGGGCCTGAGGCTTGGGAAGCCTAAGGGTTGAATTGGTTAGAGCGACAGACCTCTGTGTAGGGGCCTAGCGTTCGAGGTTAGTGGAAGAGGAAAAGTGCTCTCTTTTTGAATATGTTAGTTATTTTATTTTGTGGGTAGATGCATGGGTGCGTGGGTTTGAACAGGCTGTGGGTTAGGCTGAACGGTCGAGGGCGCTGGGTCTGTGCTGTTCTGGGGTGACTAGGAGCAGTAGCAGAGCTGGAACGCTTGGGAAAGAAGTGTTGCATTGCTTGGGACGACTTCTGCGCAGCAGTAAAATGTTTGGCGAAGCCATCCACCGCAGGGCTGAAGAGACCGGAGGGGGAGACTGGGGAGTCAAGGAAGGCGGCCTTATCTGCGTCTTTGATCTCCGTTAAATTGAGCCATAAGGGGCGCTCCAGCACCACCAGGCTTGCCATGGTTCTGCCAATCACCTGGGCCATCGCTTTTGTAGCTCACAGGGCCAGATCAGTTGCGCTGCAAAGCTCTTTGAACGCAGCAGGGTCAGGGCCGGACTCATCCAGTGAGCGGAGGAGTTTGGCCTGAAAGACCTGCTCCTCTGGGGAAGACCACTGAAGTTCGAGCTCCTCGACTGCCTTTGAGAGGACGCAGATGAGTTCGGCGTCAGTCCCAGATCTGGCATCGGAAGTTTCTCTAGACGGCAAGGGGGCGGGGTCATCCAGTGAGCCCGACCACTCTGTCTGAAGCCGGCAATGATATATCAGGAGATCCCTCCTGTCATCCAGGAGATCCTCTTCAGATCCCCCGAATAAGACCATGTCGCTTGCATGAGCAAAGGGACGCTGGTCTGGGTGGGCAAAGAGCACTGGAGAAAGCTCTCTGTGTGGGGAGAGTGAGGCACGCGGGACCTGTGCCGGCGCGAGCTCACTCGTGCCCGATCGCTCAGATCCTGTTTTTTCCTCCGAGGTTCCTGAAAGTTAGAAAACGGGAGGGTGCGAGGGGCGGAGTCGCTTTCTGAAAAGAAAGCGATCCGCGAGCGCAGAGAGGCGAGGCTCATGCTCTCGGAGTGAGAGCAGTTTGCTTCGGTGAGTGCGGATTCGGAGTGGGATTTCCTCAGACAGGCAATGCACTCACTGTGCTTGTCAGCAGCGTGAAGGGAGGCCCTGCACGAGCCACACTGGTGGCGCGACATTTGCAACAACGTTGCAGGAAATTTGCTAGAAATGTGCTCTTTTGATATTCGCTGGATAGTTGCAGGGGAATTGCTGATCAGCTTGCAGGCACAGATCGCTCGCTCGCAGAGGCGCCGTCAAAGCAGAAGCTGGTGTCGCGCTGAAGCTGAAGGCTGATATGCTGCGTTGCTTGTCAACGGCGAGAAGGCTTATTTCAGTCTCGAAGTTCAGTGAAGAGAGATGATCTTCGTTGCTGAAGGAGAATTGATCTGAGATCCTATGGCAAAATGCCCGCTTATATAGCCAGATGACCCCGCCCACTTTGGCGGGCTTCACTGCACGAACCAATGGTCGTGCAGTTTCACTGCGTGATGAAAAAGGCTTCAGTATTCTGAGAAAATTAGTTTTTCCCCATAGCATCTAGCGACACAGTACGAGTGAAGTATCGAAAGGGAACTACAAGTTCTCTATGAACCTAACCTACTTCGGGCAAGTTTCAGATTTAGTGTACTTCAGAAAATTCGCTTTAATAGCTTTAGATGGAGCGTAGCATATCACACTGCAGGACACTGGTGTGAAAGTATATCAATGCTTTATTTGTGTTTAAACTGTACATTTCATGTTTTAAACATGTCATTTTAGAAATTCATTTTTACTGTCAAATATTTGTCACCCCTCAACATGACAGACCCCGTTCCTATTAGTGACACTATAGGTATAGTCTGCAGATTGTACTTCGGTGCACAAGATTAGGTTCCACCCGCTTCTATCATCTGAAAGAAATTTATGCAAAATGAGAGCCACATCTGTTGGATTAGCTCTTCCTCCACACACTCTTATGAATATCTGTATGGTTTTCATGCTGCTTTATGCTGCAGACTCATCAATGTGACTCTGTAATGGGGAGAACTAGCACCTCTGTCTGTTCTTTAATGCTGGTCTGTCTCTCTCTCCCCCCACAACCCCCCTAACCCCCACAACCCCCCTCTCCCCCCCAACTCCCCTCTCTCCACACACCCACCTCCCAATCCCCAACCCCCAACCCCCAACCCCCAACCCCTCTTTCTCCCACTCCCTCTTTCTCTCAGACATGACAGCATGAAGAGGATAAAGCCAGAGTAATTATGGTTCAGCCAGGCTGGCAGGTGTGATAAATGACTAATAAGGAGAGAGAAGAGCAGGGTCCTCATAAGAAGACTATTAGTCTTATCAGTCCTACACGGCTTGGCCCAGGACAGGGGGGCTTGTAACTCTTCAACCCCCAAATCATTCTGCCTACCCAAGAGAGACCAATTCGATTAAACTCTAAAATCTTAACACCAAGGGGTTATTCCAGCAAGCGGGTTTAGCAACTTAACTAGGTAAGTTAAAAGTAAGCTGTTAACCTCATCTTTTGGTTTCAAAATGTAACGGTATGCTAGTAATTACAGCAACACCTAACCAGTGCCCTGTTATGCAAAGCTAGTTGAACAAAATTCGAGTTTCAGAGGAAAAAGAGGAGTGGAGTAAAAATATGGAGGTGTTCCATAACATGATGTTGGAAATGCAGAACCCTCCAACTGGAGGCTAAATGAAACAAAAGCAACAAAGACCAAAGGATGAATGAGAAATGCCTCATGGTATAAGTTTGTTATACTGTTAGGGCATACACACAGGATGCTATTAGGGGCTGCTTTGCCGGTAATTAAAACTTTATCTCTCACACAGGACACTCTCAAACAAGAATCATTCACACACAAAATGCACACACTCACTCACAAAATTAAAGCAGTGGTTTTCAATCATGGTCCTAGAAACCCACCACTGTGCACATGTTGTATGTCTCTCTTATCTGATACACTTATGCTGCCTTCACATGCTATCAGAATTATTGTAAATATTAGTTTCCAAGGTAAAAAATTAGACATGAACGCCCTCTCAAGTCAAAATTTTAATGTGATAAGCTTGTAATCACGACTCCAGAAGTGGGAAGCAGGAAATTTCTGATAGCATGGGAAGGCAGCATTAGTCCAGTTCATGGAGCTCTCAGCTAATGAGCTGATCTGAATCAGGTGTTAAATAAGCAGGGAGCTGAGTCCCCAGGACCAGGGGTCCATTCTTCGTACCTCGCTTAATACATCTGAGATGATTTGACAAATCCCAGATCTTCTAATCGTGATAACTGAACTCTGGCTAATTTGGCTCTTCAGACGAATTTGTGGATTGGTTTAAGTTCTGAAATGTGAATGAAATGTGCAAAAAAACATTTTCACATGATTCCCAATAATTTATATTAACAATTTCTAGTATTTGTACAGCCTTTACATTTTTATTTCAATGTTGCAATTAGCAATTAATTTAATTTTACATTTGAAGCAGATTTGTTACGTTGCATTAATACACTAAAAATGTATCTAATAAAGTTTCTTAAGGGTCAAGATCAAGTTATCTGCATGTCATGCGCTGCATCAAGCCACTCCCATAATATCTGTCACCACCACTGATCTATATAAATATTATTTTCAAATTAATTTTTACATTATTATTACTTAAAATTATTATCGCCACTGGTTAAGTAAAGAACTCTTGTAATAAAGTAGCAGTGGTTGGGACAGATTTTAAGTATCACCTCACCTTAGAAAGATGCAATCTAATCCTGTTTACATGAAATAAGCCTGCTCCCGAGCAGGTTTAAGTTTACAGACCTGTTGCTATGACAGCAACTCCAGGATGAGCGTCAAAGAACCAAACAATCCAAGATCATGCTAAATCGTCAACAATCAAATCCAGCTAACTGAGTTAGCGACATACGAAGAACGAGCCCCAGAATTGAAAACCACTCGTTTAAAGGGTTTAATTTGTGGTGTGTTGCATTTCTAATGTTTATAGTAATTGATATAATCTATATATATATATATATAATATACACTCACCTAAAGGATTATTAGGAACACCTGTTCAATTTCTCATTAATGCAATTATCTAATCAACCAATCACATGGCAGTTGCTTCAATGCATTTAGGGGTGTGGTCCTGGTCAAGACAATCTCCTGAACTCCAAACTGAATGTCAGAATGGGAAAGAAAGGTGATTTAAGCAATTTTGAGCGTGGCATGGTTGTTGGTGCCAGACTGGCCGGTCTGAGTATTTCACAATCTGCTCAGTTACTGGGATTTTCACGCACAACCATTTCTAGAGTTTACAAAGAATGGTGTGAAAAGGGAAAAACATCCAGTATGCGGCAGTCCTGTGGGCGAAAATGCCTTGTTGATGCTAGAGGTCAGAGGAGAATGGGCCGACTGATTCAAGCTGACAGAAGAGCAACTTTGACTGAAATAACCACTCGTTACAACCGAGGTATGCAGCAAAGCATTTGTGAAGCCACAACACGCACAACCTTGAGGCGGATGGGCTACAACAGCAGAAGACCCCACCGGGTACCACTCATCTCCACTACAAATAGGAAAAAGAGGCTACAATTTGCATGAGCTCACCAAAATTGGACAGTTGAAGACTGGAAGAGTCTGATGAGTCTCGATTTCTGTTGAGACATTCAGATGGTAGAGTCAGAATTTGGCGTAAACAGAATGAGAACATGGATCCATCATGCCTTGTTACCACTGTGCAGGCTGGTGGTGGTGGTGTAATGGTGTGGGGGATGTTTTCTTGGCACACTTTAGGCCCCTTAGTGCCAATTGGGCATCGTTTAAATGCCACGGCCTACCTGAGCATTGTTTCTGACCATGTCCATCCCTTTATGACCACCATGTACCCATCCTCTGATGGCTACTTCCAGCAGGATAATGCACCATGTCACAAAGCTCGAATCATTTCAAATTGGTTTCTTGAACATGACAATGAGTTCACTGTACTAAAATGGCCCCCACAGTCACCAGATCTCAACCCAATAGAGCATCTTTGGGATGTGGTGGAACGGGAGCTTCGTGCCCTGGATGTGCATCCCACAAATCTCCATCAACTGCAAGATGCTATCCTATCAATATGGGCCAACATTTCTAAAGAATGCTTTCAGCACCTTGTTGAATCAATGCCACGTAGAATTTAAGGCAGTTCTGAAGGCGAAAGGGGGTCAAACACAGTATTAGTATGGTGTTCCTAATAATCCTTTAGGTGAGTGTATATATATTATTAAATTCAGTCAGGTGTGTTCTCTCTGATTCTCTGATTTTTTGACATATGTAATAGGCAAGTACTAAGCCAAAACATTACATCGTTATTTTTTTTTTTCTTATTTGTATAGCGTTTTTTACAATCCATGTTGTTTAAAAGCAGCTTTGCATAGAATTGTGCCCTGTCCTAAAGCCCCCAGTGAGTAAGCCAAAGGTAACTATGGCAAGTCCATCCTCCGCCCTTAAACTTCAAAATTTCCTTTGGCAGAACTTTATTCCAAAATTATCTTTGCAAGGGCATATACAATAATTTATTGATTAAATCCAATTATTTATAATGTAATATCCCATCCCCCTAATGCCACATACTTGTGTTATAAATAACCAACAGGAAATCATAGGCTGTGTTCAAAATCCTGAAGATCTACCTTCTTACAAAGTTCAGTTCCAACCCTACTCCAACACACCTGTTTGTAATTATCAAGTGTTCCCAAAGATTAGCTGGTTCAGGTGTATTTGGTTATGGTTGGAGCTAAACTTTGTACTTAGTTAGAGCTCCAGGAAAAGGATTTGGGTATATGATGTAACCTAAAAGCTTTAGCATTTTTTTTTTTTTTAAAGCCATAACTTTAAAATATTTTACCAGGGAATATATCAATACATGGAAATAAAACTCTTCTTGAGATTTAAAATCTCTTTTACAAGAGGGTCCTGGCCAAGACAGGCAGCACGCTTAGTTAAACATAAAACAAACACTTAATTACATATACAAAAAAAATGTACACAAATCACTCAAAACAATTACAATCAAGTAAATCCGAGACCAAATACTCTTAAATTAATTTAGAGATTAAAAGAGAACTCTTTTAAGCATAATTTATCTTGTAACTGGTTCCATTCAAATGGGGCAGCATAACTAAATGCCTGTTTACCCATATTTGTACAGACTTTTGGGATGTTTAAAAGATAATAATCTTGTGAATTAAGACCATATTTCTTTACACCTTTTTGAATGATATGTTGCTGTAAGTAATGTTGGAACTGAGAATGGATCAGACAGAGATGATTCGTTCAAACATAATTCCACATATTCCAAATCAACAGTCCAGAACCCTAAATCAAGAAGATCATGTCATTTTGGGCGTCATCCAGGCTGAAAAAGACTAAATCTGAAACAGAGAATGCTTGTTCAGAGAGATAATCCCAACTAGAGAATGAACACAAGCTGTTAAAGTTAGGGTAGTTTTAAAAAAGACAGATTGGTTTGGAGATGGCACATCTTGACTCTCTTAAGGCAAAGATATAAGGCAGACATACTTTTAAGACTTCTTTTTGACCTCTTAAACACAGGACTGAAATCCACAGAGAAACCCACAAAGACTGCCTTTGCATGTTAAAATGCATTCGATCATTCCAAAACAATGCTAGACGGACTTCAAATCAAACAATATTCAACTGCATAATTCGGTAAAGCTTTAGATTACAGCCCGGAAAGTACTGTGTAACTAAAGCGAATTTACAGCGTAACTTTCAGTAATTATAGTGTAACTATAAAGTAAGTACGTGTAATTATAAGGGAACAATATGTAATATTTGGGGTAACTATCAGGAAAATTAACAAATGATTTACTGAAAGTATTTTTTAATTAAGGGGTAATTATCCATGTATCCATGTAAACTTTTCATTTCAAATAATAACGTCCTGACAGAAAGTGGCACGTTTTATCCCTTTTTTGTTTCTCTTGCTTGTCTTCCTCTTCTTGTTCCTCTTCTTCTTTTTCGTTATTTCCACTGATGGATCTTAAGAGCAATCCCATGTCTTTTGATATTCTGTATTATTATTTATTAAAAGTAAAAATACATCCAGAGATGATCTCATAATTTACTAATCTTTTCACATCTGACCAACTGTTACCAGCGCGTGCGTGAGTAAAGAAGCTTCAAGCTTTCATGACGGTCTCCCCGAGTGGCGACTCTTGTTTCTCTGGCGTCTCTGTCTTCTAGTCTTGTTTGTTTATCATTGCTATTATCATATATTGTGTTATTGTTTGTTTACTGTTGTGAGCACTAATTTTAAAAAATGAAAATAAAAACAGATGGCATCCGACATCCACGTGACCAGTCACGCTTCAAGTTAGGTCAAGCGTGAACTCAACCCTCTCATTCACGCAGATGACTGCTGGTCAGAAGCGATAGGTTACGGTTTAATTTTTTTTTTTTAAATATTGGTATTTTTCTTACAAACACTTAATGTTTCACTTCAGAAGACATTGATTCATCAATTGGGATAGTATGGATTGCTGACGTTTTTGCTGTATGTGCTGTTTGATGCTTCAACTTTTAGGAACCCAAATGAGTTTTCATTATCAGAGATTATTTATTTTTCTGTGTTCATCTGAAGAAAGAAAGTCGTATACATCTCGGATGGCATGAGGGTAAAAGATGAGTAAACGGTGAGGACATTTCTGCGTGCACTGTATTTTCTTTAAATACATAATATAGCTACAGAATAGTTAGAGACATAGGATTCCTTCTTAAGATTCATCTGTGTCAAGAACGAAGAAGAGGAACAAGAGGAGGAGAAGCCAAGCAAGAGAAACAAATAAGTGTTGTAAATCTGTTTTAAAAAAGTTGTTTTTCAAATAAAGATTTCCGAGTGATATCAGATTGTGTACGTGTTTTTATTGTATTTACCCTGTAACTACATGAAACAAGAGGGGAACAAGCACCACTTTAATTTACAGCCCGTAGATTCATACTTACCCTGTAACTACATGAAACAAGAGGGGAACAAGCACCACTTTAATTTACAGCCCGTAGATTCATACTTACCCTGTAACTACATGAAACAAGAGGGGAACAAGCACCACTTTAATTTACAGCCCGCAGATTCATACTTACCCTGTAACTACATGAAACAAGAGGGGAACAAGCACCACTTTAATTTACAGCCCGCAGATTCATACCCTGTAACTACATGGATAATTACCCCTTAATTAAAAAATACTTACAGTATAAATAATTTGTTAATTTTCCTGATAGTTACCCCTTTATTCCCCAAATATTACATATTGTTCCCTTATAACTACACGCACTTACTTTATAGTTACACTATAATTACTGAAAGTTACGCTGTAAATTCACTTTACTTACGCAGTACTTTCCGGGCTGTAATCTAAAACGTTACCCATAATTCTATATTATGTCTACAACCTAGATATGTGATTATTATGCTTAGATCATACATAATTCATACAACTGTTATAACTATTGAATGGTTTAATGGAAGCATGGAGTGTTTTATATCTGATTGAATGTCTTCTCATCTCTTTAATTACTGCATGAATTAAATCTGTGTAAAATGTGTCATATTCTTATTACAGAAATCATGTCTAAATTGTACTCTGCTAAGAGCGAGGAAGTTAAGACAAGTCAGATAACATGTTATTTATGTGAGGGGAGGAGAAACAGTCACCCCTGAACTAAAGACAAGGTCTAATTGGTCAGAATTCTTCTGAGGCTGGACAAATGTTTAGACCAAGCCATACTATGGTCACAGCTGAAGAATTAGTCTTTATGTCTTCTTGCAGGTCTCCAGGACAGATGAGGATCCCAAGGCTGCTGGGCAGATGAAGAGGACGAGTAAGAGGATGACAGATGAGGCAGGTAGGTAGTCAGGTGAGTCACTGTAGGTATGAGCAATGAGACCAGACAACAGTGTGAGTGGTTTAAATAACAGTTCTTGATTGGTGACAGCAGGTGGAGATAGTTCGTTTTCCGGGGAAAGGGATCGAGTGGGAGGAGCTGAGGGATTGGATTGAGTCATGACAATTACATTCTCGAAGTAAATTTGACAATTTAGGAGTAAGGCCTGGGACACATTAGAGGATTTTCAAATCTTAACCGATTTTAAAACTGTGGGAGACCACAGACATAAGGACAGTTTCAACTGATTTTTAGCATTATAATCCTCCGAATGCACACACTAGAAGATTCGTCTGGACCACAAGATCACACACCTGTCGACATTTTCACAGTGAGACGAGATCTCATGGAGACTCGCGAGATCAAACGTGACTTTAGAAGAAAAACAAATGGAGGACAATTGACGTGGTCAGCTGGTTCTCCTTGGCTTAAAATCTTCAAGTGTGTCTCCAGCCTAAACCATACATTATTGCTGCGTCCCAGTTTGCATATTTATATTATGCCCTAAAATATCTTTACAAAAAAACGTATCTTTACAAAAGTTCACATTGCTGTTGCAGATTAAATATGAGGATAACATTGAATAAATATCTTTTCATCAGGTTAGATACTGACGTTAGATAATCACTCAAACCCTTTTATTTAAACCTCTCTACTTAACTGTCGGACATTCGCATTGTTTCGTATTTTTTAACACTTTTTATTTGTGTTTGTAGTTCTAATCAATATAATATTTATGGAGGACGTTAGTTATAATTGAGTCGATTAATGATGAGTTTTCGGGCCATTTTATATTTGGTCTAGTAGGACTATTTACTTTCTGAAAAAGATTAATCGAATTACAGTATGCTTTTAAATCATCAGGTTGCAACCAGTTCCAATTTAAATCACCAATCAAAACAAATTCTTTAGAATTTAAATACGATAGAATCTGCATCAAAGAAGATAGGGCTCCTGAAGGTGGCCTATAGCAACCAACTACAGTAATATTGCAGGTTTTAGAAACCTCAATATTTAAAGCTAAAAGGTTAAATTGATTTTTCACTGATTTAGATAAAAACGTGTCAAGATTATGCTTAGTTTCACCCTCATGGACTCTTAGTTTGTTTATCTTCAGTCACATGTCTCCTTTGTTCTCAGTTTACCGTTACTTGTTTGTCTCCTATAGGTTACTCATTACGTTCTAGTTTATTACTATGGTTTTTATGGTGGTGCCTGAGGGATGAGATTCCCTCATCCCTCAGGCACCACCTCTGTCAGCCATCACCCTGCCTACGCCGCGGACTTACGAGCCATCCGCTGCACTCCGTCTCTCCACCCCTTCGGCTCCAGTGGGCTCTGCCCTCCCTCTGGCTCCGCATTGGTTCTCGTCGCACCGGCTCCTCTTCAGTCCTTGTGCACACTGGTTTCGCCCTTGTGCACGCTGGTTTTCACATCCATGCAGCTTTAGCCCGTAGGGGTAGCATATTAAAGCTGAGATTCTCCCATTTTCAGTGATATATAACACATTTATGGGAAAATTTAAAGTTTTGTAAAACAGGTCTATTTATTATGATGTGCATGTCCAAAAAGCATAAAAACATTCAAAAACTAATGGGGGGTACCATAAGAGCTTGATGTAGCAACAATTACCAAGTCTATTCACTGGAATGACTTAAAATAAAATATCAATAGAAAAAGTCATTAATATATAAATTAATTAATATATAAAATATCAGTAGAAAATCTCATTAATCTCTTTCCGGGCTATTGTGTAACATTTGGGGTAAATCCAAGACGACACGAAAAGAAAATTCCCTACCAAGTTAGCAGGTTAGTCTCAAAATTTGTCAATGAGTTGTGAATCTTTACTTGTAATTAAAAATAAGAACAAAGATGCAAATAACAAAAAGTACAACCAAAAAAATATAAGAAAGAAACAAATAAAATTCACAGAAGCATTCAAGAAAAACAGAAATTGAATAATCAAATTAAGGCTTTAGTTTATTCATTACAAATAAACTGATTATTATTAAAGCTATAAAAGTTGTTCAGTCAAGAGCAGTGAGTGATTCCCTCTTATCTTTTATTGTTTGATTAACATTAAAGGCACAATATAAAAATTAATATAAAAATATATTAAATCCAGAAAAATAAGCAATTTTAACCAGGACACGGTGCGTTGCCTATCAATGACATCATACCCGCATTACCCCCGATTTCCAGTTTTATTTTGTAGAAATCATGGAAACACGCTTTAATATTGTTACGCCCCGTCTAGGTCAAAGGATGTAACATGAAAAAAGTGAAAAGATAAGTTTTTATGGAAAAGCGAATTAAAAAAGGTTTATTGAAAATAACAGGTTTAGAATAAAATTGGGGATTTAGCTTCAGGAGCCGACAGAGCCAAAATAACAAACAAAAATAACTAATTTTATATACCTCTACTGCCCTAATCCACAAAATAAAATAGAAAAAGAAAATACAATTACATACAAACACCTCCCACACAGAAACAGAAAAAATTGACATAACACCCCCATACACAAAAATAAACATGTTTTCATGTTTATAGACAGGATCTAGATAGAGAATCTGCAATAACATTATCCATGCCCTTCTTGTACTTGATGTGCTAGTTAAAAATTTAAGCCCAGCGCATGAGTCTTTAATTTTTGTTACAAAACTTTTGCAAAAATACAAGGGGGTTGTGATCAGTAAAAACTTTAACACGTTGCAAACTTGAACCAATATAAACCTCAAATTGTTGCAAAGCTAGCAAAAAGGTGAGTGCTTCTTTCTCAATGGTACTGTAGTTACATTAATGGCGATTAAACACAATGAAAAAAAAAACACAATGGGTGATCAATTCATCAATTTTCATCTTCTTGTAACAGTACAGCACCCGCACCAGTTCCGCTTGCATCAACCTCAAGTTTAAAAGGTTTGGTGAAGTCAGGTGCAGCCAAGACAGGAGCGCTACATAACAAACTCTTCAAAGAATCAAAAGCAATCTGGCACTGAGGAGACCACACAAACTGAACAGCTTTTTGGAGGTTATCAGTAAGAGGTTTCACTACATCAGAAAAATTCCTACAGAAACTTATGTTTTATTAGACAGTTGAACAACGGTTTGGATACATTCATTGACAGAAAACGAATCATTGTTATATAGCTCAACACAGTTAGTCTTATCTCGTTTTTTTTATTTGCCGCGAGTACCATGTTTGCCTAATATCGATCTAGCTTACTGCAGTGTGCAACAAGTATCTCAAAGTAGCCGAGCGAATGCGCAGAGTAGCATTATAACATAACTTTAACACACACAATCAAACAACACACTCAAAATGTATCTAATATGATAAACAGCGCTGCATTACCCCACATACGCATGACCAGAAGAAGCGTAAACGGTCGTCTGCAGCATAATAAATGCTCCACTACTCTCGAGCTGTGTGTCATGCTTGTCTCACATTAGAAATCGCTCCAGCGGCCTCGTTCCGCTCCAGCAGCTTTCAGCCCCACCCTGCTTCATACTACAGTAATATATTAGCTCATCCATGAATATTATTTCTGCTTGAGTCCTCAATTCTTTTCCACTAGCTATAGAGGTGAAGACAACTCCCATGATTCCGCGAAATCAAGGCGTCATCATGCTACGCCTTTGTTTTGAATAAGCAACTTCTAGCAGCGAAAATTGCGGGTTATACATCAGATGTTTTTCCCCAACTGTTTCCCAAAGGTTCACTTATATAACTGACTATGTTCGCATGAATACACACCAAGACAGATATTTTGAAATACTGTAATTCTGTATGTATCTGGCCGTTCAAACGTATATACACTTCTAAAGAGAAATTAATTCTGTTAATTGATGCGCTGTCTGAGGTGTCTTTCTTGTGCGTGCACTTCAGCTGTGTGTCAGTCAGAGCGTAATGCATTGAGATCTTTTGTTGATTATTTTGTGCTTAATAACTCTTTTAACATCAATCATGTCCCGTGCTTTTTCTTATTCAGTGCATGTTCTTTCCGTAAAAAACGTGCTTTGCTTCCGAAGAACATATGCAACTTTTATTACTATATAATATTAGTTCTTATTTAGCCTACAGTAAAACGATACATTAAAATGTATGATAGACCTATTTAATTAATTTTAAAAAATCGATTTTTGTTTTTATCCATCGAAGCAGAAATCGTTCACATCAGCATCGGGATGCATCATAAAAAAGATTATATTCACAGTTCTAGTCATCACCATCATCCTCCAGAAAGTAGGCTAATCCTCTACAAAATGTTAAACCTGTTATTTCATAATTTCGGGGCAATTCCATCGAGATTGATAGCGCAAAAGCTTTTTAAACAAACGGCTATCTTCTGTTCCTCGCGCTTCATAGGTGCCGCCCTGTCAGATAGGAAATTCATCAACCCAAGCATCAGCATCCAAAAACCGAATTATTTCGACACGTAGCAGCCATAAAATGTAATTAAAATAACATGGTTATCTTGGCAGAATGTTAAGTTACAAAACAAATAAGCTTTTCCTGAAATTTCGGTAATGAAACACACATAAATCGGAACCTGGCTTAAGTAAGGCAATTTTCTTGCCTTTCCCGGCACTGACCTGATTAAGGTATGTTTGCACTTCCTAATGGTAGAAAAGAAGTTTCTGAACCGAATGATACAAGAATCAGCAAGTGTTGCAGATATTCCATCCATCTATTCTCCAAACTCATTTGTCCTATTAAGGATCAAGATTATACTGGAGCCTGTCCTAGTGTCTAGGCAGGAAAACACCCTGGATGAGGAACATGTAAAATGGACCCTTCTTGCTGTGATGTGACAATGCTACACATTTCAATTCATAAAAGACAATAATAATAATAATAACAATAAAAAAAAAACTTTCTGAGATGAAGGCATGCATGTTTTCTTTTGTTTTGTTGTAAATTAATACATTTTAAAAGTGTAAATTAAATTGTAAATTAAATTATTTTTAATTTACTTGCTCAGTCAACAGGAACAGAAAACATTGCTCAGGAGGAGTCTAGCCTACCATCGTCAGAAGGACTAAAGCTGGGGCCACACTAAAAGATTTTAAAACTCTTATAAGATTTTCAAAATGTGAGAGACCACAAACATGATGATAAGAAATCATAGATTTAACCGTTTTGTTCCTCTAGTGTATGGAGTGCGATCAGGAAAGCACACCACACACAAACAGATTCCATTCACAAATAACAGAGTCCCGCCTGTGAACACGCAAAATCTCTCGCATCAAAACATCTCAAACGTGACTTTAAAGTAAACAAACATGGAGGACGACCAGCAAGAAAAAAATTGCGCTTATAGTGTATGAAATGCTTTTTACAGAAAATTTGCACGGGGGGGGGGAAGGAATATGTTTAGATGAAGTCATGGAGACAGTGTGAAGATGGACTTTACATGTTACAGCGCAAGCTGGAGGTGAGTCTTCCGTCAGCTTGCTTTCTGATTGGGTATTGTTTCGTTTCACGTGAAAATCTCCAGAGCGTGCGTGCGTTTGTCCTCGGGGTTCCCCCCACACAACAGGATTTGTAAATATTCAACATGTTGATTCTGTTCATATTCAACATGTTGAATATTTACGATTCGCGATTGGGGCGCATCCAACATTCTTCCAAGCAAATTCAGTTACTCTTAATACACCTCACACCACATGAAAATCTGATAAGATACTCTGTAGAACCATTAAGATAATCAGGACTTTACCTAGGATTGTCGGAAGGGGAGAAATCGGCACAAAATCACCCCGATTATCTTTTAGTGTGTACCCAGCATTAAGGACTTGTCAGAAGGACTAAGAAGGACACCGCCTTACAAGGATGCAGTCTTTTGGATTGAAAAGCACAGCTGGAATCATGGGCCTGTTAGTAGGAAGATTTATATTAGTGTTAATATTAATGAGCAAATTTTCACACACAATAGGCCTCATTCATGAAACACGAGCAGAACAAATTTTTGTGTAAATCGCTCATAAAGCCGTTCTGTATTTTCAAAATGTTAGTTGGTACTAAAGGAATTTACACCTGCTCCCTACCATGTGTAAATGGTGTGTAAAACATTTAAACGTTCTGTGTTCTTTTAGGAAAACTGATGACACACATATTGATGCACTATGTACCATAATAACATTTCATGAGCTCGTTTGCCCTGTCTATTTTTTAGCTGAGAAATGAAAACTGTTCAACTTTGGGTAAAATGCAGCACTCGTCACTGTCACTTTTTACCCAGCTGTCCAATCACAGTGGAGGAGGGGTGGGAAAAATACTACACCAACCAACCATCCTACTTGTACAATGACTGAACAACAATCAAAAAGTTAATATTGCTGTTTACTGCATTTTTATATATTCAGTAATATTCTTCAAAATGAGATGCTAGTAACACAGTACTGTCATGGATATTCTAAATCATAGCAACCAAAGCTATTTTTTTGGAAAATTTGTATATTTAAGAGTAGATTTAAATGTGGGTACTTTTACTTCGTTACGCTGGGCGTCTCCTCACATTACTTTACTTTAATGCAATACATGTTAAGAAATGTGTAGTTCATTCCAAGTGCGTTGCCCCATTCACAAATGAATCACTCTTTTGAGTCGATTCTGTTCAAAGACTTGATCAAACAAGTTGGCAAAACTGATTATGCTAATTGTGAATGAGCGTGCATGCGTGCCCTATTTACAAATGATTGGAATTGATTAACATACACACGTTTAACTATCAAAACTGATGTTTTACGAAGCATTTGAGAATCCAGAGGAGAGTTTTCAGAAAGTCTGTTTTACGCACAAATTACTCAGAATTTACTCATATATTTATGAAAGTTTCATGAATGAGGCCCATTCTCTCAAATGGTTCGGGTATCCAGAGCATTCACAGCTTATATGGACTGCATACTGTTGGTGTAGTGTTTGAACTGTAGTGGCAGTGCATTGTTTTCTGCATTTGATTTTGTATAGTGTTTTGAAATCTTATGGGGGAGGGTGTTACGATCATCAGTATGCTGCCTGTTTGTTTATTTTAGTTAGTTTTTTTCCCTTTTGCATGTGCTTTGATGCTGTGTTCACATCTGATTGCTTTACTGATGAGTGATTGGGAACACCAGCACGCAGGTTTTCAGATTTACTTAAACTGCCTCTATTTCCACAGTCTTTGGGGTCTTATTTTTCCCTTTCAATGCACCTCTTTTTTTTTTTTTTTTTTTTGAATGTGTGTGGAAAAATGTGTTTGGTCCTCAAAAAGCAAACATTTATCCTCAAAGAACTAGTAATATTAGTATTTTTTTAAAAATAAATTATTGTGACAACGGTATCTTGGAAATTATAAATCCTTTAAACTACTTGAGTTTGAATTATCACAAAATTATTTTAATGAGCAATGTTCCTATCAATTGACCCAAAATTTAGACTAAATTGTAATTTTATCCAATACACTATATGATTTATTCAGGTGTACAAGGCACTATACACAACAATCAGGCATAGCATTATGACAACCTTCCTAATATTGTGTTGGTCCCACTTTTGCTGCCAAAACAGCCCTGACCCGTCGAGGCATGGACTCCACTAGACTACTGAAGGTGTGCTGTGGTATCTGGCACCAAGATGTTAGCAGCAGATCCTGTAAGTTGCGAGGTGGGGCCTCCATGGATCGGACTTGTTTGTTCAGCACATCCCACAGATGCTCGATTGGATTGGGGAATTTGGAGGCCAAGTCAACACCTCAAATTCATGGTTGTGCTCCTCAAACCATTCCTGAGCAATTTTTGCTTTGTGGCAGGGCGCATTATACAGCTGATAGAGGCCACAGCCACCAGCGAATACTGTTTCCATGAAAGGGAGTACATGGTCTGCAACAATGCTTAGATAGGTGGTACGTGTCAAGGTTTCCCAGCAGAACATTACTCAAAGCATCACACTGCCTCCGCCGGCTTGCCTTCTTCTCATAGTGCATCCTGGTGCCATGTGTTCCCCAGGTAAGTGACGCACACACACCCGGCCATTCACGTGATGTAAAAGAAAACGTGATTCATCAGACCAGGCCACCTTCTTCCATTGCTCTGTGGTTCAGTTCAGATGCTCACATGCCCACTGTTGGCGCTTTCGGCGGTGGACAGGGGTCAGCATGGGCACCCTGACTGGTCTGCGGCTATGCAGCCCCATATGCAACAAACTGCGATGCACTGTGTAATCTGACATCTTTCTATCAGAACCAGCATTAACTTTTTGAGCAATTTGAGCTACAGTAGCTCGTCTGTTTGATCTGACCACACGGGCCAGCCTTTGCTCCCCACGTGCATCAATGAGCCTTGGCCGCCCATGACCCTGTCGCCGGTTCACCACTGTTCCTTCCTTGGACCACTTTTGATAAATACTGACCACTGCAGACCGGGAACACCCCACAAGAGCTGCAGTTTTAGAGATGCTCTGACCCAGTCGTCTAGCCATCACAATTTGGCTCTTGTCAAACTCGCTCAAATCCTTACGCTTGCCCTTTTTCCTGCTTCTAACACATCAACTTTCAGCAAAATTTTCACTTGCCGCCTAATATATCCCACCCACTAACAGGTGCCGTGATGAAGAGATAATCAGTGTTATTCACTTCACCTGTCAGTGGTCATAATGTTATGCCTGATCGGTGTATATGTTTTTGGACTACTTTATCTACTTGCTTTATGTGTTTTATGTTGTTGAGAAGTGGTTAAGCTTTAGTGGTTAGGTTAAGTGCTCAACAATTTCTACATAAAAGTGTAATTGTCACACTGCTGAGCAATCAAACACAAATGACTATATATGATAATACAAACATACACAACACATTAAACAATGACAAGAACATTAAACAATATACCTTGCTTAATATATCTGAGATAATTTGACAGATGCCAGATATTCTAATCGTGATAACTGATCTCTGACGAATATGCGGATTTGATTAAAATATCTGGATTAAGTTGTCTGAGATTACTGTGTGTTCACATGTTCATTGAAAAGGGCAGAATTATCAATACTTAAAACCATGATCAGCAATTCAGCAATTGGCTGGTGCCAAGACAGCAACATAATGACATCATATTAAAAAAGAACATTACACATCTGATGAAAAACTTGACAAATTTCTAGACCTTTATTAAGGAAACAGCCAACACTCTAAAAAATGCTGGGTTGTTTCAACCTATGTTTGAGTCAAATATGGACAAACCCAAACATTGGTTTAATTTTTTTAATTAAAATTTTAAACCCAACGGTTGGGTTTGTCCATATTTGACCCAAACATAAATTGAAACAACCCAGCATTTTTAGAGTGAAGCGACCAAAACAACATAAAAGTATTAATAGATAAATTAAATGTGTACTATTTGTTAGATGATTCCCAATTATTTCAAGATTTCTAGTATTTGTACAGGTTTACATTTTTATTTCAATGTTGTAATTCATTTAATTTTACCTGTGAAGCAGATTAGTTACATGACAGGATTAATTAAAGTTTCTTAAGAGTCAAGAACATTTTTCTAATGGCACAGATGGCAATTTTTATTTTATTTTAGTTTTCTGCATTCCCTGCACTGCAAAAAGCCACTTCTGTAATAGCTGTCCCCGTTCAAATCAATGCACATCATAGACTAACTGTACATCATGTGTGCAAGACTCCAATAAAATTATTAGGTAATTATTCCCTCATGAATAAATCTCTCAATGAGTAAAACCGGCTGTGTCTATGTTATGATCAACCACACAACATTAATGTTGTAATAAAGTAGTAAATTTTATTATTATAAATTAATATTGTCCCTGGTTTAATAGGGTACTCTTTTAAGAAAGTAACAGTGGCTGGGACACACTTTAATGCTGCCTTCACATGCTATCAGGATTATCATAAATACTAGTTAAAAAAGAGGACATGAACGCCCTCTCAAGTCAAAATTTGAATGCAGTGAGCTCATATGCTGCCTTCACGTGCTATTGGAAATTTCATAATTCCCGCTTCAGAAGTCGTGATTACGAGCTTGTTGGATTCAAGTGCTTTGTGGTCGGAATGAACAGGAATCATGGACACCAGGTTTATTCTTGCCTATTAAAAAAAAATCTTATTAAAAAACCAAAATTATACAGTATGTAGTGTCCCATGCATTGACAACCATATAAACATTCACAATGTTATCCAGATAGTCCGCTTGCTGACAATTCTGTAATTTCAGTCAAATGCAGGCTATCTTCACTTTGTATACAACATACAATACTTCAAATGATTATTCATATATGTGAATATGCACTACATTAATGACAAGACAAGATGGTCAAACTGTTGTGGGGACATACCTAATAAATCATACCTGACACAGTAGTAGTTCTATTTAAAGTTTATGGCACGGCCATCTCGGAAATTTGGGTATCAAAATTAGTTCCAAACTTCCCAGTGGTAAACACGACATCAGAGGGGGTTCATGTGCAATTTTTACCTAGGAAACTCGTATTTGCAATAATTCCGATAGCACGTGAAGGCCGCATTAATCACGACTTTAGAAGTGGGAAGTAGGAAATTTCCGATAGCACGTGAAGGCAGCATAAGTGCCACCGCTTAAAAAGATGCAATCTAATCCTGTTTACATGAAATAAGCCTGCTCCCAAGCAGGTTTGAGCTTACTGACCTGTTGCTATGACAGCAACTCCAGGATGAACTTCGAAGAACCTAACAATCCTGGATCATGTCATATCATAAAATCCAGATAATTGAGTAAATCACATATGGAAAACAGGCCCCGGGAGTAACTGAAACACAGGGCTTTAAATACAAAGGGCAAGCAGAAGAAACTAAAGAAGACACAGGTGAAATGAATCAGTAACTAAGGCAACCAACAAGGGGTAATAAAGAACTAACCATAAAGGAAACATAATAAACAAAAACACAAGAACAAAATGACCACTAAACTGAACAAACTCTTATAATGTGACTAAAATGATTTCAAGATTTTGTGTGGCACATTTGTGTGGGTATTGTTTTATGAATCTTTGCAAAGAGGCTGTTAAAATCTATACTGGACTGAGTAATTGTAGCAAAGTGCTATTTCTTATTTCACATATAAAGAGTGTTTACAAAGAAGTCTTACCCCCGGTTTAACAGACAAGGCTTAAAGAAATAGTTCGCCCAAAAATGAAAATTACCCCATGATTTACTCACCCTCAAGCCATCCTAGGTGTATATGACATTCTTCTTTCAGACAAATACAATCAGAATTATATTAAAAAATGTCCTGGCTAATCCAAGATTTATAATGGCAGTGAATGGGAGCCCAAAATTTGAAGCCCAAAAAAAGTGCATCCATCCATTATAAAAGTAATCCTCACGGCTCCAGTGGGTTAATAAAGGCCTTCTGAAGCAAAGCGATGCATTTGTGTAAGAAAAATATCCATATTTAAAACTTTAAAAAGTAAAATATCTAGCTTCCGCCAGACCACCTTCCGTATTCAACTTACGAAGAAAGTGTAACCCAGTTCAAAACGCTTACGCTTAGAAGAATGTCATATACACCTAGCATGGCTTGAGGGTGAGTAAATCATGGGGTAATTTTCATTTTTGGGTGAACTTTCCCTTTAAGCTAGTCCCGGACTAAAATGCATGTTTGAGCTGTTTTAACTGAAAGCAACTTGCACTGACATATCTTAAAATGTCACACCAGTAATGTTTTTTTCTAAGGCACATTTATAAAAGCTACTTAAATGCCCTGGTTGAACTAATGCCTAATCCTGGCTTAATCTAAGCCTAAAGTCTATCTATTTTTTAAAGCATGTTACAGATCTTTTTGCGAATGAATCATCCATGTGTTTAAAAAAAAAAAAAAATTCAATTTTTTATGGAAGCCCATTTCCGCCACAATTGAGTAAAAAAATATAATTCTTTAAGTCATAATAATTAGAAACTTTCTCATAATAATGATTTAATATCTCGTAATAATGAGAAACTTTCTCATAATATTGACTTAACATCTCATAATAATGAGAAACTTTCTCATAATAATGACTTAATATCTCGTAATAATGAGAAACTTTCTCGTAATAATGACTTAACATCTCGTAATAATGAGAAACTTTCTCGTAATAATGACTAAACATCTCGTAATAATGAGAAACTTTCTCGTAATAATGACTTAACATCTCGTAATAATGAGAAACTTTCTCGTAATAATGACTTAACATCTCGCAATAATGAGAAACTTTCTCGTAATAATGACTTAACATCTCGTAATAATGAGAAACTTTCTCGTAATTATGACTTAATCCACGCATGCGCAATTTGCACATGCGGGCAGCAACTTCCAGCACATCAAGCGAGGCGGGCAGCAAGCATTATATGTGCTATCTTATTAATTTATTTTTATTATTTATTTTTTATTTTACTATCTGTGTACTGTTGTCTCTGTGTAGCTTTCTCTGTCACCAAAACAAATTCCTTGTGTGTGCAAACATAGCCTACTTGGCAATAAAGCTCCTTTTGATTCTGATATTGATTAAATAGGCTACTCTGGTTGAATTTGTCACGTGCGCCATTTATTGAAACATACAATATCATTTTTACAGGAGTATAAGCTATATTTACTGTTGAATGAAAACTGCTGCCTGATCACAACCTCATGTTTCTGTTGTTCAATGAATGTTGACACCTCATGCAGCCACCTCTGTTCTGTTCTTTCTGCGCCAAAGCTTGTTCTTGCTTAAAATCCTCTCAAGAGCGCGTTTGCTCAGAGATAGGCTATTCAATGCCATTCAGATAATAAGATAATAAGGCAATAATTTAATCATTAGTAGCTAAAACCACAGTTAAAATACTCCTTAATGTGTTCACAATTCATCCTGTGTCGGGTCGCGGCAGATCAATGAGCAGCAAGTCATAATTTCGACTTAGTTATGTCATAATTTCGATTTTTTTATGTATGTTTTTCTTATGTGCCGGAAATGGGCTTCCATAGGAAACGGGCTTCGACGGAGGCCCACTGTTTGCATGAATCAGCATCGGCAACACCGGCGCCTCAGTAGATAGTGTGGCGCAAGCGCACAATGCGTCGTAATGACAGTTCCCTTTCAGTCGGTCACGTTCGACGTACGTCGGAACTGACCGACGAATTGGGATCTGTTTTCAGAGACCAATCTACTTTGAGTGATTAAAAACGAGCCAATGGACATTGGCATACGGTTCACGCATTCCACGCACCGCCCCGCAGCGCGGGTATAAATACGGAAGTGGAATACCGCATCACTGCTTTTTAACTTCGGAGCCGAACGGTTTGCTGTATCAAGCTGTTTCTACGAAGAGTGTTTAGACGAGTCTCGAGGAGGATCGCTCTCTTACCTGGGTGCTGGTGTGATGGCGCGAGTCAGCGAGTGGCCGCTGCAACATACACTTGTTCCTGTGTTGGTTGGCTGGGCGTTTCCGTTCTTGAGTGCTCACACGCAGGCTTGCAATCGGACTGCTGTGAGCCGCGGCCATCTCCCTGAGTGCTTCAGCACTTCTAAAAGAACATTTCCTTCTAAAAGAGCAACACGGTTTGACCCTGCGTCTTTTTCAAGATGTCATTCAAATCGTGTGTTTCTGGATGCGGTTGTTTCCTGTCTTCATTTGACGGCCATATAAACGCATATAAACATGTGAGATTGCGTTCGTGGGTGATCCATGTTCTCTCAGGAGAACGTGATCACGTCGGCGCGTTGTTCGTCTCACCTTTCTCGTAAAGGCTTGAGCGTTCAGCGCGCCGTGTGCCGTCGAGCGCCTGCTGACAGCGGGGGTTGTCACGGCAACCCAGCATGTCACTCGGCACTCTAGATGCGCGGTCAAGACTATGAAACCTCAAACAGGGTTGAGTCCCTTCGCCTATTCCCCGATCTAGTTTATTTTCTGGTGCACCAGAAAAGGGCTACTTCGGCTAATAAGCCTTGGTGACCTGAGGATTACAGTGGGGCTTCCCCGTCGGGTACATCTCCTCTTTCATAGGGGCTTGAGTGTTCAGCGTGCCGTGTGCCGTCGAGTCTGACGGCCACGCTCACTGTCTCACATGCCTGCTGGTAGCTTACAGATGGGATTGCTGGTCCAAAAAAAAAAAAAAAAGGGGGCAGCGTTTCATTTTGGCTCTGGCAGAGGACAGATGTCAATTGCTGCATCGGAGAGAGGGCTGTTATGTGCTGGAAATGATAATGCTGAGTTTTCATCTGAATCAGATTCAGAGTTGACAGCCATGCTTTCCTGGGTGGCTGAGGCGTAGTGCAACGTGTAAATCGCCTTGCCTGCCCCTGTGTCTTTTTTTCCCGGATGTGCATCGGAAAAATTTAGCAGTGTGGAACTATTTGGTGTCAAAATATGGAACGCCAAAAGGGCCATAATCTGTATAAGTTTTCCCTCTCTCACTACCCTCTGTCCTGCATGCACGAGGGTAATCCCGACCCAGGGGTTATGCAGGAACTGCGTGCGGTGATGGACCTCGCTCTCTGGGTGACGGAAGTCACTGCACGCTCCCTGGGTCAGGCGATGTCCACACTAGTGGTCCAGGAATGTCACCTGGGGCTAAACCTGGCAGATATGCGTGAGCCCGACAAAGTGCGGTTCCTCAACGCCCCTGTCTGTCAGGCTGGCCTCTTCGGCGACGCCATCAAGAACTTCGCCCAGTAGTTCTTGGTGGCCCAGAAGCAGACGGAGGCGGTTTAAAAAACATCCTGCCCCGACGACCAGCTGCTGCCTCCACCCAGTCGTTGGCCGCAGCGCCTCCGCCTGCTTGTCACCGAGGGTGTCCCCCTGCGTCTGCCTCTGCCCCTGCTAAGCCAAGCAGCAGCCTCCACCCAGGCAGCAGGTGGCTGGGCGCAAGGGAGGCGCCCAACCCGTCCAGGGTCCCGTGAAGTCCCCTGCAAGGGCAAGCGGCCCTGAAACGGGTAGCCCAGTGAAAAGGGGATCTGCTCTCTGGGAGACGGTGTCCTCACCCCTCCCTCCCCCGAGGACCGGGGGGAGAATATTTTTCGGTTTCGGTCCTGCCGCTGGCTCTCCGGAGTCCAGCGGTACCCACATTCTCAGAGCAGTTTCCTCCCTACCTGGGCCCCAAGAGGGTACGTCTGTGGTGCCGTTGTGCCCGCTTGCTAAGTCTCTGGGGGCCTGGCTAGGTCTCCCCAGGCCATCTTGCTGGCTCATCCGTACCATCAGACTCGGCTACGCGATTCAGTTTGCGCGCCAGCCGCCCAAATACAGGGGCATCCTCTTCACCTCCGTGCGGAGCAGCGATGCCCATGTCTTGCGATCAGAGATCGATGTCCTGCTGGCGAAGGACACGATCGAGCCGGTTCCTCCAGCCGATATGAGGTCGGGGTTCTACAGCCCTTACTTCATTGTACCCAAGAAAGGTGGTGGGTTAAGGCCGATCTTGGGCCTGCACATTCTGAATCGGGCCCTGCACAAGCTCCCGTTCAAAATGTTAACGCAGAAACGCATTTTCGAATGCATCCGTCCCCAAGATTGGTTCGCAGCGATCGACCTGAAGGACGCGTACTTTCATGTCTCCATTCTCCCTCGACACAGACCGTTCCTACGCTTTGCGTTTGAGGGGAGGGCATATCAGTACAAAGTCTTACCCTTTGGGCTGTCCCTGTCCCCTCGCGTCTTCACGAAAGTCGAAAGATTGTTCCGCTCGGAGAACGCGGCGTTTGGATTCTCAACTATCTCGACGACTGGCTCATATTGGCCCAGTCCTGGGATCAGTTGTGCGAACACAGGGACCTGGTGCTCCGTCACCTCAGCCTGTTGGGCCTTCGGGTCAACCGAGAGAAGAGCAAACTCTGTCCCACACAGAGGATCTCTTATCTCGGTATGGAGCTGGATTCGGTCAACCGGACGACGTGCCTCACAGAGGAGTGAGTGCGGTCAGTGTCGAACTGCTTGAATACGTTCAAAGGCAGGACAGCGGTCCCACTGAAATTTTTTCAGAGGCTCCTGGGGCATATGACATCTGCAGCCACGGTAACGCCGCTCGGATTGCTTCATATGAGACCGCTTCAACGCTGGCTTCACGACTGAGTCCCGAGATGGGCGTGGCAGAGCGGCAAGTACCGGGTCTCAGTTACTCCTTGCTGTCGCCAAACCTTCAACCCCTGGGCAGACCCTTCGTTTCTACGGGCGGGAGTGTCCTTAGAACAGGTGTCCAGGCATGCTGTGGTCTTCACGGATGCCTCATCCATGGGCTGGGGGGCCACGTACAATGGGAACACAGTTTCGGGTCTGTGGACGGGGCCCCAACTGCGTTGGCACATCAATTGCCTAGAGTTATTGGCAGTACGTCTCACCCTGGGTCACCTCAAAAAGCACTGCGGCCGTTGCGTACATCAACCGTCAGGGTGGTCTACGCTCCCATTGCATGCTCCAACTCGCCCGCCATCTCCTCCTGTGGAGTCAGAAGCGTCTGAGGTTGCTTCAGGCCATTCACATCCCAGGTGCGCTGAACCAGACAGCTGACAAGCTCTCTCGTCAGTCGACACCTCCGGGAGAGTGGCGACTCCACCCCCGGAGCGTCCAGCTGATATGGGACCTCTTCGGAGCTGCGCAGGTAGACCTGTTCGCCTCTCCGGACTCGACCCATTGCCAGTTGTACTATTCCCTGACCGGGGGCACCCTCGGCACGGATGCACTGGCGCACAGCTGGCCCCGGGACCTACGCAAATATGCGTTTCCCCCAGTGAGCCTTCTCGCACAGACACTGTGCAACGTCACGGAGGACGAGGAGCAGGTCTTGTTAGTTGCGCCCTACTGGCCCAACTGGACCTGGTTCTCCGAACTCACACTCCTCACGACAGCCCCTCCCTGGCCGATCCCCCTGAGGAAGGACCTGCTTTCTCAGGGGCGGGGCACTCTATGGCACCCGCGTCCAGACCTCTGGAAACTCCATGTCTGGTCCCTGGACGGGACGCGGAGGTTCTAGGTGGCCTGCCACAAGCAGTGGTAGACACCATCACTTCTGCTAGAGCCCCCTCTACGAGGTGCCTCTACACGCTGAAGTGGAACCTGTTCGTTGAGTGGTGTTCTTCCCGCCGGGAAGACCCCCGAAGGTGTTCGATTTAATGTCGTGCTTTCTTTCCTGCAGGATGGGCTGGAGCGAAAGTGTACGTCGCCGCGTATCACGATGCAGTGGAAGGTAAGTCCTTAGGGAAGCACGACTTAATCGTCAGGTTCCTCAGAGGTATGAGGAGACTGAATCCTCCTCGTTCAACCTCGGTACCCTCTTGGGACCGAGCCCTGGTGCTCAGAGCACTTCAGGGTCCTCCCTTTGAGCCTTTACAGTCTGCAGAGTTAAACATCCTGTCCATGAAGACAGTGCTCCTGACTGCATTGGCCTCAATCAAGAGGGTAGGGGACCTGCATGCACTTTCGGTCAACGAATCGTGCCTAGAATTCGGGCCGGCCAACTCTCACGTTGTCCTGAGACCCCGGCCTGGATATGTGCCCAAGGTTCCTACCACTCCCTTCCGGGATCAGGTGGTGAACCTGCAAGCGCTGCCTTCGGAGGAAGCAGACCCAGCCCTAGCTTTGCTCTGTCCCGTCCGCGCCCTCCGCGCCTACGTGGACCGAACTCAAAGCTTTAGAACCTAAGAGCAGCTCTTCATCTGTTACAGAGGCCAGCAGAAGGGAAAGGCTGTCTCCAAGCAGAGGTTAGCCCACTGGATAGTGGATGCTATCGTCTTGGCTTACCAGTCCCAAGATGTGCCTAGCCCGTTCGGGGTGCGAGCGCACTTCACAAGCAGTGTAGCTTCCTCCTGGGCGTTGGCTCAAGGCCCCTCGCTGACAGATATATGTAGAGCTGCGGGCTGGGCGACACCTAACACGTTCGCTAGATTCTATAGCCTCCGTGTAGAGCCGGTATCTTCCCGCATCCTCGCCCCCAGTGGCCAGTAGCGTTAAGTGCCCGTTCTAGTGTTGGCTTGCAACGCCACTCCCGCCCCCTGGGCCGGATACGTGCATCTATTATCTCCAGTTGTGTTCACCGGAAACGGCTAACCCTGTCGAGCTCCTCCGTCACCCCTTCGGTGTCAGACGTTGCGGCCGTCTGACGCCAGGCCTGCACCCGTATGCTTGTGGAACATGTGTGTAGGCTGGGGTCCATATGTAGCGGTTCCCTAACGGCAACCCCATATGTGTATTCTCCACGGTACCAGCTACCCTACTTGGCTAGCCCCGTGTCTTTCCCTTGACAGAGCCCGCTCTGTCGTCTCTGGTGGTGTTCTTTCCCCCCTGGGATCAGGTTGGATCCACCCCAGAGACTGCCATATGTAGTACTACCCTGATAGGTTAGTCCTTATGTGTATTCCGCCACCTCTCCTTCCATTGAAGGACATGGCTCCGCAGCGTACCATCTCCACGAGACGGGCACGCTTTCCCAGTGTTATCCAATAGTCATACTGAGTGGGTCTTGCAGGAACAGCAGAGACTGACCTTCCCTGCCGGGAGCCCTGACTCCAACATAGGTGTGGTCCAGTGAGCTCAGGCAGGGCGCTGGAAGGGCCAGCATCCCTGGCATGTTGGTAGGGATCCCAATTCGTCGGTCAGTTCTGACGTACGTCGAACGTGACCGACTGAAAGGGAACGTCTCGGTTACGTATGTAACCCTCGTTCCCTGAAGGAGGGAACGGAGACGTACGTCCCGTCGCCAGGTGCTGTGCTTCAGCTGAAAGCCGAGTCACTCGTCTCGGCTCCTCAGTTGAAAAGCAATGATGCGGTATTCCACTTCCGTATTTATACCCGCGCTGCGGGGCGGTGCGTGGAATGCGTGAACCGCATGCCAATGTCCATTGGCTCGTTTTTAATCACTCGAAGTAGACTGGTCTCTGAAAACAGATTCCAATTCGTCGGCCAGTTCCGACGTACGTCTCCGTTCCCTCCTTCAGGGAACAAGGGTTACATATGTAAACGAGACGTTTCTCATTATTATGAGATGTTAAGTCATTATTATGAGAAAGTTTCTCATTATTACGAGATGTTAAGTCATTATTATGAGAAAGTTTCTCATTATTATGAGATGTTAAGTCATTATTATGAGAAAGTTTCTCATTACGAGATGTTAAGTCATTATTATGAGAAAGTATCTCATTATTATGAGATGTTAAGTTATTATTATGAGAAAGTTTCTCATTATTATGAGATGTTAAGTCATTATTATGAGAAAGTTTCTCATTATTATGAGATGTTAAGTCATTATTATAAAAAAGTTTCTCATTATTACGAGATATTAAGTCATTATGAGAAAGTTTCTCATTATTACGAGATGCTAAGTCATTATTATGAGAAAGTTTCTTATTATTATGAGAAAGTTTCTCATTATTATGAGATGTTAAGTCATTATTACGAGAAAGTTTCTCATTATTATGGCATAAGTCATTATTACGAGAAAGTTTCTCATTATTATGAGATAAGTCATTATTACGAGAAAGTTTCTCATTATTTTGAGAAAGTTTCTCATTATTATGAGATGTTAAGTCATTATGAGAAAGTTTTTCATTATTATGAGATGTTGAGTCATTATTATGAGAATGTTTCTCATTATTACGAGATAAGTCATTATTACGAGAAAGTTTCTCATTATTATGACTTAAAGAATTTTATTTTTTTACTCAATTGTGGCGGAAACGGGCTTCCATAATTTTTAAATGCAATGCCACATCTTAAAATCCAGTCACCAACCGATGCATAGAACCTAGTCTCTGTTTGTTTTTTGTTTTTTTGTTTTTTTACGATATTCCATTATCAGAATGTACACCACAATATGCAGAAAAAAAGGTCTGTTGCTACTTCTTTTTCATCGCTACTTAACAGCAGCAAAAACAGTCCATTAATATCTAAGTGTAAGAAAAGTTGAACAACCAGGAAAAAAATATAAAAAATAATGCATCACATGAACCCTTTAACATGATTTTGGAACTTTCCATTTGAAACTCTTTTTAATTTAAATGAAGGCCACAGTATAAAGACTTTCTTATAGAATTTAAACTCTGGATGGGCAATATCTTCCTCTATCTTCACTGTGACCTTGACAGACAGATAATGAAATGAAAAGATAAGATCAGCAGTGCTTTCTGGGTCTCTAAAGAACTCGGTGTCCTCAGAATTATTAAACAGCTGACCATCCTGTCTCAAATGCACAGTATAGACACATGCTGCCCACCTCAGTCTTTTGAGTTAATTCTCACCTCAGAAGAATTGTGGCAACATCTCCAAGACACTTGAAGAAACCTACTTCCAAAGCTACCTGAAAAAATATGTGCAAGTGTTCCTATAACAAAATCTAACGCATTTTAAACGCAAAGGGTGGTTACACCAAATATTGATTTGATTTAGTTAATTGATAAATAAAATGTATTTATGACATTATTTTTGAAAGCATCCCCACTTTACAGCATTTTTACACAAGTGCCTAAAACTTTTCACAGTACTGTAGCTTTGCAGGTAGGTTTCTTCAAGCATCTTGGAGAACTGTTGCCACAGTTCTTCTGGATTTAGACTGTATAAATAAGATATAAATATCTGGCTTAAAACATTTTTTTTGGAGAAAATGCTAACGTGCCTAAGACTTTTGTACAGTACTTACAATAAATATGTATTCTGGATAAGTGTAAATAGAAAGAACGCAGAAAGGGACCACAAGAAAGAAACACAATGAAAAATATAGAACTGGGAAAATATATATATTTTTTCTTGACAGCCAACATTACAACAAAGACATGTTGTTTAATGTCATATTCTCTTTTTCACTGCCATCTCTCTCTCTCTCTCTCTCTCTCTCTCTCTCTCTCTGCCTGAGTGAATTTATTACCACCTTGAGCAGACATCTCATGCTTGAGTGCGTCTGCCTTGTATATGTGACAAAATCATTTTCAACACTGCATCAAGACTGACATGACAGTAGTTTAACCTCTTGTGTAGGGAATGTGTAGCTTGCTGAGTATGTGTAGGACTGATTTTTATCTTGTAAGTTTATGCATGAAATAATTTAAATGAGAGAATCCGGTAACGCTTTAGATTACAGCCCGGAAAGTACTGCGTAAGTAAAACGAATTTACAGCGTAACTTTGGGTAATTGTAGTGTAACTATAAAGTACGTACGTGTAGGTATAAGCAATATTTGGGAATAAAGGGGGAACTACCAGGAAAATTAGCAAATTATTTATACTGTAAGTATTTTGTAATTAAGGGGTAATTATCTGTGTAGTTACAGGCTAAGTATGAATCTGCGGACTGTAAATTAAAGTGGTGTTTGTTACCTTCTTGTTTCATGTAGTTACAGGGTAAGTACAATAAAAACACGTACACAATCTGGTATCACTCGGAAACCTTTATTTGAAAAACAACTTTCAAAACAGATTTACTCTTCTATATTCTTACTCTTCTTATTCATTCCTCTTGCTTGGCTTCATCCTCCTCTTGTTCCTCCTCTTTTTCGTTCTTGCCACAGATGAATATTAAGAAGAAATCCTATGTCTCTAGCTATTCTTTATTATGTATTAAAAGAAAATACAGTACACCGTGCGCACTGGTAACAATTGGTCGGAAGCGAAAAGATTAGTCAATTATGAGAGCATTTCTGGGCGTACTTTTTCTTTTAATAAATATTAATACAGACTAGCAAAATACATGGGATTCCTTCAGTGGAAATAATGAAAAAGAAGAAGAGGAACAAGAGGACGAGAAGCCAAGCAAGAGAAACAAAAAAGGGACAAAACATGCTTCTTTCTGTCAGGACATTAGTATTTGAAATGAAAAGTTTATTTAAAAAAAAATGAACAAATGAATAAGAAGTGTGGTAAATCTGTTTTGAAAGTTGTTTTTTCAAATAAAGGTTTCCGAGTGATATCAGATTGTGTACATGTTTTTATTGTACTTACCCTGTAACTACATGAAACAAGAGGGTAACAAACACCACTTTAATTTACAGCCCACAGATTCACACTTACCCTGTAACTACATGGAATAACAAGCACCACTTACCCTGTAACTACACGGATAATCACCCCTTAATTAAAAAAAAATACTTACAGTATAAATAATTTGTTAATTTTCCTGGTAGTTACCCCTTTATTCCCCAAATATGACATATTGTTCCCTTATACCTACACATACATACTTTATAATTACACTATAATTACCAAAAGTTACGCTGTAAATTCGTTTTACTTACACAATACTTTCCGGGCTGTAATCTAAAGCATTTCCGAGAATCCTTATGATGTTACAATATATCAGTTGTTTGTTAGTTTCGTTTTCATGGACTTTTAGTTCGTTTTCATTAATCACATTTGTTCCTTTGTTTGATTTAGTTCATCACTAAAGTTTCTCACCTTCACTCAGTGTTTGTCTGGTTTCGTTTGAGTTAGCGTGTGTAAGTTGCGTCAGTTCTGATCCGTCTGTAGATTACCGTGTGGATTTTTATTAAACCCTGCATTTGAACTTTATCCTTATCTTCATCTGTATGTCTGCAACCTTGCTAACAGAAGACTGGACCCAAATGAATTATGCAGTAAAATTAGCTGTGATTGCCCAAAAGGTTTTTTTTTGGTTATACTGAACAATTCTGCCGTCTTGGCGTCACCTGCCCCTACGGCGAAGAGACCCTAAAATTGCTATTCTAGATCGGGGCCAACTACCACCACCCTGTAGACTTGACTAAAGGGAGGCCATCATAAGGTGTCTGGAGAGTGACTGTCCCCGATCCAGGACACAGCCAGACCCAGAGCCCAGCCCACCACCACCCTCGACTGTGGAGAATTAGATAGAGCCCCCCGCATATGGAGAGCAAACACCCACCGCGATAAGTGAGCCAGAGCCTGAAGAGAAAGTGACAGCACTGACCATTGCCCCGGAGCCAGTGCCCCAGAGTGAGTCTGATCAGGGGTGTGAGCCAGCAACATCAATGGCAGAGGGAATTCTGGTGGAACTGGAAAACAAGGACTGGCTGATGGATTAGTACTGACTCTCACCGTATCCCACTCTGTATTATCTGTCTGTTCTGAATCATCACTGTTTCAAGACAGCACTGAGACTGTTTTGTTGACCTGTTGGGAATTGGAATCGTTATTGATCACCTCAAAGCTCTGCCAGTCCTCCAACCCCGCCTCTGCTGGAAGCCTGCAGCCATTCGTGTTCCCAGGAAACGCCTTGCTGCAACGTGAATCCTCAGGCCGTGCAACCACCAGCCTCGTCCGAGTGAGAGATCCTGTGGCTCTGCCTCCGGCCTCTGATACCTTCGCTCCACCTTGGCCCGTCGACCTGTCGGCTGTTAGTTTAGTTAGTTCATCACCATGTGTATTTAACTTCCTCACCTTCACTCAGTATTTGTCTGGTCTCGTTTGAGTTAGTGTGTGTGTAAATTACGTCAGTTCTGAACCTTCTGTGGATTACTGTATGGATTTTATTAAACCCTGCATTTGAACTTTAACCTGATATTCATCTGTCTGTCTGCAACTTTGCTAACATATGACAATTCAAAACTTAATAATAATAATTATCAACCCTGCTCCAACACACCAGCGGGGTATTCCAGAAAGCAGGCTATGTGACATACCCGGGTATGTTTAAAGATAAGTAAGCCGATAACCTCAACTTTCTGTTCCAAAAACGGAGGTAACTTTCAGGGTTTGTAAGTAGCCATAGCAACTTAATCTCTGAAGATAACCTGCTCCAAAGCAGGTTCTGTTCTAGGATTAGTTTATTTAAGAGATGTTCAGCGCATGCGTGCCCTATTGATGAAGCTTCAGTGGGCGTGACAGATGGGCACAGTATTATAGTTATATTGATATAGAGTATAAACCATTATTAAAACAAGGTAATTTTAATTATTTTATTCTTATATATAGTTGCAATCAAAATTATTCAACCCCCCCAGATAATTTACAAATGTAGGCTTTTCTAAAGATACAGAGTTTTAAAAAAAATTGTATCTATAACAGTTTAGTGGCAAATTAAAAGTGATAATGTCAATATATAATGTAATGCTTTTTAGTTGCCGGATTTTTTTGTAAGTTTAATGGTTGTACCAGAAAACCATTGATGGTTTTGAAGAAAAAGCACAATATCATTAAGGGGAAAAAAATGTTTCATCAGAGCAACTGAGAAAAAACCTTCAATTTACTGCCAAAGACTTGCAAGATGACCTGATGAGTATAAGAAGAACACTGTAGACAAGCATGGCTTTCATGTTGGGACATCTTGCCGAATATCACTCTTGACCAAGAAGAACATAAAAGGCAAACTTGAATATGCTAAAATTCATTTGGATAGATCTGTGGAGTTCTGGAAGAAAGTTTTATGGAGTGATGTGACCAAACTGGAACTTTTTGGACCCATGGATCAACGTTATGTCTGGTGCAAAAAAGGCAAAGCTTATGAGCAGAACACCATCTCCATGGTCAAACACGAAGGCAGTCCAGTCTTGTTATGGGGGTGCTTTGCTGTTGCAGGAAGTGAAAATCTTGACTGTATGAAGGACATCATGAAGTCTTTGAAGTATCAAGCCATTTTGGCAAAGCTGGTGATGCCTTGGGTGCAGAGGCTGAAGCTTGATGTTCAATGGACTTTCCTGAAGGACAGCCATCCCAAAGTATACAAGCTTAAATAGAGTTGGATGTATAGTTTAGTTTGTTCTGCAAACTAGGTGTGTTTGAGTAAAACGCCTTTAAACGTGGCAGGAACATCTGTTTGTGTATGCATTTGTAGATTATATTGCAAACAAGTCATGATATTCAACTGTGATACTGTAATGGGAGATCCATGTTGAAAACAGTTGTGTTAATTTTTTTCAGGATTCTTTGATGAATAGAAAGAAAAATAAAAACAGCATTAATCTGAAGTAGAAAGCTTTTGTAACATTAAAATGTCTTTACTGTCTCTCTTGACACGTTTAATGCATTCTTGCTGATCAAAACTATTAATTTCTTAAAAATTATTAATTATTAATAAAACTATTAATTTAAAACAAATTCTTACTGACCCCAAACTTTTGAACTGTAGTGTATAATGCTACAAAAGCTTTAGATGGTTTGTGTGTAACAATTGACATTTATTTCTGTGACGTTAACATTCTTTTTAGGATTAAATTGTGCATTAATAGGTTAAGCAAAACAAATGTGTTTATATCTGAGAGCCTTTTATACACACACTTAACTGCAGACACTGAAATAACATACACTTTGAGTGTCCCTTATAAAGAACCACGATTGTCCCTTATTTTTGTCCCACTTTTTCATTGTGTATATTTGGATTATGTTGTGTTGTAAATAAATGCAAACAATTCAAAAAGCTATTCTTTTAATCTCTTCACATTCTTTGTTCTAGTTCCCTCACAGTCCCATTCAGCTGATAGGGCCATTCGAGGGAGTGTCTTTGTCTTTCTCAGGTGTGAAACACATCAATATTCATGATGATTCACGCCCTCCCCGCATAAGCCTTCCTGACACAAAACATGTCTTACAAATTTTAAATCAGTATATTGTTTTATGCGAATGAGTGGCCAGAGTGATTTTTACATCGTCTTGACATAAGCCTTCCTGACACAAAACATGTCTTACAAATTTTAAATCAGTATATTGTTTTATGTGAATGAGTGGCCAGAGTGATTTTTACATCGTCTTGAGGCAAAAATTCTAGCCTACGTGATCCAGTTTTCAAAAGTCTTGTGAACAAATATTGAGTATGGGTTTTATAGCCTTATAGCAGTGAATAAATTTTTTTTTCTTTCCACAAACCACGCATAAACGTCATTTTTTCAAAAGTACAAACTTTTACACACATGCTGCTCACATATTATTGTAGCAGAGTTTGTGCTGAATACAGTGTAATCAGACTTTAGCCATGAAAATGTTACAAATAACAGAAATAAGCTCAAATGTCAGGGCATGTCAAAACACCTCCAGGGCCCAGAAAACAGCGCGGCGAGAGTGTGGAGAGTCATGCGCCCCCCACACTCTCTTTTTGGGCTTCTAGCCTTAGGGGACCTGGACCAGCTTGGGGCTAGGTGGCCGACAGCCCGACCCTTGAGCATGGCGAGGGGAGAAATTTGTCAAATGCGTGTCAGAGGCCAGAGCTGCCAGAGAACGGCCGATGGCACTGGCCGTTTGTATAGTCGCACAGAGAGACCATGGCCCGGCGTAGCTCTAAAATGCCTCCTCGCTGACATCCCTGCTCGTGCTCAGGTCCTTCAGCGGGTCAGCCTGGTACACCTGTGTGACGGCCCGAGAGGTGGCTGCACAAAAGTGGTAATGCTGACGTATCTCTCTCTCTCTCTCTCTCTCTCTCTCTCTCTCTCTCTCTCTCTCTCTCTCTCACACACACACACACACACACACACACACATCTACATGTGCTTATTCATTTATGGTTAATCTTTATTTAATCTTCTCTCTTTCTTTCTGTCCACAATTATTTGGGTTTTAGTATAATGGTAGTTTATAATAATCACACAAAACAATGAGTATTCATAAATTCTGTATTGCTTTAGGTTTGCATATCTTTACATTTACATCACATCCTTATTTACATCGTTACTGATTTGGAGTGCACACAAATTAGTTGTGTTGTATCAGTTATTTATATTTTTCTGTTTCTATTTGAGTTTAAGTTTACTGGTAATGAGTGGCGATGTTCTACAGACGTGGTTTGCAGAAATGGCATCCTCGAGTGTTCCGGGCAGGAACAAAGAATTTAAGCGTCATTGTTCCGCCCAGACGTACCATTTTCTGAGATTGCCTGGGAGAGGAGGAAAAATGGATAGATATCTTTATTAACTGATTTATTTAGTTGTTCATTCATGGTATTTGATTAAATAAGCTGTTGCTTTGTTCATTGTGGAGGTCAGTTTTAGTCTGTTAGTTTGTTTTTCTGTTTGTATGTTTTTGACCTTTTTTTCTTTTTGTTTATTTTGTTATGTTGTTGGAAAATTATGAGTTTGTAAGTTTTTTTCAAATTTTTTTTACTTGGGTTCAAATAAAGACCCATTTATCAGTTAAGATCTTGTGTTCCTTGTTTCTGATCCCTCGGTCCCTCACAGCCTGATTAACTGCCATGGTGTGCAGGGCAGCACCAGTCTGACCCACTGCTTGGAATGCCATTCCCACCAGCGTTGATGTTGTTCTACATGGCTTGGTGGGAAGCATTGGCTTTTTTAGGGACAATGCACTGCCAGGGGAGAGATATTCCGCAAGCGTCTCTTCCACCTGGGGCACGTATACCCCTGCACCTTCGCACCCATGATAGTTGAATAAATCAATGTTGAGGGCACAAAGAAGAGAGCGGAATAAGGCTTATTCCATGACTTAGATAATTCGTCATGAAGATCAGTGAAAAAGGCCACCTGACAGAAGTCATCAAGCTTGGAGTGTCTGGGGGTCTCTTGCCCCTCTGGCCAGTCTAACTGAAGCCTGGCCACTGCACGAGTCACCACCTCGAGCAGCTCCTCATATGCTTTGTCATCGCACGAGGAGCGCTCAGAGGCGGCACTCTCAAACTCCATTTCCCCGGAGACAAGAGAACCCACGTCCTCAGCTTGCTCTAAAGAAACGCCAGAGTGTTTTACCTGTTTACATTAAAGGTGTGCTTGACTGTGTTTGCAGCCAAAGGAAGAATATTTTTTAAATATAAATGCAGGCATAAATGCAATTTCAAAGCTTCAGCAAATAATAACATTATCAGTAAATAATGAATGAAATAATGAAAAAAATGTTTGTGAAATTAACTGTGAAATTCTGTAATATCATGACATCAAAATTTTGTAAATAGAAAATCGTCTCGGTTACGCATGTAACCTTAGTTCCCTGAATAGGGAACGAGACGCTGCGTCACCATTTTGGGAGCGCCTCTGCGTGATTGCGTCTTGAAGCACGTGTGTAATCAGTCCAATAGAGAGACGGAACGTCATAGACGGGTGACGTCATAGACCCGGAAGGTATAAAGCATACCAGCAAACAAACGCCGCTAGCTTCTGTAAAAAGGCTGAAGCAAGACGCTTGCGGGCATGCGGGGAGTATGGCAGGGTGACGCAGCGTCTCGTTCCCTATTCAGGGAACTAAGGTTACATGCGTAACCGAGACGTTCCCTTTCAAGGGAACTCGCGCTGCGTCACCGCTTTGGGAACGAGAATACCCACGCCCCCATAGGAGCCGGATGCCTGCCTGTAACATTGTCTATGAGGCGAGCACCCGAGCCCCCGGAGTAACATTAATGTCCAGTTCATAGAACCTGACAAAGGTGAGCGGTGAGGACCATCCTGCTGCATCACAAATGTCCTGCAGGGAGGCCCCTGCCAAAAATGCCTGAGAGGCAGCCATACTCCTGGTTGAGTGGGCCGGGACAGCCAATGGGGAAGGCTGTCCGGCCGCCACATAAGCAAGTGAAATAGCCTCGACTACCCACTTGCTCATCCTCTGCTTTGAAGCCAGACCCCCACTCGAGGGTGGCCCGTAACTGACAAATAGCTGTTCTGATTTCCTCCACAGGGCAGCTCTGTGGACATAAGCATCCAGTGCACGAACAGGGCAAAGCAGCTTAGATTTTTCCTGGTCTGACGTCAGAAACGGCGGAGGACAAAAGGCCTGAAGTACTATAGGTCTCACAGGGTTAGTGGGGACCTTAGGAACATAACCCGGTCTAGGGTGCAGGAAAGCTTTAGCCATACCGGGAGCAAATTCCAAGCACGAGGCTGCCACAGAGAGGGCTTGTAAATCCCCTATTCTTCTCAGAGAAGATATCGCAAGAAGAAAGATAGTTTTAAGAGTGAGAAACTTCTCAGGAACTTCTTCTAGTGGCTCGAAGGGAGCCTCAGAAAGTCCCAGGCCGGCACCCTGGTGCGTACTGTAGGCCTCAGCCTCATAGTACCACGGAGGAAACGAGTAACCAGAGGGTGTCGCCCCAGTGAAACACCACCCAAAGGAGTGTGGTAAGTTGCTAAGGCCGCCACATACACCTTTAATGTGGAGGGAGCTAACCCAGCGGAGAACCTCTCCTGCAGGAACTCCAGCACCGCGCTCGCAGGGCAGTTAACTGGATCCCACAGGTGATCTCTGCACCATGAGGTGAAGAGTCTCCACTTCAGAGCATACAGTTTCCTCATAGAGGGAGCTCTAGAGTGTAGAATAGTCTCCACAACCTCGGTTGAGAGACCAGAACTTATGAGCTGGGCCCCCTCAGAGGCCAAGCCCACAGATTCCACAGCTCTGGGCGAGGGTGCAGGATGGCACCGCCCACCTGAGAGAGAAGGTCCCTCCTGAACGGAATTTCCAGGGGAGGGCCGTCGAGGAGCGACACAATGTCCGCGAACCAAACTCGGGCTGGCCAGAACGGAGCTACTAGCAGAAGACGGGACCCGTCCCGGCGCACTCTCTCTAGAACTCCCGGAAGCAGAGCAATCGGGGGAAATGCGTACAGGGGCAGCCTCGGCCACTCCTGTACCATGGCGTCCAGTCCCAGAGGAGCTGGAGGCGTTAGGGAGAACCACAGTCGACAATGAGAGTTTTCGTGTGTGGCAAACAGGTCCACCTCGGCCCTGCCAAACTTCTCTCAAAGGAGCTCCACCACCTCGGTGTGGATTCTCCACTCCCCGGGCCTCGGCCCCTGCCTCAACAGGATGTCTGCTTCCACATTCAGGCGCCCTGGGATATAAACTGCCCTGACTGAGTGCAGTTTCCCATGGGCCCACAGGAGGATCTGGCGGGCCAACTTGTATAATAGGCGCGACCTCAACCCCCCCTGATGGTTTATATAGGAGACCACCGATGTGCTGTCCGTGTGTACTAGCACATGATGGCCCCTGAGGTATGGCAGGAAGTGTTTCAGAGCCTGAAACACCGCCAGCATTTCTAGGCAATTTATGTGCCACGAACAATGACAGTCCTGCCATAAGCCCTGGGCCGAGCGACCACTCATGGTCACCCCCCAACCCGTAAGGGAGGCATCCGTGGTCAGAGATACCCGCCGACACGGTGCCCCCAGTAACGGGCCTTGGGCCAGAAACCAAGGATCCTTCCACATGACCAAGGTGCGGAGACACCGCAGCGTTGCCTTGATCACGCGAAAAGGCTTTCCCCTCGGGGAATATCCTTTGGTCTTGAGCCACCACTGTAACGGTCTCATGTACAACAGGCCACAAGGAATCACGTTGGATGCTGCTGCCATCAGACCTAACAGCCTCTGATACTGTTTGACAGTGAGTGACTGGTCTAGCTTCACCCCTTTTACTGCTGAGAGGATCGATCTTATGCGAGGCTCTGATAAGCGGGCCTGCATAGAGACCGAGTTCCAACTCACGCCTAGATACGTTATTCTCTGAACTGGAGAAAGAACGCTCTTCTTGAAGTTGAGCGCTCATCAAGTCTGCTTTTTACTGAGACGCGCTCCTGATCTTCTTGTGGCCAGTCGATGTTTAATCTGGTCACAGCTCTGCTCAGAACCTCCACCAGCTCCTCACTAGCAGGAGATTGAAGTGGCGAGTCTTCAATTCCTGTGTCGACACTACAGACATCCACCTCCTCGGAGTTGGACAACTGAAGTGCCGAGGCCACTTCCTGGGAGGGAGAAACAGGGAGAGCAGAGCGGGCTCCCGAACCCAGAGAAGCAGCACTGGACTTGCCAGGTGAAGGCAGAGAAAGGGCTGGGCCCGTCTCTAACCCCTCTGCCAGATCCATTTGCGAACCCCACGACATAAGCCTGTGCCGCGGGGAACGCGAGCCACGGCGCTCCCCTCGAAGAGCGCCCGGCGGGATCACAACACTCTCAGAGGCAAAGCCTCCTCCCAGACAAACAACGCACATCAAATGTGTATCCCCCCTCATGATGTAACGAGAGCAGGGAGGAACACATCTTCTGAAACGCTGTTCGCTCGCCATAGTGTCTCTCTTTTAGTGTGTCAGTATGTGTTGCAAACTTGTTATATGAAAACAAAAAAGTCTGAACTCAAGTCTGAACAGTGTTAAAATATTTTTTGGCATGCAGATTTTCAATACCACAGCAAAATCCTGGTGTTGAAGTCCGCCTGTGGTGAAAATCAAGTTTTTAATGTTGTTTATATGTCTATGTGGTGTTTTTTGAGTATTTTCTCTTTAAAACTGCAGTGAAACAAAGACAGTCTCGAACACACGGTTTGAAATTGCATTCTGACATCACAAACTACTCGCGATGCAGAGCAGACGATGATGTGCTTTTAACAGGGAAAACACCAGGGCCCGTATTCATGAAAAATCCTAATGCAAAGAGTAGCTTCTAGTGACAAACTTCTAAGAAAATTCTTAGAAAGGTGGGCGTTTCCTCTTAAAATTAAAGAAAAAATCCTAGTAAAGAAGAAAGTAAAGAAGAAAGCATCTTAACCCTTAAAAGAGGTCTTAAGGTCCAAAATTGTTAGGAGTATGGACGAGGACTTTTAAGAGGCTTAAGAGTTTCTTTAGCAGCGGAGAAAATGGACAAAACATGAAGAGGGAGAAGAAATGTGTTGCACACAATGCATGAGTGAATTAATAAAGACACTACACATTAGATCGTGCACGGATCATGTTTGTGACCGATCTTATTAGAGACACGCTAACATCTCAGACACAGCGCAGAAATACCATGGCGCCAGAAATGGAAGTAATCACTACATTAACATGTTTAGCAACTGGAAAAATGCAACTATGCAGCAGTGATGATTTGGGTCTGTCACAACCTTCTATAAGCAAAGTGATCACACAATTACAACCATTTCAGAACCTTATTGTGTCGTGCTCAGTGTATATATATATATATATATATAATGTGTGTGAGAGAGAGAGTACGGTAAAACAGGAAAAACACAACCAACCAATCACAGTCTTCAAAAGACTGTGTTATACATAGCAACGAGGTCAGCCCCGCCTCCACACTAAGATAAAAGTTTTTGTATTTTCCTCGCTCAGAGTTGCTCTCAGATCGGTCCTGAATCACTCTTAAGCTAAGACTTCTATGTAAAAGTGTTTAAGGTAAATTAGGAGCTTTCTGTCCCTCTGTTATCAGCTACGCAACTACCAGTTTGACACTTCAAAAAGTTCATAAAGAGATGGTAAAACTAATCCATATGAATTGAGCGGTTTAGTCGCTTTTTGATCATGAACAGATTTAAATTAGTCTTTTTTCAGTGATGATTTGGGTCTGTCACAACCTTCTATAAGCAAAGTGATCACACAATTACAGCAATTTCAGAACCTTATTGTGTCGTGCTCAGTATATACAAACCCGATTCCAAAAAAAGTTGGGACACTGTACAAATTGTGAATAAAAACAGAATGCAATGTGGAAGTTTCAAATTTCAATATTTTATTTAGAATAAAACATAGATGACATATCAAATGTTTAAACTGAGAAAATGTATCATTTTAAGGGAAAAATAAGTTGATTTTGAATTTCATGGCATCAACACATCTAAAAAAAGTTGGGACAAGGCCATGTTTACCACTGTGTGGCATCCCCTCTTCTTTTTATAACAGTCTGCAAACGTCTGGGGACTGAGGAGACAAGTTGCTCAAGTTTAAGAATAGGAATGTTGTCCCATTCTTGTCTAATACAGGCTTCTAGTTGCTCAACTGTCTTAGGTCTTCTTTGTCGCATTTTCCTCTTTATGATGCGCCAAATGTTTTCTATGGGTGAAAGATCTGGACTGCAGGCTGGCCATTTCAGTACCCGGATCCTTCTACGCAGCCATGATGTTGTAATTGATGCAGTATGTGGTCTGGCATTGTCATGTTGGAAAATGCAAGGTCTTCCCTGAAAGAGACGACATCTGGATGGGAGCATATGTTGTTCTAGAACTTGGATATACCTTTCAGCATTGATGGTGCCTTTCCAGATGTGTAAGCTGCCCATGCCACACGCACTCATGCAACCCCATACCATCAGAGATGCAGGCTTCTGAACTGAGCGCTGATGACAACTTGGGTTGTCCTTGTCCTCTTTAGTCCGGATGACATGGCGTCCCAGTTTTCCAAAAAGAACTTCATATTTTGATTCGTCTGACCACAGAACAGTTTTCCACTTTGCCACAGTCCATTTTAAATGAGCCTTGGCCCAGAGAAAACGCCTGCGCTTCTGGATCATGTTTAGATATGGCTTCTTTTTTGACCTATAGAGTTTTAGCTGGCAACGGCGAATGGCACGGTGGATTGTGTTCACCGACAATGTTTTCTGGAAGTATTCCTGAGCCCATGTTGTGATTTCCATTACAGTAGCATTCCTGTATGTGATGCAGTGCCGTCTAAGGGCCCGAAGATCACGGGCATTCAGTATGGTTTTCCGGCCTTGACCCTTACGCACAGAGATTGTTCCAGATTCTCTGAATCTTTGGATGATATTATGCACTGTAGATGATGATAACTTCAAACTCTTTGCAATTTTTCTCTGAGAAACTCCTTTCTGATATTGCTCCACTATTTTTCGCTGCAGCATTGGGGGAATTGGTGATCCTCTGCCCATCTTGACTTCTGAGAGACACTGCCACTCTGAGAGGCTCTTTTTATACCCAATCATGTTGCCAATTGACCTAATAAGTTGCAAATTGGTCCTCCAGCTGTTCCTTATATGTACATTTAACTTTTCCGGCCTCTTATTGCTACCTGTCCCAACTTTTTTGGAATGTGTAGCTCTCATGAAATCCAAAATGAGCCAGTATTTGGCATGACATTTCAAAATGTCTCACTTTCAACATTTGATATGTTATCTATATTATATTGTGAATAAAATATAAGTTTATGAGATTTGTAAATTATTGCATTCCTTTTTTATTCACAATTTGTACAGTGTCCCAACTTTTTTGGAATCGGGTTTGTACATATATATATATATATATTATGTGTGTGAGAGAGAGAGAGCGAGAGAGAGAGACAGAGAGTACGGTAAAACAGGAAAAACACAACCAACCAATCACAGTCTTCAAAAGACTGTGTTATACATAGCAACGGGGTCAGCCCCGCCTCCTCACTAAGATAAAAGTTTTTGTATTTTCCTCGCTCAGAGTTGCTCTCAGATCGGTCCTGAATCACTCTTAAGCTAAGACTCCTATGTAAAAGTGTTTAAGGTAAATTAGGAGCTTTTTGGGAGGATTCTTAGAAACTTTAAGAATACGGGCCCAGAAGTAAGTGTTTTACCTCATTTACAATTTGTATTTTATAACATCATATTGTTTTAGAATGATATTTATGTACTGTAATGTGCACTCCTAAACTTTTGCCAGAGAGACATTTTCTTTGACTTGCGATGTGGAGCACACAAGGAGGTGCTTTTAACTGGAAAAAACTACAAAAGTACCGGTAGCTAAGTGTTTTACCTCATCTGCAATATATATTTTATAACATCAAATTGTTTTAGAACGATATTTATGTGATGTGTGCTCAAACATTTCCCAGAGAACCATTTTCTTTGACTCGTGATGTGGAGCAGACGAGGAGGTGCTTTTAACAGGGGAAAACTACAAAAGTACGTTTTTTTAAACCTCATTTACAATGCTTAAAATAACATAGTATTGTTCAATCAAACCATTGTAAACTGCCCAAATTTAAAATGGTAATATCAGTCATTTGTTCTTGCATGTCTCCTGACCAAATATGATATCATGAAGCCTGAACGGTGAGTTTTGATTATGTTGAGGTGTTGCTATATTGGATTTGAGTGCTGTTCATCTATTTAAATTGAAAATAAATAAACCCTCAATGGGATAGTTAATCCAAAAATGAAAATTCTGTCATTAATTCCGTTCATCTTCAGAACATAAATGAAGATCTTTTTAATGAAATCTGAGAGCTTTCTGTCCCTCCGTTATCAGCTACGCAACTACCACTTTGACACTTAAAAAAGTTCATAAAGAGATTGTAAAACTAATCCATATGAATTGAGCGGTTTAGTCGCCTTTTTTATGATGAACAGATTTAAATTAGTCTTTTTTTCACATATAAACACTGATCAGCGAACATAAACAGAAGCTCAACCAAACCTGCTTGACGCACGAGAACAAACCCGGAATCTCAAACATGCTTGAGCTTCTGTTTACCACAACTGATGTGAGTTGATGAATGTTTGTATGTGAATAAAAGACTAAATTCAATCTGTTCATCATATAAAGCGATCGTGTCTCTTAAGAAAATTTGGACTAAACCGCTTAATTTACGTGGATTAGTTTTACGGTCTCTTTATGAACTTTTTGAAGCATCAAAGTTTCGGTTGCGTAGCAGCCAATAGGCTAATAGAAATCTCTCAATTTCATCAAAAAGATCTTAATTTGTGTTCCAAAGATGAACGAAAGTGAGGGTAAGTAATTAATGACAGAATTTTCATTTTTGGCTGAACTATCGCTTTAATAGTCTTAAAAGTCTTTTCATCTTTCTTGCCCTCTTTTCTCTATTTTCCTTGTTTACTCTTTCTTTCATCTTTTTTTCCTTTCATCTCTTTCCCTCCATCTTTCCTCAGTTCCAATAAGATGATCATTAATCTGTCATATGCTCTCTATTGTATTGTTTGTAAACAAAGTAGCTACACTACATATTACAAATGTGTGTGTTGATAAATGACAGATGTTTTTGTTCACTGCTTTGAGGTTAATAAATTCTTCTATGCAGTTTTATACTAAAATGTACAGTTTAAAACTGTAAAGTTGTTTACTTTTTTAATGTATTTTTTACTGAATTATTCTGACCACAGCTGCCAGTTTTTTCTGTAAAAACAACAGGATTTTCTTTTGTATAAATACACATAAAATGTCTGTATTTCTTACAGTAGGATTTTTCTTCTTTTTTTTTTTTTTTTTTACAGTGACTGTAAATTTTACAAAATTATTCTGCAAACACAGCTGCCAAAGATTTTTTTGATTATTTTTTAGATTATTATTATTATTATTTTTTTTTTACAGTGAATGGCTAATAAACTAACAAGACACACCTGGGAACAATTAGGATGAATCAACAGGGAAAACTATGGATTACAAAGGGGCAGGAAACAGGAAGTATAGCAAGAATCCAAACATGACACAGGGAACATATAACATGTAAATCATTAAAGATGTGATCAGCAGTCTTTTCAAGTGTGGTCACAGTAAGCACATTAAAACAGTGGTCTTCTTTTAAACTCAGGATAATTCACAGTAATATTGATTATGTCAGGCATAATCCCTATTTAATTCCTGAAACATGCTATAGATATTTTAATGGCTGCACTTTATCATATTTTAGATATTCAAAAATGCCTGTGAAGAGGACACACTCTAAATGTCATTTCACATGTTAAGCGTCAGTCAAGTGTATAAATTGACCTGCTGATAGTCTCTGATTGCGATTACCTTGAAATTATAGGTTATAAGGATCAGTATGATTGCAGAGAAGGTCTTAGATGACATTGTCCCAATGCTGTGTATTCCAATATTTGGACACTTTCATTGTTTTTAAGTCAGTGTATGAAATCCTTTGAGGGTTCTCCTTATCTCTCTTCGCCCTACTGTGGCTGCCCTGCACAGCGAAATACATATGCACACCTGCTCACCAGACCTGTTTTTTTACAGGCTATGTCCAATTACCCCACATGCAAATTCTAACTAATTAGTTTCCTAATCCTTTCATTAATAGTAGCCACACATTGCTGCCCCACAGATACGTGTGTAATCCTTGGGTGAAATGGCTAATCTCTTTATATTATAAAATTAATCAAATGTGAGATTCCTTGATCAAGTTACAAAAGGAGAATGCTGTTCAGGGCAATTATGAGAGCAATTTACAGTCTTTTTAACAAAATTGAAGTTGAGAGCAAAATAAAGCAAAAAGTCATGAGAGGCCCTGCAGTACAGTGATTTTACCAGTTGTAAGCGTTTTAGAAACAGTTTTGTAAGCCTCTCATGGCTTTATATATATATATTATATACAGTATATTCAAAAACTCTATTTTCCGTTGACTCGACAGTCAAAGCGGCATTACGTCACAAAGTTTGCTGTGGAGCTCGTTGCCTTGCGTGCAAAAGTGCACATTGAGGGTGCATGTTGGCCGCAAAGGGGGTACTCGCAAGCACCCTGCTGAAACCTAAAATGACAAATGGGACATGCTACGTTCTACTGGTCCCCCTGTGGTGAAAATCAAGTTTTTAATGTTGTGTATATGTCTATGTAGTGTTTTTAATATGCTTTAAGACAAACCATGTGGACATTCATAAGCTCGTTGTAAAGAGCGACACCATTGTGCAGCGTTTACCTCAGTTAGTTGAGTGAGTGGATATCTGAGCTGGCGTGAGTGAGTGGAGGCGGGGATAATTTGCATATCACGTTGCTCAGGAACAAATTAAACAGCGAAACTCTGTAGGTGAAAGTCATATCAATAGAAATCCATGTGACTGAGGATTTCACGTGAGGGACACGTTCCCCACGCGGAATTCGCATCGAAGGAATGTTTGTTGTTTGTTGAGTATTTGTTGTTTGTTGAACACACGAATTCGCTGCATTAACTAAAATGAACTGCTTGGTTTGGAACTGACTTCTGAGTAAGCGGTGATTATGCATCACAGCTTTAGTGACAATGGACCCTTTGCTTCCGCAGAGTTTTGTTAACGTGACCAGGAGCAAGATCAGCCCTCCCTGCACGCTCCATCACATCTGGCTCATATTCACCCTCCTTCCATCTCCGAATGTGTCTTCAATGCAGCTCAACATTTCCTTTTATCCTCATTGCTTGTTTATTCAGTTATCGGCAACATGCTCATTGCTAAGGCTTTCCAGGTATTGTTGGCAACATGCTTGTTGCATTTTGAATAATACTTATTATTACTTATTACTTATTAATACTTAAATATGACTTAATCACCAGTAGGTGGTGCCAAGTCACAGTCTTAATGAGTGAGTCATTAAGTCATTTATTCAATTGATTCGTTCAAAACAACTGATTTATTAAATAACAAAGCGAGTGAGTTACTGCGTTCCAATTCGCCTACTTATACTATGCCTAAAAGTTTTTACTGTTTTTGTGAAGAAAAACTGAGCTGCAACTGAGTGGCTCAGCATTTACTGTGGGAGTCGTGGAGGAGGAATGCAACATTCCTGCTGTACCAGCCACACCAGAGCCTGTTCACGACATGGCCGCCACACAAGAGCCTATTCACAACATGGCCGCCACACCAGCATCTTCAGCCAACAGGGCTGCCATGCCTTAGTCTTCAGCCAACATGGCCACCATGCCAGAACCTCCAACTGTCACGGATGCTACATCAGAGTCTTCAGCTGCCATGGACGCCACGCCAGAGTCTTCAGCCGCCATGGACGCCATGCCAGAGTTCCTGAACGTCACACATAAAGCCATTAAGGTAGTTCCTATGCGAGTGAGACTGGCATCCAGCTTGGAGGACACACCACTGATGTCAGTGCGTGCAGCCGGCATCCCTTGACCAGCACCATCTAGCCCACCAGCCTCAGCTCTCAAGCCTGCCGGTGCTTGCACTGTCTGTCTTAGAGGTTGTTTCCTTGTTCTCTGTACTCCCCGTCACGGCAATGGCCAGTTTGTGTATTTGGGCCGCACACTGCTCTCCAGCCCATGGGTCCACTCCACAGCCCACTCCAGCCTATGAGTCTGCTCCAGAGCCCGCTTCAGCCCATGAGTCTGCTCCAGAGCCCACTCCTGCCCCAGATTTTCCTGTCTGCCCTGATGTGACCACGGAGGTCATTCCTGAGTTTCCTATCTGCCCTGATGCGACCACGGAGGTCATCCCTGAGTTTTCAGATCTGCCCAGGGGGTCTTCTGTCTTGCTAAGGTGGTCTCCAACTGCGCCGCCCTGGCAACCTGCCCAGTCTGCTCCGCCCTTGCCACTTGCACTGCCTTCTCTGCCCTGGCGACCGGGCCAGCTGCTCCACCCTGGCCACTTGCATTGTCTGCTCCGTCCTGGCCCCCTGCTCTGCTGGCTACACCCTGGCCAGCTGCTCCACCCTGTAGCAACGCTGGGATGCTCGCTCCCTCTGAGGAGGGTCTCAAAGCTACCGGTTTGTTTATTCCCTCGCCCGCCCAGATTTATGGGGGCCCCGAGCAGGCTCTGGTTATGGAACAGGAGGTAAAGACTTTATTGGGGAAAGGGGCCATGGAACATGTACTTCCCCCCCGACAGAGAAACCGTTTTTTACAGCCGGTATTTTATGGTTCTAAAGAAGGGTGGAGGGTTGTGTCCCATTTTGGATCAGCGTCATCCAAATCAGTCTGTCATGCAGCTCAAGTTCAAAATGTTAACCTTGAGACAGATCGTACCACAAATCAGATCTGAGGACTGGTTACTGGTTTGTTATGATAGATCTCCAGGACGCATACTTCTGTAGCGAATTAGCTCAAAGGCGAAATAATGATTCATAACTCTTTATGATATCCATTATGATTATTCATTATGATTAATTATGAATATTTGAATCAGTTAATGAGATTAACTTGATGTAGCTACATTAACATTACAATCAATCAATCAATCAGTTCATCATGTGAACACTCAGTATTGATTATTAATTAATTCTAAGAAAAGGGTATTTTTCATGGCCACAGAAAAATAATTCTTCCTTTGCATTTACAGCGCTTAGAGCGCATAACAAAATCGATCATTTAAGTGACAATTTGTTTGCAGGCAGGGAGTCAGAACCAGATATGTATTGTGCACAATCTTTATTAACTAAATCACGAACACAACTAAACTAAATAGAAACGCATACACACAAAACAAAAACATACATGGGTAATATGTAGAGTTAAAGTGGTTGAAGAACCGGGTCAGAACAGAGGGATGAAGCTATGAAAACACCTGGGAGAACCATCAGTTATGACTGCAAGATCCTTTGTTTGAACAAAGGGGTTCACAGCTTTGAGTAACTAAACAGCGATTTAGTATATCGTACATTACTTGCATTGGCCTGAGCGTTTTGAAGAGTGTCTGATGTACAATCACAGGAGAAAGTCTTGATAGTTCGGTCCGATGGTGTTGAAGTTGCAATCGATTTCTTCTGCGTTGACTGATATGATGAACTTGCCCAGTTATTTTGACTCCGTCGAGGTCGAGGAAGTTGCACATGACTTGAGGTGTTGGGCCTGCCGGGCCGCGACCGTGTGGTCGGATCGGGTTTCCTGTCCCACACACGCACATGGCTTGATGTGTGTGTAGGCCTTACAAACTGGCCCGCTTGGCCAGGTGAGAGCCAGCAGATGTGTGTCTGTAGTCAGTCGAGAGAGAGAGCGAGGTGGAACTGTGCGTCTCTCTTTAAGGTCTGCGAGAAGTCACACCCCCTAGGGTCGACATAACCAATGGGATTGTTGGGATTTCCCAGTGGGAGATTTTATGGCTCTTTGTTTCAAGCATGATTAAACTGGGTTTGTGCCCATTTATAGTCCATTTAATACAACAAACACACACTGCCTCCTATGAGGAAGTGACATACACAAAAGTGTAAGTCGTGAAACGAGCATTAATTTGATAGGAGACACGACATATATGAGGTTACATGAACTAGTAGTTTGCTCATAAGATATGCATAAAACGAAATACCATACAAGAGACACTTTACAAGACAGTGTAGGATTTGTTTCGGATCAAATAACTCAACGGGGAATTGAGTTACAATGAAAGAGAACCGAATTACATATAAATAATTCAGAATTAATGTTTAACACCTTATCAACTATTTGTCCACCGATATGTCGACATTAGAGTATTTTATAAATTCTGATCAGGATATTACTTCGTTGCCAACGGTAATAATATCATTACTTTTATGTTCATTGATATGAGCACGGTAACAAAATCGATCAGTTTGAGGCAATAACTTATAAACACAAAGCAAAAGACAGTTGTATAGATGGAAAATGAATACAAGGCTTTATTAAACTATTCTAATACACACAAACTAATCTAACGAAACACACACGCGTACTCATTCATACAGTTTCAGGGAGATGTGATATTGTTAACGGAAAGGAATGAAGTCCCAAATGTCTAGCGTTAGACACTTTTCTTAACCGCAACCTGAGAGAATCAATATACTAGCAGTTCAACCTTAGTTTGTCTGCTAGACAAGATTTCCACCAGCTCAGCCAGAATGAAGAGTTATGTACTTGCGTTTTGGATGCTCCTGGGAGCGCAGCCTTTCTCTGGATGAAGTTGCTGCAGCGCGGATTGGCTGGCGGTCAGTTGATGTTGTATTTGAGGGACAGCGCTCTGGTTTGTTGAATGGATGGTGGGCTTCTCCGGATGGAGCCTCGTGTGCTGCTTCCTGGTTGCTTGAGTCGAGCGTTGGCGTTGCTATGCAACGGGCTTTCTCTGTGTCTCGGTGAGCGTCCGCTGGATGCGCTTACTTTAGGAAGTTTCTTCGGCGAGGTTCAAAACGGAGTTGGTGAAATTTCTGAAAAAGCTCTTGGTAGCTCTAAGTGCAGTGAGACGTGTAGGCAGACAGATGACAAGGCCAGCATGAATCAAAGCAGCAGCAAGGGTCACTGCAAAGCACACGGCAAAGTTAAAGCAAGAAGCCAAGCCAAAATGGTTTGAATTGGTCCTTAGTTTTTAAGCAGGTCCCTCGTGACCGTCCCTGAAAGTGTTTCAGCCAATCAGATACCCCCACCCACTTCTTCTGTTCTCGCAAATCATTAGCGCAGTGTTCACGTGATGACATGCAAGCAAACTCTTTAGCGTTCTGGCAAACACTTTAAACAACTAACTTTTATAGTGTGAATATAGTGTATCCTACATGAATCTACTGTGCATCAAAATCCTGGAAATCATTTATCCATCACATAGATACCAAGCAGCATATATTTCTCATATTCGAAGTGAAAGATAATACAGATTTAAATGTGATAGCTGTCTAGGATACAGAAAAACTACATAGGTTATATGAAACACCCATACTACTTCGATATATGTTTTAAGGCAACTTCACAGGTTATATAAATGTACATAATACATATAATATGTGTCAAGTTCCGATTGTGGATTAATTCATATTATTGAATCTGAGGTTTAGCTTAGTCCTCGTGTCTGAATTTCTGTGAGGTCTTTTGTGTGATGTTCAAAGAGTCTCTGGAACGTGCAGATCGAGGGAGGGGGAAAAGATGAAGTGTTGCTGTTCCATGTCTATGTTGATTTTGGGCCGCTGAAAAGCTTTAAGCGACTCTTTGTGTCCCGATAAGGCTTTAAATTTATGCATGGGGTCATGGAGGTGTTGGTTTCTTCCTGTGGTTCTGCCAGCTGTTATGTTCGTGGAACAAAGGGAAACCAAGTCACATGACCAATCTTGTCCTTGCTCTGTGTATGATTTTTAAGTAATTAATTTGCATTTTATTGCATGACATAAGTATTTGAAAAATCAGAAAAGCAGCACTTAATATTTGGTACAGAAGCCTTTGTTTGCAATTGCAGAGATCATACGTTTCCTGTAGTTCTTGACCAGGTTTGCACACACTGCAGCAGGGATTTTGGCCCACTCCTCCATACAGACCTTCTCCAGATCCTTCAGGTTTCGGGGCTGTCGCTGGGCAATACGGACTCTCAGCTCCCTCCAAAGATTTTCTATTGGGTTCAGGTCTGGAGACTGGCTAGGCCACTCCAGGACCTTGAGATGCTTCTTATGGAGCCACTCCTTAGTTGCCCTGGCTGTGTGTTTCGGGTCGTTGTCATGCTGGAAGACCCAGCCACGACCCATCTTCAATGCTCTTACTGAGGGAAGGAGGCTGTTGGCCAAGATCTTGCGATACATGGCCCCATCCATCCTCCCCTCAATACGGTGCAGTCGTCCTGTCCCCTTTGCAGAAAAGCATCCCCAAAGAATGATGTTTCCACCTCCATGCTTCACGGTTGGGATGGTGTTCTTGGGGTTGTACTCATCCTTCTTCTTCCTCCAAACAATAGACCAAAAAGCTCTATTTTTGTCTCATCAGACCACATGACCTTCTCCCATTCCTCCTCTGGATCATCCAGATGGTCATTGGCAAACTTTAGACGGGCCTGGACATGCGCTGGCTTGAGCAGGTGGACCTTGCGTGCGCTGCAGGATTTTAATCCATGACGGCGTAGTGTGTTACTAATGGTTTTCTTTGAGACTGTGGTCTCAGCTCTCTTCAGGTCATTGACCAGGTCCTGCCGTGTAGTTCTGGGCTGATCCCTCACCTTCCTCATGATCATTGATGCCCCACGAGGTGAGATCTTTCATGGTGCCCCAGACCGAGGGAGATTGACTGTCATCTTGAACTTCTTCTATTTTCTAATAATTGCGGCAACAGTTGTTGCCTTCTCACCAAGCTGCTTGCCTATTGTCCTGTAGCCCACCCCAGCCTTGTGCAGGTGTACAATTTTATCCCTGATGTCCTTACACAGCTCTCTGGTCTTGGCCATTGTGGAGAGGTTGGAGTCTGTTTGATTGAGTGTGTGGACAGGTGTCTTTTATACAGGTAACTAGTTCAAGTAGGTGCAGTTACTACAGGTAATGAGTGGAGAACAGGAGGGCTTCTTAAAGAAAAACTAACAGGTCTGTGAGAGCCGGAATTCTTACTGGTTGGTAGGTGATCAAATACTTATGTCATGCAATAAAATGCAAATTAATTATTTAAAAATCATACAATGTGATTTTCTGGATTTTTGTTTTAGATTCCGTCAGTTGAAGTGTACCTATGATAAAAATTACAGACCTCTACATGCTTTGTAAGTGGGCAAACCTGGAAAAACGGCAGTGTATCAAATACTTGTTCTCCCCACTGTAACACTGTACTGAGATTCCTTCATCAGAAACAGGTTAAGCAATACTGCAAGTGGTATTTTTTTCAACCAAAGCAGACTAATCGATTCTGGTACAGTTTATATGCTGCTGAGCTGAGATTCTTTTGTCAAAACAGACTTACGCTTTAATACTGAAATTAGAGTCTCTTTTCTAAAGTCAGAGTAACCTTATGCTGATACCATTTGACCTATGTTAAGATGTGTTAAGACTCTTTCTGTTACAGTAGAGATGTCAATTCAAGCTATCGTTTAATCTGCATCTAACAAGCCAGCACTAGCTATCTACATGTGTATTGAATGTTGTGTCAAATGTCGTAATTATCAGTCAAACCTTTAGGTGGACAGTGGTTTAAGCGAATGTCGCTAGGCCGGGCTAGCTTAACCAGCTCAATCTGTCATCACAATGACATATGCGCTATCTGGAGTTAGCGTTTCCTTTGACAAGTCATTGTCATGGAAACCAATGCGCCGCAGTGCCAAATTAAACAGTGTATATCAAATGTCTGTATATTTCAACGAGCTGTGCCTAGGCTGTTGACGTGAGGCTTAAACAGTCACTCAAGATTTTTCTTTCAATCAGTAAAATTCAAATTTCACTAATGCAGACTTTTGCTTTTCTGTGAACACGTTTTCATCTACTTTAAACGTTTTATGTCCTATGCTGACTAGGAACTTTTTGTAGAGGGATCTTGCATTGTGGCCATGCTGGGTGCCTTCTGGTGCTCACTTTGGCTTCTGTGTTTCGCAGTTCAAAGTCATTGGGGTTTTGAGAACCCCTTCGGAGGGGGCCTCGTTCGTTAAAGGCCTTCTTTGTCAAGTCACATGCATGGCATTTTGTGGGGGTGACTAACTGGTGTCGGAGGAGAAGGTTCTTGAAGCTGGTGTCCTCCTTCCGTTCCAGGTTCGTCTGAGTCTGTAGTAGAAAACATAGGAAGTTTCATGTCTGCCCCGTTTGGTGTCTAGGGAAGCGCTCAGTCCACTTTCAGGGTGTGAAAATTCCTTTATGATGGCCTGTTTCAGCTGCTGGTAGTCCGAGTGGATGTTTCCTGGCTGCTGAGCCAGAAAGCATCGCAACTCTGGGCTGGATGTGATCCAGAGCAGATAGAGTCTATCTTGGTGGTTCACACTCGCCGAAGACTGCAGGTGAAGGTCAATGTCTTGTAGCTAGGCATGGACGTCGTGGTCTCCTGCAAGCTTTGGTGTGAATGCAGGGATGTGGCCATTCGCTTGAGGTCTTTGAGTGTCACTTCATGTGCCATTTCAGGGTTTGTCTGAGTTAATCCTTTTCCTTTCAGGAAACTGGCTGGTGAAATGTTAAGCGGAGGGCTTTTACTCCTCCCCCCTTTTGCGTCTGTGTGCAGGGCTGGGGGAGCTTGCGCTGCTCATGTGAAGTTTAGCAGGGTATATCTTTCTTGTGGGGTTCATTTGCAGTTGGTCGGGCCGTTTTAGTTCTTTTCGGACCACATCGAGCTCGTCTCTAATGTTACAGAATTGCAGAGTCAGTGTTTGGACTTCAGCTTCTGGCTGCACGCAGATGGCCTCCAAGGGCCTTAGCTTTAGTGTCTTCTCTCTTTAAGTTCCACATTGGCTGTTTTTAACAGTCTTTGTGTGAAACAGTTCTCTTTCAAGGTCTTGGTTACGGTGGCGTTATCCAGCTGCTCTTGGTGCCCAGCAGCCTTCAGAGTCTCCTGAAGAACAGTGATCTCCTCCGGTAGCTCCCTTCTGGCAGCATCCTTGCATCTGTGCTGTGCCTTCCCATGCTGAGGGGGGGTTGGTTCTCTGTAGAACTCTGTGACTTACAGCGTCGTTTCGTTTACCTCCCTGTGGGAGTGTGGCCAAGGAGACGATGATGCTGGTCAAGTCTTCGTAGCTCAGGCTGGGTGTCTGGTGTCCACTTATGTTGCAGTTTCGCTGTTCCTTTCTCTGCTGTTGCAGGTTGTTGGCTGCTTTAGGCTGAAGGATGTCCATCACATGCTCTGGGTCTCCAGGAGTTCCTGGTGGGTGGCAGGGCTGGATGTCTGAGGCATACTGGCACACTTGTGGGAATACGAGAGAGAGATGGCAAAGGCAAATGCAAGTTTGTACAGAGGTGGTAAGCTAACTCTGTGGGAGAACCATTATGTGGGCTGCGTGAATGGCTATGTGGGCCGCTTAAGGCGTGAATAGCTGGTGTGGGGCAGCTAGTAAGGCAGGGCGTTAAGATTTTGTGTTGGTAAACACAAATGACGAATTTGAGTATCTTTGTTGACGGGCTGTAAGCAGTCAGCTAATGACTGGGCTGTACGTGTGGTCAAACTATTACTCAAAATACTGATGGTTCTCCTCACAGGTGGTCACTACAAGAGTGACAAATAAAACAAAACTGAAATAAGACAATAAGATGAGATCAGAAAGGGAAAGGAAGAAAGGAGTGTTTTACCTATTTAGTTTTAACTAGGAGATACGGCTAAGCAGGTGTCACTGGTGGGTGATGCTGCACTAGATCATAATCCTAGGGTTAGACTGTTAGCTTAAGCTAGCAGGGACACACCAAACACCTCAAGGTCAAAAGAAAAGAAACAATGGGAAGTGTTTCTAGTTCTATCTGGGGCCTACAGTGCGTTTGGACGGTAACCGTACTTCATGGACTAGGCCTGGCACTGAGGAGTGAGAAGGGGTTACTAATAACCTGTGTAACTCATTAAAGAAACGTCTCGGTTACGTATGTAACCCTCGTTCCCTGAGGAGGGAATGGAGACGTAACGTCAGTGACTGACGAATGGGGGTTTCGCTTAGAAGCCTATCATCTTCGAGATCTAGAAAACGCCCAATGGCAGTGCCAATGCCATGGGCATGCGGAATTTGCATAGCGTAACTCCGCCCCACAGCGTGGGTATATAAGGAAGTACGCTGGCAACATCGCATTATGTTTACCTGCTGAGGAGCCAAGACTGAACTCCCGGCTGTTCCAGCGGTACAGCGGAAGTGGCAGAGGGACGTTACGTCTCCGTTCCCTCCTCAGGGAACGAGGGTTACATACGTAACCGAGACGTTCCCTTTCGTTCAGTCACTCCGAGTAACGTCAGTGACTGACGAATGGGGGTCCCAATGTAATCACGCCACTCGGCTGTCATCCAGTGCCCTGCGTAAGCGTGAGCTCCCTGTCGTAAGCTAGTACGGACGAAGGACTCCCACTTAACACAGGAATACCAAGGTACACTGGGAAGCATATTCCAGGTGGAAGTATGCGCCAAACGCCTACCCGTAGGGAGGACTTAAGAACACATATGACCCGCTCAGGGCTACATATGGAAAACTCTGGGGTAACCAGCCGAAGGTGGAAGAATTTTATCCCCAGGGGTGGCAAGGGGCTTGCCAAGGGAAAGACACCTGCTCAGGGAGACTTACAGTGGAAATACACATGTGGGGGTCACCCAACGGGGGAACCATGCACACGGTGGCACCTAGCCAACACGAGGGCCTGAGCGAGTGGGCAGACGTACTGGTGTCGGCATCAACAGTGCTGGAGGAACTCAGGGCTTCAGGGAAACTACCTGAGGAAAATATCGCACGTATCCAGTCCGTGGAGTGGAATGGTGAGCAAGCGAAGACACCTGAGCCTAGTCCATTACCGGCCACTAGTAGAGGCGAGTACATGAGAGGACACTGGCTCCACTCGGAGATTATAGAATCTGGCGAATGTGTTGGGTGTCGCCCAGCCTGCAGCTCTGCAAATGTCTGTTAGCGAGGCGCCATGCGCTAGAGCCCAAGAGGAGGCCACACTCCGGGTGGAGTGAGCCCTGACCCCTAGGGGGCATGGGCGCCCCTGCGTTTGGTAAGCCAAAACAATGGCGTCCACTATCCAGTGAGACAACCTTTGCTTGGAGAGAGCCTTTCCCTTCAGCTTCCCACCATAACAGACAAAGAGCTGGTCTGAGGTCCTGAAGCACTGCGTTCTGTCTACGTAAGCACGGAGGGCGCGTACTGGACAGAGCAGTGCCAAGGCTGGGTCTGCCTCCTCCAAAGGCAGCGCTTGCAGGTTCACCACCTGGTCCCTGAAGGGAGTGGTGGGAACCTTGGGCACATATCCAGGCCGGGGTCTCAGGATCACGTGAGAGTTGGCCGGCCCGAATTCCAGGCACGCTTCGTCAACCGAAAATGCCTGCAGGTCCCCTACCCTCTTGATGGAGGCCAAGGCGGTCAGGAGCGCTGTCTTCATAGACAGGAACTTAAGCTCGACTGACCGCAATGGCTCGAAGGGAGCCCTCTGCAGAGCGCTTAAGACTACTGAGAGGTCCCAAGAGGGTACGAGGGGAGAGCGAGGAGGATTCAGTCTCCTCGCTCCCCTCAGGAACCTGATGACCAGGTCGTGCTGACTTACCTTTTTCGTCTCCACAAGGTCGTGGTAGGCAGAAATAGCGGCCACATAAACCTTGAGGGTGGAAGGAGACAGCCTTCTTTCCAACCCTTCCTGGAGGAATGAGAGCACGGACCCGATCGGGCATTTCCAGGGGTCTTCTTGGTGAGAAGAACACCAGGTGACGAAGAGGTTCCACTTCAACGCATAGGCGTGTCGAGTAGACAAGGCCCTAGCGGAAGTGATGGTAGCCACCACCTGAGGTGGTAGGGTACTCAAACCTGCCGCGTCCCATCCAGGAGCCACACGTGGAGGTTCCAAAGATCGGGACGCGGGTGCCAAAGGGTGCCCTGTCTCTGAGAAAGGAGGTCCTTCCTCAGAGGAATCGACCAGGGAGGGGCTGTCACAAGGAGTACAAGTTCGGAGAACCAGGTCCGGCCGGGCCAATACGGGGCGACCAAAAGGACCTGCTCCTTGTCCTCCCTGATCTTGCACAGAACCTGTGCAAGAAGGCTCACTGGGGGAAACGCATACTTGCGGAGGCCCCGCGGCCAGCTGTGCGCCAGAGCGTCCGTGCCGAGGGGGCCCTCGGTCAGGGAATAAAACAGGCGGCAATGGGAAGAGTCGTGGGAGGCAAACAGATCTACCTGTGCGTCGCCGAACTGTTCCCAAATCAGCTGAACCGTCTGGGGATGGAGTCTCCATTCTCCAGGAAGTGGCTGAAGCCATGAGAGCTCGTCGGCTGCACGGTTCAGGACTCCCGGGATATGGATGGCACGAAGGGACCTCAGGTGCTTCTGACTCCATAAGACGAGATGGCGGGCGAGTTGAGACATGCGGCGGGAACGCAGACCAGCCTGGTGGTTGATGTACGCTACTGTGGCCGTGTTGTCTGACCGGACTAGCACGTGTTGACCCTTGAGCAGCGCTCGGAAGCGGTGCAGGGCGAACCGTACTGCCAGCAACTCGAGGCAATTGACATGCAGGAGGCGCTGGGGTCCTGTCCAGGAGCCCGCGGCAGCATGTCCATTGCACATGGCACCCCAGCCCGTGGTGGAGGCATCTGTTGACACAACGCTCGCTCGTAAGCTGCGCACACATGGCGACCGAGTCGATTTCCATACCGAGAAAAGAGATCCTCTGCACTGGGCAGAGTTTGCTCTTCTCCCAGTTGACCCGAAGGCCCAGACGGGCTAGGTGCTGGAGCACCAGGTCTCTGTGTTCGCACACCTGCTCTCGAGAGTGGCTGAGGATCAGCCAGTCGTCGAGGTAGTTCAGGATGCGAACCCCGTGTTGCCTGAGTGGCACAAGGGCTGCCTCGACCATCTTCGTGAAGACGCGAGGGGACAGAGCTAACCCGAATGGGAGGACCGCGTACTGGTATGCCCGCCCCTCGAAAGCAAACCGTAGGAACGGTCTGTGTCGAGGAAGAATGGAGACATGGAAGTAGGCGTCCTTCAGGTCGATCGCTGCAAACTAATCTGCTGGACGAACGCATTCGAAAAGGCGTTTCGCTGTCAACATCCTGAACGGAAGCCTGTGAAGGGATCGGTTCAGGACGCGCAGGTCCAGGATCGGTCGTAACCCACCGGTTTTCTTGGGTACAATGAAGTAAGGGCTGTAGAAGCCGGACTCCATTTCGGCTGGAGGGACAGGCTCGATCGCACCCTTCGCCAGCAAGGTGGCAACCTCCGCACGCATGAGGGGGGCATTGGACCCCACTATGGTGAATCGGACTCCCCGGAAACGAGGAGGAGCCTGAGCGAACTGAATCGCATAGCCGAGCCTGATGGTCTTCGCGACCCAGCGGGACAGTCCAGGAAGCTGAAGCCAGGCTCCCAGAAACTGCACCAGCAGGGTCATGCGAACCATAGACGTACCCCGGGTGGGGCAGCGAGGCGGCGTGACCGGCCCAGACGTGGGAGGCGTAGCGTCCCGGTGTGGGGGCACGGTCATCAGCCGCGTCCTGACAGAGGAGACCAGGGAAGGACGCGCGTTCCACTGGGGTCTGCTCTGAGAGGAGACTGGCGTCAGAGAGGGACGAGAGTGGCGTGGCCCGGGGGCGGCGCACACTGCCATCGGTCTCTGGTTGCTCAGGGATGGGTATGTCAGTTCTTTCTTTAACCATAAAAGGGTGCTGCTGACCCGGGGGCCAGCAGCGGAACAAAGGATTCTCCCCCGGCCCTCCACCGGGGGAAGGAGTGGTCCTGCTACCATCTCCTGGAAAGAACTGCCCATCCCTGAGCTGTCCGCGTCAGGAGCGCCGCTTAGCCTGGCGCTTGGCGGGCTGCGGGGCTGGAGCGGACTGGAGCGGCCTTCCTACGGCGTCCTCCACGGCGCGGCCCAGGTGGAGGCTGCTGCTTGGGCGGCGCGGGAGGGGCGGGAGCCGCGGGAGGGCGCCCTCGGCGGCGAGCAGACTGAGGCAACTGTGCCGGCGGCTGGGTGGAAGCAGCAGCTGGCCGCCGGGGCAGTACGTGTTTGATGGCCTCAGTCTGCTTTTGGGCGGCTGAGAACTGTTGGGCTAAGTTCTCAACCGCGCCGCCGAATAGCCCATCCTGGGATATGGGAGCGTCGAGGAGACGAGTCCGCTCGGCGTCCCGCATATCAGCCAGGTTGAGCCATAGGTGTCTCTCCTGGACCACTGCTGTGGACATCACCTGGCCCAGGGAGCGTGCGGTCACCTTGTCGCCCGGAGGGCGAGGTCGGTGGCGGCACGCAGCTCATTTCTGAGCCCTGGGTCAGCTCTACCCTCGTGCATGTCCTTAAGCATCCGGGCCTGGTAGGCCTGAAGGATGGCCATGGCATGCAGAGAGGCGGCAGCCTGCCCCGCAGCTCTGTAGGATTTTGCCACCAAGGTTGATGTGAAACTACAGGCTTTGGAGGGGTGCTTAGGGTCGCCACGCCATGTTGAAGCACTCTGCGGACACAGTTGCATCACAACAGAGCGTTCAACCGGGGGAACCCCAGTGTACCCTTTGGCCGCGGCCCCGTCGAGGGCAGAGAAGGTGGAGGAGGCCGCCGATCGGTCACGGGAAGACAACGGGGACTTTCAGGACCGCGTGACCTCCTCATGCACCTCCGGGAAAAAAGGTATTGGGGGCGTGGTCTGACGGGTGTCAGAACGCGGCGCCCCCAAAAACCAATCGTCCAACCGTGAGCGTTCAGGACGGGGTGGAGGGTTCCACTCCAACCCGAGACTTGCGGCTGCCCGGGAAAGCATGGCTGTCAACTCCGGGTCCGACTCGGACAATGCTGGCACACCGGAAGGCGGCAGCACAGCCGAATCATCATCCTCAGAGGACTCCAGCCCACCTTGTGATGCGGCGATCGACATCTGCTCGTCCTCTGCGGGCCCAAACGACACACTCGGAACAGCAGGAGCCGGCTCCGGTGTCACAGTCTGGGCGCACGGCGGGAACGGTGCGCTAGAGGGGGGTGTGGTCCGAGGCATGAGCGTCGGGGCTTTGTTCCACACCGTCACCCTCAGGTCACCCTGGCCACCAGCCAAAGTGCCGCCTCGTGTAGAGACCGCAGATTGGGGTGTGGCAGAGGGGACTCTCACTCTATTACGGAGGTCATTGAGTCTCGACCGCAGCACCGAGATGGGCATGTCCCCGCAGTGGGAACATGTCTCATCCACAAACGCTGCCTGAGCATGCTGAAAGCCCAAGCACATCAGGCAGTGATTGTGCCCATCAGAGGGCGGCAGAAATCGACCGCACCCAGAAGCACACTGGCGAGACATCTTGAAAAAGACGTGCCAAATGTGAGCTCTTTTAGGAGAGGAAGCTTCGCAGTGATGCTGAAGCGCCCAGGGACCGAATACCGGCTGAATGCAGACCACTGCACAGATCAGCAGGCAGGCAGTAAACGATCGCTGGAACACGCCGTCACACCAACACCAACTGGAAAGCTGTTCGTCTCGAAGAAGCTGACGATCCTCAGAAGGCTTGAGGAGTGAAGAGATACTCTTGGCTCCGAAGCAGAAACATAATGCGATGTTGCCAGCGTACTTCCTTATATACCCACGCTGTGGGGCGGAGTTACGCTATGCAAATTCCGCATGCCCATGGCATTGGCACTGCCATTGGGCGTTTTCTAGATCTCGAAGATGATAGGCTTCTAAGCGAAACCCCCATTCGTCAGTCACTGACGTTACTCGGAGTGACTGAACGAAAGGGAACAACAGTTGCTAGAACTATTGTAATCTTATGCAGAGAGGGAAGATGGTGATGGTAAGATAACTAAAATAAGGTAAAAGTAAAGAGGAATGTCCTTATAGCTTCTAGAAAACTAAAGGGATATTCAGGCTAAGCAAAAGAAAGTAAATGCAATAAAATAAAAATAGAGGAGGAATAAAGGTGAAATTAGAATTTCCTTATAGCTCTAGAAAAACTAAAAGGAAAGGTAAATAGATAAGTTGATTTAATTAAATTTGAAATTTAATTGTCAAGTCAAGTCACCTTTATTTATATAGCACTTTTTACAATGCCTATTGTTTCAAAGCAGCTTCACAGTGTTAAACAGGAAAATAGTGCAACAGAATTTGATTCGGCTGTACAGCCACTCTGGAGAAAACGGTGATGTCATCCAGCTCATTTCAATTATCATATAGTGTGAATGCGGGCAGATCAGTAATATAGTTGAATATTTAGTGTCCCCAGCTAACCAAGCCAAAAGCCAAAGTGGCAGAGGTGACGGTGGCAAGGAACCAAAACTCCATCAGGTGACAGAATGGAGAAAAAAACCTTGGGAGAAACCAGGCTCAGTCGGGGTGCCAGTTCTCCTCTGGCCAACGAACAAACAGTGTATGATTATGATTCTGGCAACATTACAGGTCAGAAGTCATATTAGATCAAAAGATCGGAGTCATCACACTGGAGACGGTTTATTGAGGATGTCGTGTCGATGAGGCATTTATTAGATCGGAATATTCGAAAGATCGGAGTCATCACGCCGGAGACGGTTTTATTGAGGATGTCGTATCGATGAGGCATTTACAGGGGGGAGTCTAATTGACACGGTCTCTGCAGACATTTCAGGGATGCATTGGTCATGTCTAGGCGCAGGTCCGCCATCTGATCTGGATACGGCCCGGATCCGGCTGACTGCAGCAAACCTCGGGATAAACAGAGAGACTAACATTAGCGTAGATGCCATTCTTTTTATGATGTAACGAGTACATCTGGTGTTGTGGGAAGTGTTCCCGGTTCCGGCTGACCTAGTTAATTGAGCCTAAAACAATCATTTAACTGATTTGAATAATATAAATTGATAATGTTCTGTGTGTGTGCCATAGTAAAGAGATGTGTTTTTAGTCTAGATTTAAACTGACAGAGTGTGTCTGCTTCCTGAACAATGCTAGGAAGACTGTTCCAGAGTTCCAGGTGCTAAATAGGAATTAAATTCAACTTAGCTGAACAGGGATATTCAGGCTAAACAAAAGTAAGTAAATTAAATATAATAAAAATAGAGGAGGAATAAAGGTGAAATTAGAATTTCCTTATAGCTCTAGAAAACTAAAAGGAAAGGTAAATGTGATGTGATCTACGAAAACCCATCACATGGTGAAATTTTACCTCTTACAGCTTTTGATACCATATGAAAGCTGGGGCCAAGCCCTTTCCAAATATATTTTTACTTCTTTCATGGCTTGTCTGAAACAGAAGTTATGGTTATCTGAATTCGGCTGATCGCTATGATTTTTAGGAACGGAATTTTGAGAAAAACAGGCTTAAATAACTGTCACCCCCTTTTTTTCGCATAGACATGAAAATGCACTATCCAAACTTAAATGGCTGTAATTCGAGAATGCTTTGGAATATATACCTAAGGTTGGTCTTGTTTTAAAGAAGACACATGGCAGATTATTGTATAAGTGAAATAAATTATGAAAGTAAAATAGAAAAACAGTTATAAAAGTTTAAGTTTATGAAAATGTAAAATGTAAAAATATAATTGTTTATATTTTATAATAATATGTATTTTACAAAATATGTTTTACTCTAAAACTACAAGAAAATCAAAGCCAGAAATACGAAGTTGTGTTCCAAATTTTAGGTTGATGTATATAAAAAATGAGCTTTCAGTAAGAGTTTGTTTGGGCGCAGTACCAAACTTTTTCACTAGATGACAGCCAAGCTCCATTACTGACCATATAAGGGCGCCTGCATTTCCATATGGTTAGAGTGATCTGAACCCATAATTTTTATATATTTTATGAAGTGGACATCCTATTCAAAAGTAGTATAGGCAGTTTGGCAGTATTTAATTTGAATTCAACCTCTAATAAACATAAAAGGAACATGCATTATAGCTCACTGCGGCATCACAAATGGCAAATCTATATTTTTTTCCATTTCCAGAACTTTTTATCTCAAAAAATTGACTGAATGTTATATTTTGAACTCTTGGCGTAAAACAAATTGGTCGTCTACCAATCTTTAATTTTTTTTTGTGTTCATCGCTATTGCAAAATAAAGGTCTGAACTGAATATGAAAATATGAAAACTAGAATTTATAAGCTGCATCATTACACAAGATGCTGCTGGTGCTCTGTGCTTGCTATTCTAAATGTGCACTAGCTGTGCGATCTACAACGGGTGATCACAAGTTCAGAAACTGTCCATGATAAACAATGGAAAACGTATTTCATTACTTACTAAGTTGCTGTCCTCTTCAGGGTAAAGTTAGCTAGTCTAACTGACTCCTCTTCAGTAACGTCTCCATCATCCGATCCTTCATCTGGATGTGAAACAATCCATTATAACATTGTTTAGGGCACTGACATCACCAGGGTTGAGCAGATTGAGGCACAAGAGATCATTTAAGTGATCAGCTACTTCAGACTGTATTGTTTTCTTGTGCTCCGCCATCTCACGATATGATAGCGTTGTATTTAAAAAAAACTTTGTGTGCCGTAGTTTACATAGGACTGGCGGGAAATGTACATTGATACACCTTTATTCTACATGTGATGTGGTTCATTTTGATGGGTGAACTGTCTTTGTAGTGTTAAGAGAGCGAAAACTATGGGTGATTTTTTTTTTTTTTGCAGAGGCTGTAGGCATTTGCCCCAATTGCTCTGCTCCCAGGAGTTCTGGAGAGGGTTTGCCCAGACAAGGTCCATCTCATCTTGATAGCCCCACAGTGGCCAGGCAGTGTGTAGTTTTTGGATCTTGTGTCTCTCCTTGCCAGTTCTCCTTGGGAGATTCCGGTCGGGAGGGACCTTCTGTCTCAGGCAGGGGGCTCAATACTTCACCCCCGCCTAGAACTGTGGAAGCTGTGGGCTTGGCCTCTGAGGGGGTCCAGCTCATAGACTCTGGTCTCTCCACTGAGGTTGTTGAGACCATCCTTCACTCCAGAGCTCCCTACACAAGGAAACTGTATGCCCTGAAGTGGTAAGTTTTCACTTCCTGGTGCAGTGGTCGTCAGCTGGGCCCAGTTAACTGCCCTGTTGGTACAGTGCTGGAGTTCCTGCAAGAGCGTATCACTGCAGGGTTATCCCTGTCCACTTTAAAGGTATATGTTGTGGCCATAGCTGCTTACCACATTCCTTTGGGTGGTATGTCTTTAGGGAGAGACCCCTTGGTAACATGTTTCTGCCATGGCAGTTGGAGGCTAAGGCCTCCAGTACGCACTAGGGTACCGGCATGGGATCTAGCCATGGTGCTTCAAGGCCTATCCCTGGCTCCCTTTGAGCCTATTAAAGAGGTTCCAGTCAAATTTTTGACTCTCAAAACATTGTTCCTCTTAGCTATCACTTCTCTTAAAAGAATAGGAGATTTGCAAGCTCTGTCGGTTGCACCTTCGTGCTTGGACTTTGCGTCTGGCATGGTAAAGGCGTTCCTTCTCCCTAGGCCAGGTTGCATTCCTAAGGTCCTCAGTAATGTGGCCAGATCTATTGTATTGCAGGCCTTCTGTCGTCCTCCATTCCAGGATCCAGACCAGGAAAGGAATAACCTGCTATGTCCAGTTCGAACATTACATGCATACGTCCACAGAGCTGCCCTGTGGCGTAAATTTGAACAATTGTTCATCTGTTTTGGGCCTTCTAATAAGGGGTCCCCAGCATCTAAGCAGTGGATGAGCAAGTGTATAGTTGAGGCTATCTCTCTTGCCTATGAGTCGGCCGGACTGCCTTCCCCTTTGGCAGTCCGAGCCAACTTCACTAGGAGTATGGCTGCCTCTAAGGCTCTTGTTTCAGGAGATTCACTTCAGGATGTTTGTGATGCAGCAGGCTGGTCCTTACCGCACACATTCGTGAGGTTTTATGATCTGGAGCTCTACACCAGGGGCTCAGGTGCTCTCGTCTTAGTGCTTTCTTTACAATTTCACACTAGACCGACACTTGTCATTATGGTGGCGTGGCTATAGACTGTAACGAATGGACATGATCAAAATGCTTTAGGTATCATAAAAACCTTCCCCCCTTCTCCTCTTTTGTTCAAACTAAGTCACCGGACCCAAAGAGTACCAAAACCAGTGCTCTTCAAAAGCCGTAATCACCTCAGCTCAAGCTTCAAAGACATCACAGGAGACCAGACAGCACTAGCCATTTGGTCAAAAACTAGAGACAAACTTCCAATACATTCCAAGGATATTGACTCCCTTTTTACCCACAATCAAACTGTCCCAATTGTATATATTAATTTTCCTGTGTTTTATGCATGTCCCTATGTTATATTAGCCTAGTTACGATTCTTTAGTTATGTTAGGGTAACTTCAAATGCTGATATCAAAAAGATGATGTATCACTGCAAGACATGATTTTAATCCCTGTCTTGCTTGGTATCAAAAGAAACCTCTTTTCATTTCATAATTAATGGTGTATAGTATGTTATGATAAAAATGCATCATAATATTTCTACCATACCTTTGTGTAAAAACTGCACAAATTCTCCATGCCACCATAAACATGCAAATAGGGATAAGATAGAACAAAGACTTTCTCCCGGTCATCTTTGATTGGTCACCTCACCAAATGGGTGTGAACTGATAGGGCCTTTAAGAGTTCCCTGATTAGGCACATCTTTGCTCAATCTCTTTTGAGACACTACATTTCCTGACTCCTTCCGGTAACTTTATCTTCAGTTAACTTCGTTGGATTCAAAGTGGACCATCCAGAATAACTCAACGAAAGCTTCAGCACACTCCTAGCAAATTCATCAAGAATCCCTGGATCCTACTGCATCTGTACTTTTTCAGCAACCAAAGTCAAATGCAAGTAACCGTCTGCAGCCTTTAGATGCTGTGACAAGCAGGGTGGCGAGGGAACGGCGCGAGGCTGGTGGCGTGATTGCAAATGAGCGTCACCTGTGTGTTACACCGGTCTCGTATCTCACGGAGGGACTGGACTTTACGTTGTGTTTTGTTTATGTTTTATTATGTGTGTGCGTTTTTACTTTCATTTTGTGTTTATTTATTTATTAAAGTGTTTAAACTTTCGCCGGTTGCCGCCTCCTTCTTCCCATAACAAATAACGTTGTTATAGATGCATTTCCAAGTTGTGCCCCTTTGTTAAAGGTGATTCTGATTCTTTGATGTTTCTCATAGGCCGTGGTTAACTGACTGTAATCTTGCCATTCTCTTCTGTGAAAAACACATTTTTCTTAGGGTGTGTCTTTATCCCCGTTGTACCCTACTTTTCATGTTACTCAAGCAGCCTTATTTGGTTTTTAACCAAGGTTTTAACCTTATTTGGTTTTTGTATATGTTAGCTAGTTTTGCTATTTATCACTGACTGCTATGAATGAGAAGAAAAAAAACTGAGAGACAGACTAATTTTGTTAGATGTGAGAAACAAACTTTATTGTTTTCAATAACTGTATACAAACTTTAATTTTTCTATTCCAAATTCCTCAAAATTGGCATAGTTAACGCTGCATTGTTCCGGAGCAGTAGGCAGCCATTTTGCTGTGGCGCCCAAGGAGTGATTGGGGGGTTAGGTGCCTTGCTCAAGGGCACCTCAGTTGTGGGTAATAAGAGTGGAAGAGAGCACTGTTCATTCAATCCCCCACCTATATTTCATGCCGGTACTGAGACTGGAACCCGTGACCTTTGGGTTACAAGTCCGACTCTCTAAACATTAGGCCACAACTGCCCTGATTGGTTTATCTGGTTAATCTGTCAGGACAAACCAGACTTAAAGAGAGATAATAAACCAATACAGATAATAATCCAAACAGTCGTTTATTGAACAGATGGATGAATGGCACAGTTCAGGTGAGTAAATGGCACATTAACAGTTCTTTTCATTGCAGTAGTGAATGTTAATGATGGTAGAGGAACTGGATGAAGCACACACCTCTTGATGAACACAGTGAGTATGCAGGTGATCTTTAATCCACAAGTTTTAGGCACGAAGACGAAGGAGATCGTTGGAGGAAGCATGGCAGACAAGCTGGAGTCGCTGTGAAAGCTAGAGCTTCAGTGCATTCGGAAAGACATGTTGGCATGGAGTGAGAGACACTACTGTTTGTGTCAGATTTTTCCGTTCTCGTGGATACCAGCATCGCAGGTTGTGTTTCAACGACAGAAAGTTTTTAGAGGAGTAAAAATAAACAATCTGTGTTATTTCAAGTTGACTGTCATCTGGGATTGACTGTCACCGCTCCCAATGGAGTCTGGTACAGTAAAAATGGCATTGGTTAACGCTAGATCGCTCCTAAACAAAACATTTATTTTAAATTACCTTTTTATCCTACATGACCTGGATATTTTGTTTATTTATTAAACCTGGCTTAATGTTGGCTAGATGAGTCCCCTGATTGAAGTTTCTCCACGTGACTATACCTTTTTTAGCACCCCTACAACTATGGGTCGGGGTGGTGGATTTGCTTGCATTTTTAAGAATCAATTTAAATGATGTGTTCTGCCGATGGTGAATTATCAGAGCTTTGAGGCTCACGTAATGATGTATGATGCTTGGAAATCTATTTTGTGTGTTCTAGTATATAGACCACCGAGATAAAATAAGGATTTTATACACCAATTTTCAGAGTTTTTATCACATAAAACATTGACCCTATGTGTGATAATAATAAAAATTTTGGAGACTTAATATTCATGTGTGTTGCCCGAATAAGCCTATGGTTTCTGACTTTTTACAACTGGTGGACTCTTTTAGATTTACTCAGTTTGTTACAAGTCGTTTATTGAACAGATGGATGAATGGCACAGTTCAGGTGAGTAAATGGCACAATAACAGTTCTTTTCATTGCAAGGTCATATTTTGGACTTGGTTTTGTTTCTTGGCCTTTCGCTTTGCAATACTGATATTAATAACAGTTTGTCTGATCATATGGCTGTAATTTTTATTGTTTTAATGGCATGTAAACCGGCTATGCCTTGGCCAGATGCATTTTGCCATTTGTCATTAATAGCAGTCTTAATAGGCCTAATAACAGTCTGTAGGGCCGAACACAGCACCAATCAATCATTGATGAAGATCAAAATCATCTTCAAAACTTGTATAACAAGAAATATTGATTACTGTCATTAATGCATGGTCCACAAGAGAAATTTTAAGCCAGTAAATTAAGATTTAATATACTGTTGTAAGCTTATGTTGAGGTAGATTAATCTCGTCTTCGTCTCTGAGAGAATACGCCATTAATGCAGCGACAGATGTCAAAAGCTCTGTCAGTTTTTGCTTTCACTTTCAGGTAATAATTGACTGTGGCTTGAAACTCTTTAACGAGCATAATTTTGCAGATTGCACGTGATATCCACGGGCTCACCTTTTAGGTGAAATATTATTATGCAACATTTTTCTACATCACCAATTCCATCTTTGCTCACAAAATAATAGAAAAAGATTACTATTCTCTGCGATTATAAAACAAAGTAAATAATTAAATGAGTAAATAAACAAGTAAATAATTAAGCCATTTAATGATCAAATAAGTAAACTATTGTAAACCCAACCGCACAATACTTGTATCGCCGATCTCACAGGCTCATTATTATTATTATTATTATAACACCTGCCTCAACTCTTTCTGCATCTAATCCTTCATTATTAGACACGCCACATCAAACACTAGACTTTCATCCTGAGAGAGAGAGAGAGAGAGAGAGAGAGAGAGAGAGAGAGTAGAGTCAAGGGTGGAACTTCTCACAATGAATGCATCAATGAAAACATTCAGTTACCTCGAGAGCTGAATGTGCTCCATACATACTCTAGACTCTTATATTGTTTAGAGAGAATCAAGTAATAACAGGGTTTTCTTACAGTGAATGCATTGCCATGAGTTCCTCCTATTCCTTCAAACTGAACATTCTCAGTGCAAATGCTATATTCTCATCCCTCGGGAGAGAATAAAGCAAGAACAGTGTTTACCACAAATGCAATGCAATGTGCACATCCAGCATTTAATGTTTATCTTACACGGGCATACAAACAAGCGGCTCCTGAAGACAAAAAAAGCAGATGACGTATATTACAGGCACCCTCTTATACTCACAGGCTCTGCTAGTGACGTCATGGACTGTCGGCCGGTAAAATTTGCGTGTTTGTCACATGCTTCAAAACAATGGTCATGCTGATGGTGTTCCCCCATAGCGTCAATCCAAGACGCAGTGTTGAAGTTCCACTTTGAAAGGGAACCATTTTAAAAGACCATCAAAGCAAAACAGAAATAGCCATATGATTATAAAACAAGTAAACTTTATGGTTGTTAGCTCATAGTGTATCCTAATGATAGGCCACTGGCAAATCAATGGCTGTAATCATTAAATCATATCACATGACATGAAACAATGTACAAACCTTTGAGAATACATGAACATTTATATTAAAAAAAAATAAATTTGTTCGACGCTGAAACGCAAATACGTTTGTCTGTGATCCAAAGAGCGTGCTGTAATATTTTCAGTGGCATTTTAAAATTTATGAATATGTTTATGTACACTTCGCCCAGTGTCACCAAAAATCTCAGACACCTAATATTTCAGAACACCATTTACTGACCAGCCTTAAAGGAGCTGCCCCTTAAAAACGGTTCATTTCAAACAGAAGATTGAAAATAATAGTTTTTCCACATATATATTTGTTTTGTTTTCTTTTGTTTTTGTGCAAAAACCTTTATTAACATTATAAGTGAACCTAAAATATTAAAATAATTTTAAAAAATCCATGTCATGACCCCTTTAAATTTAGTGTAAAGAAAATACACATAGCGCAATGAGAAATACTTTTTGCTATTTACACTTAGGTACAGATCTTGGTGACCTCATAGAAGGTTATGCCATGCACACTATGCAACATAAAAGCAGTACTAAAAATATACCTGCTCTGACTCACCTCATTCCCTAGTATTGAAGACAGCACTGATAATTGCTTTGCTTTTATGTAAATGCAGCATCATGGAAGCCTAATATTTGTAAAGTACAACAATATGAAACATGTTATCATGGTATATTTATAATGTATTATGTTGATACTGTACTTTCATATTTAACACTGAGTTTATGTCATTAATATTTCTGTACTTGTAATTCCTGTGTGAATGCCATAATGACAATGTGTGATGACAATATGGATCAAAAACTAGATTAACTTTTAAAATTATAACCTCAAACAATGTGCTTACATTTATAAAAGCTACACAAATAGTGCAACATCATATTGCTTCAAAAATAAGCCAATTTCCATGTCTAATGCCCACACCACCGACCACATTTTTCTATGCTTCTGATAACTGATAAAGAGATAACATTTTCTTGTAAATTATATCTGGTGCTATGTTTAACTGCTCAACCCCAGCAACCAGTATTATCAGGTGAGAAAATCAGGTATGGCACATGTCTTGGGTGACATAGACAGAGGCCCCAAGAGGAAAGAGAGGGGGTGTGAGGAAATAAGTCATACTTAGACTTAGAGAGAGACTATCCCTCGGTTTTCACAGCTTATGATGCACACCAGTAATGTTTTTTTTTTTTTTCCTTGGGCAAATTTATAAATGCTACTTAAATGTCCTAATTGAACTAAAGCATAATCTTGGTTTAGTCTAAGCCCTGTCTGTAAAATCAGGCTATAGAATCATGCAGCATCTATAAGAGTCCTTGAGTGACTAACTTATGGGAAATCTGTGATAATATAATTTGCATATTATTATTTTAATGATTTGCAAAATTGATCATCTTACTTAGGATGAGTCACGTACCTTAGAGTCACTGCTTGAGAAGTGTGTGTGTATATGTAGGCTTATATCAAGACATAATTTGTTGCCATTGTAATTTTCAAATGAATTTCACCAACTCAACCAACCAACTAATCAACTAACTTCAAGGTTAGTAAAAGGAGAGAAGGGACAGGTTATTGTAGGATTGAAAATAATCAAAGATATTTAAAAATGAACAAAGACATTTGCTTTACTGTTTCAACCCCCATCTTTCGTACCACAAGGGCAATTTGGAATTCCTAAAGACAAAAAAGATGTTGAAAGGCCTGGAGGCCAAAATGTGTGTCACACCTTTACAGTTGGGGAAGTTGTAATTATCTGATTGGTCAGTTTGAATGTCTCACATTTGGGTTTCAGTCACATGGTCAAGAAAGGGATAAAAGAATATTGCAACTGTTGCTCTGTCTCTGTTATGCTCTGGCTCTCTCTCTTCTTGGGGCCTGCTCTTTGGCTCTTCTCTTCTTTGCTCTCTTCTTTTCTTTGTCTCTTTCTCTCTACACTTCCTCTCTCTCTCTCTCTTTTTCTATCCCTCAGGTAACATTCTATTCATGCTGGGTACGATTAATGGTGTACGATTAATGGATCAAAACTTTAAGCTATGCAAATTAACCTCATGTCAGAGAGGGGCCATACTGTGGCCACCTTTGACAGTATCAGCCAATCAAAACACTTGATCTGAAAGATGCCAATTTGCAATTCCCTCCCTCTCAGGAGAGTTTAAAAGGTTCTCTCCGAGACAGAGAGTTGTTCTAGTTTTCTGGATTGTTCCAGGATTCTGGTTCCAGGGTTATAGTTTTCTGGGTTGCTGAAGTTCCAGTAATGGGTTCCAGTTCTGAGTTCCAGCTCCAGTTCCTGGTTCCAGTCCCAAGAGTTTCCAGTTCCAAGATGCACTAAGCTGAAGGAACAAGCTGTTTCTCTCTCCCTCTTGAAAGAGAGAAACAAAGAAGTTCTGCAAGAAGTGAATTTGGGGAGTTCACAACAGGATCAACAACCATAAGCTCAGAACCCCCCATTTTCAAGATCTTCTGCACCTAACTTCTGAATCTCTTCAGAGATCCTCCAGATCTGCGTGTTTCAGATTGCTCGGATCTTCTGTACGGACTTCAGAATCTTTTCATCAGAGATCCTCCAGATCTGCGTGTTCCAGACTGCCCGGATTTGCCCAACTTCAGAATCTAAAGATCCTTCCGTCTGAACTGAGCGCTGATAACAACTTGGGTTGTCCTTGTCCTCTTTAGTCCGGATGACATGGCGTCCCAGTTTTCCAAAAAGAACTTCAAATTTTGATTTGTCTGACCACAGAACAGTTTTCCACTTTGCCACAGTCCATTTTAAATGAGCCTTGACCCAGAGAAAACGCCTGCGCTTCTGGATCATGTTTAGATATGGCTTCTTTTTTGACCTATAGAGTTTTAGCCGGCAACGGTGAATGGCACGGTGGATTGTGTTCACCGACAATGTTTTCTGGAAGTATTCCTGAGCCCATGTTGTGATTTCCATTACAGTAGCATTCCTGTATGTGATGCAGTGCCGTCTAAGGGCCCAAAGATCACGGGCATCCAGTATGGTTTTCTGACCTTGACCCTTACGCGCAGAGATTGTTCCAGATTCTCTGAATCTTTGGATGATATTATGCACTATAGATGATGATAACTTCAAACTCTTTGCAATTTTTCTCTGAGAAACTCCTTTCTGATATTGCTCCACTATTTTTCGCCGCAGCATTGGGGGAATTGGTGATCCTCTGCCCATCTTGACTTCTGAGAGACACTGCCCCTCTGAGAGGCTCTTTTTATACCCAGTCATGTTGCCAATTGACCTAATAAGTTGCAAATTGGTCCTCCAGCTGTTCCTTATATGTACATTTAACTTTTCCGGCCTCTTATTGCTACCTGTCCCAACTTTTTTTGGAATGTGTAGCTCTCATGAAATCCAAAATGAGCCAATATTTGGCATGACATTTCAAAATGTCTCACTTTCAACATTTGATATGTTATCTATATTCTATTGTGAATAAAATATAAGTTTATGAGATTTGTAAATTATTGCATTCCTTTTTTATTCACAATTTGTACAGTGTCCCAACTTTTTTGGAATCGGGTTTGTACATAGCTGATGTCAGTTAATAACAAATAATCTCTCGAATACCTTATTACTGTTTATCTTTCCATAAGATAACTTGTAATTCCCACAGTAACATCCAACTCATTCTCTTGCATTTATCATTCTTTTTGCACTTTATCCATTCAGTAGTTGTTAGTTACTCTTGTCTATTCTTTTGTTAATAAAATCCTTTAATTACACTTGTGTCTTCCTTGTGTTGATAATACAAATAGTGATAATATATAATACTCAATAGTGTTGGGGACACTAAATATTCAACTATATTACTGATCTGCCCACATTGACACTATATGATAATTGAAATGAGCTGGATGACATCACCGTTTTCTCCTGAGCGGCTGTACAGCCGAATCAAATTCTGTTGCATTATTTTCCTGTTAACACTGTGAAGCTGCTTTGAAACAATCAGCATTATAAAAAGCACTATATAAATAAAGGTGATTGATTGACTGATTGAATACAGTAAGAGGCTCTACAAGTTAACGATATCTCACGAATCCTTCAGATTGGTCAGATGACAAACTTCCTACAATTTATAATTCTAATTCAGTCAACAATCTTTCATGATTGTTATTTATTGTCAAGGTGAAATTCCTTGGCTGGTGCCCCGTAATATAGGAAGGAGTCTTCTGACACTCTTACACTCACCTTAGGTGACTTGTGACCCAAATCTCAATATTAATATTAATACTAAATATTAATATTTAAGACCATAAATCACTACAATGGTATACATTTTTATCATCTCATACGTCTATTTTGTAACTATTTTAAGTGTAACCATAACCAGATTTTGTCATTAAATTCTTTCTATTACAAATGTGATGTGCTAACTAGTTTTGATTCGGTATTGACTTTGAAGTGCTACCTATTGCAATACAATATCTTCACATTATAGCAACGCTCTCCCACATATTTTGCTATTGTAACTGTGCTTATTTCCGTTGTTGGTATAAGTTGCAGTGGGTGGTAATAGACGAGAAATGTACAGTTTTCTACCATCTTGCTGATAACGTTTCTTTAGTCATTCGGTAACCCTGCAGCCTGAACCACTGTAGGCGAACCACCCTTACATTATGAATGACAGGGCATTATCTTACCTTTACAGTTAATAAGACTGCAGCTCCTATGAAGCCTGATCAGTGAGCACTGATGGGTAAGAACAGAGGTTGGTTAAGTGTACTATTTGTAGGGGTCTACTGAAGCTGGTTTAAGATGAGGCTTTTGAGAGGTATAACCTGTTAAAAGCACTGGGAAGTGCAAAAGCAGTGTGTCCTCAGTTGTCTGTTCCTGAGTGAGTCACATGCCTCCCAGTTAAATATGTACTCTGATCCACTTCAGCAGGAAACAGCAGGAGGCTTGTTTGGCAGAGAACAGAGAGAAGATGAGTACCTTGAGAACGGCTGGGATCAGGTCATAGTAATTAATGGGGAAGAGCGCCTACCCCCGCTGCATCCAACACCACACTTCATTGTGGAAAACAGTCTGCTGTACTGGGTGGTAATCAGGATGGGTGAGGAATAAGTGTCTGCTGGTGGTGCCCTATACCAAAATGCAAATGGTTCTGACCCTGGCCCACTCTAATCCACTGGCGGGGCATCTGGGTCCTGAGAACACTCTCCAGCGGATCAGGGATTGGCTCCACTGGCCAGGAATAAATGCAGAGGTGAGACGATTCTGTAGAAGTTGCGATGTGTGTCAACGTACCTCCCCATAGAAACCAGCCCAATGATCTCACAGCCCATCATAGAGGTGCCCTTTGAAAGCATCGGGATGGACCTTGTGATGGCCATTGCCAAAATCAGCTCAGGGTCATGAACACATCTTGGTCATCATGGATTATGCCACCCGATATCCCGAGGCAGTTCCACTCCTAAAAACCACCTCAAGAACATTTCCAAAGAGTTGCTCCTTCTGTTTAACCAGGTGGGCATCCTCAAGGAAATACTGACCAACCAGGGTACACCATTTGTCTCCTGGCTTATGACTTGTGCAAGTTGTTAAAGGTAAAACAACCTCATACCCCAGTCTACCGCCCCAGACAGATGGACTAGTTGAGTGTTTCAATCAAACTCTTAAGAGAATACTGAAGCATGTGGTAGCCAAAGACGGATTCGATTTGGGCCTCATGATCCCGATGTGCTGTTTGGAGTACAGGAGGTTCACCAGGCCTCTACTGGATTCACTCCCTTCGAGTTACAGTTCGGGGGGCAAACACGAGGGCTGTTAGATGTAGCCAAAGAAGACTGGGAGGACCAAGAGAATGTACAATCACCCCACTCAAGCATGCAAGTTCTATCCAGGTTACATAATATTGGTGCTAATTCCAAATGCTGCTGTAAATTTCATGCATCCTGGCAGGGGCTGTGTACTGTGTCCGAGAGAGTGGGGCCGGTTAATTATTGATTCTGCCAACCGGGACGACAACGTGTTGAACAGATCATTAACCACAGACCACATTAACTTGTTGAAGAGGTGGGTTGAGCCAGCCAACCAAATCGCAACGCTTGCCATATACAGGAAAATGGCTGTGGTAAATCGGGGGCCGGACAGACATCCTATCCCATGAGATTCGCACCGCACCTGGAACCATCGTTAGACAGCGGCCCTAACGGGTACCAGAAGCTCGCTGATAGGCTATAGAGGAGGAAGTGCATTGGATGCTTCATTTGGTAGTAACTGAGTGCATTTAGATGCACGTTCTTAACCTGATTATGCTTAATAAGCCGACAGTGCACGTGATCATGTAAATACGTTAACTCGCTTTCCTTTATCGGAGTAAGGACATAAACGGCTTAAGCATAAACCGATCGTCACAGCTAGATTTTGCCCCATACGCCGATTTCGCCCAGCATGTAAATGCATTAACCTGCTTTCTGTCGGTTTATTTATGTGTGATATGTGACAGGAATGCATCCTTACTGTGGATTTAAACGCATCCAGAAAGAGCAAGCGTTTTGCAGTAAGGGAGGAGGAAATATATCACAAACTCAGACTTTTTCTTGACCCCAACAAATTATAAAAGTGCTTTCATCTCGTACAGCAGAAGAAGAAGTGGTACAGGCAAAATGCTGCATCTGTAACTGCACGAGAGGATAATACATGAGTTTCCTGTTGACATGTTGCAATACACTTCTTCGGTTTTTAATGCTTTATTTAACATCATCACAAACAACATAACAAATGAAATATTCAGAGTCAGATATGCAAATTATTACGTTTTGACGTCACTACCGGGAAATAACCTGATATATTAATAAAGTCATGTAAACACGGTTTACTTGCTTTGCTGGGTTATTGTTTTGCATGTAAACCCGGAAAACAGGTTATTTCAATAAGCTGAGTTATCTTCTGAGTTATCAGCGAACTAGTGTGCATGTAAACATGCTCATTGAAGAAGTGGATGTGTTGGTGGAATGCCTCAGCAGGGCCCTCTATATATCAACACTCGAGCTCACTAAAGGTTATTGGAAAGTTCAGTTGTCTGAGAATGCCACATGGATCGGCTGAAGAAAGTCTTGATGGAACTACAGGGGGCTGGACTCATCAAGCCACAAAAACAGAAAGTATAAACAGTGAGGCGATTCAACCCACCTACCACCAAGACATGATGTACGTGCCTTTCTCAGGTTGGCAGGCTATTACCGGTTCTTTATTCCTAATTTCTCCATTCAAGCTCCATGCTTAATCTGACTCAAATTTAAACTGATTATTAAATTTAGACTTATGTATTAATTTAGATATTTGATTATTCTGGGTATCCCATACATTCAATTAATCGCTCATTTAGGGACCCGATGTCGCACAAAGTCTCACGCTGGTCAGGTTGTGGATCTCATGATCATAAACTCGCCAGTCTGATCTTTGTCATGGAGAAGACACTCAGCAAAGTAGTGGAACGAGATGGATTATCTCCTGGACTCGTGGATAAGGTACGAGTCTAACAGCGAATTTGAGGGGCAGTGAACTCCGACATGATGTTGCTCCAATTGAGGCTAAGAGAAAAAAATCACCCACCTTCTTTTCTGAGTCTGCTAAAGTAGATATGCGAGGCAGAGGAGAATTAAGCGGCTCACCACAGAATGTCTGCTAAAGCCAAGGCCTTATTACAAACACAAGCACTTGTCTCCTAATTACAAGCTCTGGGATTTTTAATAAATCTCAAAAAGATCTTGCTGGTCCCACATCAGTGGATTTTATTTCTTGGTTTAGAGAGAGATTCAGTGCAGAACACAGCTATGCTGTCAGCACAGAGGGTAGCAGATTTTCGCAGCTGTTTGACTCAGTTTTATCTGGGCAGGCGAGTACATTTGCTTACATTTTTGCAACTTCTGTGGCTTATGGCCTCAATGATAGCAGTCATTCGGCTGGGTGGAGACCCTTTATGATCTTTTAGGTCTGAGCCCCTGTGCAATGGGAGCTCTGTAAGAGGGGAGAGGTTGACATTGCTGAAAGAGCGTCACATAAATTATTTGGAATTGCAGGTGGTTATTCTGGCACTGAAACACTTTGTCCAGCGCTTGATATATCTGCTCAGTTCTGCTTGAGAACAGCATGACTATGCTATTTCACCAGCTAGACCAGTGCTATCCAAGCTCTAACCAAAATAAACCAGCGTGGACCAAAATGGAATTCATGCTGGTTTATAATGGATTTTTCAGCAAGGTTGGTTTTGAAAACAGAATAAACTATTTTCCACATGATATCAAAACAATTTTCATTTCTTTTCATATCAAACAATTTCCCATTTTCTGAAAAATCAGGGCAAATGGAAAATGTCTTTTGCTTACCAGATATTTCTTATCACTTCTCAAACTGTGCTCTGATTTGCTAAAATATAAGTAAAACAGCCACTACCATAAAACAGCAATAAACTTCCCCTGACACTGAGACAGATTCTCAGATCCAGCACTGAAGGAGAATATATGAATATTATATATATATATATATATATATATATACAGTGGGGAGAACAAGTATTTGATACACTGCCGATTTTGCAGGTTTTCCTACTTACAAAGCATGTAGAGGTCTGTCATTTTTATTATAGGTACTCTTCAACTGTGAGAGACGGAATCTAAAACAAAAATCCAGAAAATCACATTGTATGATTTTTAAGTAATTAATTTGCATTTTATTGCATGACATAAGTATTTGATACATCAGAAAAGCAGAACTTAATATTTGGTACAGAAACCTTTGTTTGCAATTACAGAGATCATACGTTTCCTGTAGTTCTTGACGAGGTTTGCACACACTGCAGCAGGGATTTTGGCCCACTCCTCCATACAAACCTTCTCCAGATCCTTCAGGTTTCGGGGCTGTCGCTGGGCAATACGGACTTTCAGCTCCCTCCAAAGATTTTCTATTGGGTTCAGGTCTGGAGACTGGCTAGGCCACTCCAGGACCTTGAGACGCTTCTTACGGAGCCACTCCTTAGTTGCCCTGGCTGTGTGTTTCGGGTCGTTGTCATGCTGGAAGACCCAGCCACGACCCATCTTCAATGCTCTTACTGAGAGAAGGAGGTTGTTGACCAAGATCTCGCGATACATGGCCCCATCCATCCTCCCCTCAATACGGTGCAGTCGTCCTGTCCCCTTTGCAGAAAAGCATCCCCAAAGAATGATGTTTCCACCTCCATGCTTCACGGTTGGGATGGTGTTCTTGGGGTTGTACTCATCCTTCATCTTCCTCCAAACACAGCGAGTGGAGTTTAGACCAAAAAGCACTATTTTTGTCTCATCAGACCACATGACCTTCTCCCATTCCTCCTCTGGATCATCCAGATGGTCATTGGCAAACTTCAGACGGGCCTGGACATGCGCTGGCTTGAGCAGGGGGACCTTGCGTGCGCTGCAGGATTTTAATCCATGACGGCGTAGTGTGTTACTAATGGTTTTCTTTGAGACTGTGGTCCCAGCTCTCTTCAGGTCATTGACCAGGTCCTGCCGTGTAGTTCTGGGCTGATCCCTCACCTTCCTCATGATCATTGATGCCCCACGAGGTGAGATCTTGCATGGTGCCCCAGACCGAGGGAGATTGACCGTCATCTTGAACTTCTTCCATTTTCTAATAATTGCGCCAACAGTTGTTGCCTTCTCACCAAGCTGCTTGCCTATTGTCCTGTAGCCCATCCCAGCCTTGTGCAGGTCTACAATTTTATCCCTGATGTCCTTACACAGCTCTCTGGTCTTGGCCATTGTGGAGAGGTTGGAGTCTGTTTGATTGAGTGTGTGGACAGGTGTCTTTTATACAGGTAACGAGTTCAAACAGGTGCAGTTAATACAGGTAATGAGTGGAGAACAGGAGGGCTTCTTAAAGAAAAACTAACAGGTCTGTGAGAGCCGGAATTCTTACTGGTTGGTAGGTGATCAAGTACTTATATCATGCAATAAAATGCAAATTAATTATTTAAAAATCATACAATGTGATTTTCTGGATTTTTGTTTTAGATTCCGTCTCTCACAGTTGAAGTGTACCTATGATAAAAATGACAGACCTCTACATGCTTTGTAAGTAGGAAAACCTGCAAAATCGGCAGTGTATCAAATACTTGTTCTCCCCACTGTATATATAGTGGCGAGTCAATATCCCCCCTGGCATTAATCGCTATGGAAACCAGCACTCAAGCTCAACGAGTGCTTCAAACGGCACCTGAAGCTTGTTTCTCCCTAAATCAGAGGGGTTCATAAGCAGCTCTGCCCAAAGACAAAAGGTAGAAGGATCTACCAAGGAGAGGGTAACACTTTGTCTCTTCTCCCATTTTTTCCAGAGACCAACTAAACCATGCAGAAGAACATCAGCCAAGATCACCAGCACAGAGAAAAACACACACCAGAACACAGAAGCATGAAAATGCACAGCTAAACTCATCACATTTGAGTATTGTCTAGATAAAAGGCCCCCCTGGGGTAATTGTTAAGCACTGGAGCCCTCTTGTCTGTGCCTTATTTTTTTCCACCCCGCTACACTGGTGGAGAATGCGGGCAGCTCAAAAGCACAGATAAGATTGTGAATAATGGCCTGTTCCCTCTTCTTCTCTGTAGTGCTCGGGCAGCTTAACATACAATCCACATGCTCCAGCCCGGGTGCAAGCTACCCAGATCTACTGATTGGTCCATCTTTGGCTTCTCAAACAACCCTACAACCCTAGGTATTTATTCGATACAGTGGCTAAATTAACCAAAAATAAAGCTTCAACTTCTGATGTTTGTAAACAGCACAGCAGTAATGACTTTATGAACTTCTTTACGTGTAAGATTGATAATATTAGGAAAAAAATTATAACCATGCAGTCGTCTACTACAGTATCACATCAGACAGTGCATTGTAGTGTCACTGAGGAAAAATTACACTCATTCACTGCTATAGGAGAAGAAGAATTGGCTAAACTCGTTAAATCATCAAAATCAACATGTATGCTCGACCCTATACCGACTAGGCTATTAAAAGAGATGCTTCCAGAGGTCATAGATCCTCTTCTTAATATCATTAATTCATCCTTGTCATTAGGATATGTACCGAAAACTTTAAAGTTGGCTATTATTAAACCACTTATTAAAAAAACGCAACTTGATCCTACAGAATTAGTCAATTACAGGCCAATCTTAAATCTACCCTTTCTGTCAAAAATACTAGAAAAGGCAGTGTCCTCACAACTACGCTCCTTTTTTAGAAAGAAATGGTATCTGTGAGGATTTCCAGTCAGGATTTAGACCGTATCATAGTACTGAGACTGCTCTCATCAGAGTTACAAATGATTTACTCTTATCATCCGATCGTGGTTGTATCTCTCTATTAGTGTTACTCGATCTTAGCACTGCATTCGATACTATCGACCACAACATTCTTTTGAATAGACTTGAAAATTATGTTGGCATTAGTGGAATTGCATTGGCATGGTTTAAATCATACTTATCTGACCGTTATCAGTTTGTAGCAGTAAATGAAGAGATGTCACACCGATCACAAGTTCAGTATGGAGTACCGCATGGCTCAGTGCTAGGACCGTTGCTTTTCACCCTGTACATGCTACCACTGGAAGATATCATTAGGAAGCATGGCGTTAGTTTTCATTGTTATGCTGACGATACTCAGCTCTATATTTCTTCACGCCCTGACGAAATTTACCAATTCACAAGATTAATGGAATGCATAGCTAATATAAAAAATTGGATGACTAGTAATTTCCTGCAACTTAATTCAGAAAAAACAGAATTTTTAATTATTGGACAAAAAAACTCCACAAGTAGTAACCTAGAATACTGTCTAACACTTGATGGCTGCTCTGTCAAGTCCTCGTCTGGGTGTGCTCTTTGATACCAATCTTTCATTTGAAAGCCATGTTTCTAGCATCTGTAAAACTGCATTCTACCATCTTAAAAATATATCTAAATTACGGCACATGCTTTCAATGCAAAATGCTGAACAGTTAGTTAATGCGTTCATGATCTCAAGGCTAGATTATTGTAATGCTCTACTGGGTGGTTGCCCTGCTCGCTTAATAAATAAACTGCAGCTGGTCCAAAACGGAGCAGCTCGAGTTCTTACTAGAACCAGGAAGTATGACCATATTAGCCCAGTTCTGTCAACACTGCATTGGCTCCCTATTAAACATCGTATACGTTTTAAAATCTTGCTAATTACTTACAAAGCATTAAATAGTTTAGCTCCCCAGTACTTGAGCGAGCTCTTAACGCATTATACTCCATCATGTCTATTGCAGTCTCAAAATTCTGGCCAGTTGATAATACCTAGAATATCAAAATCAACTGCAGGCGGTCGATCCTTTTCCTATTTAGCACCTAAACTCTGGAACAGTCTTCCTAGCATTGTTCGGGAAGCAGACACACTCTGTCAGTTTAAATCTAGACTAAAAACACATCTCTTTACTATGGCATACACATAGATCATTATCAATTTATATTATTCAAATCAGTTAAATGATTGTTTTAGGCTGCATTAACTAGGTCAGCCGGAACCGGAAACACTTCCCATAACACCTGATGTACTCGTTACATCATAAGAAGAATGGCATCTACGCTAATGTTAGTCTCTGTTTATCCCGAGGTTTACTGCAGTCAGCCGGATCCGGGCCGGATCCAGATCAGATGGTGGACCTGCGCCTAGACATGACCAACGCATCCCTGAAATGTCTGCAGAGACCGTGTCAATTAAACTCCACCCTGTAAATGCTGCATCGACACGACATCTTCGTTAAACCCGTCTCCGGCGTGACGACTCCAATCTTTCGAATAATCTTATGAATATCTTTCGATCTAATATGACTTCTGACCTGTAATGTTGCCAAAATCATAATCATACACTATTTGTTCGTCGGCCAGAGGAGAACTGGCACCCCGACTGAGCCTGGTTTCTCCCAAGGTTTTTTTCTCCATTCTGGCCACTGAAGGAGTTTTGGTTCCTTGCCACCGTCGCCTTTGGCTTTTGGCTTGCTCAGTTGGGGACATTTAAATTTCAACTATATTACTGATCTGCCCGCATTGACACTATATGATAATTGAAATGAGCTGGATGACATCACCGTTTTCACCAGAGCGGCTGTACAGCCGAATCAAATTCTGTTGCATTATTTTCCTGTTACCACTGTGAAGCTGCTTTGAAACAATTGGCATTATAAAAAGCGCTATATAAATAAAGGTGACTTGACTTGACTTGACTTCTCAGAGGGAACCCCTGGGCAGAGCAGGTGGCAGAGAGAGTCACCAATGACAAAATTCTCAGAGCATTACCAAGATCAGTTTGACGGGCCATGGGGATGAAAGATCCTGTCAACTTGGGGGAACTGGTCGAGGTCATTGAATTGGCGAAAGCGGCAACAGCTCGGGACGTGGGGGAAAGAGCGCCCGGATATCCTCGGAGGGGCGACCACTGGAGGGCCTTCATAAGGCTGGATCATCACCGCTGGGAGCAGGACCACAGGAGGAACCAATGCCCATGGATCCAAATCCTCCCGAAGGATGGGCCTGTTATGTTGGGTGCATGCTGCATGCAGAAGGAATGCCATCAGCCCCCATGGCGGATGTTCGAGTTAATGGGAAACGCGTTTGTGTGCTCATCGATACAGGGAGCTCCGTCAGTCTCGCCCAGCCAGGAATCCTGTCCACCCGCTTCTCGGGTAAAGCATGTATTCATGGAGAAAAAGTTTTTTACCAACAGCCACGCCACTGTAACTGCTGACTGGTGAGCGTGGAAAATGGAAGTCGGGGTAATATCAGAACTCCCAGTACCATTTCTATTAGGGTGAGACTGGCCGGTGTTAAATCAATTCCTCACCCCTGAGGAACCATCGGAGGGACCTCCCAGCGATGGCAGCAACGGAAAGTGAGCGAGAGGGTGGGTCCAATAATGAAAATTCTGGAATATTCTTTGATTTGTTTCCCCAGATCCAAGCCGGAGGTTCTTTAAGATAAGAACAGCGAGAAGATGACCGACTAAGACATTGCTGGAAACAAGTTTGGATTGGTGGATCGAGTGGCTCGGATGCCGGAACCTCACCCTACTCCTCACTTTATCATTGAAAATAGGGTCTTATACTGTGTCACAGAATGAAGAGGGGAAACCAAGTAAGTAAGACTACCACTGTCATGACACTGGCACACTCTCACCCCTTCACCGAGCATTTAGGAGCCCAAAACACGGTGCAGCGAATTAGGGATCACTGTCACTGGCCAGGACTGGACGGCGAGGTAAAAAGTTTTTGTCAGAGTTGCGAGGTGTGCCAGCGCACTTCTCTCCAGTGACCGCCCCGGAGCCCTCTCATCCCGTTGCCCATCATTGAGGTGCCCTTCGAGCACAGCAGAAAGGATCTGGTGGGGCCGCTGCCGAAATCGGCCCGGGGTCATGAATATATCCTGGTTTTTGTTGATTATGCCACCCACTATCCTGAGGCCATCCCCCTGAGAAAGGCGACATCAAAAGCCATCAGTCATGAGCTCTTCCTCCTTGCCAGCCAGGTCGGCATTCCAAAGGAGATTCTCATGGACCAGGGCACTCCGTTCGCATTTAAGTTGATGGCGGTTGGTGTAAACCATCTCCGCACCTCAGTCTACCACTGCCATCGCACCTACAGCCATCACCACATCGCTCCGTCGTGGAGCATGTCGAAGAAATGAGGGCCCACGTCGAAAAGGTTATGCCTGTGGTAAAGGAACACCTGCAGCAAGCCCAGCATACCTAGCAGAAAGTGTATTATAGAACAGCCCAGGTTCATCAGTTCCAGCCCGTAGACTGAGTACTTTTTTTCTTTTCAGATTAATGTCATGTTCAACAGCGTTGCAACCTCCGACGATGATGTCATTGGCAATAATTGCACAGGGGTATTCTGTACAAACAACTGCTCCATTGAGCACTGGCGCACCTTGCTTGCAGAGTTTATGCCAAAAAGCATACGAAGAAATCTATAGCGCCCAAATAGAGTGATGAATGTGGTCATCATGGAGGACTTGTGGTCGAGGCAAATCTGCCAGAATGAGCCCTTACAAAAAAATACTGCATTTTTTTTTAAGTAATACTGCAGTTTTTGTTTATGTAGAAAAATGCAGTTTTTTGAACACGAAAAAACTGCAATATTGCAGTTTTACTGCAGTATATCTAAAGTACTGCAATAATACTGCAATATAACTGCAGTATTACTGCAATACAGCTGAAGTAGTACTGCAACAATACTGCAATATAACTGCGGTAGTACTGCAATACATAATACAACTAAAGTACAATTACAATACTACCAAAATGCAATACTAATAAAATGCTGTACAATACCATTGAAATACAACTAGAATATCCAGAATAAGTTTTATTTTCACACATCTGCAATATAATAAATTAAGGTACAAAACAACAGTGAATGTCTCAAACAGCAACGCGACAATAAATGTGATTTTACTTTTTCTTTTTTTTTTAAACTTCAAATAACAGGCTTAGAATTACACAATGTATTTAAAGTGTTTATTTACAAACCATACAATCATGCATATATCTTCTCATATTATTCAGGGAGGTTTTGTTTTTTGAAGAGCTTATCCTCATTATCCCACGTGGTTCTTGTAACTGCCTTTATCTCAGATGTGGAAACACTATTTTGGATGTAGTCTGGAAAAACAAACAAACAAAAAGAATCAGAGAAACTCAAGTTTCAGTTACACTCTTCACCACAGGCATATAGTATGTTTAATATTAATCTTGAATTGTGGAAAGTATTCATACTATTTCCAGTTAATTTCTTATGGTATATTGATTGGTCAGCATTATCAAATCACGAATATGCTTTGAACACTCCAGGTAAAAGAATGGGTTAGTTCAGCTAAAAATGGGAATTCTGTCATCAATTACTCACCCTCATGTCGTTCCAAACCCGTAAGACTTTTGTTCATCTTCAGAACATAAATGAATATCTTTTTGATGAAATCTGAAAGCTTTTTGTCACTCCATTGACAGCCTGTGTAACACGCATTTCTGGAAAAAAAAAAAAAAAATGCAGAGAGACACAATCATGTTTAAATACTGTACAGCACCCTCCACAAATATTAGCCCTCTTTATCCTCTCGGACTTTTATTCACAAATCTAACCTTAAATAAAAATAAAAATGAAATAAAAATGAAATATTATTGGAATACAATATATGGAATATATGTGTTCCACAGTTATTGTCCCCCTTCATTTATTACTTTGTGTAACCTATAACCTTTCACATAAGTTTTAGACTCTAATTCATGACCGGTGTTTTGTTTTGCTCTATCCTCTGTGCTTCTGCATTCGTCAATACGCATGCGTCAAAGGTTACTCTTTCGCCGTAAGTCGACTTGTGTACCGCTGACCGCCGGAAGCTAGTTATTTTAGTCTATAAAGTTTTAAATATGGATATTTTTCTTAAACAAACGCACCACTTCGCTTTAGAAGGCCTTTATTAACCCCCCGGAGCCGTGTGGAGCAGTTATATGATGGATAGATACACTTTTATGGACTTGGAATTGAACTTTTATGGAATGAATCATCAAGTCAATGCCATTATAATGCTTGGAAGAGCCAGGACTTTTTTCATATAACTCTGATTGTATTCATCTGAAAGAAGAATGTCATATACACCTAGGATGGCTTGAGGAAATCATGGGGTAATATTCATTTTTGGGTGAACTATCACTTTAAGACTTTGTTGCTTAGAAATATGGTTCTATGTGAGAGTGACTCTGTATGTGTGTGTGTGTGTTACAGGAAAGGCAGCCCATTAATTTAGAATGGTGATTAAACTGACTGTAACTATCTGTGCATTCACTGTTTTAATGCACATCTTTCAGTCAATCAGAATCCAGTATTCAAACAGACTATGGTATAATATATACACATGAAGAAGAGAGTCCACAAGCAAACTGTTGAGAACTGATGGTCAAGTACTGAGAATAATTGCTGTGGTATAACTAGATTTCATTCCCTTTCCAGCGGCGCTAATATTGTAAATCTTCTTTTAGCTCTTTGATTTCATTTTTTAAATCCTCGATCTCTTCTTACATGGCTTAGGAGACAGAGGACTACACTTGATTCCTCAAGCATTCCCACAGGTCTTCGTTCCTGAAGTCTAATATTAGTTATTATGTATTCTAAACTATAAAGATAATAGTTTATAAAAGATATAATAAATAAAGTTGCTTACTGCTCACCATTATTTGAGTGCAGCTTTGTTTCACCGCAGCCATTATCTTCTGTTGAATTACATTTTTGGTCTTCTTTTTTGAAAATAGCAATCACACAATAAAAAGTATTCCTGTAGAACATCCTTTTCTGCACATTAATGTCAAACTATTGAACATAAATGCTTGTGTACAGTGCTGTGAAAAAAGCCCTGATTTAGTCTATTTTTGTGTAGGCCTATATTGTCAGATATTCCAAAGATATTTAACATAAAACAAAGGCACAATTCTAGTACAATTAGATCTGAACCAAAGGGAACATATCATGAAAATCTGACTTTTTATGTGTTTAAGTGCTATAATCAGGTCCCCGGTGAATCTACCAACCCAGAAAATGTGAAAAAGGACAACCCAGGCCAGTAACTTTGTTTTGGTAAGCCTTTCTCTGCAAGCACGGTAAAAAATTAGCCTTTCAAATTTCACTCCCCTTCTGACGTAGGAAGAGGATCTTATATTACCTCCCCTCTGCACTGTTTTCAGAAAACAAGAACCTTGTGTGTATTTGATAGTTTAAACACAGCAAAAAAAAATGTGAAAGAAGTTACTCATGAGACTTGACGTCTGACAGCCAGTTGTCTGTGTGCGTGTGCTCAGAAAACGATCCATTATCCGTGAGAGTGATCGCGATATAGATGATAATCAAAACCAAGCAGGTGGGGGCAGCGTGCACAATAGGTCCCTTTTAAGTCAAGTCACTATTATTTATAGCACTTTAAACAATACAGATTGTTTCAAAGCAGCTTTACAGTGATAAAAATGAAAATAATGATGCCAACAGAATTGTTGTGAAGCAGCTCCAACTTGCCTGATGAACTTTTCTTCCAGAAAACGCTTCTCCTCCAGAAAACGCTTCTCCTCCGTCCTGCTTGTGAATCAGGGTTGCCAGGTTTTCACAACAAAACTCGCCCAGTTGTGTTTCGGTGGGGTCCCACGGTAAAAATCGCGTTCCGGGGGATAAATCTGTATTTTTTGGCGGGGTTTCCCTGCTAAAATTCACATTCCCGGGGCTAAATATCATATTATTGGGGTCGTTTCAACCCGCGGACATGAAAACCAGCCAGCGGCAACAGTGTTAAAGTAGCCCAGTTCATGTTTTTGTATTTTAATTGTGGTAGTTCACATATATGAATAGTGTTGTAAGTGAAGAAATCAACCAAAACATATTTTATATCCATCCTGCAGCAGTAGACACTATGGAAAAGACGCTGACTGACCGCTACGAGTATCAGCTCGAGACTCGTGTCAGGACAACGACTATGTTGGCGTGAAGGAACTATTAATCTATGCGGTTGAAATGTCCTATAGGTGAAAAAAGTGGCTACGTTTTGCACAAGACAGCATAACTACAGTACAGTGTAGTACAAGTGGAAGGCCTATGAAGACTTCAGATGCAAAAACCGTCTGATATTTTTCTTTTAAAATGAACATTTTTATAAGGCTCCTATAGGTTAAACATTTTTTACTTTAATGGCAACTAAAAGGACGTAATTGCCATTAAAGTGAAATTACTGAACATAAATATAGGAGCCCAATAAAAAAAAGCTCATTTAAAAAAAAAATGTCAGACGGACATTTGCATGGAAGTCTTCACATGCATTACAGTGCATCACTGTACTGCAGTTATATTGCATCTATACTTCATTATACTACAAATCAACAGTTGTACTTCATTGTACTGCAGTTGTATTTTTTTGTACTACAGTTTTACTGCTGTTGAACTTCACTGTACTGCAGTAATATTGCATCTATACTTAATTATACTGCAAATCTACAGTTGTACTTCATTGTACTGCAGTTTTACTTCAATGTACTGCAGTAATTTTGCATCTAAACTTCATTATACTGCAAATCTACAGTTGTACTTCATTGTACTGCAGTTATACTACTTTGTACTGCAGTTTTACTTCAATGTACTGCAGTTATTTTTTGTAAGGGAGTTCTTTGTGTCCAGCACCGAAAATACGGTTGCTCATGACATCTGGGATGCTACTTCCTCTACACTGTGCATAGGGTGATGGGGTCTTCTTAAAGCAGTGATAAGATCTTTTGGGTTGAACTACTGGCTGTACACTAGGGTCCACTGTCATGGAATACGTAATTGGAAGTTCTCAGAGCTTGTCGGTGAATAAGTCTTTGGACTCTGTAAAAATGTATTCAGTGCTGCCCTCCATACTGACACAATGCACATCTGGGCTGATTGTAACAATCCCAATGTCAAGGCATGCACGGAATTCTAACAGTGGTTGGACATCTTGATCCACCAAAAAGAATGAAAGTGAATGATTTTGCCCATTTAGGCCACAGTGCAATATGACTAAGCCTTTTGTTTTGATTTTACTTCCACCATAAACTACAAGGTTAGGTGTCTTTGCTGGCCACTGGCAATTTGTTTGAAAGTCTTTTGTGACATTATGTTACATTTTGCCCTGGTGTCAACTTTCACCTCAATTGGAATTTTGTTTGTGTGTAAAGTGACAAATCCCTCCTCCAACTCTGGCATGTGAGGGTTAACAGCATTGACACACTTGTCAAATTCAATGCCATCAACATAAAAGGTGTCATCATGGCCAGGGGGTTTGTCTACTTTGAGTTTATGTACCATTTTCCTGTTGTTAAATTTCTTGTAATGATTCATTTTCTTGCAGTTATGACACTGTTGTCCGAAAGCTGGGCATTTCTCTTTCTTTGCTGCATGATTATTTCCACAATTTCTATGATTGGTTATGGTTGGTGAATCATGTTGTTCCCTTTCAAAAGCTACACTCAATGTTGCACTGAACGCTATGGGGAACACCTTTTGGCGTGACCAGCTGTGAATATGAGTGCAACACGGCAATGAAATTGACTTTGAATTTATATCATCGGAATGTCATCGGAATGCACGCCCATCAGAGGCTATAATTAGATGTGCAACAGGTGCATCGACAGGTCTTTCCAGATCGCAATGTCCTTTTGCCTAACTACCAAAGCGTGCCCCGGCGCTTCTTCGGCTTTTAAAGTTAGCCTCTTTGACGAGTTAACTCATTCATAAATGCATCATGTGTCTTTATCGCGGGTGCGAAGGCACGCAGTTATACAATGCTACTTCAGATTGGAGAGACGTGCGCGGGCGATCTCTCCCCTGGGAGTGCATCATCAAAGTCATTTCAGCAGTGAGTCAGTCTGGTACTGCGCTGCACACCATGGCTGTGTTACAGGCATACCAGTCTGATCTGATGAAAGATTTAAGCACAGCCTTTCATCCAGACCGTGTTTACCTGTCTGATTGATATTTGGCTGTATTTAATCCTGAGAAATTAAATGATAATACTCATCTAATTTGAAAAGTTAGATGCTTGTATTAATATATTGTCTGGCTGTTCTTTGGCTACATTTAATTCTGATGAATGAAATTGTGAAATAGCCATCAAGGGGAAAAAAAAGGAAAAAAAAGATGGACTTTGAGAGCGCCGCCTCCGAGCGCTCCTCCCGTTATGCTAAAGCGTGTGAGAAGTTACTCGAGGTGGTGACTCATACAGTGGCCAGATTACAGCTAGACTGCCCTTCTTGAGGATCTCCATGACGTTAACTCGTTCATGGGGAAAACCTTATTCTTCGAGTGCCTTTGTGCCCTCGATGTCAACTTATTCGACTATCGTGGGTGCAAGGGCATGTGGTTATATGATGATGCCCAGTCCGAAGAGACGCTCTCAGGCTATCTCTTCCCTGGAACTCATCACGTAGAGAGTCAGCACTCCCCACCAAGCTGTACATAATAACATCCACGCTGGCGGGGAAGGTGTTTCAGACAGCGTGTTGGGCTGGTGCTGCTCTGCACACTATGGCAGTGTTACAAGTGTACTAGGCTGACCTGCTGAAAGGCTCAAAAGCAGAGTGTGGTGAGTCACGTAAAGACTGGGGACCGGCTCGTCGTGCTCAGCAGCCTCATAATAGACCTGAAACAAAAGTCCTGATGGTGTTTTGTGCCCAGGTCTGTGGGGGTGTGCCCCTTTGGTACGGTGCATGTAAAATACATCAAACAGCTCCTACCCGACACCCTCACAAAACCACTGTAACATCCCCGCCACCTCTGGTGATTCGGTGGGGGCAGCGGTTTCCAGCGAAATGTTAGATGTTCTGTTGTTTCCTGTTATCGCTCAGGACACAGAACATTTAACATCCCTCCAACAGGAAGTATTAAAATTGGTACTCCTTTAAAGAGACTTTGGCAGTGTGAACCCATACGGTAAAAAAATATATATTTTAAAATATATTTTAACATATATTTCAAAATATACAAAAAATGGCCAAAAAATGTTTACATACATATATTTTCTACCAATATATTTTTTGGCCATTTTTAAAATATATTTTCAAAATATAAATATATTTTTCAGAAGCATTCAAAAATATGTTTTGCGCTCCATATATTTCAATCCAAGAAAATACATTCACGTGTCACATTTAAAGAAAAACTTTATTTGTCTATAACACATATGAACATTTGAATAAAAATGTGCAAGAAACATACTTTACAATGTTCAAAAAAATTACAATAATACAATATATTCAAAAGATTTAACGTTTTTTTTTTTTTTTCCCTTTCAAGCAGTGAATTCCCCCCGTTTAGAACTGACTATAATCACCAAAGCCTCCTTGGACACATTTGGAAATCTCTTCTTGACTGCCACTGCAAGAGACAAAATCACAGCTATATTTTAACTGAATTTTTCTAGTAAATTTTCCTTTCACCAGGTATTGACTATGATTGCCTTATCAAGGGCATTTCTCTGCACCACTGTCAGTTTTGCTCTTCCCTCCTACAAAAGACAACACAATACATAAACATTTGAACAGGGTACAGAGGGCATGCACACATTGTCTTCTGACTAGTTTTGGATTTCCTGATATTTTTGTTCACAGGGGAACTAAAACAATTATAGGTATGTTTAATTTTAAATATCTTTAATGGGGCATATTTTTTGGACAGTGCGGTTAAGAAACTGAAAATGCAGGAGAGGTAGAATTAGCCTTTTTTTTTACACTTCTGCACTGCATTTTCACTTAAAATAAAGGGATAATGAAATCACACAAAGGCAGATTCCCCTTCAAGGGAACTCGCGTTGCGTCGAGATTGACGCTGTGGGAGCGCACTGCGTGAAGCACTTGTGAAATCAGTCCAATGGCATATAGGCTGGTGACGTCATGGCAGGAAGCTATAAAGCGCAACCAGACCAAACATAGTCAGTGTCTGTGTCTTCAGCAAGCACTCTGTGTGAAACTGTCTCTGTCTATTTATTGTTGTTTGTCCACAAGCATAATATATATCTAGACAGGAGTATAATGGCGAGCAAACAGCATTTTGGATCGTGTGTTCCTCCCTGCCCTCGCTTCATGAGTGGGGATACACGCGATGTGTTGTTTGTTTGGGAGTGGGGCATGCACAGTCAGCTTTAGTAAAAGGTGGCTGACAGTGTTCATTCATAAATTTCCGACGTGTAACATATGCACTATCGAGAGTTTTAGCTCTGCTCATGTTGGCTTTCTTCTCGAGGGAAGAAAGTCAATAAAGATTCTTTGGCTCGGATCTCGCGTTTTCCGAGGCATCACGTATATTACGGGTCAGCAATTCTGTGACTCGATCTCAGATCTCGCGTGTCCCGAGGCAGCGCGTAGATTACGGGTCTGCATAAGAGTCTAGTGGCTCAGATCTCACGTTTGCCAAAGGAAGCGCTTGGATTATGGGTCTGCATCTCTACAATAAGTATCTAATGTCTCAGATTGCGCGTTTGCCGAGGCAGCGCGTGGATTATGGGTCTGCATCTCTGCAATAAGAATTTAATGGCTCAGATCTCGCGTTTGCTGAGGCAGCGCATAGATTATGGGTCTGTATCTCTGCAATAAGAATCTAGCGACTCAGATCTCGCGTTTGCTGAGGCAATGTGTAGATTATGGGTCCGCAATATATGCATAGGGAACTGAGCAGACAGGAATTTCCCTTTCTCTCTTTCTCTTATGATTGTGTGCAAACTAATTATGTTTGTTTGCAGACTATTATTTATGGTTCTTTTTGTGTTGAGATTATAATATGAATATTCAGCCTGTCATTCAGACCAAGTTTTGTATCTGATTGATTTCTGACTGCATTTAATTTTGATGAAATTAAATGTTAAATACTCATCTGAGTTGATGTCTGTATTAATACACTATATTCAGCCTTTCACCTAGACTGTTCCTACTTGTCTGGTTGATATTTGGCTGCATTTAATTTAAAAAAAAAAAAAAAATGTACTCATCTGATCTTTGAGGAGTTAGATGTCTGTATTAATATACTATTCAGCCTTTTGTCCAGACCGTGTTTGCTTGTCTGGTTGATCTTTGGCTGCATTTAATTCTGAGGAAATAAATGGTGAAATTCCTGGGGGGAAATGATTAACACCTCATTATACGGTGCCCATCTCCCTTTGGTGCCCTCAGGGGCCGTTATGCCAACCTTTTCACCTCGTGTACTTCGGGGCGCAGCGGTCTCCAGCGAGTTCTAGTCTCAGTGTCTGACTCGCAGGAGGAGGGTTTAACAGGGGTCAGTTCGGTTTGTTTCGTGCCAGTCATCCGTTTCAGGACACTGGATTGGCTTCTCGAGCTATACTAGAGACCAGTCTCGAGAGGCTGGTTCCTTTAGTAGTCTCAGCCGTAGTCGTCTTGGGATAAGACAGATCTGAGGACAGTGATTATCTCGAAAAGAGGCTTCGGCGAAGAGGTCCTGATGCCAGTGGCGCCAGACCTCTGAGGGCAGTCGCCTCTGGGGGGAAGTGGTTAATTTCCCTTCGGTGCCATTCTGCCAACCCCGCCACCTCATGTGCTTCGGGGCGCAGTCTCCGGTGAGCCCATATCTCAGTGTCCACCCGGAAATGTAGCGGCGCTGGGATTCTCGCCCCCTCTGAGGAGGGTCTCAGAGCAATCAGTTCGCTGTTCCCTGCCACTTCGCCGCTTCAAGGCACCGAATTGGCCGCTCGAGTAACACCTAGACCAGTCTTGAGAGACTGGTTCTCTTAGTAGATTTTTTGGCAGCGTGGGAACTTCTGCCAAACATATCTCAACAGAGGCAGAGCGTCTGCTCCCGAGCCCCCTGCGTTTTCAACTGCAGAATTCAAGGGGTAAGACTGATCTGAGGACTGTCATTATTTCCAAGAAGGCTGCCGGGGGAAAAGGTCCTGACGCCTGAGGCGTCAGGCCAACGAGGGCAGTCACCCCCCCGTAGTAAAGCGGTTAACACCTCATTATATGGTGCCCGCTTCCCTTCTGTGCCCTCAGGGGACCGCTCTGCCAACCCCGCCACCTTGTTTGTTTCGGGGCGGAGCGGTCTCTGGCGAGCACATATCTCAGGGTCCACCCGGAAACGTAGTGGTCCTGGGATGCACGCCCCCTCCGAGGAGGGTCCGAAAGCAGTCAGTTCGGTCGTTCCCTGCTGGTTCGCCATTACAGGGCATTGGGCTGATTGCACAACAAAAACCAGAAGCCAGTCTCAAGAGGCTGGTACCACTAGTAGAATTTTTGGCATCGTAGAAGCTACTGTCAAATGTTTCTCATTGGGTCCTGCAGACCATAGAAAAGGGATATCAAATTCAGTTTGGGTCTCGCCCGCCCAGGTTTATGGGGGTCCTATCCACCGTGGTGGGCCCTGAGCAGGTTCTGGTAATGGAACAAGAAGTGAAACCCTGTTCGGGAGGGGGCCATAGAACATGTACCCCCCTCCAACAGGGAAACCAGGTTCTACAGTCGGTATTTCATAGTTCAAAAGAAGGATGGGGGGTTGCGTCCCATTTTGGATCTGCGAGTTCTGAATGAGTCAGTCATGCAGCTAAAATTCAAAATGTTAACCTTGAGACAAATCATGCCACAGATCAGATCCGAGGAGTGGTTTGTCATGATAGACCTCAAGGATGCATACTTCCATATATCCATCCTTCCATATCACAGGAAGTTCCTGAGGTTTGCTTTCAGAGGCAAAGCATACCAATATCGAGTTCTTCCATTCGGCTTAGCACTATCACCCTGCACTTTCACGAAATGTGTAGATGCAGCTTTGGCGCCTGCAGGGTATTCGCATCATGAACTACATTGACGATTGGTTGATTCTGGCTCAGTTGCATCAGTTGGCGGTTCGGCATCGAGATGTCATTCTCGCACACATGAAAGAGTTGGGGTTACGGCTAAACGCCAAAAAGAGTGTGCTTTCTCCACTACAGAGGACCACTTTTCTAGGCGTGGTTTGGGACTCAATGTCGATGCAGGCATGCCTCTCACCAGCAAGCATAGAGTCCATCATGTCGGCTGTGAAAAGAATAAAGCTAGGCCAGTCACTCACTGTGAAACCGTTTCAGAGACTGTTGGGTCTGATAGCAGCAGCGTCCAATGTGATACCTTTTGGCCTGTTGTGCATGAGACCTTTGCAGTGGTGGCTCAGGACCAAAGGGTTTTCCCCGAGGGGCAACCCCTTTCACATGATCAGGGTCATGCGGCGAGGCTTACGTGCCCTATGTGGAAGAAGCCTTGGTTCTTGTCCCAGAATCCTGTGCCGGGAGCTCCTTGTTGTCGTGTAACACTTACGACGGATGCTTCCCTCACGGGCTGGGGAGCGATCATGGATGGTCGCTCGGTGCCTGTGGACGGGTCACCATCTCACCTGCCACCTGGTGATGATGGCTCAGGCTTTACAACCATGGGCACCAGATTCAGGGAGCAGACATCCTGTCGAGGCAGGGGCTGAGGCCCAGGGAAGGGAGACTCCACCCCGAGGTGGTGGAGCTCATATGGAGTTGCAGACGTGGCTGTGCTGTGTCTGTACATGGTTTCCCTGATTGTTCTGATCCCGGGAGTTTTGGAGAACAGTTATGGAAGTGTGGGTTTGGCCTCTGAGGGGGCCCAACTTATAGACTCAGGTCTCTTAACTGAGGTTGTTGAGGCCACGATCACTCTAGAGCTCCCTGTGCAGGAAACAAACTGGTTTCCTCTGTGGTGCATTGGAGCAGGAGGAGTATGGTGGATTTGTAGCCTTGTGTTAGGGGTATCCCTACAAGAGGTGTATGATGCGGCTGGCTGTTCCTTTCCGCACACACTTGTCGGGTTTACAACCTAGTTTTGGGCTTCACCCCTGGGTCCCAGGTGTTTCTGTCTTTGTTGTGCTCGCCTGATTTCACACAAGACAGGGACTGGTCACTATGGTGGCGTTGGTATAGACGTTCCCACAGTGTCAATCTTGACGCAACGCGAGTTCCCTTGAAGGGGAACGCCTTGGTTACGACTGTATCCTCGGTTCCCTGAGGAGGGAACGAGACGTTGCGTCGCCCTGCCATACTTCCGGCGTGCCTGTGATCGACTTGCTTCGACCTATCAGAAGCCTCCTCAGGGAACCGAGGTTACAGTCGTAACCGAGGCGTTCACTTAAGCTAGTTAACTTAGAGATACTCCAGAAAAAATGAAAATTCTCTCATAATTTACTTACCCTCATGCCATCCCAGATGCATATGACATTTTTTTTTCTTTGGAACACAGATATTTTAAGAAAAATACTCTATCTCTGTCCACGCAAGTGGATAGGTCAAAAACCAAATAAAGTGAACATAACAGTAATCCATATGACCCCAGTTGATGAATTAATGTCTTCCAACCCAGGTGAAAAAGTCGTACTATTAAATATATTAAAAATATACTTGAAATTCAAGTAGTATGTTTATAATACATTTGTATTCCCAACATGCTTATTTGAAATGCATTAAAAATATATTGAATTGCATTTTAATATATTTCTAAAAAGTATGCTGTAAGTACTTTGGTAATAAATATATGCTTAATTACACTTTTAAGAAATATGCTAAACACAAGCATACTTTTAGTTAAGTTTTAGTGTATTTATATATGCAATATATTTATGCAATATATAATACATATATAATGCAATATATATTAAATAATTATGTATTTATCTATTTATCTATTTATTTATTTTAATATTTTCAAAAGTAAGATATTTTTAAAAAACATTTTACCAAATTATATTTTAAACATTTGTCAACTATTATTAAGCATTGCAATATGCATACTTATTAATATGTTGTTCACTTTTACTTCTTAAAAGACTGTTGTCCATTACATGATACGTTTGTAACAGGCTACTACTGAAATTCCCACAAGGATTTCAACATCATATTATTTGAAATGCATCATAAATAATTTTTCCAAAGATGCTTAAAAAAAATCCCTGTTTTTACTTGTGTTTAAATTCAAACAACACATGACACACATGATTAAACCTGATTGGTTCCAGAGCCGTTGAACGGCTCTGATTAGTCCTTATGATGAGCTCGTACTCATACCTCAGAGATTCCGTTTATCAGGTAAGCTGTGTGCATATGTTGCTTGAATGCGATTATAAATCTAAATTTAAACTGTAAATTATATAGAGTGATCGTGTCTCTTCAAAAGGACAAAGAAACCATGTGATTCATATGGATTACTTTGGCGATGTTTTTTTTGTTGTTGTTTTTGCGATGAGCTTTTTGAAACGTTAACAGTTTTGGTGAGTTAACTTTCATCGGAGGGTTATAAATTTCTCATTATTTTGTGACTCCAGGTAAGATTTGCATTTAATTAACGTTACTTTCTGTGCCAGTCGTATTTTTGACACAAAGTGTAACAGCACTTCTTTTTCATTTTCAGCTAACGTACATTCAATTTGACCAATCAGAGCCAAGCTTTTCAAATCTACATTAAATCGAAGCAGACGCGAAGAGATGAAGATACTGCCCGCAGAAGTTACTGGTAAGTTTTAGTTGTTGTTTGCATAAATAAATAGCTCACTCTTTAGTTGTGGATAGGGCTGCTATGCATTTGCTAGCTAACAGTGGAATACGTCTCGGTTACGTACGTAACCCTCGTTCCCTGAGGAGGGAACGGAGACGTAACGTCAGTGACTGACGAATGGGGGTTTCGCTTAGAAGCCTATCATCTTCGAGATCTAAAAAACGCCCAATGGCAGCGCCAATGCCATGGGCATGCGGAATTTGCATAGCGTAACTCCGCCCCACAGCGTGGGTATATAAGGAAGTACGCTGGCAACATCGCATTATGTTTACCTGCTGAGGAGCCAAGACTGAACTCCCGGCTGTTCCAGCGGTACAGCGGAAGTGGCAGAGGGACGTTACGTCTCCGTTCCCTCCTCAGGGAACGAGGGTTACATACGTAACCGAGACGTTCCCTTTCGTTCAGTCACTCCGAGTAACGTCAGTGACTGACGAATGGGGGTCCCAATATAATCACGCCACTCGGCTGTCATCCAGTGCCCTGCGTAAGCGTGAGCTCCCTGTCGTAAGCTAGTACGGACGAAGGACTCCCACTTAACACAGGAATACCAAGGTACACTGGGAAGCATATTCCAGGTGGAAGTATGCGCCAAATGCCTACCCGTAGGGAGGACTTAAGAACACATATGACCCGCTCAGGGCTACATATGGGAAACTCTGGGGTAACCAGCCGAAGGTGGAAGAATTTTACCCCCAGGGGTGGCAAGGGGCTTGCCAAGGGAAAGACACCTGCTCAGGGAGACTTACAGTGGGAATACACATGTGGGGGTCGCCCAACGGGGGAACCATGCACACGGTGGCACCTAGCCAACACGAGGGCCTGAGCGAGTGGGCAGACGTACTGGTGTCGGCATCAACAGTGCTGGAGGAACTCAGGGCTTCAGGGAAACTACCTGAGGAAAATATCGCACGTATCCAGTCCGTGGAGTGGAATGGCGAGCAAGCGAAGACACCTGAGCCTAGTCCATTACCGGCCACTAGTAGAGGCGAGTACAAGAGAGGACACTGGCTCCACTCGGAGATTATAGAATCTGGCGAATGTGTTGGGTGTCGCCCAGCCTGCAGCTCTGCAAATGTCTGTCAGCGAGGCGCCATGCGCTAGAGCCCAAGAGGAGGCCACACTCCGGGTGGAGTGAGCCCTGACCCCAAGGGGGCATGGGCGCCCCTGCGTTTGGTAAGCCAAAACAATGGCGTCCACTATCCAGTGAGACAACCTTTGCTTGGAGAGAGCCTTTCCCTTCAGCTTCCCACCATAACAGACAAAGAGCTGGTCTGAGGTCCTGAAACACTGCGTTCTGTCTACGTAAGCACGGAGGGCGCGTACTGGACAGAGCAGTGCCAAGGCTGGGTCTGCCTCCTCCAAAGGCAGCGCTTGCAGGTTCACCACCTGGTCCCTGAAGGGAGTGGTGGGAACCTTGGGCACATATCCAGGCCGGGGTCTCAGGATCACGTGAGAGTTGGCCGGCCCGAATTCCAGGCACACTTCGTCAACCGAAAATGCCTGCAGGTCCCCTACCCTCTTGATGGAGGCCAGGGCGGTCAGGAGCGCTGTCTTCATAGACAGGAAGTTAAGCTCGACTGACCGCAATGGCTCGAAGGGAGCCCTCTGCAGAGCGCTTAGGACTACTGCGAGGTCCCAAGAGGGTACGAGGGGAGAGCGAGGAGGATTCAGTCTCCTCGCTCCCCTCAGGAACCTGATGACCAGGTCGTGCTGACTTACCTTTTTCGTCTCCACAAGGTCGTGGTAGGCAGAAATAGCGGCCACATAAACCTTGAGGGTGGAAGGAGACAGCCTTCGTTCCAACCCTTCCTGGAGGAATGAGAGCACGGACCCGATCGGGCATTTCCAGGGGTCTTCTTGGCGAGAAGAACACCAGGTGACGAAGAGGTTCCACTTCAACGCATAGGCGTGTCGAGTAGACAAGGCCCTAGCGGAAGTGATGGTAGCCACCACCTGAGGTGGTAGGGTACTCAAACCTGCCGCGTCCCATCCAGGAGCCACACGTGGAGGTTCCAAAGATCGGGACGCGGGTGCCAAAGGGTGCCCCGTCTCTGAGAAAGGAGGTCCTTCCTCAGAGGAATCGACCAGGGAGGGGCTGTCGCAAGGAGTACGAGTTCGGAGAACCAGGTCCGGCCGGGCCAATACGGGGCGACCAAAATGACCTGCTCCTTGTCCTCCCTGATCTTGCACAGAAGCTGTGCAAGAAGGCTCACTGGGGGAAACGCATACTTGCGGAGGCCCCGCGGCCAGCTGTGCGCCAGAGCGTCCGTGCCGAGGGGGCCCTCGGTCAGGGAATAAAACAGGCGGCAATGGGAAGAGTCGTGGGAGGCAAACAGATCTACCTGTGCGTCGCCGAACTGTTCCCAAATCAGCTGAACCGTCTGGGGATGGAGTCTCCATTCTCCAGGAAGTGGCTGAAGCCGTGAGAGCTCGTCGGCTGCACGGTTCAGGACTCCCGGGATATGGATGGCACGAAGGGACCTCAGGTGCTTCTGACTCCATAAGACGAGATGGCGGGCGAGTTGAGACATGCGGCGGGAACGCAGACCACCCTGGTGGTTGATGTACGCTACTGTGGCCGTGTTGTCTGACCGGACTAGCACGTGTTGACCCTTGAGCAGCGCTCGGAAGCGGTGCAGGGCGAACCGTACTGCCAGCAACTCGAGGCAATTGACATGCAGGAGGCGCTGGGGTCCTGTCCAGGAGCCCGCGGCAGCATGTCCATTGCACATGGCACCCCAGCCCGTGGTGGAGGCATCTGTTGACACAACAATATGCCTGGAAACTCGTTCTAAGGACACACCGGCCCGTAGAAAACTGAGGTTCGACCACGGGGTGAGGGTCTGCAGGCAGGCCCGAGTCACTGGGACCCGGAGCGTGCCCGACTGCCATGCCCATCTCGGGACTCGATCGCGAAGCCAGTGCTGAAGCGGTCTCATATGAAGCAAACCGAGCGGCGTTACCGCGGCTGCAGATGCCATATGCCCCAGGAGCCTCTGAAATAACTTCAGTGGAACCGCACTCTTGCTCTCGATTTGACGAAGGCAAGTCAGCAGTGACTGCGCGCGCTCGCTCGTAAGCTGCGCACACATGGCGACCGAGTCGATTTCCATACCGAGAAAAGAGATCCTCTGCACTGGGCAGAGTTTGCTCTTCTCCCAGTTGACCCGAAGGCCCAGACGGGCTAGGTGCTGGAGCACCAGGTCTCTGTGTTCGCACACCTGCTCTCGAGAGTGGCTGAGGATCAGCCAGTCGTCGAGGTAGTTCAGGATGCGAACCCCGTGTTGCCTGAGTGGCACAAGGGCTGCCTCGACAATCTTCGTGAAGACGCGAGGGGACAGAGCTAGTCCGAATGGGAGGACCGCGTACTGGTATGCCCGCCCCTCGAAAGCAAACCGTAGGAACGGTCTGTGTCGAGGAAGAATGGAGACATGGAAGTAGGCGTCCTTCAGGTCGATCGCTGCAAACCAATCTGCTGGACGAACGCATTCGAAAAGGCGTTTCGCTGTCAACATCCTGAACGGAAGCCTGTGAAGGGATCGGTTCAGGACGCGCAGGTCCAGGATCGGTCGTAACCCACCGGTTTTCTTGGGTACAATGAAGTAAGGGCTGTAGAAGCCGGACTCCATTTCGGCTGGAGGGACAGGCTCGATCGCACCCTTCGCCAGCAAGGTAGCAACCTCCGCACGCATGAGGGGGGCATTGGGCCCCACTATGGTGAATCGGACTCCCCGGAAACGAGGAGGAGCCTGAGCGAACTGAATCGCATAGCCGAGCCTGATGGTCTTCGCGACCCAGCGGGACAGTCCAGGGAGCTGAAGCCAGGCTCCCAGAAACTGCACCAGCGGGGTCATGCGAACCATAGACGTACCCCGGGTGGGGCAGCGAGGCGGCGTGACCGGCCCAGACGTGGGAGGCGTAGCGTCCCGGTGTGGGGGCACGGTCATCAGCCGCGTCCTGACAGAGGAGACCAGGGAAGGACGCGCGTTCCACTGGGGTCTGCTCTGAGAGGAGACTGGCGTCAGAGAGGGACGAGAGTGGCGTGGCCCGGGGGCGGCGCACACTGCCATCGGTCTCTGGTCGCTCAGGGATGGGTATGTCAGTTCTTTCTTTAACCATAAAAGGGTGCTGCTGACCCGGGGGCCAGCAGCGGAACAAAGGATTCTCCCCCGGCCCTCCACCGGGGGAAGGAGTGGTCCTGCTACCATCTCCTGGAAAGAACTGCCCATCCCTGAGCTGTCCGCGTCAGGAGCGCCGCTTAGCCTGGCGCTTGGCGGGCTGCGGGGCTGGAGCGGACTGGGGCGCCTTCCTACGGCGTCCTCCACGGCGCGGCCCAGGTGAAGGCTGCTGCTTGGGTGGCGCGGGAGGGGCGGGAGCCGCGGGAGGGCGCCCTCGGCGGCGAGCAGACTGAGGCAACTGTGCCGGCGGCTGGGTGGAAGCAGCAGCTGGCCGCCGGGGCAGTACGTGCTTGATGGCCTCAGTCTGCTTTTGGGCGGCTGAGAACTGTTGGGCGAAGTTCTCAACCGCGCCGCCGAATAGCCCATCCTGGGATATGGGAGCGTCGAGGAGATGAGTCCGCTCGGCGTCCCGCATATCAGCCAGGTTGAGCCATAGGTGTCTCTCCTGGACCACTGCTGTGGACATCACCTGGCCCAGGGAGCGTGCGGTCACCTTCGTCGCCCGGAGGGCGAGGTCGGTGGCGGCACGCAGCTCATTTCTGAGCCCTGGGTCAGCTCTACCCTCGTGCATGTCCTTGAGCATCCGGGCCTGGTAGGCCTGAAGGATGGCCATGGCATGCAAAGAGGCGGCAGCCTGCCCCGCAGCTCTGTAGGATTTCGCCACCAAGGTTGATGTGAAACTACAGGCTTTGGAGGGGTGCTTAGGGTCGCCACGCCACGTTGAAGCACTCTGCGGACACAGTTGCATCACAACAGAGCGTTCAACCGGGGGAACCCCAGTGTACCCTTTGGCCGCGGCCCCATCGAGGGCAGAGAAGGTGGAGGAGGCCGCCGATCGGTCACGGGAAGACAACGGGGACTTCCAGGACCGCGTGACCTCCTCATGCACCTCCGGGAAAAAAGGTATTGGGGGCGTGGTCTGACGGGTGTCAGAACGCGGCGCCCCCAAAAACCAATCGTCCAACCGCGAGCGTTCAGGACGGGGTGGAGGGTTCCACTCCAACCCGAGACTCGCGGCTGCCCGGGAAAGCATGGCTGTCAACTCCGGGTCCGACTCGGACAATGCTGGCACACCGGAAGGCGGCAGCACAGCCGAATCATCATCCTCGGAGGACTCCAGCCCACCTTGTGATGCGGCGATCGACATTCGCTCGTCCTCTGCGGCGCCAAACGACACACTCGGAACAGCAGGAGCCGGCTCCGGTGTCTCAGTCTGAGCGCACGGCGGGAACGGTGCGCTAGAGGGGGGTGTGGTCCGAGGCATGAGCGTCGGGGCTTTGTTCCACACCGTCACCCTCAGGTCACCCTGGCCACCAGCCAAAGTGCTGCCTCGCGTAGAGACCGCAGATTGGGGTGTGGCAGAGGGGACTCTCACTCTATTACGGAGCTCATTGAGTCTCGACCGCAGCACCGAGATGGGCATGTCCCCGCAGTGGGAACATGTCTCATCCACAAACGCTGCCTGAGCATGCTGAAAGCCCAAGCACATCAGGCAGTGATTGTGCCCATCAGAGGGCGGCAGATATCGACTGCACCCAGAAGCACACTGGCGAGACATCTTGAAAAAGACGTGCCAAGTGTGAGCTCTTTTAAGAGAGGAAGCTTCGCAGTGATGCCGAAGCGCCCAGGGACCGAATACCAGCTGAATGCAGACCACTGCACAGATCAGCAGGCAGGCAGTAAACGATCGCTGGAACACGCCGTCACACCAACACCAACTGGAAAGCTGTTCGTCTCGAAGAAGCTGACGATACTCAGAAGGCTTGAGGAGTGAAGAGATACTCTTGGCTCCGAAGCAGAAACATAATGCGATGTTGCCAGCGTACTTCCTTATATACCCACGCTGTGGGGCGGAGTTACGCTATGCAAATTCCGCATGCCCATGGCATTGGCGCTGCCATTGGGCGTTTTTTAGATCTCGAAGATGATAGGCTTCTAAGCGAAACCCCCATTCGTCAGTCACTGACGTTACTCGGAGTGACTGAACGAAAGGGAACTGACATTAACCGCTGTAACGTGATACTGTGACCAGCTAGATATCTAGCAACTTCAGCACTGGGTATATAATCATACATAAAGTCCCTTTATAAAGACTTTGATGAATCTGTTTAAAATCGATGTGGTGACATTTGTCTGTCTTAAAACAACTACAAAACATTGTCCAATGCATCGGCAGAAAACATAATTAGTCTTTTAACACGTACAACATTACATTAACATTCTTTTTATTTGCTAAATGTAGTTGTGTATTTATTTCTGATTTCCTGAAAAATTTGGCCTCATTGTAATGAGGTAAATGATCTTTGAAAAGTTTGAAATAACCATGTTATGAACATAAATTTACTTTGTTTTGAGGTGACCAGCCAACTATGGCAACGTTAGTGTTTGTTGATTGGTGTTTATATTTGTTCAAGCTTGACAACCTGCCTTTTTGTTTATTTTCTAAAATATATTTTTAATTACAGATAAGTACAAAGATTAAATTGTAAAAAGGGATGCTTATAAGAGAGTGTACATCTGAAACTGCTGAGGCTGTTAAGGGTTTTGATTTTATTACCCACCAGGTACATTGTACTCAGCATTCTGTCATTCTTAAAAAGAAAACAAATCATTCATCATTTGTCTGCCTGTTTTTTTGTGAAATATTAATTAATTTGTTTTTCCTTCCAGATCAGCTGCTATAGAAGACAGAGTGCAGAGACAAGCAAAGAAGAGAGTAGTAAGTATGATTTAGTCTCATATCACCTCTGTTGTGGAGATTTTGAATCATGCCTAATGGAGGGTGATTCGTTAAGTCTTGGTAGGAAAATGATAGCAACTGGCTCCAAATGGCTAATTTCTGTGCTTCCTTTGAGTCATTCATGTAAAAATCTGTCTGTTATTTAATTGTTTTTGTTTTTTGGTAAAGCCGCAGGTCACTTTGGCGTAGTCGTCCTGGCATGCGCCATTTTGCACAACTTCTAATTTCCTTAAATATCTGCAACAGAGGTGAAGAGTGCATGTTAGTGACTGATTAATCTCTGCTCACTGTAAGTGGTGTTGTTGGTCTTCTTCTAATCTTATGTTCATTGTAACTCATAGAGTGCTGTATAGTGACAACAGACAAGAGGATAAAAATGGTCAAGCTTGATGAAGATATAGTCAAAGCTTTGAAAGGTAAACTGAGAAGTCAACAGAATTGTAATGCATATCTATACAAATAATATAATATATATTATATTCAAACATGGATGCAAAACTGTTAATCATTGGTTCATTTTATATAAATTATTTTTTCCCTTTACAGATCCTGTGATGAAGTCTTCAGACATTACAGTGTCTGAATTGCAAGCTCTCAGTTGCAGAAAATGCAAGTCGTACTCAAAGAAGTGACTGTCCGCTTGAAGATGATGTGGCATTTAAACTCTTCTGTTTCTTTGTTTGGTTCAGCCTTTTGCAGGCTTGTTTGTAAAGAAAAAATGCATTCACTTTTGCTCACAGGTGAAAAAGACATAATATTAAATGTATTAAAAATGTACTTGAGTATGTATAATAATATAACAATATAATATAAAAATACTATTTGAATGTCAAGTGCATTTTTAATACATTTAATAGTACGTCCTTTTCACCCGGGCTTTGTTTTCCAGTAACTTTTATTCAATGATGTCATATTCATTCAGGTATGACTGAAATGTTCTACAAGTGGATGAAAATAGCTCTGCCATAGCATTTCACTGATCTTTCATTTATTATAATGTATTTGTCAAGAGATTATGTATGCTGCTATACTTTTTTTAACGTACTCAAGGAATTTATTTTGTAATGAATATAGTACATTAAAGTTTTCTGTATTTTAAAGTGTGTACGTGTCTTAACATTTATATTTAATGATTTTGCACTTTTTATACCATTTTGAATACTGAAAAAAAAAACAGCTTTATAATATACTAGTAGTGTAATACTAATGCATTTCTAATTAACTAAAATGCTACTGAAATGCTCTTGAAGCACATTAAAATTAATCATTAAAAATATATTTTAAATTAATTTTAAAGAAATACATTTAAATTGCACTAAATGTACTTAAAGTTGTTCCATTTTAGCACAATTTAATATATTAAAATATATTGCAAATAGCTTAAATTTGATCTTAAGCATATCTTAAAATGCAATTAATATACTTAAAGTTGTTTCAAAATAATACATTTAATATGCATTTATTATAGTGTAATTTAAATATATTAAGTATGTCCAAAAAAGCACAATTTAAATATATTTCCTTTTCACCTGGGAAAGCAGTACAAACCATTGTTTCTGTCAAAGTGGTCAAATATGGGCTCATCGTCAGCATGTTGTGATTTGTGATGTAAATGCATTTTGAAGCTTGAGAAGTGATGTGGAAGCACAGAGTTTTAAACATTTCTATTTTTCTAACACACCTTGTTTCACTTCAACTAGGGTCATACTGATTATCGTTGTGTTCACTTTGTGTGGTTTTTGAAGCGTCAACCTTGGGGGTCCCGTATACTTGCACTCACAGACATGGATTATTTTTCTAAAAATCATCATTTATATACTTCTGAATAAAGAAAATCATATTCTGAGAGAATTTTCAGTTTTGGGTGGAGTATCCCTTTTTCTAGTATTATCAGAAACACAAAAATTGTATATTTCATAGCAAAAAAAAAAATCTGTAATTTGGCCTTTCCATTTAACTTCAAACTTTTAATCTCTTACGGTCTTTTGAAATCTGTTATTTTCCTGTTTATTATCATGAAGCTGTTTTGAATCAATCTGTAATGTATAAAGCCCTATAGAAATAAAGGTGGCTTGACTATGAACATTATATACTGTACCTATGACTGCTCTACAGAGCAAAGCTTCTGGTCAGAGCCTCTCCAGCACAAGTGTTGGGCCAGTGGGGCGGTCAGCATGTGGACAGGGATGTGTCTTGTGTTGGCAGATGGGCTGCAACTGTTCCAGACAGAGACAGATAGTAACAAAGACATAAGCACATGCAGAGAACATATCAATTCATAAATGAAACAAATAAAATTCATTAATATTTGACCAATGATTAAAAATGATTTATTCTATTTACTAAAGGGATAGTTCACCCAAAAATGAAAATTACCCCATAATTTACTCACCCTCAAGCCATCCTGGGTGTATATGACATTCTTCTTGCAGACAAATACAATTGTAGTTATATTAAAAAATGTCCTGGCTCTTCCAAGCATTATAATGGCAGTGAATGGCAGCCCAAAATTTGAAGCCTAAAAAAGTGCATCCATCCATTATAAAAGTGAATTTTACTTTATAACGTGTTAAATATGGATATTTTTCAAATCAAATCAAATCACCTTTATTTATATAGCGCTTTTTACAATGGCAATTGTTTCAAAGCAGCTTCACAGTGGTAAGAGGAAAATAATGCAACGGAATTTGATTCGGCTCTGGTGAAAACGGTGATGTCATCCAGCTCATTTCAATTATCATATAGTGTCAATGCGGGCAGATCAGTAATATAGTTGAAATTTAAGTGTCCCCAAGTGTAAGTGTAAGTGTTTTTCTTACAAAAACCCATCGATTCGCTTTAGAAGGCCCTTATTAACCCCCGGAGCCATGCGGATTACTTTTATAATGGATGGATATACTTTTATGGACTTAAAAACAGAAATAGCCATTATAAAGCTTAGAAGAGCCAGGACATTTTTTAATATAACTCCGACTGTATCCGTCTGAAAGAAGAATGTCATATACACCTAGGATGACTTGAGGGTGAGTAAATCATGGGCTAGTTTTCATTTTTGGGTGAACTATCCCTTTAAATTGTGTCTCACCCTGCACAAACTGTCTCTGTCGCTTCTGCTACTGAAAATGAAAAGTATATTTAATTTTTACAGTAATGAATTACACATTTAAACCTGTAGGTGGTGACAAGCATCTTTTGTTATAATTAACTCACTGAATTATTGACTCAATTGGTTCCTCGAAAAACAGCTCGTCATTCTACAGAAGAGAACAAAAACTATTATATAGTAAACAATATATTAAAACAAACAACACATAAAAAAATAAATAGAAAATGTTGTTTGTGAATGAATTGGCATTAATACCAAACCAGCATATGCCAGAACTCCAATGATGAGCGAATAACATGTGTGTCAAATTAACAAGTTAGCAAAAATGTACAGGCTCCACTGATGGTATCAGTGACAGGCTCAAATATGAAACTGATGTTTGTGTAGTTTTTGCTAAGTGTCCAAATTAAAAATAACTACAGTGGAAATCTAAAAATGTATCTCAGATTTTACCTTAGTACAGCTCACTGGAGATTGTGAGCAAATGAACCAAACATGGCATTAAATTGAAAAAATAATGTTACAAAACCTTGAAAAGACAACACATCTAAAGTGACAATTAACATAACATATGCAAAAAATGATGACTCGAATTAAATTTATAGCTCTTACCTTTTCCTCTGAGAACTCCCGCTGGTAGTCGACCGTTAGAGAACAAAATGAGGCGCATGCACAGTAGTCCAAAAGTCTGTGCGCACAAATGATGACGCAGTTCTTAACTAGCAATTTATTTATATTTTTATTTGATGTACATTTAAATGGTATAATTGTCATATTAAACTTGCATTAAATTACAAAAAAAACAACAAAAACAAATAACAAATAATAAAAAAATAACATTTGTGAGGGTGATTCTTTGGCTGCGTGATCAATTACTCTGTATTTTGGAAAGATCATATGTGGAAAAAAGTGGACAACATGCGGAAAACATAGGAAATTCATGTGGTTTTTCCTGTAAGGGTTTAAAATACTTCTAACACATTTTAAATGATGGATACAAAATCTAGTTTAGGTTCTGATCGCTACTATGCTATGTTCCATCCACATTTGAATTTTGTCTACGTAGGCTACTATACGATTGAAAATATATTTTCTTGCCCCTGAAATACATTTTAAAATATATTGTGGTATATGAAGGCTGGAACAAAATATATTTTCACTTTCAAAAATATATTTCATTGAACTTCACTGTTTACAACATACATTTACCATATATTTAAAATATATTTTGGCCAGAAAGTTTGTTTTTTTTTCTGTATGGGAAAGCTACTGCCGGGTATCTCTCTTTGGGTCCTAAAGACAGTAGAATAAGGAATACACTGCCCTCCTTGTTTTAACGGCAGGGTCCCACTACTGTGAAACCTGGAGCAGGCGCATCTGCTGTCACAAGACAATCTCTTCTGGATAAAGGGCCCATAGAACATGTTCCCCTCCCAGAGAGAAAGTCAGGCTACTACAGTCGATACTTCCTGGTTCGAAAAAGATGGGGTACTGTGTCCGATTTAAATCCTCGAGGCTTGAACCATTCTGTCAGAAAGCTCAAGTTCAAGATGCTACCTATCAAGACAATCATGTCGCAAATTCAACATTGCGATTGGTTTGTCACGATCAATCTTAAAGACGCATATTTTCATAGAAATATTGCCACAACACATGAAGTTCCTGAGGTTTGCTTAGGGGGCGAAGCTTACCAATATCAGGTTCTTCCATTCAACTTAGCCTTGTCACCCCGCACTGACTTAGTCTCAGCCCCAGAGAGACAAGATGAGCGAGGATCAATCTTGATGTCGAAGCGCAAGCTCTTGAGACTAAGAAAATCGTTCGCTCTCCCGCCCAGAGAGCAACGTGCTTGAGGGTTAAATTGTACTCGGTCACCATCGGGGCACAACCGTCTCCCGCTCATGTCGAGACCATGTTAAAACACCCTAAGCAACATCAGGCTAGGTCAGGACATTACTGTTCAGAAAATCCTAGGTCTCATGGCAGCTGCGTCCATGGTGATCCCTATGGGCCTTTTGCACATGAGACCACTTCAGTTGTGGCTCAAAGCCGGGGGATTTCATACAAGCAATCCCAAAAAGCAAATAAGGGCAAGGGCATGCGCTGAGTGCTTAATGCCCTTTTTAAAATCCATGTTTATGGTAATTCACGCTCTGAATGCTTCGTGCACTTTCAAAAATCCATGTTTATGGTAAGGGTTACGCGCTGCAGCTTCGTTCCCTTTCTATGTGGCTCAGACCCCGGTTACTCACTTTGGGTCCCACTCTAGGTGCGTGTTGTCGTTGCAAGTTGCTAACGACAGATGCTTCCCATACGGGCTGGGTAGCATCCAGCCCAGGGGATCTGGTGAGGTCATCATCTCGATTGGCACATCAGTTGCCTCGAATTGATTGCTGTATTTCTGGCCCTGATGTACTTACCATGTCCTAGTGTGGGTGGACATCACTGCGGTAGCCTCCAATACAAATCACCAGGGTGGTCTGCGTTTGCGCTGTCCAACAAGCTAGTGCAGTGCATTCTGCTTTGGGCTCAGGACAAGTTCCTGTCTCTCAGGGCGATTTATATCCCCGGATATCTCAATGTGGGAACATATCTACTATCCAGACAGAGCATACCGACGGGGGAGTAGAAACTCCACCCTGAGGTAGTGAAGAAAATCTGGGAAAGATTTTATGAAGCAGAGGTTGACCTCTTCGCCTCCCAACAGACAGTGCAATGTCCCCTCTACTTCACTCTGGGTCGCCCAGCCCCCCCTGGGTCTGGACACGATGGCGTATACATGGCTCTGAATGTGCCTGTATGTGTTTTCCCCCCGATTCCTCTGCTCCCGGGAGTTCTAGCCAGAGCTTGCCTCTTACTGATAGTACAGGGGACAACATTTCATCCCCAACCCAAGCTGTGGAACCTTCATGTTTGGCCCCTGATGGGTACCAACTGAGGGATACTGAGCTGTCATCTAAGTTATTGATGAGCTTTATCGGCTTGCCATGCCTTGATTGACGGGGTGCCACTGGGGAAACGTCCTCTGCTCACTCACTTCGTTCGTGGGGCCAGACGACTGAGGCCTCCCGTTAGAACCAAGATCCCATCATGGGACTTAGCTATAGTCCTTGAGGGTCTGGATGAGACACCCTTTGAACCGCTAGAGTCAGTGCCTGACAAGCTTCTGACTTAGCTTCTTATGGCTATCACTTCTTTAAAAAGAATCAGAGATTTGCAGGCTCTGTCTGTTTCGCCATCCTGCTTAGACTTTGCCCCAGGAGGGGTAAAGGCGATTTTGCATCCTCATCCTGACTATCTGCCTAAGGTTCTCGACCGTAAATCCGGTCACTTTTGAGGCCTTCTGTCCTCCGCCATTTACAATGCCAGATCAGGAGAGATTTTACAGACTGTGTCCATTCCGTGCTCTTCAGACCTACGCCCACCGCACTAGCCGGTGGCGTAAGTCAGGGCAACTATTTGTTTGTCATGGGGGCCGTAACAGGGGGGAGGCTGCCACAAAACAGACAATGTCACATTGGCTGAGCGATGCTATTGCCCTTGCCTATGAGGCATGCGGTCAAGCTTCGCCAGTAGGCATCAGGGCTCATTCTACCAGGGGGTAGCTTCTTCTAGAGCTTTGGCTGGGGGTGCCCCCCCTGCAACATGTGACATATTCATAGCTGGTCACACCAAAAGGCGTTCCCCATACCGCTTTTTCAGGGAACAGGGTTAGTCAAGTAACCCGAGACGTTCTGTTCTTTGTTTTCTTGTGTGTTGGAGCCTCCTGCTGGAAACTGGCCATATTGCATCCACATTAGTTGCTGTCTGAGGTATAGCCAAAATTTCGCTGCACGCACCTCCACTGCATAGATAAATGAACACTTTCGTTCTATGGCTTCCGGCCCTGAGAGATTGAGGAGGATGTTCGTCCTTGTTTTGGCAGGCTAATCATAGTGCATGGTGGCGATGAAAAAGTCATACTCTTGCTCGAAGATTCGCCAATTGTCGGTGATATTTTCTAGTATCTAAAATTTTTGTGTCGTAACTAATGGCTAATGGCCCTACACACACACACATATACATATATATAAATATATAAAAGCAACCATGTATCATAGTGTCACATTTCACACCAAAATGAACAGAACAAGACATTTGACTTATAAACCCGATTCCAAAAAAGTTGGGACACTGTACAAATTGTGAATAAAAAAGGAATGCAATAATTTACAAATCTCATAAACTTATATTTTATTCACAATAGAATATAGATAACATATCAAATGTTGAAAGTGAGACATTTTGAAATGTCATGCCAAATATTGGCTCATTTTGGATTTCACACATTCCAAAAAAGTTGGGACAGGTAGCAATAAGAGGCCAGAAAAGTACATATAAGGAATAGCTGAATTCCCCCAATGCTGCGGCGAAAAATAGTGGAGCAATATTAGAAAGGAGTTTCTCAGAGAAAAATTGCAAAGAGTTTGAAGTTATCATCATCTACAGTGCATAATATCATCCAAAGATTCAGAGAATCTGGAACAATCTCTGTGCGTAAGGGTCAAGGCCGGAAAACCATACTGGATGCCCGTGATCTTAAGGCCCTTAGACGGCACTGCATCACATACAGGAATGCTACTGTAATGGAAATCACAACATGGGCTCAGGAATACTTCCAGAAAGCTTTGTCGGTGAACACAATCCACCGTGCCATTCGCCGTTGCCGGCTAAAACTCTATAGGTCAAAAAAGAAGCCATATCTAAACATGATCCAGAAGCGCAGGCGTTTTCTCTGGGCCAAGGCTCATTTAAAATGGACTTTGGCAAAGTGGAAAACTGTTCTGTGGTCAGACGAATCAAAATTTGAAGTTCTTTTTTGGAAAACTGGGACGCCATGTCATCCGGACTAAAGAGGACAAGGACAACCCAAGTTGTTATCAGCGCTCAGTTCAGAAGCCTGCATCTCTGATGGTATGGGGTTGCATGAGTGCGTGTGGCATGGGCAGCTTACACATCTGGAAAGGCACAATCAATGCTGAAAGGTATGTCCAAGTTCTAGAACAACATATGGTCCCATCCAGACGTCGTCTCTTTCAGGGAAGACCTTGCATTTTCCAACATGACAATGCCAGACCACATATTGCATCAATTACAACATCATGGCTGCATAGAAGAAGGATCCGGTTACTGAAATGGCCAGCCTGAAGTCCAGATCTTTCACCCATAGAAAACATTTGGCGCATCATAAAGAGGAAGATGCAGTTGACAGTTGAGCAACTAGAAGCCTGTATTAGACAAGAATGGGACAACATTCCTATTCCTAAACTTGAGCAACTTGTCTCCTCAGCCTCCAGACGTTTGCAGACTGTTATAAAAAGAAGAGGGGATGCCACACAGTGGTAAACATGGCCTTGTCCCAACTTTTTTGAGATGTGTTGATGCCATGAAATTTAAAAACAACTTATTTTCCCCTTAAAATGATACATTTTCTCAGTTTAAACATTTGATATGTCATCTATGTTGTATTCTGAATAAAATATTGATATTGAAACTTCCACATCATTGCATTCTGTTTTTATTCACAATTTGTACAGTGTCCCAACTTTTTTGGAATCGGGTTTGTAGATATATGGACAGGTTTCATGAGATTCACCCTAACATGTGATATAAATGCATTTTACAGTGACTGTATTATTGTATCGTATTACAGAGAACAGATACACATAAACACAAAACTAGCAAATATGTGGGGATAGTAAGACAGGCAATGAAAGAGAGCGAAGCAGAGAGAAAGAGAGTGGGCGGCAGTGCACTAATGACTTCACAGCCCATTAGCCACTTAGTCTGATATGCTACACCTCATTACTCTCCCAGCGCAGCCGTGCATTAAACACACAAATCCATCCGTTCGCTCAGACCTGTCCTCTAGCCCAAAACTGCACCCATTCTCACCCAATGTGTGTGTGTTTTTCCAAACAGAAAGAACAAAATTGTCATCTTCTTCCCAATATCTCTATGGCATAGACAGCTGTTTTGATTACAGTTAACAGTACTGGGAATATCATGCTTAGTTTATTGCAAAATGAAATTAACAGCTCAATCCGATTAAAGACTGAATGCAGAGTTCCACATGACAGATGCCATTTTATAGGAAAATTTCAATTTGGCTACTGAAGCAATAAATCAATCAGTTACACTAACAATTTAACAATGGACGGAAGGGGCAGGGGGGAGTGGGGGGAGTGCCACCTAAAAACCTTTAGGTTGGAGTGGAAATGGTTTTGGCCCTGTGTTTATCAGGTGTCTGTATTCAGTGCTCATGGCAGCCTCATCTGAACAACTAGAAGCAGAACCACACCACTGATTCAAAGTTCTGGCTAAAAGCCACTGGAATATCCATGATCTTGTCCAAACACTAGCTGCTGGCCGCCGGCTATTGTCACAGCCCCTCAAACACGCCATTTACACAAACTGGGGCCATTAAGCACAGAAATAGGTGCAATGAGCCAATTGTTCCTGCCAACAATGATGTAAATTAGGATTTAATTTAAATTCAGATAATTATAGAGCGAATTGGAGTTCCTCGTGTATGGTAATTTTATGCATAATCCATCTTACTGATATAATAATAATTAAAAAAATTAAATAATAACAGATACTGAACTTGTATTATTATATACATTAAAGTCAAAATTGGCAATTCTTATTTTCATGGAATATTTCAGTATTTATTATAATAGATTAATCCGTGCACATCAATATTTAAACATATATATATCTTAGGGCTATCAATCGATTAATGTTTTTTAATCGCACACTTATCGTGAAATTAAGCATACGCCATTTATCTCATTAAACACATTAATTTTGTCATCATTTGCTATATCCAGCAAAGTAAACAATATAGATTGAAGGGTGATTCTCACAAAACTGTATTTTCTGCAAGCTTCAAGAATCATTGGAGACTCCAAAAGGACACCAAATAACCAAATATAAGGAGTCCATATAATTCTATTATATAATACATTTATACACACCTAAGCACCCATGGAAAAAAAACATTACAGAAAAAAACTTTAGAGAAATCACAGTGTATAGTATGTGTACAGAGCAACAACAACGAGCTTGTTTTCATTTTAGATGAGTCAAGCTGCGATACCGAACAGGACCACACGGAGACGGCAAAACAACTCTTAAATCAACCGTTTTGACTTGACTGCATAAACCTACGATTAGTAAACATAACAACGTACTACACATGACAAATCAAACATTATCCTTCATGAGTGTGTGTGGAACCAATGCGAATGTACTGAAATGCGTCTGTACATGAATGCAGCGTGCGATCAGTGATCGAGAGCGCGCACATGGTTTGTTCTCTGTGCATCAATATAACAGACTCTCACGCGCTTACTGTACGACTCCTGTACCAAAATTATGCTCTTCAGAAACAATTTGCAGAATACGACAGAGCTCGAGTTTTAAAGCAAAGCACACACTGGAATGAATAATTCACTAAAAACGCAATGTGAGTCTCTATTCCCTCTGATATGTCTGATGTAATCAGCCTGGCCTTCTTTACATGAGCCTGTTTTGGACTGTTTGAATGAATTCGATTACTGGATCACTGAAAACTTTCCCAGAGTTTAACGACTTAAAATGGCCTAATCACAAACAGAGAAGCAGAAATGGGTTAAAGAGTTAGAATGGAAATGTCCTCCTACCAGGGTTACAGGTGCTTGTAGATGCTCAGTGTGATAAACTCCCGACTTCTAAGATCATCTAACTGCGTGACAAAAATTATGTTGATGACGCAGCTTCTTGTACTTCTGTAATTTATTTACGTTCATTGCGGTAAATTATTTTAAAAATCGCATGCGTTAACGCGTTAATGCTGACAGCACTGATATATACAGTGGGGAGAACAAGTATTTGATACACTGCCGATTTTGCAGGTTTGCCCATTTACAAAGCATGTAGAAGCCTGTAATTTTTATCATAGGTACTCTTCAACTTTGAGTGACGGATTCTAAAACAAAAATCCAGAAAATCACATTGTATGATTTTTAAATAATTAATTTGCATTTTATTGCATGACATAAATATTTGATACATCAGAAAAGCAAAACTTAATATTTGGTACAGAAACCTTTGTTTGCAATTACAGAGATCATACGTTTCCTGTAGTTCTTGACCAGGTTTGCACACACTGCAGCAGGGATTTTGGCCCACTCCTCCATACAGACCTTCTCCAGATCCTTCAGGTTTCGGGGCTGTCGCTGGGCAATACAGACTTTCAGCTCCCTCCAAAGATTTTCTATTGGGTTCAGGTCTGAAGACTGGCTAGGCCACTCCAGGACCTTGAGATGCTTCTTACGGAGCCACTCCTTAGTTGCCCTGGCTGTGTGTTTCGGGTCATTGTCATGCTGGAAGACCCAGCCACGACCCATCTTCAATGCTCTTACTGAGGGAAGGAGGTTGTTGGCCAAGATCTCGCGATACATGGCCCCATCCATCCTCCCCTCAATACGGTGCAGTCGTCCTGTCCCCTTTGCAGAAAAGCATCCCCAAAGAATGATGTTTCCACCTCCATGCTTCATGGTTGGGATGGTGTTCTTGGGGTTGTACTCATCCTTCTTCTTCCTCCAAACACGGCGAGTGGAGTTTAGACCAAAAAGCTCTATTTTTGTCTCATCAGACCACATGACCTTCTCCCATTCCTCCTCTGGATCATCCAGATGGTCATTGGCAAACTTCAGACGGGCCTGGACATGCGCTGGCTTGAGCAGGGGGACCTTGCGTGTGCTGCAGGATTTTAATCCATGACGGCGCAGTGTGTTACTAATGGTTTTCTTTGAGACTGTGGTCCCAGCTCTCTTCAGGTCATTGACCAGGTCCTGCCGTGTAGTTCTGTGCTGATCCCTCACCTTCCTCATGATCATTGATGCCCCATGAGGTGAGATCTTGCATGGTGCCCCAGACCGAGGGAGATTGAACTTCTTCCATTTTCTAATAATTGCGCCAACAGTTGGGTAAATTGAATCTTGGATTATCTTGCTTCACATTTCTCACTACTCATAATTTAACCCGGGGTTAACAATTAATCCTGGGTATTTATAAACTGATGTTTCACACTGTACATTCCTAAACCCTGGATTATCATCCTTATTTGCATATTTGCAGTGTCAGTGTGCATTGTGAGTGGTGTTTCCGTGACTGTTTAAAGCATGTGAATATGAGGCATGCAATTGGCTGTCGGTTGCTAAGCATCTAGCTGTAATGTAAAATAAAATAAAAAATTAAGTAAACAATTATGCCAAAGTTACAATCTACAGTGATAGGTTTATTGTTCTTTTTGGACTTTTTAAGAAAATCAAGTTGAAACTCTGAAAAAATGATGCAAATGACATTTGTTTTGTTTGCCTTTTTTTTTCTTTTTCTCTGAAATAAGATCTGAAAAAAATCTAAGGGCAGACATATACTTTACACAAGTAACACAGACACGAGCACTTGGCCAGTTCACTGACAACAAGCGGTCTGGCTGGATTTGCTTGACGTGCTCATGTGTTGGCCTAGTGGTAACAAACCTCAGTACTCACGGGGGCGATAGAGTTACATTCTGATGTCTCTGCCTTTCAACCTGATGTATTATTATTATGCAGGTTAGTTGATATAAACATATTGACTTTGACTTGCTTAGAAAATTCCGTCAAGAGCAGAAATGTATTCAGGTTAACAGACACCTAATGCATATTGCAACTTATAAAGTAGTTTGCAGGGATGTGCAGAGAGTTTCTCAGGGGCAGAGTATGTCAAATGTAAAAAGGGGCATCTATCACTGTGGAGTAAAATGTAAATTGCTAATAATATGATAGATAATCTTATCACCCTGGTAGACATTGCAAACAGACTGTGTGTTCACAATTAATGAATACGAGACTATTGAAATAGACTTATTTTACTTTTTTAATGAATAGAATACAGCAATTACAACAAAAAGAAAAAATAGTAGAGAGATGAATACTTACAGTACATTTAAAATAAAATAATAAAAAGTATTTAAAGTAAAATAATAACATTATGGAGAAAAAAAACAACAACACATTTGTGTCTACATCTGGTTAGACAAAATGATGTCCTCACTTTGTGTCAACTCCGTCCGGATTTTTTATAGTTCTAAATAAATCAGGAAATGTCATGGTCATCTTTAACTCTGAGGACCCCTTTCCTATTTCCTGCTCATTGTGGATCTCACAGTAGGACACATAGTCCTGGAAGTTTTATATATTTTTTTTATATTTCATACAAACAATGTTGAAGTCTCTACTGTCACACTAATTCCGGTGTAATAGTTTCTGTAAATATTTGTGGGATATATCTTATAATTTTTGATGTTTATTAAGGCAGCTACAACTGTGGAACACATGGTGGAAAAAAATATTCAGTTTTGTCAGCTCCATCAGATTTTATTAAAAGCTGATGGAGTTGACAATGGCTCACAAAACTCTTTATATAGTGATAATATATACATATTTGGTAACACTTTATTTTAAGGTGACGTAGTTATGTGTTACTACATGTACTTACTCTAGTAATAACAGTAAATTATGCATAATTACAAATAACTAACTCTAAACCAAACCCTAACCCTTACCGTAACTCTATAGTAAGTACATGTAGTTAATTAATATTACTCAGTATTTATTTGCGTAAGTACAATGTAATGACGTCACCTTAAAATAAAGTGTAACCATATATATATACACTCACCTAAAGGATTATTAGGAACACCATACTAATACTGTGTTTGACCCCCTTTCGCCTTCAGAGCTGCCTTAATTCTACGTGGCATTGATTCAACAAGGTGCTGAAAGCATTCTTTAGAAATGTTGGCCCATATTGATAGGATAGCATCTTGCAATTGATGGAGATTTGTGGGATGCACATCCAGGGCACGAAGCTCCCGTTCCACCACATCCCAAAGATGCTCTATTGGGTTGAGATCTGGTGACTGTGGGGGCCATTTTAGTACAGTGAACTCATTGTCATGTTCAAGAAACCAATTTGAAATGATTCGAGCTTTGTGACATGGTGCATTATCCTGAGGATGGGTACATGGTGGTCATAAAGGGATGGACATGGTCAGAAACAATGCTCAGGTAGGCCGTGGCATTTAAACGATGCCCAATTGGCACTAAGGGGCCTAAAGTGTGCCAAGAAAACATCCCCCACACCATTACACCACCACCACCAGCCTGCACAGTGGTAACAAGGCATGATGGATCCATGTTCTCATTCTGTTTACGCCAAATTCTGACTCTACCATCTGAATGTCTCAACAGAAATCGAGACTCATCAGACCAGGCAACATTTTTCCAGTCTTCAACTGTCCAATTGTAGCCTCTTTTTCCTATTTGTAGTGGAGATGAGTGGTACCCGGTGGGGTCTTCTGCTGTTGTAGCCCATCCGCCTCAAGGTTGTGCGTGTTGTGGCTTCACAAATGCTTTGCTGCATACCTCGGTTGTAACGAGTGGTTATTTCAGTCAAAGTTGCTCTTCTATCAGCTTGAATCAGTCGGCCCATTCTCCTCTGACCTCTAGCATCAACAAGGCATTTTCGCCCACAGGACTGCCGCATACTGGATGTTTTTCCCTTTTCACACCATTCTTTGTAAACTCTAGAAATGGTTGTGCGTGAAAATCCCAGTAACTGAGCAGATTGTGAAATACTCAGACCGGCCCGTCTGGCACCAACAACCATGCCACGCTCAAAATTGCTTAAATCACCTTTCTTTCCCATTCTGACATTCAGTTTGGAGTTCAGGAGATTGTCTTGACCAGGACCACACCCCTAAATGCATTGAAGCAACTGCCATGTGATTGGTTGATTAGATAATTGCATTAATGAGAAATTGAACAGGTGTTCCTAATAATCCTTTAGGTGAGTGTATATATATATATATATATATATATATATATATATATATTTATTTTTTACAACCTGTTACTCACATGAGATCACAGCAATAACAAACCCTGATGTAATGGACTTCACAGAGAGCAAACATGCTAGTTTCCCACTGCTTAAGTCATGCAGGCCAGGCACAAATTAAATGTACGTAATTGATGTGGTTTAAAGACAGGTTTCACATTGGAACGATTTCTGTTGCTGCTACAGGGCGGCACATAATAATGCTTACCATTACACTCAACCTAACATACACTTGTATTCTGTGAGCTACTGGAGACCAAGAATGAAACGTACTGTACTGCTAAAAGGCGGAAAAAAACCACTGGAAGGATTGTTGTATTAAATTAAATATTAATTTAAAAATTAGTTAGTTGTCAGTTGTTGTAACCTCAGTTGGACCTTTGTCAACTCTAAAACATGTTTTGTCACTAATATCAAGAATCAGTGATATAAATATTATAAATTATAACACCTGTTAGTGGGTGGGATATATTAGGCAGCAAGTGAACATTTTGTCTTCAAAGTTGATGTGTTAGAAGCAGGAAAAATGGGCAAGAGTAAGGATTTGAGCGAGTTTGACAAGGGCCAAATTGTAATGGCTAGATAACTGGGTCAGAGCATCTCCAAAACTGCAGATCTTGTGGGGTGTTCCTGGTCTGCAGTGGTCAGTATCTATCAAAAGTGGTCCAAGGAATGAACAGTGGTGAACCGGCGACAGGGTCATAGGTGGCCAAGGCTCATTGATGCATGTGGGGAGTGAAGGCTGGCCCATGTGGTCCGATCAAACAGACGAGCTACTGCAGCTCAATTTGCTAAAGAAGTTAATGCTGGTTCTGATAGAAAGGTGTCAGAATACAGAGTGCATCACAGTTTGTTGCATTTGGGGCTGCATAGCCGCAGACCAGTCAGGGTGCCCATGCTGACCCCTGTCCACCACTGAAAACACCAACAGTGGGCACGTGAGCATCAGAACTGGACCACGAAGCAATGGAAGAAGGTGGCCTGGTCTGATGAATCACGTTTTCTTTAACATCACGTGGATGGCTGAGTGTGTGTGCATCGCTTACCTGGGGAACACATGGCACCAGGATACACTATGAGAAGAAGGCAAGCCAGCGGAGGCAGTGTGATGCTTTGGGCAATGTTCTTCTGGGAAACCTTGGGTCCTGCCATCCATGTGGATGTTACTTTGACACGTACCACCTACCTAAGCATTGTTGCAGACCATACACCCTTTCACGGAAACGTTATTCCCTGGTGGCTGTGGCCTCTTTCAGCATGATAATGCACCCTGACTCAAAGCAAAAATGGTTCAGGAATGGTTTGAGGAGCATAACAAGTTTGAGGTGTTGACTTGGCTTCCAGATTCTCCAGACTCACTTCTCCAGATCTCAATCCAATCAAGCATCTGTGAGATGTGCTGAACAAACAAGTCCAATCCATGGAGGCCCCACCTCGCAACTTACAGGACTTAAAGGATCTGCTGCTAACATCTTGGTGCCAGATACCACAGCACACCTTCAGGGGTCTAGTGGAGTCCATGCCTCGACAGGTCAGGGCTGTTTTGGCAGCAAAATGGGGACCAACACAATATTAGGTAGGTGGTCATAATGTTATGCCTGATCGGTGAACTAAGCCTGGAACAGAACCTGCTATGTTATGTTAGGTTATGTTCAAGTTGCTATGGCTACTTACATACCCTGAAATTTACCTCCGGTTTCGGAACCAAAAATTTAAGGTTATCTGCTTACTTACCCTTAAATATTCCCGGGAATGTCGGGTAACCTGCTTTTTGAAATACCCCCCTGATGTTTTGCTGTTCATATATATTGAAATTTACTCAAGTGGCACATTGCATCAAAAGAACGGGCGTTTTTGGAATGTTTGCTTTGTGGGAATATAATTTTAAAAGACACTGTAATTACAATTACCATTTTTGTTTTTCTCTTCTAACCAAATTCTCTCCTCTTTGATGGGAGTCAGCTGTCCATGTGATATTGACATAATCTGTAAACAGATGGTGCTCGAACCCTTTGACCATGTTGTTTAGATTATTTGAGATAGGTCTGCTGGAGTTTTACGATCAGGGGTAACCCCCCTCCTCTGTTCTGTATTGTCTTTAGATGCTTTTGTTTTAGTGGTCATCTCTAAGGCTGTGTGTAAGGTCAACACCTTTAAGGACTGCCCACTGAATGCCTATAAAATTCCATGTACAGCTCCTTTAGTCAGACTTGATGGACTGCAGCTACCGACAGCACGTGTTCTCAATAAAGAATCCTGCTGAAGCTACATTAAGTCTCCTGGTCTTCGCTTCTGAGATTTCCAACAGTTTTGGTGCCGTGACCCGGATAGAGCTTCTCACCTGACATCGCTCCAGACTAAATTTTTTCCATCTCAACCATCAACCACGATTTGGTGAGTGTTACTCTATCCAAAAAACTACTACAGACCAGTACATGTGGTTATCATCTGCGCCGCCAGAGAAGTGTTAACAAACAGCTGTAGGGTTTTTGTTAACAATAGTTATCCTCTACGTTGCTACAGAAGGTTTATCCTCTGTGAAGTCAGAGAAGGTTAACAACTGTTAAAGTGTGTTAGCAAATTGGTTCTCCTCTGCTTGCCAGGGAAGGTTGAATACATTACGATGTGTATTAACTAGGTTATCCTCTGCTCTGTCAGAGAAGGTTAACAGTTAATCTGTGTTAACAAATTTGCACGTTTATTCTCTGCTTTGTCAGGGAGGTGTTGGAAGTGTCCTGTTGTGACAGAAAGACATTACAAAATGTTGAGAAGGAATGCTAGACTAATTCCAACAACGGAGAAAGGTGGACTAGCTACCCCTTCATGGACAGACAGTGAATTCAAATCATTGTTAGGAGAGCACATGGACTCTGAGTCAGTCAGATTGGATTTGACAAGGAAATTTGGTATTGATTCAGAAAAAGTATGGTCTACTGAAGAATGCAAGAAGGTTTTTGGTCCATGCATCAGGAAGAGAAACATAAAAGGCATTATCTGCTGCCACAGAGAGTTTACCTTATCCTTAGCACAAGAGCAAGCTCAGTGTATTGCTAAGTTAACAAACAATTGCACAGTCGAGTGACCTGTCTCACAAAAAAGGTGGGCCATAAGGCCTCAACCAAATGTGACTCAAAAGACCAGCAGTCAGATGAAAGCTATTCTGATTTACAGTCTTTTTGTAGAATAGAAGACAATAGCAATGTTGGATTGATGAATAAAGATGTAAATACCGTTGAAGTGTGTGGAGCCAGACAAAAGGATCAAAATAGGGTAAAAGTGGTTGACGCTGTTCCATCTCTAACCCCTATACTGCAGTTACAAACAGTCAGTAACAGGACTCAGGACCTGAGGCCATAGAAAGACTTGCTGAGAGTTTGCCATCAGTACATAGAAATTTTTCTGAGTTTAGGAGAGTTGTCCAGAAAGATGCGGCTCTATGATATGTCTTTAGCTGAAGTCACCCAGCTAATATCACAGATTTTGACAGAATCAGAATTCCATGATTTTGAAACTTTTGTAATTCATTCTGAGTTTCAACATGCCAGTAAAGATGAATTGAGGGAGGGAGTGCTGAGAGTGTTAAAGAACATTGTTGGACCAAAGGTTTATTGGTCAAAGGTCACTAGTTGTGTACAGAAGAAGGATGAAACTGTGAGTGAGTACACTGAGAGATTTTGTCAGTCAGCTGCAGCATACAGTGGAATAGCTGACACTCCAGAGAAGGTGCTAGATGATAAAGGAGGACTAGTTCACACATGGTTTGATGGCCTTTTACCAGAATACAGAAATGCACTACCTTTCCTAGATATTACATGGTCCATTGGAACTCTGAGAAATAACTTGGACAAGTTAGCTACTTGGGAAAGATTGCAGCAACATCCTTTAAGATCAACACAGAGAATCAACAGAAACCTAAATGTCCTAAGAGAGAAGGCAGTTGTCATTACTGTGGTAAACCTGGACATTGGATGAAAGAGTGTAGGAAAAACAAAAAGAACTTAAGAGAAATGAACAATGTTACTCAGCTCCTACTCAGTCTGCTTGCTACTCTGAAGCAGCCCCTCCCCTCGTCATTGAACTCGTGGGGCACCTTACTGAGGTGTTAACCATTTGGGTTGTGAGGGCTTAATTTCCCCAATTTACAGCAAAGATGAAAGACTCTTTGTTTTTAAATAGAATAAAAGGAAGGTGACTGTCTCTTCCTTTTATTGGGGGACACTGGTTAAGTACATTCACATCCTTAAATGTTATACTACAGAATATTCCAGTCAGACACCCATCCTCTGTTATGATGTCTACTATGACTGATGTTTCGCTGGAGAATGGAAATGTGACGATTCATAATTTCATTATTTTGGGAATTTTCAGAAATAAGTTATTATATAAGGATATTTGCATACTGCATAAGGTTACTGAAGGCAACAGTCAGGCAGGCTATGCTGTTGCTTCCTACAATAAGTTTAGTTTGCAAGCTTATTCACAAACTTTAAAGCAAAGTGAACTAATGTCTCACACTGTGTGCACACCACCTACAGGGACAGAATAAGACACACAGACCAGTGAGGAGCCCAGGGAAGAACCGAAGGGCAACAGGTGTCAGGGGCCAACCCTGTGGTGAAGACTTCCTCATAGCTTTCCCACTCTCTGTAGTTTATCCTCACCTCACTGGTCCATAGGTGTCAAATCAGTTAAGACTAGGTTAAGAAAAACACTATACGACCACCATGTTTAATGTAATGCGGTTATGTGTAAAAACTATATGATCACCAGAAGTTTACTGTGTTAAGTTAGATGTAAATCCACTATACGATCAACAGACATATGAAAGAATGAAGTCAATGCAAGAATACTGCTGGTCTGCTGTTTCTTTGTTTTCTTGTGTTACAGGTGTAAACGCCATGATGTCTTCTTAAAGGGTTAGTTCACCCAAAAATGAAAATTCTGTCATTAATTACTTACCCTCATGTCGTTCGACACCCGTAAGACCTTTGTTCATCTTCGGAACACAAATTAAGATATTTTTGTTGAAATCCGATAGCTCAGAAAGGCCTCCATTGGCAGCAATGACATTTCCTCTCTCAAGACCCATAAAAGGTACTAAAGACGTCGTTAAAAAGTCCATCTCACTACAGTGGTTCTACAATAATTTTATGAAGCGACGAGAATAGTAAAACTAATGGTTTTCTAATGGTTTTCTTTGAGACTGTGGTCCCAGCTCTCTTCAGGTCATTGACCAGGTCCTGCCGTGTAGTTCTGGGCTGATCCCTCACCTTCCTCATGATCATTGATGCCCCACAAGGTGAGATCTTGCATGGTGCCCCAGACTGAGGGAGATTGACCGTCATCTTGAACTTCTTCCATTTTCTAATAATTGCGCCAACAGTTGTTGCCTTCTCACCAAGCTGCTTGCCTATTGTCCTGTAGCCCATCCCAGCCTTGTGCAGGTCTACAATTTTATCCCTGATGTCCTTACACAGCTCTCTGGTCTTGGCCATTGTGGAGAGGTTGGAGTCTGTTTGATTGAGTGTGTGGACAGGTGTCTTTTATACAGGTAACGAGTTCAAACAGGTGCAGTTAATACAGGTAATGAGTGGAGAACAGGAGGGCTACTTAAAGAAAAACTAACAGGTCTGTGAGAGCCGGAATTCTTACTGGTTGGTAAGTGATCAAATACTTATGTCATGCAATAAAATGCAAATTAATTATTTAAAAATTATACAATGTGATTTTCTGGATTTTTGTTTTAGATTCCGTCTCTCACAGTTGAAGTGTACCTATGATAAAAATTACAGACCTCTACATGCTTTGTAAGTAGGAAAACCTGCAAAATCGGCAGTGTATCAAATACTTGTTCTCCCCACTGTATAAATTATGGTATTATATCTATGGATAATGTTTTCAAAACAGTTGCTCACGTGCAATAGTTGGGGGCCTTGATACTTTTTCCTATGCAAACAAAATAACTGTGGTCATTTACTGAAGTCCTAGATGAGATGTTGCACTAAAAACAAGTGTTTGTGACAGATTCAGAAGAAATGAATAAATGTTCCTTTTGTGCAAAAAACTAAACTAACATTATTAAAGAACCTCAAAAATCATATTAAATTACCCCTTTAAAGTCTTGCAATGGGACCAGGGTCAGAGGTGCCAGTTCCCTGAGACCTCACACTATCAAAGGCACTTCAAAGGCTTCCAAAGGAAGCTGGGCCCTCAGTGCATACTGTAGTTTGCAATGTGAGCTCTGAGACCCACATCATACAGCAATTTTTAATGTAATGTTAGCATTGGGGGCCTCCAAATATGCATACCCAAAAACCTTGCAGAACTATGATCCAGCCCTGAATAGGAAACATACATACATATTGAAAAAGGGAGATCAGACCTCTGGGAGAGAACTGAAAGCCAATCACACACAGGGAATATATGTATTGTAAAGTGGAATCGGATCTACAGAGGTTCATAAATCATGTCGGAAAGTAAGTGTATGAGATGATGACCTTGTCATCTTTAATGCCACAGAGTATTCTGCCCTGGAGATGGAAAAGAGAATAAGAAAGAGAGAGAGGCAGAAGGACACCGAGATAGATAGGTTAGTTCTAAAAGTAATTAGCTTTAAAGGTGAAGTGTGTAATCTTTGAATAAATTCTTCTCCTATCCAGTTTAATGAGTCATATAAGCAAGGCATTTGTAGGTTGATATGCATACATACTACAAATATTGTAGCTTATTGGCACTTTCAAAATGATGCTCTGTTTGTTTTACAGGCTCGACATTTCAAGGCTTAACAATGGCGTGTGTAACACTAGGGGTAACACTATCAATTGTATTTGTACAAACAATGTAGGATAGGGCGTGAAGAAGGTAGGAGTGTTTTGAATAGCAATTTCTTTGTATATTTGAAATACTGTATATGTTTGTGTACCTTTGCATTATACTGATTGCATACTGAATATTGTGCATAGAATTTATTGTTTCTACATTGGCTAGCTGTCAGGTTTCATATTAACTAAAAAAAAAAAAACCCTTTTAATTACTTACAAAGCTTTGAATAGCCACAGTACTTATGCAATATTTTATCTTGCTATAATTCATCATGTTCATTATGGTCCCAAAATCACAGCCTGCTGGTAAGAAGGTAGATCCTTTTTTTACTTGGTTCCTAAACAATGGAATAGTCTTCAGCACTGTTCGGGACTCATACACACTCTAGACTAAAGATCTTTTTTTTTCAGTCAAGTGTGTACCTAAACAATTTAATCATACCTTACAGCTTGTAGTTATGCTGTGTTATTTAGGTCCGCTGGAACAGAAAACACCTCTCACATCACACAACTTTCGTCAGCATGAAACAGAAGTTTCTTCCTTATTGTGACGTACATCCGAGTGAAACGGCTTCTAGAATGAGAAAAAAAAATGTAAGACGGGACTTGATATTATCCTTGAGAATTGATTGGATTGTGGGAAGTTGGGCATTGCTAACTAAATATAGGCAGATCTAAATGCCAATTTGCTGTCAGTTGTGGAGGATATTTAGTCCCACCCTCCACCGATACGTATGAAATGAAGAGAGCAGATGACATTTTAAGAGAGAGTGGAGGTTAATGTTTTTGATTAAATATTGCGAGTGTACATTAATTAAATATATATACAGTGGTGGTATATATATTAAAATAAAAAATAAATCTGCATTGTTTATCCTTTTGATCTTTTATTTAAAAAATTCACAAAAATCTAAACTTTCATTGAAGTAAAAGAATTGAAAGTGGGGGGTAAATCACATTATGAAATAAATGCTTTTCTCCAAAACACGTTGGCCACAATTATTGGCACCCTTTTATTAAATACTTTTTGCAACCTCCTTTTGCCAAGATAACAGCTCTGAGTCTTCTTCTATAATGCCTAATGAGTCTGGAGAACACCTGACAAGAGATCAGAGACCATTCCTCCATACAGAATCTCTCCAGATCCTTCAGATTCCCAGATCCATGTTGGTGCTTCTTCTCTTCAGTTCACCCCACTCATTTACTATAGGGTTCAGGTCAGAGGACTGGGATGGTCATGGTAGAAGCTTCATTTTGTGTTCAGTGACACATTTGTGTGTTGATTTTGATGTTTGTTTTGGATCGTTGTCCTGATGGAAGATCCAACCACGGCCCATTATAAGATTTCTAGCAGAGGCCGTCAGGTTTTGATTTTTTATCTATTGGTATTTGCTAGAATCCATTATACCATGTATCTGAACAAGATGTCCAGGACCTCCAGCAAAAAAATAGGCCCACAACATTAAAGATCCAGTGGTATTTTTAACCGTGGGCATGGGGTACTTTTTATCCCTGTTTGCACCAAACCCATCTGGTGGATTTGCTGCCAAAAAGCTCTTTTTATAGTTTCATCTGATCATAGAACCAGGTCCCTTTTGAATTTCCAGTCGTGTCTGACAACTGAATATGCTGGAGTTTGTTTCTGGATGAGCAAGAAGGATTTTTCTTGAATCCCTCCCAAACAACATGAGGTGATGTAGGGGTTGTTTGATTTTTTTAAATTTTTTTTTAGGCTTTCTGACCCCAAGACTCAACTAATCTCTGTGATTCTCCATCTGTGATCCTTGGAGAGTCTTTGGCCACTCAAACTTTCCTCCTCGCCGTGCATTAATACAATATAGACACACGTCCTCTTTCAGGCAGATTTGTAACATCTTTAGTTGATTGGAACTTCTTAATTATTGCCCTGATGGTGGAAATGGGAATTTTCAATGCTTTAGCTTTTTCCTACAGCCACTTTCTATTTTGTGAAGCTCAACAATCTTTTGCTGCACATCAGAACTACAGTGGGGAGAACAAGTATTTGATACACTGCCGATTTTGCAGGTTTGCCCACTTACAAAGCATGTAGAAGTCTGTAATTTTTATCATAGGTACTCTTCAACTGTGAGTGATGGAATCTAAAACAAAAATCCAGAAAATCACATTGTATGATTTTTAAGTAATTCATTTGCATTTTATTGCATGACATAAGTATTTGATACATCAGAAAAGCAGAACTTAATATTTGGTACAGAAACGTCTCGGTTACGTATGTAACCCTCGTTCCCTGAGGAGGGAACGGAGACGTAACGTCAGTGACTGACGAATGGGGGTTTCGCTTAGAAGCCTATCATCTTCGAGATCTAGAAAACGCCCAATGGCAGCGCCAATGCCATGGGCATGCGGAATTTGCATAGCGTAACTCCGCCCCACAGCGTGGGTATATAAGGAAGTACGCTGGCAACATCGCATTATGTTTACCTGCTGAGGAGCCAAGACTGAACTCCCGGCTGTTCCAGCGGTACAGCGGAAGTGGCAGAGGGACGTTACGTCTCCGTAGGGTTACATACGTAACCGAGACGTTCCCTTTCGTTCAGTCACTCCGAGTAACGTCAGTGACTGACGAATGGGGGTCCCAATATAATCACGCCACTCGGCTGTCATCCAGTGCCCTGCGTAAGCGTGAGCTCCCTGTCGTAAGCTAGTACGGACGAAGGACTCCCACTTAACACAGGAATACCAAGGTACACTGGGAAGCATATTCCAGGTGGAAGTATGCGCCAAATGCCTACCCGTAGGGAGGACTTAAGAACACATATGACCCGCTCAGGGCTACATATGGGAAACTCTGGGGTAACCAGCCGAAGGTGGAAGAATTTTACCCCCAGGGGTGGCAAGGGGCTTGCCAAGGGAAAGACACCTGCTCAGGAAGACTTACAGTGGGAATACACATGTGGGGGTCACCCAACGGGGGAACCATGCACACGGTGGCACCTAGCCAACACGAGGGCCTGAGCGAGTGGGCAGACGTACTGGTGTCGGCATCAACAGTGCTGGAGGAACTCAGGGCTTCAGGAAAACTACCTGAGGAAAATATCGCACGTATCCAGTCCGTGGAGTGGAATGGCGAGCAAGCGAAGACACCTGAGCCTAGTCCATTACCGGCCACTAGTAGAGGCGAGTACAAGAGAGGACACTGGCTCCACTCGGAGATTATAGAATCTGGCGAATGTGTTGGGTGTCGCCCAGCCTGCAGCTCTGCAAATGTCTGTTAGCGAGGCGCCATGCGCTAGAGCCCAAGAGGAGGCCACACTCCGGGTGGAGTGAGCCCTGACCCCTAGGGGGCATGGGCGCCCCTGCGTTTGGTAAGCCAAAACAATGGCGTCCACTATCCAGTGAGACAACCTTTGCTTGGAGAGAGCCTTTCCCTTCAGCTTCCCACCATAACAGACAAAGAGCTGGTCTGAGGTCCTGAAACACTGCGTTCTGTCTACGTAAGCACGGAGGGCGCGTACTGGACAGAGCAGTGCCAAGGCTGGGTCTGCCTCCTCCAAAGGCAGCGCTTGCAGGTTCACCACCTGGTCCCTGAAGGGAGTGGTGGGAACCTTGGGCACATATCCAGGCCGGGGTCTCAGGATCACGTGAGAGTTGGCCGGCCCGAATTCCAGGCACGCTTCGTCAACCGAAAATGCCTGCAGGTCCCCTACCCTCTTGATGGAGGCCAAGGCGGTCAGGAGCGCTGTCTTCATAGACAGGAAGTTAAGCTCGACTGACCGCAATGGCTCGAAGGGAGCCCTCTGCAGAGCGCTTAGGACTACTGCGAGGTCCCAAGAGGGTACGAGGGGAGAGCGAGGAGGATTCAGTCTCCTCGCTCCCCTCAGGAACCTGATGACCAGGTCGTGCTGACTTACCTTTTTCGTCTCCACAAGGTCGTGGTAGGCAGAAATAGCGGCCACATAAACCTTGAGGGTGGAAGGAGACAGCCTTCGTTCCAACCCTTCCTGGAGGAATGAGAGCACGGACCCGATCGGGCATTTCCAGGGGTCTTCTTGGCGAGAAGAACACCAGGTGACGAAGAGGTTCCACTTCAACGCATAGGCGTGTCGAGTAGACAAGGCCCTAGCGGAAGTGATGGTAGCCACCACCTGAGGTGGTAGGGTACTCAAACCTGCCGCGTCCCATCCAGGAGCCACACGTGGAGGTTCCAAAGATCGGGACGCGGGTGCCAAAGGGTGCCCCGTCTCTGAGAAAGGAGGTCCTTCCTCAGAGGAATCGACCAGGGAGGGGCTGTCGCAAGGAGTACAAGTTCGGAGAACCAGGTCCGGCCGGGCCAATACGGGGCGACCAAAAGGACCTGCTCCTTGTCCTCCCTGATCTTGCACAGAAGCTGTGCAAGAAGGCTCACTGGGGGAAACGCATACTTGCGGAGGCCCCGCGGCCAGCTGTGCGCCAGAGCGTCCGTGCCGAGGGGGCCCTCGGTCAGGGAATAAAACAGGCGGCAATGGGAAGAGTCGTGGGAGGCAAACAGATCTACCTGTGCGTCGCCGAACTGTTCCCAAATCAGCTGAACCGTCTGGGGATGTCTCCATTCTCCAGGAAGTGGCTGAAGCCGTGAGAGCTCGTCGGCTGCACGGTTCAGGACTCCCGGGATATGGATGGCACGAAGGGACCTCAGGTGCTTCTGACTCCATAAGACGAGATGGCGGGCGAGTTGAGACATGCGGCGGGAACGCAGACCACCCTGGTGGTTGATGTACGCTACTGTGGCCGTGTTGTCTGACCGGACTAGCACGTGTTGACCCTTGAGCAGTGCTCGGAAGCGGTGCAGGGCGAACCGTACTGCCAGCAACTCGAGGCAATTGACATGCAGGAGGCGCTGGGGTCCTGTCCAGGAGCCCGCGGCAGCATGTCCATTGCACATGGCACCCCAGCCCGTGGTGGAGGCATCTGTTGACACAACAATATGCCTGGAAACTCGTTCTAAGGACACACCGGCCCGTAGAAAACTGAGGTTCGACCACGGGGTGAGGGTCTGCAGGCAGGCCCGAGTCACTGGGACCCGGAGCGTGCCCGACTGCCATGCCCATCTCGGGACTCGATCGCGAAGCCAGTGCTGAAGCGGTCTCATATGAAGCAAACCGAGCGGCGTTACCGCGGCTGCAGATGCCATATGCCCCAGGAGCCTCTGAAATAACTTCAGTGGAACCGCACTCTTGCTCTCGATTTGACGAAGGCAAGTCAGCAGTGACTGCGCGCGCTCGCTCGTAAGCTGCGCACACATGGCGACCGAGTCGATTTCCATACCGAGAAAAGAGATCCTCTGCACTGGGCAGAGTTTGCTCTTCTCCCAGTTGACCCGAAGGCCCAGACGGGCTAGGTGCTGGAGCACCAGGTCTCTGTGTTCGCACACCTGCTCTCGAGAGTGGCTGAGGATCAGCCAGTCGTCGAGGTAGTTCAGGATGCAAACCCCGTGTTGCCTGAGTGGCACAAGGGCTGCCTCGACAATCTTCGTGAAGACGCGAGGGGACAGAGCTAGCCCGAATGGGAGGACCGCGTACTGGTATGCCCGCCCCTCGAAAGCAAACCGTAGGAACGGTCTGTGTCGAGGAAGAATGGAGACATGGAAGTAGGCGTCCTTCAGGTCGATCGCTGCAAACCAATCTGCTGGACGAACGCATTCGAAAAGGCATTTCGCTGTCAACATCCTGAACGGAAGCCTGTGAAGGGATCGGTTCAGGACGCGCAGGTCCAGGATCGGTCGTAACCCACCGGTTTTCTTGGGTACAATGAAGTAAGGGCTGTAGAAGCCGGACTCCATTTCGGCTGGAGGGACAGGCTCGATCGCACCCTTCGCCAGCAAGGTAGCAACCTCCACACGCATGAGGGGGGCATTGGGCCCCACTATGGTGAATCGGACTCCCTGGAAACGAGGAGGAGCCTGAGCGAACTGAATCGCATAGCCGAGCCTGATGGTCTTCGCGACCCAGCGGGACAGTCCAGGGAGCTGAAGCCAGGCTCCCAGAAACTGCACCAGCGGGGTCATGCGAACCATAGACGTACCCCGGGTGGGGCAGCGAGGCGGCGTGACCAGCCCAGACGTGGGAGGCATAGCGTCCCGGTGTGGGGGCACGGTCATCAGCCGCGTCCTGACAGAGGAGACCAGGGAAGGACGCGCGTTCCACTGGGGTCTGCTCTGAGAGGAGACTGGCGTCAGAAAGGGACGAGAGTGGCGTGGCCCGGGGGCGGCGCACACTGCCATCGGTCTCTGGTCGCTCAGGGATGGGTATGTCAGTTCTTTCTTTAACCATAAAAGGGTGCTGCTGACCCGGGGGCCAGCAGCGGAACAAAGGATTCTCCCCCGGCCCTCCACCGGGGGAAGGAGTGGTCCTGCTACCATCTCCTGATAGAACTGCCCATCCCTGAGCTGTCCGCGTCAGGAGCGCCGCTTAGCCTGGCGCTTGGCGGGCTGCGGGGCTGGAGCGGACTGGGGCGCCTTCCTACGGCGTCCTCCACGGCGCGGCCCAGGTGGAGGCTGCTGCTTGGGTGGCGCGGGAGGGGCGGGAGCCGCGGGAGGGCGCCCTGGGTGGAAGCAGCAGCTGGCCGCCGGGGCACTACGTGCTTGATGGCCTCAGTCTGCTTTTGGGCGGCTGAGAACTGTTGGGCGAAGTTCTCAACCGCGCCGCCGAATAGCCCATCCTGGGATATGGGAGCGTCGAGGAGACGAGTCCGCTCGGGGCCCCGCATATCAGCCAGGTTGAGCCATAGGTGTCTCTCCTGGACCACTGCTGTGGACATCACCTGGCCCAGGGAGCGTGCGGTCACCTTCGTCGCCCGGAGGGCGAGGTCGGTGGCAGCACGCAGCTCATTTCTGAGCCCTGGGTCAGCTCTACCCTCGTGCATGTCCTCGAGCATCCGGGCCTGGTAGGCCTGAAGGATGGCCATGGCATGCAAAGAGGCGGCAGCCTGCCCCGCAGCTCTGTAGGATTTCGCCACCAAGGTTGATGTGAAACTACAGGCTTTGGAGGGGTGCTTAGGGTCGCCACGCCACGTTGAAGCACTCTGCGGACACAGTTGCATCACAACAGAGCGTTCAACCGGGGGAACCCCAGTGTACCCTTTGGCTGCGGCCCCGTCGAGGGCAGAGAAGGCGGAGGAGGCCGCCGATCGGTCACGGGAAGACAACGGGACTTCCAGGACCGCGTGACCTCCTCATGCACCTCCGGGAAAAAAGGTATTGGGGGCGTGGTCTGACGGGTGTCAGAACGCGGCGCCCCCAAAAACCAATCGTCCAACCGCGAGCGCTCAGGACGGGGTGGAGGGTTCCACTCCAACCCGAGACTCGCGGCTGCCCGGGAAAGCATGGCTGTCAACTCCGGGTCCGACTCGGACAATGCTGGCACACCGGAAGGCGGCAGCACAGCCGAATCATCATCCTCGGAGGACTCCAGCCCACCTTGTGATGCGGCGATCGACATTCGCTCGTCCTCTGCGGCGCCAAACGACACACTCGGAACAGCAGGAGCCGGCTCCGGTGTCTCAGTCTGAGCGCACGGCGGGAACGGTGCGCTAGAGGGGGGTGTGGTCCGAGGCATGAGCGTCGGGGCTTTGTTCCACACCGTCACCCTCAGGTCACCCTGGCCACCAGCCAAAGTGCTGCCTGGCGTAGAGACCGCAGATTGGGGTGTGGCAGAGGGGACTCTCACTCTATTACGGAGCTCATTGAGTCTCGACCGCAGCACCGAGATGGGCATGTCCCCGCAGTGGGAACATGTCTCATCCACAAACGCTGCCTGAGCATGCTGAAAGCCCAAGCACATCAGGCAGTGATTGTGCCCATCAGAGGGCGGCAGATATCGACCGCACCCAGAAGCACACTGGCGAGACATCTTGAAAAAGACGTGCCAAGTGTGAGCTCTTTTAGGAGAAGAAGCTTCGCAGTGATGCCGAAGCGCCCAGGGACCGAATACCGGCTGAATGCAGACCACTGCACAGATCAGCAGGCAGGCAGTAAACGATCGCTGGAACACGCCGTCACACCAACACCAACTGGAAAGCTGTTCGTCTCGAAGAAGCTGACGATCCTCAGAAGGCTTGAGGAGTGAAGAGATACTCTTGGCTCCGAAGCAGAAACATAATGCGATGTTGCCAGCGTACTTCCTTATATACCCACGCTGTGGGGCGGAGTTACGCTATGCAAATTCCGCATGCCCATGGCATTGGCGCTGCCATTGGGCGTTTTCTAGATCTCGAAGATGATAGGCTTCTAAGCGAAACCCCCATTCGTCAGTCACTGACGTTACTCGGAGTGACTGAACGAAAGGGAACCTTTGTTTGCAATTACAGAGATCATATGTTTCCTGTAGTTCTTGACCAGGTTTGCACACACTGCAGCAGGGATTTTGGCCCACTCCTCCATACAGACCTTCTCCAGATCCTTCAGGTTTTGGGGCTGTCGCTGGGCAATACGGACTTTCAGCTCCCTCCAAAGATTTTCTATTGGGTTCAGGTCTGAAGACTGGCTAGGCCACTCCAGGACCTTGAGATGCTTCTTACGGAGCCACTCCTTAGTTGCCCTGGCTGTGTGTTTCGGGTCGTTGTCATGCTGGAAGACCCAGCCACGACCCATCTTCAATGCTCTTACTGAGGGAAGCGATACATGGCCCCATTCATCCTCCCCTCAATACGGTGCAGTCGTCCTGTCCCCATTGCAGAAAAGCATCCCCAAAGAATGATGTTTCCACCTCCATGCTTCACGGTTGGGATGGTGTTCTTGGGGTTGTACTCATCCTTCTTCTTCCTCCAAACACAGCGAGTGGAGTTTAGACCAAAAAGCTCTATTTTTGTCTCATCAGACCACATGACCTTCTCCCATTCCTCCTCTGGATCATCCAGATGGTCATTGGCAAACTTCAGACGGGCCTGGACATGGGCTGGCTTGAGCAGGGGGACCTTGCGTGCGCTGCAGGATTTTAATTCATGACGGCGTAATGTGTTACTAATGGTTTTCTTTGAGACTGTGGTCCCAGCTCTCTTCAGGTCATTAACCAGGTCCTGCCGTGTAGTTCTGGGCTGATCCCTCACCTTCCTCATGATCGTTGATGCCCCACGAGGTGAGATCTTGCATGGTGCCCCAGACCGAGGGAGACTGACCATCATCTTGAACTTCTTCCATTTTCTAATAATTGCGCCAACAGTTGTTGCCTTCTCACCAAGCTGCTTGCCTATTGTCCTGTAGCCCATCCCAGCCTTGTGCAGGTCTACAATTTTATCCCTGATGTCCTTACACAGCTATCTGGTCTTGGCCATTGTGGAGAGGTTGGAGTCTGTTTGATTGAGTGTGTGGACAGGTGTCTTTTATACAGGTAACGAGTTCAAACAGGTGCAGTTAATACAGGTAATGAGTGGAGAACAGGAGGGCTTCTTAAAGAAAAACTAACAGGTCTGTGAGAGCCGGATTTCTTACTGGTTGGTAGGTGATCAAATACTTATGTCATGCAATAAAATGTGATTTTCTGAATTTTTGTTTTAGATTCCGTCTCTCGGCAGTGTATCAAATACTTGTTCTCCCCACTGTATGTCATGCAATAAAATGCAAATTAATTATTTAAAAATCATACGATGTGATTTTCTGGATTTTTGTTTTAGATTCCGTCTCTCACAGTTGAAGTGTACCTATGATAAAAATTACAGACCTCTACATGCTTTGTAAGTAGGAAAACCTGCAAAATCGGCAGTGTATCAAATACTTCTCCCCACTGTATATTCTTTGGCTTTACTCATTGTGATGAATGATTAACGGAATTTGGCCTTTGTGTTTCCTCAAATTTATACTCCTGTGGAACAAGACATCATAGCTGGACAATTTCATGTTCCTAGTCACCCTGGTGTGCTAAAAAAATATAAATATTAATGGGAATATACTTCAGAGATATTTTACTCATAAAAAATTCTAGGCCAACGTGTTTTGGAGAAAAGCATTTATTTCATAATGTGATTTACCCCCCACTTTCAATTCTTTTACTTCAATGAAAGGTTAGATTTTTGTGAATTTTTTTAATAAAAGATCAAAAGGATAAACAATGCAGATTTATTTTGTACAGCCATATTTGATTATATTTACCAGGGGTGCCAATAATTCTGACCACCACTGTATATATACACTCACCTAAAGGATTATTAGGAACACCTGTTCAATTTCTCATTAATGCAATTATCTAATCAACCAATCACATGGCAGTTGCTTCAATGCATTTAGGGGTGTGGTCCTGGTCAAGACAATCTCCTGAACTCCAAACTGAATGTCAGAATGGGAAAGAAAGGTGATTTAAGCAATTTTGAGCGTGGCATGGTTGTTGGTGCCAGACGGGCCGGTCTGAGTATTTCACAATCTGCTCAGTTACTGGGATTTTCACGCACAACCATTTCTAGAGTTTACAAAGAATGGTGTGAAAAGGGAAAAGCATCCAGTATGCGGTAGTCCTGTGGGCGAAAATGCCTTGTTGATGCTAGAGGTCAGAGGAGAATAAGCCGACTGATTCAAGCTGATAGAAGAGCAACTTTGACTGAAATAACCACTCGTTACAACCGAGGTATGCAGCAAAGCATTTGTGAAGCCACAACACGCACAACCTTGAGGCGGATGGGCTACAACAGCAGAAGACCCCACCGGGTACCACTCATCTCCACTACAAATAGGAAAAAGAGGCTACAATTTGCACGAGCTCACCAAAATTGGACAGTTGAAGACTGGAAAAATGTTGCCTGGTCTGATGAGTCTCGATTTCTGTTGAGACATTCTGACAGTAGAGTCAGAATTTGGCGTAAACAGAATGAGAACATGGATCCATCATGCCTTGTTACCACTGTAACAAGGCATGTACCACTGTATCCTTTAGGTGAGTGTATATATATATATATATAAATTATAATAAATTAATAATGATGTGCACAGATAAATCATTTATAATAAACACCGCAACATTCTGTAAAAAAAAAAAAAAAAAAAAAAAATTTCATGGTGACTTTAAATCAATTGAATTCCATCTAACTCTAATATTAGTCTCTTTTTTTTTGCATCCCCTACTACCCTTCAGATACTTATCATAAGGGTATTGGAGTCTGCAAGATCCATCTCTGGCACAGCTTAATGTTGCTGTCCGATGTCTACAAATCACAACCTCTACCATGAGACCAGCAAGGGGCATCTCAGTGATTCTACATCTGTGTCTCTACAATTTTCGGAACAGAGGATGAGCTCCTGCTGCTCCCAAATGGACACTACATCAACCCTCTCTACTGTTCAATCCTGGATGGACATCAAAGACACCTACAACTTAATCTTATGGCCTATTTACACTTGTCTGCTTCATGTGTTGTCTTTGGTCGGATAGCTATCTGATTGTGAAAAGACCCCAAAACACATTCAAGATGGATTGCAATCTGATCGCACAAACCACTTCAGGAGGTGGTTTGAGACGCATTTTAGACAAATTTCACATGCAGCTGGACAAGTGTAAATGCATCTGGTTGTTGATATGTGACCCGTGCTGGCAAAATGTGTCAGAATGAGCACATTTTCAAAAATGACAACTGTCATTGTTATTAGTTGTTATTCTCACATTCATTTCACAAAACCTTCAAAATGATGTATGATATGTTGGACTCGGACAAAAAATGAATGAGCTACACCTGTTTAAAGTCAATCAAATCAGCAAAGTCAATTTTGAGAGTTTTCTGAAGGTTCCAAAACAAAAATCACCTAGCAATACCTTAAAATCCCTGGTAATAACAATACATTTAGCACACACCAAGTCAAAACCCATATCTATAGGGAAAATATATGTTCAACTTTATTGAAAATATTTATATAAAGAATATTAAACATTGTTACCCAACTGATTTTTCTGCTTTGCAGTCGGTTTGAGAAGCATGTCACTGGTTAAAGGCTACCCATGTAGCAAAATTATGCAACATAATATCAATAATAACAATAAATAAAACATTGCCCATCTCATGTTAACTAGTTTATAAAAAATGACTAAATTCTGTGAAAGAATTGTCATGATTATTTCTCTGCATGGATGGATGTGTGGCCAGATTAATAGTGATCAACACCAGGGCTGGACTGGTAATCGGGCATACTGGGCATTTTCCCGGTGGGCCGACGCACTTTGGGGCTATTTATTTTTTTCCACGGACTGGCCCATCATGCAGGGACAGCGGCCCATTTGTTTGTCTTCTGAACTGACAGGTCAAAGCGAGAGAGACCTCCCCTCCTCCATATTAGGCGCTGTCTTTTCCCCCCTCTTTTTTTTTGAGCACATGGATAACTGCAAAAAGTGGATATCCGCACAGCACTGCCGCTGACGAACGTGCGCTGCGTTTCTGCTGCTCTATGAAGTGATGAATGGCACTTTGACTGAATTTTGTTTTATACAGTCGTGTGATAGGCTATGGGAACATTACAGGTTCTGTGGTGAATCTAGCTGAAAACAGCCACGACCATGTAAATACATGACGAGGTAAATTGGAAAGCGCTAATACACACAACTACAGACTTGTCAATCTAGCACCACCACACCTCTAAAATATTATTGTTTTTAAAGGGGTAGTTCAACCCAAAATGTGATCATTTACTCACCCTAATGTCATTCCAAACCTGAATGAATTTCTTTCTGTGTAACATAAAAGAAAATCATTTGAGCCTGTTTTTTTTTTTTTTTTTGTCCATACAATATTCAATGGTAGCCAAACCAAAATGGTTTGGTTGCGAACATTCTTTAAAATATCTTTTTTTGTGTTTCACAGAAGAGAGTAAGTCAAACAGGTTTGGAACAACTTGAGGGTGAGTAAATGATGACAGAATTTAATAGCAGTAAATTTACTTTAGTGCATCCTAGCTCAAAATCAGTTCTTTATTGTCAAGTGTATTTCTGTGTGACAAAAGTGCAATATTAAATTTGTTAACTGCATTTGCAGTAAATTCAATAATATCCATCATTATTTGTCCCTGTCCTAGTTTTATTTATTTACTCGAATTTAAGGCCCTAACCCCAGCAGAAACATTCACGGGGTAACTCATGGGCCGGATGGGCTGGGTTTGTCCAGGGCTGAATTTTAGCCCCAGTCCAGCCCTGATCAACACAGCAACAGTAGCAAAGTTAATTTTAATACAGTCATGACAGTTTCATATTGTGTCCATGCCCAACCATTGTTCAAGATTTGCTACATTACCACAATCATCTTGTTTTAGTGGTGGCACATTATCACTGAAGTAGTCATTAATAAGTTGAGCAAAATGTTCCACGTCAATTGACCGTTTTACATCACGGAGCAAAGAGGATACTGACAACACGCCGACAGACAGGACAGAGAAAGTTACTTTTGATATGAAACAAAGTCTCAACTAACTTTTTTTTTGTGTCATTTTTTAAATAAATTTAAACAACAAATACCGTTTTGTGGCTCTTTAATGTGTCGTGATCGCTGTAGCGCCTGTATTTCTCTTCCTTCTAGTTCATTGATAAGCATCAAATTAACATGAATGAACACTAAAAGAAATGTCGTTTTAAACGGGGAAAGATATCAGTACACACGTTTTTCAAGTTCAAGTCCACCGACGTTAATCTACTAACTCTCCTGACTGCTTTATCGGACAAAACGGCAGATTTGGAAATGTGATTGGTCAGATCGCCTGTTAATCAAACTCGCAGTGAAGGGCGAATTGCTCCGACAATATTCGCCGACCACAGTGCATTTAAAGCATTAGCCATTGACTGAGCACTCTCACTATCATCCATATCCATTACAAAACAGACATATATCGACAAAATATTGAATTAAAAGCTTGAAAATTTGACATTCCTGCCTTGTTTACTTTTCGTGTTTTCAGAGAATGGACGCTTCCATGATTCCACAATGCGCCATCGCGTGGGGTGTTTTGATTAATCACCGAAGGTGTTATTGCGACTGGTTAGCAACAAGCTGGTTTTGTTTACATCAGCATGGGTTTGAAAATCACATTTCATTGGTTCAGATTCATGCCATCGAGAATTCGCTATGAATATTCTCAAAGTTGGAATTACAACGATATTACGCACTAGTCGTTGAGAAGCGAGCAGAGACATTTTTTTTTCATGGATTATTAAAACAAAGGAAAGTTTTAGGAAGGTACACCTCTCAGAAAACATACAAATAAAGATAATTTTGTGTTTAATTGCTATTTGGAGCACTGGGATCGCTAGACGAGGGCTTAATGAACTCGTTTTTGTGAAAACCTTAAATTCGATCAAAATTGACATACTTGTTTTGCCTGTAGCTCGTAATTAGCCCATGCGGGTCACATATGTAAATTTTACTTCTCCCAAAACTGCAAAAAAATAAAGGCGTGAGAGTATGTTATAGCTACTGGCTCCCGTTAGCCAGATAACACAGTGCTACTGTGTTGTTTAGTCCTGACCTTCATCAGCATGCAGGGATAATGTAAACATGTTCAGGGAGTCGGTCCTGTCAAATGGGCCTGATAAACCCTTGCTGTGTTCACATGTCAAACATCACACACCTGATGAGCAGTCCTCATGAGAGAGAGAGCTGTCAAACAAGGGTTATGTCCTCACTTCACACACTGCATGGAAGATAAAGTTAAAATAAAGAACAATTGAAGACTTTTGCAGCATGTCTTCTTTGATGGTGCTAACTGTTGTGAATCAGATCAGAATAAAAACTAATAAGCTTCTTTAGGCTGTGGTTTTATCACATTTTCTATAATGTGATACTTTACTGTTCCCTCTAATTTCTGTACTTGCAGAGTAGGAATAAACAAATGACATTAACACTGTATTTCTATTCACTTCCACATTATCTTCTTTATCTATTAAAGCATCTAAACAAAACAGTATATTCAACACTACTGACATTTCTGGAAAACCCGGGAAAAGGCATGGACTGGTTTTGAAATTTGTGTGATAGTTTTAATTCCAAAATACAGAGGTATTTTTTTTTATAGACATGCATGCTTAATCAAACAATCCTAGGGATCACAGATGTATTTACACTATCATGCCCTTCTTTCCTCTGCCTGAGGGCGGAAATGCATCTGACAGGTTTGACAGGAGGATTTGCATCCTCTCACCCCCCTCCTCTTTTCATCCCCTCATCCCTGTTGCGGAGAGGAAGTCCCTATCCCTGACCCTGAACCACATCAGTTTAAAGCAGGACATTGCACGTCTGACAGCTCCTGGATCCTTTACAGAGATGAGCTGTAGCTCTCTGACCTCTGATCATGGACCCTGCTGCTAAAAGAGGCTCAGAGACTAACTACACCACTCACAGGGTCAAACATCTGTCCTTGTTTGGTCCAGATGAATGTGACAGCATCAACATCATTGATCTTTTTTTTCTTTTTTTAAAATATGCAATATGTTAAAATTAACATATACCCTGTATTGCATGTGTATTTAAGCATTTTCACTTCTTTCTTTGTACTGCACTTTGGTCCCATCTACTTACTCAGAGAAGGTTAGTCCCCCAGTTCTATATCTGGACAGATTTTTAAGTAGAGAATCAGGATTTAGGTGATTGTATATGTATGATGAAGAATGGCAGGGCCCTCCAGCCTTTTATTTAAACATAAAAGCTGATCTGGATGGTGGTGACAGCCATTAGATAAGCTAATTGGAGGCAGGAGGCTGCAGAAGCATCTTCTGGCTCAGGATCTGCTCCTAATGAGGAACTAATACTCAGTGTGGTGACAGGAGACATCACCTGAAATCCACTGGAGCTCAGTGTGGACGCCCCAATGTTGAAGAAAATGGACTTACTGTCCTTTATTGCAGAAATCTTTGGCTTCTCAGCAGGAAAAAAATGGGCTTGAGTTGTGTCAGAATCCCAAGAAAGCAGTTAAAAACATTGACATTTTCTTTGCAGACATTTTCCTACCAAAGCGATTTATAATACAGTGCACATAACCATGTCACTGGCAAATTCCTCAACATGCAGCTGCAAAAACATGATGTTTGTTAAGTGGTACATATTAATTGCCAAAAAAAAAATAAATTAAAAAAATTAAAAGCTGTTTTACACATTTTCAGAAAAAAAAGTGTAAAAGTTGAAACAGGAACACTGGTGGACGGAAAATCAACTCACAACATACAGTGTGAGGGCAATTATGAGCATATTATTTTTTGTACTATTATTTTCTTTTTCTTCTCTCTCTCTCTCTCTCTCTCTCTCTCTCTCTCTTTATTTTAAAGCTGGATAAAGGAAGGCAGATTAGTGGTAAAATAAGAGTGACACAGAGAGGGAGGACTAGAACCCCACAGTACTGTACACGCAGCAAGAGTGATTATACTATTTTTTTGCTGCTTTTTATGTTTTTTTAAGTAAATTACTATATGCAAATGCACAAAAAACATTTCTGATTAATTCTAGTTACATATTCTTTAATAAATTCAATAAAGTGAAAGTGTGTTTTTCATATTTTATAATGGTGTACTGATGTGATTCAAACTTCATAATAAAGATAAAGAATTAAAATTTTGTGTTTTGGTCAAACAAGCTTATTTTGAGGCTTGTACAAAGTGGTTTATGCAAGCTTAGGAAGTGAGATTAACTGTTTGGGCAAGATTCATGTAAGTAAATCCGTAATGCAGTGGCTTCAGTACTGACTGATGCTTGTTAGCAACTGAAAAAAAAAAGGTAACACATTATTTTACAGTGTCCTTGTTACATATGTTACATGTACTTACCATAGTAATAATAGTAAATTATGCATAATTACATGCAACTGACCCTAAACCACACCCTAATCCTACCCTAACTCTGTAGTAAGTACATGCTATTAATTAATATCACTCATTACTTAAATATATAATTACACTGTAACAATGACACCTTAAAGTGTAACCAAAAAAAAAAAAAAGAGAATTCTGTCTTTTCGGTGAGGTTATTTTTTGATTATTGGTGATAGGTGACATATAGGTGGTTATAGCCTAACATGTTTCCGAGTTTGGGGTGCGGTGTGTAGATTCAGACATGTCTTTTGGTATGGTTTTGGTTTTTAGTGTTGGGATTCTGACATTTGCTCCATGCTCATGACTTCAGCTTTGGTTCCCTCTGTTGGTCTTGCATGTTATGTGTTCTGTTTGAGCACATGGCTTATGTTTATGTTGTTTTGCTACTGTATATATGCCCTTCTTGGGTTCGTTCTTTGTACCTCGCTTAATACATCTGAGATTATTTGACAGATTATTTGGCATTTTTTTCACAAAGTTATCTGCATCTCCTGCTGCTTTAAGCCACTCCCATAACAATCCTGGATCATCTAAAATCGTCAACAATGAAATCCAACTAATTGAGTAATCCTCGTACAAAGAACGGACCCCTGTTTTGTATATGTCTGTCTTGGTCTTTTGCCATGTGTTGTTGGCACATGGCTTTGCTTTCTTTTGTTGGTTGCGTGCTCATTTGTCAAGTTTTTGCTACGCCCTCCTTGTAGCTTGTTATTAGTTCATTTACCCCACCTGCTCACCCTCGTTACCATTATCATTATCATCTCTTTGTTCTCTGTCTTGTGCCAGATTATTGTGGGTATTTTCTGCTATGCCATTTTCATTTCCTTCCCTATTTGTTTTCTCTGTGTTCTCTGTTTTGTGCCAGATTATTGTGGGTATTTTTTTTCTGTATAGGTGCCCTGCTATGCCAGTGTGCAGTGTCCCAGTGTCCCAGTTCTGTGAGGTTTTCCCTAGTAGTATGTGTGGTTCAGGTATACCCTATGTTATGGGGCCCTCACGAAGATGTCAATATCTGAAATCCTTGTCATTGTGGGGACATTTTTTGGTCCCCATGAGGAAAACAGCTTATAAATCATACTAAAATGATGTTTCTTGAGAATGTAAAAGTGCAGTAAGATTTCAGTGATGGGTAGGGTTAAGGGATCGAATATACAGTTTTGACAGTATAAAAATGTCTATGGAATGTCTCCATAAAACATAAACCCAATGTTTTTTTTTTAATCTGGCAGGTGCTGACAAACACACACATATGCACAAACACAGAATTTATATATATTTTTTTGCATGAAGTTGTAACGCTGCCTAAAATCCATTAAAATAGATGATAATTGCTTGCTTAATTCAACAATCACCAATTTTCTTGTAATGCGTTACAACATTTTAGCCAAAACTAAACATTCTTTGTAAAATTCTGTTGAACAATTAGCATAATGCCTATTTATGAATATATTATAGCCTACTGTATCATATTAAATTTTTTTCATGTTAATGTAAATGTCAAATATGACACAACAGGCTTTTGGGAACATTTATTTGTCCATCTCTCAGTTATCATTTATTTGCATATATATACACCGATCAGGTGACAGGTGAAGTGAATAACACCGATTATCTCGTCATCACGGCACCTGTTAGTGGGTGGGATATATTAGGCAGCAAGTGAACATTTTGTCCTCAGAGTTGATGTGTTAGAAGCAGGAAAAATGGGCAAGCGTAAGGATTTGAGCGAGTTTAACAAGGGCCAAATTGTGATGGCTAGACGACTGGGTCAGAGCATCTCCAAAACTGCAGCTCTTGTGGGGTGTCTGCAGTGGTCAGTATCTATCAAAAGTGGTCCAAGGAAGGAACAGTGGTGAACCGGCGTCAGGGTCATGGGCGGCCAAGGATCATTGATGCACGTGGGTAGCAAAGGCTGGCCCGTGTTGTCCGATCAAACATACGAGCTACTGTAGCTCAAATTGCTCAGTAAGTTAATGCTGGTTCTGATAGAAAGGTGTCAGAATACACAGTGCATCGCAGTTTGTTGCGTATGGGGCTGCATAGCCGCAGACAAGTCAGGGTGCCCATGCTGACCCCTGCCCACCGCCGAAAGCACCAACAGTGGGCACGTGAGCATCAGAACTGGACCACAGAGCAATGGAAGAAGGTGGCCTGGTCTGATGAATCATGTTTTCTTTTACATCACGTGGATGGCCGGGTGTGTGTGCTTCGCTTACCTGGGGAACACATGGCAACAGGATGCACTATGGGAAGAAGGCAAGCCGGCAGAGGCAGTGTGATGCTTTGGGCAGTGTTCTGCTGGGAAACCTTGGGTCATGCCATCCATGTGGATGTTACTTTGACACGTACCACCTACCTAAGCATTGTTGCAGACCATGTACACCCTTTCATGGAAATGGTATTCCCTGGTGGCTGTGGCCTCTTTCAGCAGGATAATACACCCTGACACAAAGAAAAAATGGTTCAGGAACGGTTTGAGGAGCACAACAATGAGTTTGAGGTGTTGACTTGGCCTCCAAATTCCCCATATCTCAATCCAACCGAGCATCTGTGGGATGTACTGAACAAACAAGTCCAATCCATGGAGGCCCCACCTCGCAACTTACAGGACTTAAAGGATCTGCTGCTAACATCTTGGTGCCAGATACCACAGCACACCTTCAGGGGTCTAGTGGAGTCCATGCCTCGACGGGTCAGGGCTGTTTTGGCAGCAAAAGGGGGAACAACACAATATTAGGAAGGTGGTCATAATGTTATGCCTGATCGGTGTATGTGTGTGTGTGTGTGTGTGTGTGTATGTAATATGATAATTAACAAAAACATATGCAATATGTTATATACTGTATATATACACTCACCTAAAGGATTATTAGGAACACCATACTAATACTGTGTTTGACCCCCTTTCGCCTTCAGAACTGCCTTAATTCTACGTGGCATTGATTCAACAAGGTGCTGAAAGCATTCTTTAGAAATGTTGGCCCATATTGATAGGATAGCATCTTGCAGTTGATGGAGATTTGTGGGATGCACATCCAGGGCACGAAGCTCCCGTTCCACCACATCCCAAAGATGCTCTATTGGGTTGAGATCTGGTGACTGTGGGGGCCATTTTAGTACAGTGAACTCATTGTCATGTTCAAGAAACCAATTTGAAATGATTCGAGCTTTGTGACATGGTGCATTATCCTGCTGGAAGTAGCCATCAGAGGATGGGTACATGGTGGTCATAAAGGGATGGACATGGTCAGAAACAATGCTCAGGTAGGCCGTGGCATTTAAACGATGCCCAATTGGCACTAAGGGGCCTAAAGTGTGCCAAGAAAACATCCCCCACACCATTACACCACCACCACCAGCCTGCACAGTGGTAACAAGGCATGATGGATCCATGTTCTCATTCTGTTTACGCCAAATTCTGACTCTACCATCTGAATATCTCAACAGAAATCGAGACTCATCAAACCAGGCAACGTTTTTCCAGTCTTCAACTGTCCAATTTTGGTGAGCTCGTGCAAATTGTAGCCTCTTTTTCCTATTTGTAGTGGAGATAAGTGGTACCCGGTGGGGTCTTCTGCTGTTGTAGCCCATGCGCCTCAAGGTTGTGCGTGTTGTGGCTTCACAAATGCTTTGCTGCATACCTCGGTTGTAACGAGTGGTTATTTCAGTCAAAGTTGCTCTTCTATCAGCTTGAATCAGTCGGCCCATTCTCCTCTGACCTCTAGCATCAACAAGGCATTTTCGCCCACAGGACTGCCGCATACTGGATGTTTTTCCCTTTTCACACCATTCTTTGTAAACTCTAGAAATGGTTGTGCGTGAAAATCCCAGTAACTGAGCAGATTGTGAAATACTCAGACCAGCCCGTCTGGCACCAACAACCATGCCACGCTCAAAATTGCTTAAATCACCTTTCTTTCCCATTCTGACATTCAGTTTGGAGTTCAGGAGATTGTCTTGACCAGGACCACACCCCTAAATGCATTGAAGCAACTGCCATGTGATTGGTTGATTAGATAACTGCATTAATGAGAAATTGAACAGGTGTTCCTAATAATCCTTTAGGTGAGTGTATATATACAGTATATGCATGTGTTTTTTGTTGAGTATCATATTTATACTATTCAGGCTTTTATGGCTCATATACGCAATCAATGATAACTGAGAGATGGACAAATAAATGTTCCCCAAAAGCCTGTTGTGTCATATTTAACATTTACATTAACATGAAAAAATGGCTGAACTATCAATCAGAAGACAGAAGGCATGAAGTAGATTGTGTTTTTCAGCAAGACAGGTTTTTCAGAAAAGTTTTGGTCATATTGATAATTTATAGGCCCTAGAAATTTGTGTCTTAAATATAATACAGTAGGCTATAATATATTCATAAATAGACATTATGCTTATTGTTCAACAGAATTTTACAAAGAATGTTTAGTTTAAGTTATGAGAGAATAAATGTTTTATAAATGTGGCTAAAATGTTGTAACGTATTGCCAAACAAGCTTTCTTTTTTCAATTAATTTATACCCCCAAACTGGTAACGTATCCTGGGGGATACAAACATTAAAATAAAAAATAAAAGTCATGTTTTTAAAAAAAATCATGGAATTGTATTATTTGTGTCCTAAGAAGATGGAAATAGCAATGAATACATTTTCTGATTTCTCTTTATGGTCTTGCCACTTAGAGGGTTAAATACACAGACTACTAGTGACTAGACAAGGGACATTTGTGAAAAATCAAATAATAAACCAATCAGAACATGACAACATAGAACACATGACAAGGAAGCACATGGCAGGATCACATGACTAGAGCATGAGACAAACAAGGGAAACACATGGCAAAAAAAACAGGAAATATACTGTGACATAAAACATGAACATGAAACAAAACCAAAACACTAGACATTACAGATCCCCCCTCTATGGGCGGCTCCTGACGCCAAACAAAACATACAAGAGTCCAGGAGCACAGTCTTGGGGGAGGAATGGTGGGCCAGGACAGTTTTGGGGGAGGGATGGTGGGCCAGGCCCGTGCAGGGGGACAGGACATGGACCATGGTAAGGCAGTGGTGGACCTGGGCCGTGGAGCATGGGCAGACCTGGTAGTTCCGGAAGCCAGGGCGACGCCGGTAGTTCCAGAAGCCAGGGAGGCGCAGGCAGTTCAAAGGACCATGACGGCACAGGCAGTTCAAGGGACCATGGCGGCACAGGCAGTTTAAGGGACCATGGCGGCGCAGGTAGTTCAGGGGGCCAGAGAGGCGCAGGCAGTTCAAAGGACCATGGCTGTGCAGGAAGCTCAGGGGGCCAGAGAGGCGTGGCCTCTTATCAGGGTACCTATAGCCCCCCCCCCAAAAAAAATCCCCTCTGGGCTCTGGATGGGCGACGGAGTCCTCTCTGGGCTCTGGACAGGGGCTGGCGCCGATGTGTGTGCTGCCCACACACATCACATAGCCATGACCACAACGGTCAGCACTGCACACTCTGAAGACTCTGTCGGCCATCTTGGCAGAGGGCTCTGGCGTGGTGGCCATTTTGGCAGAGGGCTCTGGAACGGCGGCCATCTTGGCTGCAGACTCTGGAGAGGTGGCCATCTTGGCTGGAGACTCTGGAGCGGCAGACATCTTGGCTGGAGACCCTGGAGATTGGGGTGTGAAGAATCTCTGACTAAATGTGGGATTGCGGGGCTCATCCACAAAGCCCACAGTATATGATGAGCCGCACAACAAAAGGGCATGATCGATATATTAGCCCAATGACTAATGGATTTTCCCTCTTGGAAGCTGGGAAGCAAATAAGTTAATTTAAACCAAAACGAAAAATGTCCTTGAGTGCAGTGTCATTAAAATCAACCTGGTGACAAAGTCCACAGAATTCCTCCACATAGTCCTTGATGCATCGGGCCCCTTGACGGAGGTGCAGGTGATGAAAAACTGCTGAGTTCATTTTGGAGGTCTAGCTTTCTGTAACATAGGTGTAACGTAGTCCACTGATGACAAGCGTTGAAGAACCCAAGTGCAGTTTATTAATAAACATGAAAAGATATAAAATAAACAAAGATGAGGCTTGACATGACTTGACTTACCTCGTGGCTTGAACAAAGCGTGAACTCACCAACAGCGGGTTACATATAACAAAGCTAGACAAAGACACGTGGCAAACATGAGGGCTTAAATACACAGACTACTAATGACTAGACAAGGGACACCTTTTAACTGTAGAGGATGAAGTAACAGTACATCCTTCTAAATTCAAGTTGTATTTTAAGAGATTCTGTGTACAGGTTTTTGGTCCAATAAGTATTGCCTCAGTCTTATCGGAATTTAATAGGAGAAAATTACAGGTCATCCAATATTTTATATCTTTAACACACTCTTGTCAGCCTGGATAATTTAGAGACTTCATCTGGTCTTGCTAAAATATATAACTGAATATCATCGGCATAACAGTTGAAACTAATTCCATGTTTTCGTATAATATTACCAAGTGGCAGCATATATATTGAGAATAACAGAGGGCCTAACACAGGTCCTTGTGGCACTCCATAATTACCCGTTTAAATATACAAAATGGTAACGGTCTGATAGATACGATCTAAACCACTTTAATGCTGTCCCTGAATACCAGTGTAATTTTGTAGTCGATCTAAGAGTATTTTATGATCTATGGTGTCAAACGCAGCACTAAGATCAAGTAAAACTAGTATTGAGATACAGCCTTGGTCGGCAGCTAAAAGTAAGTCATTTGTAATTTAACGAGTGCAGTTTCTGTGCTATGATGGGGTCTGAATCCAGACTGAAATTTTTCATAGATATAATTTTCTTGTAAGTAAGAACACAATTGAGCGGACACAATTTTTTCTAGCATTTTAGACATAAATGAAAGATTTGAAATGGGTCTGTAATTTGCTAATTCATTTGGATCTAGTTGTGGTTTCTTAATGAGAGGTTTAATAACTGCCAGCTTAAATGGCCTTGGGACATGACCTAGAGATAAAGACGAGTTAATAATATTGACAAGAGGCTCTTCTGCTACAGGTAACAACTCTTTCAGTAGTTTAGTGGGTATTGGATCTAATAGACATGTTGTTGGTTTAGATGTAATGATAAGTTTATTTAACTCTTCCTGTCCTACAGTTGTAAAGCACTGCAATTGTTCTTGAGGGGCGATAATTAAGGCTGCATCATAAAACGCTGTCAAGGGTTGTACATTTATAATTGTATTTCTGATGCTTTCGATTTTCTTAGTGAAGAAATTCATAAAGTCATTACTACTAAACTGTAATGGAATATTTTGTTCTGGTGATGTTTGTTTATTTGTTAATCTTGCCAGTGCACTAAATAAAAACCTTGGATTGTTTTGGTTATTTTTTATTAGTTTACGGTTATGCTCAGCCCTGGCTGCTTTTAGAGCCTTTTTATAATGGGAAGTGCTGTCTTTCCACACGATTCTAAAGACCTCTAAACGAGTTTGTTTCCATTTGCACTCTAGATTACGAGTTTCTATTGATAGCACGAGTAATATTGTTGTACCACGTGCATTACTTTTCTCTCTAACCTTTTTTAATCTGATCGGTGCTACAGTTTCTAATGTACTAGAGAAAATGTTGCTCATAACTGCTAGTCATTTCCTCTAGTTCATTTGTGTGTTTGGCTACACAGAGCATCTGAGACAGATCTGGTAGGTTATTTGTGAATTTATCTATAGTGTTTGGGAAAATTGTTCTACCTTGTCGATAATGCAGAGCTGTATGGCAAATATCAGCAGTACGCAGTATGCAAGTTACAAGGTAGTGATAAGGTAGTTTAATAAAGCTGTATTTGGGGAGGCGTGAATAATCCTGAATATTGATATGTTTAACACTTGGGAAGACAAAGACCCTTCCCTTAATAGCTCTATCAGCTGAATGGCACTAGAATAAAGAATGTGATTAGATTAAAATAATGTTTTTTTGATTGTTTGTATTATATTGTATTATGTTATTTAACACAACATAATTTAAATATACTTAACGAAGGACAAAGAGGCACATTATTGAGCACATTGATCTAAACACGGAGACTTGAACAGTCACACACATAACGTAAAAACTAACAAACAGACAAACAAACAAATAAATAAATGAGCAGGTAAATATCCGCCGTTGTTATGACCCATTGAAAATAGTTGTTTTAAAATAATTATTTTTTTACAAAAGTTAGGCTGCGCCGACATTTGACGATGACGATAACGATTTTTAGATACCTTACCTGTTGAGCAAGAAGACGTCAATCTAAGTCAGTTTAAATGCTTTTTAGAATAAGTACTTTATATTATAGGCTCTGTTACTTTCATCAGAAAAGGTGAGTATTGGCGCCATGGCTTTGTGAGCAGTGCTCCAACATATGGCGTAATAGTGCTTCCATTGACCTAGGCTCTGGCTTGCAGTCCCTATCCTGTTCCCCTATCTCCTTCCATTGTTTCCTGTCTCCCCTCACACTGTCCCATCAATTAAAGGCAAAAAAGCCAAATTACTTTGTATAATATAACTAAAGTTATATAACTATAATTGTATAATATAACTAAAATTGTTTAATTATTATTAATTACTTTCTAAATTATACAGTCAAACTTTAACCCAAATTAAAATGTGAGAAGAAAACTGATTTTCAAAGTCATCCATGCTTATTCCTCCATGTGGTTATGTGGTTATTCATTTCATGACTTCTTATCACGCCACTCTTTTTGATGACGGTGTTCTGTGAGTCTCACTTGACATATTTACATATGTATTAAATAATGTGCATTATGCTGTCAGCACACTAGCCTATTTCTTGAAAATAGAAACCCTGAGGTTTGGCCCTTATGCTTAGTAATGGGAAAGACATTCAACGGGACAACCAATCGGAAGCGCCACTGCACATGTCCGGTGTGAGAATATTGTGGTCATGACACCATATTGCAGAGTTTCGCTGCACTTTGAACTTGCTGAATATGTAACATGGCCTAAAAGTGGTTTTGCACATTTTCAGCTGACATTGTTATCTAACAAGAATAACATTTCCGATTAATGTTTTCAACCTGAAAGATCCCCAACATAAGATTAACATGACAGTGTAAAAACAGTGATACTTTCATTGCAAAAACATATTTCTTGTTCTGGGTCTTTCTGAATAATTTCTACAGTCTTCAAATATATGACTATGCTATGGAAGCCCGTTTCCGCCACTAAATAAAAAAATAAAAAGAGTAATTGCGACTTTTTTTCTCACAATTGCGAGTTATAAAGTCAGAATTCTGAGATATAAACTCGCAACTGTGTGATATAAAGTCACAGTTCTGACTTTTTTTCTCAAAATTGCGAGTTATAAAGTCAGAATTCTGAGATATAAACTCGCAAGTGCGTGATATAAATTGAAATATAGAATTGTGACTTTATATCACGCAATTGCGAGTTTATATCTCAGAATTCTGACTTTATAACTCGCAATTGTGAGAAAAAAAGTCAGAATTGTGACTTTATATCACGCAATTGCGAGTTTATATCTCAGAATTCTGACTTCATATCACGCAATTGTGAGAAAAAAAGTCAGAATTCTGAGATAAAAAGTTGCAATTACTCTTTTTATTTTTTTATTTAGTGGCGGAAACGGGCTTCCATACTATGCCCTATAGTGCCTGTCAAAAGTTTGGAAACATTACAATTTTTTTATGTATTTGAAAGAATCTCTTATGCTCAACAAAGCTCCATTTATTTAATAAAAAATACAGTAAAAATGGTAATATTGTGAAATATTATTACAATTTAAAATAATTTTAACTCTTTCCCCACCAGCGTTTTTTTTTTTTTTTTTTTAAGTTGCCAGCCACCGCCAGCATTTTGAATAATTTTCACAAAAATGTCATGGCCCCCAGAATATTTGTTTGTATGAATGTCTGAACATGCAATATACCAAAAGAAAGAACTGACCCTCTGCTTTTAAACAACAACAATAACAAAAACGTTTTATAGCTTCATGCATTAATTTTTTATCACTTGAATGTGGGTGAGTTTTATTAAAAAAAAACAAAAAACATTTTGAGCAAAAAGCTGATAAGTTTTTGTCAAAGACTACATCTAGATCGGATTCAGAACGATAATCAAAACAAAGATGGAATAGATCGAGTCCACCAACACCCTCAAAGTTTCACAGTCCTATAGCTCATCCTGGGTCGACATTTAATTAAGTAACATTAGGCAGTTTAATATGCTGTTTAATGTTGATGATCACATTATTTTACATATGCTTGCACATGATATCGTTTGTTTCTGCATTATCTTCGCATGTGTTTTGATCAGGAGATTTTGTACTCTTTCAGAACATGTGCCATAGCGCCCCCTACCGTATAACAGTGAAAACATGAAAAGCCGGAAAATTCAGTCAATGGCAGGGAAGCATTTCTTACAAATGATGGATATTTGACAATTTGACCTTAAGGAAAAGGACCTTGAGCCAGGACTCAAACTTGGGTTGGCAGAAGTGCAGCTGCACCATATTTTAAAACAAATAACCAAATAACGAATAACCATTTGTAAATGTTTAGGGCGTTTGCGTTGTAAGAATGTACAGGGAGACTTCAGATATATATACAGACAAGATAGCGCCATAGGTGGCTGCCTCAGTGTGTCGCTGCACAGCTGTTTTACTGTTTTTGTTAGTTTGTCCTGTCTTTATAGCCCTACAATCAGTTTTACCAGGGACGAATTGCTAAACATTCAGCAGTACACACCATGCAATATTTCACAGTTTTCGACTACTCTGATGTCTTGCTGAACATTTTAGTTGGAGGTGTAGCGGCGCTGCTGAAGCACTCCAGGCACCACTCCAAGCGTGCTTGAACTCTGCGCTACAACAGTTGGCTGATCAGATCACAGACACAGATCAACAACACATGGGCTCTGTTATAATCATTTTTGGCGACTTTAATAAAGCAAATCTCTCCAGTGGACTGCCTAAATACAGCACATTACATGTCCCACCAGAGACAGTAATATACTGGACCACTGTTACACTACAATAAAGGATGCATATCACTCTATCTCACGGGCAGCTTTGGGGCTCTCTGATCACTATCTGGTTCATCTTATTTCGACCAACAGGTCGGCTAAACTGAAATCGGTTAAACCTGTAATAAGGACTGTAAAAATGAAGCAGAGCAGGATTTACAAGCCTGTTTCAGGTGCACTGATTGGAGTGTTTTTGAGGCTGCTGCCACTGACCTGGATCAGTTTCTGTGAGGATATGTGCATCCCTACCAGGGCTCACAACAATGACAAACCGTGGTTCACTGCAAAACTCAGACAACTTCGTCAGGCCAGAGAAGATGCCTACAGGATCGGGGACAGAGTCTTGTTTAAACGGGCCAGAAACACACTGACAAAGGAAATCAGAGTGGCTAAGAGGAACTATTCTGAAATGCTGAGAAACCAGTTTTTAGCCAACGACCCTGCATCAGTGTGGAAAGGCCTGAAAGACATTACTAACTACAAGACAGAACCCCCCAGCACTGTCAAATCAACAACTGGCCGACAATTTGAATGAGTTTTATTGCAGGTTTGAAAAAACCCTGTCTCACACCCCACACCCGTGCTGACCTTCTCTCCATGCACCCATCAACATCTCCAGCCCAAATCCCCCTTTCCCCCCTCCTGCACTTCAGGTCTGTGAAGCGGCCTGTCTGAAATCCTGTGCTGACCAGCTGGCCCCTATCTTCACACAGATCTTCAACAGATCACTGGAGCTGTGCGAAGTTCCTTCCTGCTTCAAATGCTCCACCATCATCGCTACTCTAAAGAAACCCAAAATCACAGGACGGAATGACTACAGACCTGTTGTCTTAACATCTGTGGTCATGAAGTCTTTTGAAAGAATGGTGCTGGACATTACAGGACCCTTGCTGGACCCCCTGCAGTTTGCTTATTGAGCAAACAGGTCTGTGGATGATGCAGTCAGTATGGAACTGCATTATATCTTACAACATCTGGACAAATCAGGGACTTATGTGAGGATCCTGTTTGTGGACTTCAGCTCGGCCTTCAACACCATCATCCCAAATCTCCTCCTGTCCAAATTAACCCAGCTCTCTGTGCCCTCCTCCATCTGTCAGTGGATCACCAACTTCCTGACAGAAAGGCAGCAGCTAGTGAGGCTGGGAAAATTCACATCCAGCACCCTCACGATCAGCACTGATGCCCCCCAGAGATGTGTGCTCTCCCCACTGCTCTTCTCCCTGTACAGCAACGACTGCACCGCCAAAGACCCCTTAGTAAAGCTCCTGAAGTTTGCGGATGACAACACACTCCATTGGCCTCATCCAGGACTGTGACAAGTCTGCTTACAGACAGGAGATTAAAAAGCTGGCTGTCTGGTGCAGTCATAACAACCTGGAGCTGAAAACTTTCAAAACAGTGGAGATGATTGTGGACTTCAGGAGAAACACCCCATCATTATTCCCACTCACCATCATGAGCAGCACTGTGGCAGCAGTGGAGTCATTCAGGTTCCTGGGCACCACCATCTCTCAGGACCAGAAGTGGGAGTTCCACTTCATTGTCAAAAAGGCCCAGCAGAGACTGTACTTCTTTCGCCAGCTGAGGAACAACCTGCCACAGGAGCTGCTGATACAGTTCTACTCATTCAGTCATTGAATCTGCCCTCTGCACTTCTATAACTGTTTCAGCTCAGCTACCAAGTCAGACCTTAGAAGATTACAGCATATAGTACGGACTGCTGAGCGAATCACTGGTACAACTCTCCAAGAACTGTATTCATCCAGAGTGAGTTGAAGGGCTGGGAAAATCATTCTGGACCCCTCACACCCAGGCCACTTCCTATATGAAATTTGGCCATCTGGTCAGTGCTACAGAGCACTGAACACCAGAACAGCCAGACATAGGAACAGTTTCTTCCCTCAGTCAATCCATCTCAGGAACCCCCACTTGGCAATAAACATGTGCAATACACAACACTGTTTATAAATATATTTATTTATTTAACACACCATACTTATTTACATTTCCTTGCATTTTTACATAACATACTTGTACATACACTATATTGACAAAAGTATTGGGACACCCCTCCAAATCATTGAATTCAGGTGTTCCAATCACTTCCATGGCCAAATGTGTATAAAATCAAGCACCTAGGCATGCAGACTGCTTCAACAAACATTTGTGAAAGAATGGGTCGCTCTCAGGAGCTCAGTGAATTCAAGCGTGGTACCGTGATAGGTTGCCACCTGTGCAATAAGTCCATTCATGAAATTTCCTCACTACTAAATATTCCATGGTCAACTGTTAGTGGTATTATAATGTTAGTGGAAGCAATTGGGAACAACAGCAACTCAGCCACGAAGAGGTAGGCCACGTAAAATCACAGAGCGGGGTCAGCACATGCTGAGGCGCACAGTCTGCAGAAGTCTCCATCTTTCTGCAGAGTCAATAGCCACAGACCTCCAAACTTTGTGGCCATCAGATTAGCTCAAGAACAGTGTGTAGAAATCTTCATGGAATGGGTTTCCATGGCCGAGCAGCAGCATCCAAGCCTTACATCACCAAAAGCAATGCAAAGCGTTGGATGCAGTGGTGTAAAGCATGCCGCCACTGGACTCTAGAGCAGTGGAGACGTGTTCTCTGGAGTGACGAATTATGCTTCTCTGTCTGGCAATCCGATGGACGGGTCTGGGTTTGGTGGTTGCCAGGAGAACGGTACTTGCCTGAGTGCATTGAGCCAAGTGTAAAGTTTGGTGGAGGGGGGGATTATGGTGTTAGGTTGTTTTTCAGGGGTTGGGCTTGGCCCTTTTTTTCCAGTGAAAGGAACTCTTAATGCTTCAGCATACCAATACATTTTGGACAATTTCATACTCCCAACTTTGTGGAAACAGTTTGGGGATGGCCCCTTCCTGTTCCAATATGACTGCGAACCAGTGCACAAAGCAAGGTCCATAAAGACATGGATGAGCGAGTTTGGTGTGGAGGAACTTGACTGGCCTGCACAGAATTAAAGTGGAGACTGCGAGCCAGGCCTTATCGTCCAACATCAGTGCCTGACCTTACACATGTGCTTCTAAAAGAATGGTCAAAAATTCCCATAAACACACTCCTAAACTTTGTGGAAAGCCTTCCCAGAAGAGTTGAAGCTGTTATAGCTGCAAAGGGTGGGCCAACTCCATATTAAACCCTACAGATTAAGAATAGGATGTCATTAAAGTTCATGTGCATATACAGTGGTGGTCAGAATTATCGGCACCCCTGGTAAATATGATCAAATATGACTGTAAAAAATAAATCTACATTGTTTATCCTTTTGATCTTTTATTCAAAAAATTCACAAAAATCTAAACTTTCATTGAAGTAAAAGAATTGAAAGTGGGGGGTAAATCACATTATGAAATAAATGCTTTTCTCCAAAACACGTTGGCCACAATTATTGGCACCCTTTTATTAAATACTTTTTGCAATCTCCTTTTGCCAAGTTAACAGCTCTGAGTCTTCTTCTATAACACCTGATGAGTTTGGAGAACACCTGACAAGAGATCAGAGACCATTCCTCCATACAGAATCTCTCCAGATCCTTCAGATTCCCAGCTCCATGTTGGTGCTTCTTCTCTTCAGTTCACCCCACTCATTTTCTATAGGGTTCAGGTCAGGGGACTGGGATGGTCATGGTCATGGTCATGGCAGAAGCTTCATTTTGTGTTCAGTGACACACATATGTGTTGATTTTGATGTTTGTTTTGGATCGTTGTCCTGATGGAAGATCCAACCACGGCCCATTATAAGATTTCTAGCAGAGGCCGTCAGGTTTTGATTTTTTATCGGTTGGTATTTGCTAGAATCCATTATACCATGTATCTGAACAAGATGTCCAGTACCTCCAGCAAAAAAATAGGCCCACAACATTAAGATCCAGTGGTATTTTTAATCGTGGGCATGGGTTACTTTTTATCCCTGTTTGCACCAAACCCATCTGGTGGATTTGCTACCAAAAAGCTCTTTTTATAGTTTCATCTGATCATAGAACCAGGTCCCTTTTGAATTTCCAGTCGTGTCTGACAACTGAATATGCTGGAGTTTGTTTCTGGATGAGCAAGAAGGATTTTTCTTGAATCCCTCCCAAACAACATGAGGTGATGTAGGGGTTGTTTGATTTATTTTTATTTTTTTTTAGGCTTTCTGACCCCAAGACTCAACTAATCTCTGCGATTCTCCATCTGTGATCCTTGGAGAGTCTTTGGCCACTCAAACTTTCCTCCTTGCCGTGCGTTAAGACAATATAGACACGTCCTCTTTCAGGCAGATTCGTAACATCTTTAGTTGATTGGAACTTCTTAATTATTGCCCTGATGGTGGAAATGGGAATTTTCAATGCTTTAGCTTTTTCCTACAGCCACTTTCTATTTTGTGAAGCTCAACAATCTTTTGCTGCACATCAGAACTATATTCTTTGGCTTTACTCGTGATGAATGATTAAGGGAATTTGGCCTTTGTGTTTCCTCATATTTATACTCCTGTGGAACAAGACATCATAGCTGGACAATTTCATGTTCCTAGTCACCCTGGTGTGCTAAAAAATGTAAATATTAATGGGAATATACTTCAGAGATATTTTACTCATAAAAAAAATTCTAGGGGTGCCAATAATTGTGGCCATCGTGTTTTGGAGAAAAGCATTTATTTCATAATGTGATTTACCCCCCACTTTCAATTCTTTTATTTCAATGAAAGGTTAGATTTTTGTGAATTTTTTGAATAAAAGATCAAAAGGATAAACAATGCAGATTTATTTTTTACAGCCATATTTGATCATATTTACCAGGGGTGCCAATAATTCTGATCACCACTGTAAAGGCAGGTGTCCCACAACTTTTGGCAATATAGTGTACATATACTGCCTATTGTCTATTTTTGTATATTGTTATTTCCTATTTACTTATTCTACTTTTATTCTTTTTATTATCTGTCTTGTCAGTGTCTTTCTGTTTGGGCTGTGGAAGCTTCTAAAAAACAAATTCCTTGTATGTGTAAACATACCTGTTAATAAAGCTCTTTCTGATTCAGATTCTAAGCACGCTGACTCTTTAAGGAAGTCTAATTTTTTTTTTTTTTTTTTCATTAAAATCAGATGATTTCTTATTAATTCAATAGAATGTGAGGGAATATCAGGGCATATCAATATGGCAGCGTGATGGCTTCATTTTTTATGAGCAATCCATTCATTTATATAGATCAGTACCAGTGGTTTACTGTCGGGAATTTGTTGTCGCATCCAGTGTAGACAGCATCACTGATTATAATGGGTTCTATTTGCTTTTACTTTTTAAACAAGTCCTTTTATTTGTTTATCATGATGTTGTTAGCATGATTCAGTCATATTAAATAATATTTCTGACTTTGAAGTAAACCAGTTAATTTAAATGTCACCACATGAAGCACTTTTGGGATTACCAGAAAAACATAGGCAATATATGCACTACCTGGATTTTTTAAATACAATATACTAATTAAATCTTCTTTTTCATTCCATTGATTTTTTTTTTTTACTAAATGATTTCTTCATCTTAATGAATACTGGCAGTTCAATTGATGAAAGTCAGGGGAAAGGTCAAGATGCTATAATATATATAAAGTTCCTCTGGGAGCATATACTATATGCTAGAGAATGAACACTTTTCATATCTCCTAACCAAGTGTGCTTGTCAGGCATTTAACATGATGTCAGAAGACTCAGTATTTTAAATCTTTTTAAAGATTTAAATGATCAAATATGGAAAAACAGTAATATTTGCCGCCATTTCTATATATTTAATTCATAATCTATCTCTGTATTCTGAGACTGAGGGCTTTTGAAATCACTAAATACTACTGATTCTTCATCACTGGATTGGTTGGTAAATCAAAGCAAATTGCAAACAAAGCTAGCAGCAGTGTACAGAAGATCAATAAAATACTAACTATACACTAAATACTCACTATAGTTCAGCTTTTTCAAATGTTTAAACATTATCACAAATATCACTTCCTCACTACTTTTTCTCACAATGGCAATGACAGAAAGGAAAAGAAAAAAAAAAAAAGAAAGAAAAACAATTTTTTTTTAAATTCATGTTCAGCCATCTACTCTGTGCATGCAATATAGCACTAAACAAATCAATGGTGGGAAAATGAAAAGAAAAGAAAAGAAAACCAATTTTTTTTTTATTCATGTTCAGCCATGAACTCTGTACATGCAATATAGCACTAAACAAATCAATGGTGGGAAAATTACAAATGAGCAGAACAGAAACATTCTTTTCATTTTTTTGTCACTTTATGTACCTCACTGCTGATATGTTCTGATTACTCATATTTTAAACAGCGAAGTTACAAAGTTTTTTTAACTGGTTTTACTATACGTTTGATTTTAGTCAGTCTATTTTGTTTCAGTGTATATGAGGAGGCTTTTACCCTGTATATCGGAAAATTTGTCATATGTGTGGGTGTTGTTGTTGGTTGTTCTGCCTCTCTCGCTCTTAAAATAGAATGTGGCTTCACCAAATAAACCGTACAGCTCTTGTATAGCTCTCTGTATATTAGAGCTGAGATATGTTTGCAAAACTATTGCAAGTTTACGTTTAATTATTCAAATTGTATTGTCACTGATATTTCTTGTGTCCTTTGTGAGAAATAAGGAGCTTGCACAAGTTCACTCTCGATAACTGCACTTAAAATCTTTTAAATTTGTCTTGCCTTTCTTTAAAATAATCTGGATTATAGTGAGGCACTTTTCCAGTGAAAGCTGAATGAGGCCAATTCGTAAGTGTTAAAATACTCACTGCTTCAAAAGTATAGGCACAGGATGCAAAATAAATAAATAAAAATGTGTTTATGATTTTAGTGTGACAAAATGGCTTATTAACCTTTTTTTGTGATGAGTTTTTTTACCACCTAAACAGCTCAAATAATACACAAGATACACATAATTAATGTAAGCATTTTTAGAAATTTATTTTATAACATTTTATAAAATACAAAAAAATAGCCCCAATTATTTCAGCTCTTTTTTTTCTTTTTCTAACATTTTGTGGTAAACAACTGCCACAAACACTGTTTAATGAGCTAGTATCACACCTTAAGGGGAGGTTTCCCAGACAAAGATTGAACTTAGTCCTAAACTAAAATGGCCCTTTAAACCAGATTAACAGAAATCTGCTTTCTCTGTCATGGTTTTTAAATAGTCCTAGACTTAGTCTAGTCCAGAGTTTAATACGATGATTTCCTGGAGGAAGACTAGAGCTACTCCAGGACTAAATTGAGGCTTAAATTAAACCTACCAGGAGGCAGATTTAACTTCGGATTAACGTTGTGTTTCAAAGAAGACACATGTATTACTTAAAATTTTATAAAATTGTATTACTATAAAAATTCACAAAAAATCAAAAAAACATAACCTTTCATTGAAGTAAAACAACTGAAAATGGGGGGAAATTCTCATTATGAAATATTTTTTCTCTAATACACATTGGCCACAATTAATGGCACCCCTTTATTCAATACTTTTTACAACCTCCTTTTGCCAAGATAACAGCTCTGAGTTTTCTCCTATAATGCAATGATGAGTTTGGAGAACACATGGCAAGAGATCAGAGATCATTCCTCCATACAGAATCTGTCCAGATCCTTCACTTTCCAAAGTCCATGTTGACACATTTTCTTCTTAAGTTTTCAATAGGGTTCAGGTCAGTGGACTGGGGTGGCCATGGCAGAACCTTAATTTTGTGCTCAGTTTCCCATTTTTTGTTGTTGTTGTTGTGATGATTTTGATGTTTATTTTGGATCAATGTCCTTATGGAAAATCCAAACAAGTCCCATTATAAGATCTGTAGCAGATTCAGCCAGGTTCTGATTTTTTATCTGTTGCTATTTGATTCCAAATATGCCATGTATCTGAACAAGATGTCCAGGACCTCCGGCAGAAAAATAGCATTAAAGATATAAATTAAAGAATTAAAGATAGAGCAGTATATTTAATTGTACACATGGGGTACTTTCTTATCCCTGTGACCCTAACCTTAACCAAAAACCCATCTTGAGTGTTTGCTGCCAAAAAGCTATTTTTTTAGTTTTATCTGACCATTGAACCCAAGATGTAGTCCTGTCTGGCAACTGAATATGCAGGAGTTCTCTTTAAATTCAACGTTCATGTTGTTTTTCCAGCACATGCGCAGTTGGTTGGTTTGTAGCCTGGTCACAAAAAATGGGAGGCACGCAGATGTCTGCAAAGAGCCTCCGCGTACAGCCTACGATTTTTACGTCACATGGACCCTTGCACACTTGCGCACGCGGAAAGTAACACTAGCTTTATGAGTTCTCTTCCTCGTCTTTTTGCACAGCACACGAACGGACACATACACACAAAAATATGTCAAAATATTCTCATAAACACAGTCGGTTATGTCTTAAGACAGTTAAAAAGAAAAGATGAAAACACGTGTAACAGTATGGGATCTGTGCATCTCTTAAAGTGACGGCAGATTTTCCTGATACCGTCTCTATGATAACGTTAATCAACCAAAAGACAATGAGAAAATTCACTCGCTGTTCTAGACAGAATAACTTTTGTAACTATATTAATTATTTTTTTATTTTTTTATTGAGCAAAATTGCTAATTGACAAAACAGTAGCTTATACAAGGTCCCTACATCAATGATATCAATGACATACACGTACAGAAGAGAAAAAAACAAAAAATTGTAACTATATTACTATATTAATACTATATTAATAAAATTAATTAATACTATATTAATAAAATATAGTAATGTATAGCCTATATTTTATTAATAAAGTGCAGTGTTATTTTACATTTGATTACAGTTTCTGTACCTGAATATCTGAAAATGTTTATTTCAATTGTATCTTTGTTCAACTGTATTTATTTGTTCTTTTTTAATTACTGAGTGTTTACTTGTCTTTAATGATGCTTGAAATGTATATTAGTTAGGCTAGTTGTTTTTGCTATGGTATTTTTAAACCATATGCAAATTTTGTTCATGGTATTCAGCTACAATTAAATGTTTTGCAATAAGACTTAAAATAAATGTAAATGATATCTACGTTTTTTTTTTTTTACCTTATTGGAATCGATAAGCAGAATCGGAATTGTTAAAATTCAAACTATACCCAACCCTAGTATTGTGCATTTTTCCTTACCACTATTTTTTTTATTAGTTGTTTAACTATTTTAATGGAATCGGAACCGGAATCGTTAGGCGGAACCGGAACTGGAAAATTTACCCTATTCATAATCTGTACTTAATCTGTGTTTCAGAAAGCCACGATTAACTATTCTAGATTAAGGCCTAGCCTACTCCTGACTTAATTTAAATCCTGTCCGGGAAACCGCCCCTAAATGTTCCTTTAAATTTAGAATAAGTGGCATGTTTTCTGATTTACAGAGTATTGTTAAAGTTATGGTTATAGCTCTGATCTGGAGATTAAAAAATTAAAAACTGTGGTTTTGGTGGCATGGGTTACTGACTCAATGTCTTGGTGCAATGACTGGTGCAGCAGTCTTGCTTCACACAATATCAGGATAAAATGGTGTGCTGTGAGATGTTTTGTGAGTACTGTATACTGTATGTACATATTTCTTACTGTTAAGAATCTTTCTCTATCCTTCTCTGTCTGCAGTAAAGTAAAATCCTGGCAATGTAAAAGAGTTTTCATAGTAAATGTCAGCTAACTGATTTGCAAAGGCTTTCAACAGAAGGGCAAGCATCATTGTAATGCTGCTGCAATTATTTCAATCATCATCTGCAGTAGCAGCTGAGAACCAAACAAATGTAAACAACAACAATCCTTTAGCATGCTGGTATTTAATCGTTTCTTAAAGTGTCAGCGTAATCTCAGCTTTTAACTGTTGTTTACAGAGTAAACTTGTACAGTTTGTCAAACTCACAGAGAGATGAGGCATTGTAACACTCGTCATTAATGCATTGGGGGGCACGGTCTCTCAGCGGCTAGCACTGTTGCCTCACAGCAGGAAGGTCTATAGTTTAAGTTCAAGCTGAGCCAGGAGTCGTTTGTGTCTGGAGTTCTTCCTGTGTTGTTGTGGGTTTCCTCCGGGTGCTCATGTTTCCCCCAGAATCCAAAAACACTCAGGACAGGTGAATTGGAGACAATAAATACCTGTATGCGTAAGTGAGTGTGTGTTAGCCCTACAATGGACTGGCCATAGATTATAACACGTTTATAAATATTTTTTTTTCCATTTTCCATTCATTTTCATTCATATTGCATGCTCTATACAAAGATATCCATTTCCAGGAACACAGCCATTTAAACAGCACATACAATAAGATCACTGAGTGAGGCTGCAATCTTAAAGAGATCAGAGCTGTTTCATACTCAAGTGCTTTCTGCTAAACCACCAGCAGAGACTATGTGCTTTACACACACACACACACACACACCTGCTGTTGTGTTATCACTACAATGTGACAGATAGCACTTGGCAATTGACACGCACACTTGATGTTATCTAGCCAGGGAGCATGGCTGCGCTTTGACTGATGAGAGAGTGTCACTCACACTTTGTTTATCTACGCTGGTGGGAACTGTAGCTGCTAAAGAGAGCTTTCTCTTTCATAATATACCAGCCCATCTACTAAATAGTGAGCAGACAGAGTGACTGTGTGTGTGTGTGTGTGTGTGTGTGTGTGTGTGTGTTGCCAGATTGCAAAACAGGACATGACAGGAAGAGAACAACTGGAGAATTGTTAATTATAGCATGTCAAATTGGGGTTTACTGAAAAGGAATACAGCCGGCAGTCAGAATAACACATTTGTGATGCATGACAGAAAGTTGTTAGTAGGAGTAATAAGCAAAAAGCAGTGATTAGTGCTTCTCTCAAGCTATAGCGTTGGGAAGCCCAGTTCATTCATTGTGAACAGTTCTTCAATATTCAATAAAGGAAGTTTACAACTTTAATAATAATAATAATAATAATAATAACTTTTTTAGATTTATCCACTAAAATAAAAAAAGTAACCATTGCCAATACACAACCATTTAAATGTTGATGAATGCATGCTATTGAGAAAAAGGACTCTAAAGACTGAAAACCTTTTTTTAATTATTTAAAAAAATCTATTGAAACATACAGTAAATAAGGGAACCGTAACAAGTTAAGGTGAAAAAAAAAAAATTATTATTAAAATAAAATAATAATGCAAGATAATTAATCTAATCGCAAATTAATCGCGATTAGACATTGGCAAGTTCGCTAATAATTTACCCCCAAATGATAATTTAAAGTCATTGTGTTAAATGAGAAAAGCATCAAATAGACATTACAATTATTATTATTATTATTATTTTCTTTTTATTCAACATATAATTTAAGCTTTAAAGGCTACAACGGCCATTGTACTGTTCTCTCTACATGTTTACTTCCTTGCGTGAATATAGATAAAGAGCAAGCCAAACTCTGTTCAAGAGCCAGGATATGAGCGTCTTGCTCCTTTAATGATTTCAACATGTAGTGCAGTTTACATGAGCAGAAACACCGGCCATTAAACCGAGGAAAACAGTAAATGAAATAAAAGAAATATAGAAAACGTATTAATAATCAAAATGACATAATACTTAACAATATAACAAGTAAAATGTATAGGCTATAGAGATCGCTGACTAAGGAGCATTATGAATACAGCACACTAGCGCCAATCCGCAATAACATAAACATCTTTGATTATCACGCAGACAGATAAATTATTCAAATAAACTTACAGCCAATGATTTCGACATGGTTTAGAAGGAGGATTGAATCAGATGAATAACATAAACGTATGTCCAGCGTTCACTGCGCCATGAAGTTGTTATTTCCTGCTACCCACCGTGCGTCGCTCGTGGAAGCACGTCAAAATAAAAGTCCTAACATAGAAACCTATACTATACAGAATATCAAACATGAACCAACAAACCATGTAAACAAAATATTTATGTGTGCAAATGTTCATTATAAACTACACACAGCCTCTTACAGAGGCAGAACAGCCTTTTTTCTTAATTGTTATTTATATAGTTACAGACCAAAACAGTTTGGTTACCAACATTCTTCAAAATATCTTCTTTTATGTTCCGAAAAAAAAAGACATACAGGTCATACAGGTTTGAAACGGCATGAGGGTGAGTAAATGCAAATAAACTGAATTTTCATTTCTGGCCAAAGTATCCCCAAAATATCAAATTATTTTTTTCAATGAAATGATACTCTAAATAAGAAACTGCCTGTAGGTGATGGCAAATGTCTAAATGAGTGAGTAATTGAGTCATTCATTCATTTGATTTGTTTAAATGGCTGATTCATTCAGGAATTAAGTAAATGGTTCCCTTTCCGACGGTCACATTCGACGTCACGCCGGAACGTCACCGATGAATTGGGATCTCGCCTGAGAGCCCAATCATCTTTGAGTGTATCTAAATGAGCCAATGAACATTGGCATGGGAGATTTGCATCTCTTTCTTTCGCTTCGGAGCCGAGCGGTTCTATGGTTCTGTTCTCCAGTCATCTGAGAGAGTGTTGTTTGAACGAGTCTGCTCTATGCCGTCCGAGTTGGGTCCCTGCGTTCCACCTCGCTGCCCCACTGCAGGTATGTCTGTGGTCCCTCTGACCCCGCTTGTACAGTTGCTGGGGGCCTGGCTAGCGGGCAGCAGGCCTCACATCCCGGGCCTGCTCAATCGTACAGCTGACAAGCTCTCATGAAGCCTGTGCTTCCGGGAGAGTGGAGACTCCATCCCCAGGTGGTCCAGCTGATATGAAGTCGCTTCGGGACCGCACAGGTAGACCTGTTTGCCGCCCCGGACACGACCTATTGCCAGTTGCTTTACTCCCTGACCGAGGAGACCCTAGGCACGGATGCACTGGCACACAGCTGGCCCCTGGGCCTACGCAAGTATTCGTTTCCCCCAGTGAGCCTACTCGCACAGACACTGTGCAAAGTCAGGGAGGACGAGGAGCAGGTCTTGCTAGTTGCCCCTTATTGGCCCATCTGGACCTGGTTTCCAGAATTGATGCTCCTCACGACAGCCCCCTCCCTGGCACATTCCTCTGAGGAAGGACCTGCTTTCTCAGAGACGGGGCACCCTATGGCACCCACATCCAGACCTCCACCAGGTGGTGGTAGACACCATCACTTCCGTGAGAGCGCCCTCTATGAGGCACGTTAAATCCACCTCGCTCTCACCCCGTGCCCTCTTGGGATCTCTCGCTGGTGCTTACGGCCCTGCAGAGAGCCCCGTTTGAACCACGGCAGTCAGCTGAGTTGAAAATCCTGTCAATGAAGACAGTTCTCCTGGCTGTGCTGGCTTCTATCAAGAGAGTAGGGGACCTGCAAGCAGAAGTTGATTCTTCCTGGGCATTGGCACAAGGTGCCTCGCTGACAGATATATGTAGAGCTGCGGGCTGGGTGACACCCAACACGTTTGTTAGATTCTATAGCCTTCGTGTAGAGCTGGTATCCTCCCGTGTGCTCGCCTCAAGTAGCCAGTAACACCGGAGACTCCGCTCAGTGTTGGCTTGCTGCGCCATTCCCCTCCTAAGGACCGGATACGTGCGCTATTTTGCTCCAGTAGAGTTCCCCAGTTTTAGAGTTCCTCCATCACCACCTTCGGCAGTCAGACGTGGCAGAGTTCATTGTTCATTGGCTCCTTTAGTTACACTCGAAGATGATTGGGCTCTCAGGCAAGATTCCAATTTGTTGGTGATGTTCCGACATGACGTCACCGTTCCCTCCTTCAGGGAATGAGGGTTACATACGTAACCAAGGCGTTCACCTGATTAATTCGTTCAAAATGCGTATTCATTCAGAAACGAATGCTCTGGTTTGATAGGTAACTTTTTCGTTGGCAAAATTGAGCAAAAAATATTATCTTATATTGTCTCTAAAATATTATTATTATTAAAATATTAATATTAACTTCTTATTTATTGAACTGTTCTGCCCTACAAAGGCAAAAGACCTTAACTCGCTAGAGTGTGGAACTGAGAAAAATTACTTTAAAGATTTTTAGTTGTCCAGCCAAATTAATGGCATGACAATGGACATCTGGCAATTAGATGTTTTTGTAATGAAAATTATCTACATAAAAAAATCTTGAGCTCAAACTTGACTTTTGACCCCTATTTTGAAGTTACTGTACTCTGCCTTTGTATTGTCTGCAAAAAAGTGAGAAGTCACACCAAGGCAAATGGCAGTAACTTCCACATTATCAATATTTGGTTGCTGATCAGCATTTACAAAATCATTATAGTAACACCTGTATAAAATCTAGTGATCATGGCATTTATTTTGAATGATTTACAATTTCTTTTTTATATGCAGCAGTTTTGGTAGCCTATTCATTGGATAGCTGACTAGCCTATTTATGCTATAGGCTGCTAGCTAGCTAAATGAAGTAGATTGCGATCTATCTAATTTGTTAGTCTAATGCATCTTTTGCGTTTCAAAGCCATCTCAACCATCCTTAAACGCTATTAGTAAAAACAACCACTCAACTATTTGTTTTACCTACACTTTTATTCAGGTATCATGTGTCAGAAGTGCTTCAGTGACAGATGTATGACACAGGCTACACCATAATTTAAACGCAGCAAACTTTAATGGACAGTAAAACAAAGGCAGAATACCGTAACTCCAGGCCGGCACAGTAACTTCTAAACAACGGCTAAACAATAGCAGAGTATCCTAACTCAGTTTGAGCGTTCTAAAACAAAGGCAAAGAACAGTAACTGGTGTTACGGTGTTCTGCCTTGGTTTCTCCTGGGCTTTTGGAAGTTACTGTTAAGACAGCCCATTTTTTTTTCCCGATAAAACAACGGAATTGACTCAAGATACTTATCCACATGATAAAGGAGGTCTTGAATGTCCCAAAAATATCAATAACTCATTTTCGACCAAAAATGAAGTTACTACCTTTTGCCTTTGTAGGGCAGAGTTGTATAAAACCAATATCACATTTGCACTCATTCTATTTGGGACAAAAACAGCACTTGTGTGATATTGTGCTCGTTACTTGTGTAATATTGCTTAACTATATCCTATGATATAAATATGAGACAAAGACTCATACAGGGGCATTTTTGCCCTGATATCTTGAATTTTAGGGGCATTCTAACTGCATTCTATAGGCTGCAGTTGATATTCGTCACCCTTCGTGGCCCCTAAGGAGGCGTGGTGATGGCAAAATATGACATGGGATAAAAAAATATATATTTCAGTGCTTGCATTTCCCCGAGAAACAACACAAAATTATTGAAAGAAAGTTTTTACCTCACATACAATATTATTTGCATCACCTGTTTTGCGTTTGGGGCCTGGCTAGCGCTCCCCAGCCCGTCTCGCTGGTGTTTAAGAAAAGTTTCACAGAACAAAACGTTTCTTGGAGGAACGCAATACTTGCAAGCAAACACAAAGTGTTTTTTTTTCCCCCCACTGCTTTTCTGAACAATGTGGAAGTTACTGGACAGTTCATAAGTGTCCAAGAATTAACGTGTGCATAATATTTCTAAGTAGACAAAAAAAAACAAAAAAAAACATTCCCTTACAAAGATGTTTTTAATCGCTGTAAAAAAAAAATCAACTGATAACTTGATTTGACTGTTAGTGAGTTTAAAAATTGATCACACCTTAGTGTATAATCTACTTGTAAAGCAATTTATTTTAAACTCACAAATACATTCACCTCCCTCTTTCTCGCTACACAAGAAGCTTTTAATTAATAGTTCTTGAGTCTGATAACCTTCACATGGAGGAGGGCTGTGATTAGCTAAACAATGCTGTGCTTTATGTAAATGTATGCCTGGTTGACTAGGTTTGGAACATCAACTGTTTGGTTACCGACATTCTTCAATATATCTTCTTTTGTGTTCAGCAGAAGAAAGAAATGCATAGAGGTTTGGATCAACTTGGGGGTAAGTAAATATTGATGATAATTTTTAGGTGAACTATCCCTTTCGTGTCCCTAAAATCTTATCGGAAGAACAGGACTAACAAGGATCCTGTTCCTGATCCAGGGACACTTTATACTTGGCAAAATAATGGTCATCACTGTGGTGTAACTGTCCTTTCAGGCATGTGAGTGCAAGACTTGTTGTTGTTTAATCATTGGTTAATTTAGTAAAACTAAAAATAATTAATACAAAGACAGTATCTTGTTACAATAATTTAATTTATTAAACTTAAATTTGTTGTGGCACATTTTAAAAACTTTCCATTTCTATTTGTCATCATCACAACAAACCCATCTCCCATTTAAAATAAATAAAAAATAATTAAAAAAATTAAATAACAAATATATAATAAGATGAACAATAATAATATTATTAATAATAATGATAAGAAAAAGAAGAAACAAGAAAAGTTGACAAGTTTTCATTGATGATAAATATCAAGCATGGTTATGGTCGAGGCAACGCATAATCTCAAACCCATCTGAAGACTTCTTCATAAAGATGACACTATCAAAATATTTAAGATGAATCAAATCAAATGGACAAATTCTTATATTCTAGAAATAGGTTGAGTAAAAATGTTAATGAAAAAAGCAATAATTCATATGAATTTCAGTCAGTGGCACTATATCTTTCAACATGTCATCTGTTTATTTTTTCTTGATATACAGTAATTTGTAACTGGATTGACTATAGCTATTGTATTTTGTCACACCATATTAATGAGCATCTCAGAATATTTATTGTTTCAGTTTTGTAATAAAACTGTCATAGTTTGAGAGCTCAGACTTTGTTTATTCAGAAATAACAAACACAAAACAGTCCAAGGGTGTTTAGCTTGATAGGAAATTTCTACTGCCCATTGCAACTTCTGACTCAAAATGATAGGACATGTCACAAATGTTATGTTGTTATGACTGTACTGGCTCGTTGCAGACCTCCAACATTCCCATGACCAGCAGAATAGAAAAAACAGATTTGAGATTTGCTTTGCCTCAACCTCATTTTAACTGATGACCCAGGTAATTTAAACAGACGAAACACTTAACTAATCATTTAACAATACATTAAATATAAATAAATAAATCATGATGTAAAAAAAAAAAAAAAAAAAGTTTCTGATTTACCACACCTCCCCTCTCCCACATGGTAATTTCAATGCTGTCTTTATGTATATTTCCCCCATACATGCCATTTTAGAGTTTTGAATCGATTACCAAAAAGTACCTGAACAAATTGCTAATGTATCAACATGCATAGTTGGGTTATTTTCATACAATTATTTACAGTTACCTGCATGAAAGAGAGCCTTTCCCTTTTTCCTGCTTTGTTTTGCTTTTTTGTTTGGCTTTCATTCTTTGTCGTGAAGATGGAAAGGTTGCTTGATGCAGTTTAAAGGACATACAGGACATGCATGTTAAAGAGAGTGAATGAAACCTTCAAACCAAAAGCCAAACACTTAAGAGCACTGATAGAGGACTCTGCCTCCCTCTATGGAACACTTCAACTTGAACAACACCCACACCATCTCCATCCATCATGGAAGACATATCGACAAGGGCGTTCTTACTGTGATCTGTCATGACATCTGTCAGACCCTGAATTGTAAGGTATTGCTCTAACTAGTATTAGCATCTAAAGTATACTCAAAAAGGACAATATGGCTCTCTGTGTCCAAAAGTAGGAAAAATTAAGAAGTCATAGAGATACAGTAGACCACTTGTCCCAGAGAATAACAAATAGTCTAGAAGAAGATTGCATTAGAGTGCAGCACATTTGTATATGGAAGACACTGATTAACAAACCCTTGAGCTACTGCTGTAACATTAGTCAATGGCAAATTCCACAAGGGGTTTAATTATTGCAAAAAGCAAAGCCAATGTTTTGCTTTTTTATTGATAGGCTTTATTATGAACATGCAAATAATTCACTCCAACCTTCTTTTTTTTTTTTTTTTTCTTTTTTACATTTCCCTATCTTTTCTTACCAGATGTGCAATAATTTATCAGTCTCCATGGGAGAATCTAGAGATGTATGTTTGTCAAGGGGCATGTTTATGTGATATCCTATAAAACTTGTGGCAGGGGTCACTCCAGTCAAGTAATGGAGGGATTTTTCCATCCTTCAATAGGTGTTCCGAGCCAGTATGACACAATGGCTATTTCCCAGCTTACATTACCCTCAGGATATGACCTACGCCCATCTATACCTCATCAAAGCCAGGCTACATGCCTCTGTGTAATATACACTTTTAACACTAACATTGGAATAATGGGGAAGCACTAATTAACCTTGGCTGAAAGAGCGAGCCCCTGGAGAGACAGCTTTACAACAGGAGCAATACTTTTTAATTGTGCCCAAGCGGCAGTACTTAAAAAATGAAAATTATAGTTTGACCTCAATTTTTATATGCACTCTTAATTCCTCTATTTTATTCATTTTATTTATTTATTTATTTTTTGAGAAAAGGAAGCCTAGCAAATGACTAGTAACTTGTATTCAAAATGATTCACTGGCCACTCAACTAGGCACTCTGCGCTAAACTGAGCTTCACACCTTCATCTGTGACCTTTTTTCATGATTCAAAAAGCTCAGGTTTGCATTTGGAGACCACATGCTTTTCTTAATGGTCAACCACGCAGATAATTAACAAACATGCTAATATCAAGGAAACAAACTGATCTGGTCTGGTCTAAGTTATTTGGAAAAGGGAATAGTAAACGTTTTAATTTGTGCCTTTTCCTTTGGCATAAAGAAGTGTTGTGCTGAGTAGCTTTATAGAATAAGACATCCTCCCCTTTATGCCAAAGGAAATGGCTCATCTCTCAATGAACAGGCACTGGTGGACATCGACTAAATTAAGGTGTCAGACTGCTTACTGAAATGGCACAAGCTGAAATCCACCTGTCTCCAGACAATTTATTACTCCCATCAGTTTACTTTATAGGATCTTGATATTTTCGAGAAAAAAACCCACCTAACAGAGTCATCCAATTATGGAAAAAATTTCAGATACTTTTTTGGGGCAGGGCAGGTATAGAAAGGATGACCTAAATTAAGGCCTGAGAAATGAGTTGATTTCTGGACAGTTGGACTAATCCTCAGCCTCTTAAAACTTAAAAGACTTAAAAAGTTGCTTAAAAGAGATGATCCCAACTTGGTGGCTTGGTTTACAGGCTTGTGACATACTGTAATACACTATATTGACAAAAGTATTGGGACACCCCTCCAAATCATTGAATTCAGGTGTTTCAATCACTTCCATGGCCACAGGTGTATAAAATCAAGCACCTAGGCATGCAGACTGCTTCTACAAACATTTGTGAAAGAATGGGTCGCTCTCAGGAGCTCAGTGGATACAATTTCATGCTCCCAACTTTGTGGGAACAGTTTGAGGATGGCCCCTTCCTGTTCCAACATGTCTGCGCACCAGTGCACAAAGCAAGGTCCATAAAGACATGGATGAGCAAGTTTGGTGTGGAGGAACTTGACTGGCCTGCACAGAGTCCTGACCTCAACCTAATAGAACACCTTTGGGATGAATTAGAGCGGAGACTGCAAGCCAGGCCTTCTCGACCAACATCAGTGCCTGACCTCACAAATGCGCTTCTAGAAGAATGGTCAAAAATTCCCATAAACACACTCCTAAACCTTGTGGAAAGCCTTCCCAGAAGAGTTGAAGCTGTTATAGCTGCAAAGGGTGGGCCAACTCCATATTAAACCCTACGGATTAAGAATGGGATGTCATTAAAATTCATGTGCATGTAAAGGCAGGCGTCCCAAAACTTTTGCCAATATAGTGTAAACTGGTTTTATTGAAGGTGTAACTTGCTCCTACAGAAAGCTCTGAAGATTCAGTAAAATCTAAATACTTATTCATAAACAGGGCAACAGTTAGCAATTATTGGGCCTGGTACAAAAATGCGTTATCATGGGTCCACGCACTCAGGCTCGGGACAAAAGTTTCAATCCATCCCTGTCCCACTCCTCCTGCGTTTTTATTATTTTTTGTTGTTGTTGTAGTTATTGTTTATTTCGTTTAACCCACATTACCATATTTAAATCCATTCAGCAGATTTTCCCTTAAAATGAAGGAATCAAGCGCAAGTCGTCCATGACACTTGAGTGATTTGTGGAGATGACTGCTTGCATTAATGAATGTTTTGGGTGTGATGATTTAGAGATGTGATTGAGAAGGATCTGGCACCACGGAGGGGTTGGAATTACAGAGCGGTCTGCATGAGTAATCCATTTGACCTCCTGAACCCTCACCTAAACCTTCCGAGCAGCCCCTAATCTTTACAGTTCTAACTCAAACTACAAGATATAAAGGCTTACCCCACCAAATCTACTTCTCAGAAAAACATGGCATGAGCACGTACATGTCTCTGCGATTAGAGAGAATTTTAAAAACGTCAGATCACATTCATGCAATCTGAAACTTATCTCTAACAATAATACAGATGATATTCGTTAATCACCTTATAGGTCACACCAGAGTTTACAATGTCATATTAATCCAAAATACTTGACAATTTTGTACAATATTGTATGGTAACTTAAATTTCATTAAATAAGTCTTGATTAGCCCCACCAGTATGTCTGATGAACAATAAAGCATTTCATGGGTAAGCAGTCAAGTCTGAAAATTATCTAGCTAGCAGATTTCAAACTAGTCAAGTGATGAGGGTGCAAATCTCCATAGCAATATGACACAATAGCTATTTTCCACCTTGCAGTGTCTCTAGAATCCAGGAGGCTGGGGGAGATTAATCCAAGAAATAGGACACAATGGCTAACTTTACCATCTTACATTCCTCTTAGCGAGTTGTACTGCATGTGGAGTCACAGTTAGCTGTTTCACCTGCTAAGAATCAGCTCTGTAATAGCTCTTCCTATAATAACACAATACATGCTATTACTGCTAATGACCTGTATGACACAGCTTGTTATGATTAAAGCCTTAAAGGCTATTATCTAAATTACACAAATATATACATAAGGAGTGCGGAATGTGTAGAATTAATTTACTAATTAAATTTAATAAATTAAATTAAGTTAATTAAATTTTTTATTTCAAATTCAGGGGGAATCTGCAGGGCTTTCTGTGGAATTCCACAACCACAGTTTCCATGCCTGGTGATGGCATGAAAAAAACCCAATACATTTCTTGTGCTCTAGGGTAGGTCAAACTTCGCTATTTTTTGCATGTTCAAGAAAAAAAAAAGTAATAAAATAAAATAAAATCTTGTTCTTGTTTTTACAATTTCTTTTATATCTTACCATTAGGATAGCCCTTATTAACTTGACCCTTTTTTTTCTAAATACAAAAAAAATTCTCTGCCCATTTCCCCCACTCGCTCTTGCCTTCCCGGCTGGAGATTAATGAGCTGCCCTGTCCTGACAGCTTGCATGTCTGTGAGGGAGAGAGGAGTGGCCCAGCACTTGATTAAATGGAGGGGCCGTGCATGTTTGTGTATGAGTGTACAAAGGGGTGATCTGGGCTCGTGCAGTAATAGAGAAAATACAGAGAATGGGGGAGGTGAATCTGAAATGGGACAACACACCTAGAATTCCCTCCCTACCATCAGGATATCCATCATTTTAATCTAATTCAGCTCGGGGTATATAAGTAATATTTCTTGACCTTTAATTACACTAACAGCCTATTGTTTGCACAGTGAACAATACCATTATGTAGTCTGTCTGTTTACGTAATGTTTAGCTACAGCTCGGCGCAGCACATTTCGACAGCACTCTTTGAGAAACCTATACTAAATAATAGTAATTAAAAAAAAAATATTTTTAAGTGCAGACTTTTTTTATTTTATTTAATTTTGATCTGCTTGGTATTTTACCAGAAAGCCTGGTAAAATATATTATTCAATTAAAGAGCACTCCTTAAACATATTATTTTATGATGCCATGGAGTGACAGGTCATTAAGCTAATATAGATAAACTTAATAAAACATTCATATAAAATTGAATGTTTTATTAAGTTTTATTTATTAAATTCATATAAAAATCAAAAAATAAATCTGTATAAATTATTTTGTAAAACTGCATATTCAAATTGATTTGATGACATTTTATGTTGAGCAAATTAGACAGATGTGTGATCTTTCTAAATGAATTGTGTCATGATAGGAATATGGATTTAGAATCTTTTAAAGCAGTATTAAATTGCAATCTGTACATCTGGATCAAATCCGGTATAGTAAGGGACAAGTATGGATCATAGATGTTGTTGTGATTTAGATAAAGGTCAAATCTGTGAATTAGAACACTTCCAGTCTGTTCATTCCCTGTGTGGCGACCGTCTGAGCACTCGCTCTCAAAGCGAACTAATTGTCACTAGTAAGTGACTCACTCAGATGTATAAATCCTTTATGACACCAATAAAATAGATGGCTTTTGGCAAGCTGCCCCGCTCCATTCTGTGTGCTGCTGTTTAATTGGACTGCCCCACTTCGCATTTTCCTTGTGCTGCTAGGAGCTACTGTACATAAACTGATTATTTGACTGCTAGTTGGTTTCATCTGAAATCTTCAATGAAGACTGCATTAAACTTTCTTAACTCGGAAAAGAAAAAAGAAGTGAAATATGAAAAACTGGCACTGATTAATTTTACAATTCTTTAAAACTTAAACCACTTCTTAATTTAGAATGTAGTTTTTGCCTTTAACCAATCTTTCAGTACTCTTTCAGCTATGCATCAGCATGCAGATTACTACTGATAATAGTTTTACATTATGTACACAACCTAAACTCTTTTTTTCCACTCTCCTATCTCTTTAAGCTGTGGTTCCAGCCAAAGCATTATCAGTTCAGTCGAAGTGTAAATTTGTGTGGTTTGTGGACTCATGTTAGTGCATTGGCTGGGTTGGTCTCGGAAAGATTCGCAGTTCACAAAAAGGAAGAAGGTGTTGGTGATGATGAAGGTCTTCGGAAAGTTGTCTACGTGTTTGCGTGCACTTCATGCGTCTTTAAACACACCATGTCTGCAGAACCAGCCAAGTTTTTGTTATGCTTGTGTATAATCCAATCTATCCCTTACAAAAGTGGGCTGCAGTGCTTAAACTCGGAAAGGCAAGGCTGTTCATCCATTCACCAGCTTAGGCATCGGCCACTGTCCCAGAGATGAATGAATTCAGATTATTTTTGAAGGATTTTCCTCCAAGAGGTCCAAAATCACCCACATCCTACTAATGCAGGTTAATGGGTCAATCATAGAGTCATGGAGGGCCACACGTAGGTAAAAGCTCTCTAATTTTTCACATGCAGAGAGATGAGAGACAAGAGGAAGGGAAAAAAAAAAAAATATATATATATATATTTTTTTATACAAAGATTGTATAAACTCTGTAATATGTTAAGTAACTGAATGGTTAAAGTAAATGCTGTCTGTCTCTTTTCTTTTATATTTTTTACTTTGCCTCTACCACACCCCAAAACCTGTCATTTACTCACCCTCATGTTGCTTATATGAATATTTTTTTTTTTTTTTTTTTTTTTTTAATTCTTGCCATGCAAATTTAATGCCAGCTATACTAAATCGTGCATGTCTTGTTACCAAATGTGGAGCGGCAATTTGAAATATGTGGAAATACAAATGATATTTGAGAGCTGTGGCAAATGTTTTTAGTTAACTTACACTGTTTGTTCCTTACACAGAGCTTTTGAATGGCTTCAGAAGTCTTAGAATAAAGTGTATATGTTGTATAGACTAATATTTATTTAAGAATATTCTTCAAAACATTTTGTGTTATATGGAAAAAAGAAAGTAAAGAAATACAGAGCAACCTGAGGGTGAGTAATTGATGACAGAATTATAACTATATACATTTTGCAGATGTGTGCTATAGATTAATTCAATTATCGCCAAACTTCCTGTGATATACAGTATATGATGTAAGTAGGACAGACATGATTTATTAATAATGGCCACTCCTCTACTGGTGTGTATGTGTAGCAAATCCTTACTCTCAAAAATAAAATTACTTTGCTTGACTAAGAGCAAACTTCATTCAGTTTTATGTAGGGTTTTTTTTTTTTTCTTAGATTTGCTCCATTTTGTTGTATTTGTATAGATTTACAAGCATTTATGGTTTAAATTAAAATAATTGCTACATACATAACTTGATTGGGATTGATAAGAAAATAGGTTGGGAAAAAAAAATCCTTGCCAGTTTCGTAACATATTTTTAGTTTTAATGCTTTGTTTTAACTTTGTATTTGTAATTTACTTGAAATGACTGCTTGAGACTAACTGAAAAAAACAATTACTCAAAATTCAAACTCAAAAAATAACATGTATTCCTGGTTGGGATAATGAAAACGTTGGAAGAAAGTCACCTACAAAGATGCTGAGTGTGGCCCATGAAGCGATGTCTGCTGATGTACTAACAATAACATGCACTGATGTTTTTCACCTGAAAAGAAAAGAGTGTTTCCAGCAGCAGGATAACATTCTTTCCACAAGGTTAGCCATCTTCTGATTTAAGTCTTGTTTTCACGTCTCCGTTTTTCTTCCGTTTGATATGTTTATTTGTAGAAAAAAAGAAGCTCCAGGTGCAATTCGAGGAAAAGGATCTATCAAAGGATTCGGCTCTTAAGAAAAGTGCCAGGGGAAAAGGGGGAATTATGGATTCGATTCTCGTTGCATCGTCTTCAGAGAGTTTGAGGTCTTGTGCTTTGTGGAAGGCCTTGTGCTGGGAGTCATCACGTCAACTGCCACTGTGATATCTGCAGTGAGAGAAAGTAAGGAGAATAGAAAGGAGGTAGAAGAAAGAAAGAGACATAGATGAGTAATTGGTTGTGTGCATTTGGGACACAGGAGACATTCTCTGAAGTGAGTTTGCCAGGGATGTAAAGTGAGTCATGGCTGTTTGGGCGGTTGTTTGTCTAAAAGAAACCAAAAAGTAGGGTGACCACCCTGCGAGTGTGAGTCGGCCATCATCCACACCTAGATTAGGAGCGACAGTGGTCGCCGCTTGGGGTAACACCATTTTCAGATTCAATTAAATCCATGCCACTGGAGAACGCTCGTCACCTCTAATGTCTACTACCTGAAATCCTTCACAAACACCTCTCCAAAATAAAAAATAAAAAAATAAATAAAAACACTGCTGAGCTGAACCATGGTGAATGCCAAACCTTGTCATAACAACATCTTTGCATTCCAACGTGATCTCATGAGAATACGTGTGTATTTTTACGTAAAGTGTGGTTCTATCACACGTACATTTACTTACGTTTTCACACACACTAAAACGTACAATACTGACATATTGACATTATTTACGTGTGAATGTACGAATTCCCATGTATGAATATTAAAATCGCGGCATTAATGTTTTGATTCTATTGTCATATCATATATGTCATACATGTTTTTAGTCGCATTTATCAAATGCAGTTTACTAATCTACTTAATATATGAAATAACATTTCTCTCTGTTTGTGACTTCTGCTGCAAACTCATTTCGGAGGATACATAATGTTAAACAAGACTGCACTTTAAAACCTTAAAATGAATAACATTTCTGTAATCATTTAACCATTTTATAGTATTTAGTTTGTTTGCCGTGAGACAAAAAGATACACCAAAACACAACATAATTTCACAAAATACGTCAATTTTATTCGTTTGCTGTAATCCAAATCTTTAGAATCCATATGTTTGCGAGGAACAGATCCACATTTAGCCCTTTATCCAGCAATCTTTCTCTCAGTCAAATCCAGCGCTCGTTATTATGAATTTGAATTACAAACCCGATTCCAAAAAAGTTGGGACACTGTACAAATTGTGAATAAAAAAGGAATGCAAATCTCATAAATTTATATTTTATTCACAATAGAATATAGATAACATATCAAATGTTGAAAGTGAGACATTTTGAAATGTCATGCCAAATATTGGCTCATTTTGGATTTCATGAGAGCTACACATTCCAAAAAAGTTGGGACAGGTAGCAATAAGAGGCCGGAAAAGTTAAATGTACATATAAGGAACAGCTGGAGGACCAATTTGCAACTTATTAGGTCAATTGGCAACATGATTGGGTATAAAAATAGCCTCTCAGAGTGGCAGTGTCTCTCAGAAGTCAAGATGGGCAGAGGATCACCAATTCCCCCAATGCTGCGGCGAAAAATAGTGGAGCAATATCAGAAAGGAGTTTCTCAGAGAAAAATTGCAAAGAGCTTGAAGTTATCATCATCTACAGGGCATAATATCATCCAAAGATTCAGAGAATCTGGAACAATCTCTGTGCGTAAGGGTCAAGGCCGGAAAACCATACTGGATGCCCGTGATCTTCGGGCCCTTAGACGGCACTGCATCACATACAGGAATGCTACTGTAATGGAAATCACAACATGGGCTCAGGAATACTTCCAGAAAACATTGTCGGTGAACACAATCCACCGTGCCATTCACCGTTGCCGGCTAAAATTCTATAGGTCAAAAAAGAAGCCATATCTAAACATGATCCAGAAGCCCAGGCGTTTTCTCTGGGCCAAGGCTCATTTAAAATGGACTGTGGCAAAGTGGAAAACTGTTCTGTGGTCAGACGAATCAAAATTTGAAGTTGTTTTTGGAAAACTGGGACGCCATGTCATCCGGACTAAAGAGGACAAGGACAACCCAAGTTGTTATCAGCGCTCAGTTCAGAAGCCTGCATCTCTGATGGTATGGGGTTGCATTAGTGCGTGTGGCATGGGCAGCTTACACATCTGGAAAGGCACCATCAATGCTGAAAGGTATATCCAAGTTCTAGAACAACATATGCTCCCATCCAGATGTCGTCTCTTTCAGGGAAGACCTTGCATTTTCCAACATGACAATGCCAGACCACATACTGCATCAATTACAACATCATGGCTGTGTAGAAGAAGGATCCGGGTACTGAAATGGCCAGCCTGCAGTCCAGATCTTTCACCCATAGAAAACATTTGGCGCATCATAAAGAGGAAGATGCGACAAAGAAGACCTAAGACAGTTGAGCAACTAGAAGCCTGTATTAGACAAGAATGGGACAACATTCCTATTCCTAAACTTGAGCAACTTGTCTCCTCAGTCTCCAGACGTTTGCAGACTGTTATAAAAAGAAGAGGGGATGCCACACAGTGGTAAACATGGCCTTGTCCCAACTTTTTTGAGATGTGTTGATGCCATGAAATTCAAAATCAACTTATTTTTCCCTTAAAATGATACATTTTCTCAGTTTAAACATTTGATATGTCATCTATGTTGTATTCTGAATAAAATATTGAAATTTGAAACTTCCACATCATTGCATTCTGTTTTTATTCACAATTTGTACAGTGTCCCAACTTTTTTGGAATCGGGTTTGTAAAAAAACGTGCACCCTCACAAAGCGTTACGACATGATTTATGGCAGTGATATCGAATGCTCATTGCTCTCACCTGCTTCGTCACAGATTGTGCCATGCCATGTTTCAGTCGATTAAAAAAAAATTACATTTAAAATGGGGAAATGCGCGTTTTCACAGAGAGAAGCCGGATTAATATTTTCATAGATTAAACTTAAATTCTGCTCTGTTTCTCATACAAAACTATTATATACCTACCTCCAGAGAGGACTGCGACTGCGACACATCTTCATTTGAACTACTTTTGGTACCGCTTTTGACATTTTCTCAATAAATAAATTATTGTGATTACACTTGTCTGTCTGTTATGCTTTTATTTATAAAAGTAAGTAGTTTTAATAAATGGATATTGGTAGGTTTAGGGGTAGTAGGATTAGCCGTTCAATATATCTTTTTAATGCTATTGTTACTAAAATTGTCATTTTCCAACACATTTCTGTCGATACGTTTTATTCTCTTTATATTCTGTATAAACAACACGGTCTCACTCCTATTCGTCACATATTGACGCTTGGTCAGTTCCCTTCGGCGTCACTTTTTAACACACAGGGTACCCCTTTAGCGACGTTTTTCGACGCGCAGTACTCCATTGATTTCAATGAGAAACCGTTGGCGTCATATACAGACGCATTGGGCATGGTTATAATCATGATGAAACTATATATTGGGTTATGATTTTGCCATTATGACATGGAGTGTGATTCTCAATTTAATCAGACAGCCTAATTTTATTTACATTTATTTTCTTTTTTTTATTTACGCTATTCAGACACGTTTTGAACACGTTTTAACCCATCCCTAAACCTACCCATTTGTGTATATAACAGGCAGATATGACTGCAGCCACAATTTATTCAAAAAGTACAAATATTCCAAGTGTTCCGAGGCCAAACGATTGATTTGTGTGCAGAAAATCCCCAAATCCCGATCAGCGTCGAGTCCATCCGCCGAAGATCATGAAAAACATTTCAAAAATTGCAGGCCAAAAAAACGTTACGTCTGCTTTGACAGCATGGGCTGTCTTATGTCTCGTGACCAATTGCGTCATTACGTCAGCTTTGATTGTAAAATGCCATTGGCTCTCGTGTGTCTCGTGGCCGATCGCGTCATGCTAAAGAGTCGGGTGTATCATTTAAATGAGATATGACTGAGTGGAGTGTGTGTGTTCACGGAGCGGCGGTATCATCATTTCAGCGATTAAAACATTAAGATCAACTCTGTTCTTCAAATAAAGATATTGTATTGTAGGATTGAAAATAGGGGAGTCCACCCTTACAGTATGACTTCAGAAGACTTGGAATGCAACATGAGTTAATACTTTTATACTGTTTTTGGTCAGTTTTTGCATTAAATATCTGTGACTGTACTTTTATTTGCCTGTTACGTGTTTTATATTGTTGAGAAGTGGTAGGAGGGTAGGAGTGGGGTTAGTTGCTCCAAAATATAAAAGTAGCCTATAAATATTCATAAAATCATGTCTACTTTTACAAATGCAAAGAATTAAATGCGTCTTGATCTGACGCATTGGGCAAACAACTGAAATCAAATGGAGTACCCTGCGCGTCGGAAAACAACGCTAAAGGGGTACCCTGTGCGTTAAAAAGTGACGCCGAGGGGTCCTGGCCAAGCGTCAATATGTGACGAATAGGAGTGAGACTGTGTTGGTATAAAATGGGTATGTTTAGGTTTGGGGGTAGTGTTAAGGAATCTTACATTAATCTATAAAATGGTAAAAGGGAAATTATACAGATATCTTTATGATATAAAATTTTTTTAAAATCTTTATTCATATAAAGAAAAAAAAATATTATTCATAAAAAAATATATATTTTATGAAAGATTCGTAAATATTTTATGTTTTTTTATCTGTAAAAACTTAATAAAGCTATGTTTAAATGTTACCAATACGTCCATTTTCAATGCATTTTGTGTCTTTGAAAGTTACGTATTAACAATGAGACTAGGCTGTGCATTCATTTATTTAGCTTGCTACAATATTTTCTGGCATTTCTATTAATTTAAAAAAAAAAAAAAAAAAAGGTTTGACTTCATTTTCTCCATCAGCAATGGTCCAAAAATGAACTTGAATGAACAATGAACTTCTCACTGCAGGTTGTGACTTTAGCACAACATTTATTTTTACAATTAAGGCATTAGTTTTTGTCAGTTGGGTATTTGTTTATTTAATCTGTCATATTAATTCAGATTTCAAATGGTTTTCTAAATAAATCATACTGATAGACAGGCTCTAAAATTAAGACTAAGAATGAAATGCACATTAAAATGGCCTTTTTTTTAATAAAGCTGAAAGAATGTCAGTGCCTTCGCTGATGCTTAAAGATATAAATAAAAACAAGACAAGACACATTTACAGTATGTTTGTCAATTTTCTCAGTTCACCCTCTATTGGAAGATCCAGACCCAGCTGATGGCCCTTAATTGAACAAAACGTATACAATTTTGTTCAAATAATCTATCTGACCATTTGACATTTAGAAAAACTAACTGAACCATTTATGTATTCAACAGAGTGCTTGTTTTGAACCATCATGGTCATTCAGAAAAGGATTACCGTCTAAATGCTAAATGCTTTAAATTCAGTCATGTTGTATCCAAAAGGCAGGGCTCGGAATGATGAAGGCTACAGCTGGATGATTCATGCTTCCCCACAATTTCCTGCATGTGGGTGGGCCATTAGGCAAAAACTCTTATTTCTGGTTGGCATGTATGTACGGTAACTGCTACTTTAAGAAAATAAGCTTTCAGCATACAAAAAAAAGTCCCATACGAATCAATCAATTTGCAAGAGGGTTTGAATAAATGCAACACACACACACACACACACACACACAGAGACCACTTTGTTAATATCCCCTGTCTCGTTTAAACAGCCCCACAGTATAATAATCACTGTCTGCCATATGCGTCTAATACATCAGCGTCCACTGAGAACCGTGTGCTGCTGCCGCCTGTCTCTTTTGCTGAATTTGGGAGTGTATGCCAAGTAACACAATCAAAATGTCTATTATAGTAATTTTGGTGTTGTTTGTGGTATATCTTAAGAGCAAATAACATGACAATAATATAGAGTTCCTGCAAATCTGCAAAACAAAAAAAAATACCCTAAAATAAGTGACCAAAGTGTCAAGATAACCAAATGTTACTGTCATGGCAACCTTCTCTGGTACAGTATAAATCCAGCTATTTATAAAAAAAGATTTTATTTCACATATGGAAAAAGTATGTTTTACCTGTATGTTTCAGCCTGTAGCTCTTGTAACTTGCTAATAAGTGACATGGAAACTGTAACACTGTTCGTAGTTATGGGAAGAAGGAGGCGGGAACCGGCGAACGTTTAACAAACTTTAATAAATAAATAAACAAACTGAAAGTAAAAACGGCAGCCTCCTCACGGACGCCTGCCGCACATACACATAATAAAACATAAACAAAACACAACATAAAGTCCAGGCCTGGACCTCTCTCGTCCTTCACTGTCGTCGCTCCTCCTTTTATGCTTCCGAGCTCCTCCGTGAGACACGAGACACTTGCCACAGAAACTATTCCAGAATGCAGGTTATGTGACTTAAGCCCTATTCCGACAGATTAGTTTTACAAGGGTAGATGGAGCAATGTAGTTTTACCACAGGACATCTGTAATATTAATGGCCAATTCGCACGGGATAAGAAATCTCAGTAAAACTACCAGAAGTGGGAGGGGTAACTCGATTTACGCACCGCCGTCACCTCCCTGTGCCAAACTTGAGGTTTGCCACAGACTTGACCTAGAACGCAATTGAATGCTTCCTCAAGCGCCTCCATACTTGAAAAAACGTGAAAAAATACTTTTAAACAGGAAATTACGGAATGTTTACATACATATTTACAGCTTGTCTATTCGCACAAGATTAGCATTACCTGAGGTAATTTTTTTTCGGACCTTTTTACAGAAGGTAAAAGTTATTGACATTGTCCGTAATGATTACTGAGATGGCACATTCGGATGGGAGTAAACTCACAGAGAAGCTCTGGTAATAATTAATTTACCACACCTTTCCATGTTAAACTAATCCCGTCCGAATAGGGCTTTACCTGGTAAATTTACACAAAGTGGATAAATTCAACTTTCGGTTTTATATATATATCATCAATAGGGCACACATGCGCTGAATTCCTCTGAAGTAAACATTTTCTGAACATAAGCTGCTCCGGAGCCTTATTCCAAAATGGATTAAATTCATTATTTTCCTCAAAATTCTACAAACAATACCCCATAATGACAATGTGAAAGAAGTTTGTTTGCAATCTTTGCAAATTTATTAAAAATAAAAAAGTATTCACAGCCTTTACCATGACACTCAAAATTGAGCTCAGGTGCATTTGGAAAGGCACACACCTGTCTATATAAGGTCCCACAGTTAACAGTGCATGTCAGAGCACAAACCAAGCCATGAAGTCCAAGGAATTGTCTGTAGACCTTCGAGACAGGATTGTATCGAGGCACAGATCTGGGGAAGGGTACAGAAAAATTTCTGCAGCATTGAAGGTCCCAATGAGCACAGTAGCCTCCATCATCCGTAAATGGAAGAAGTTTGGAACCACCAGGACTCTTCCTAGAGCTGGCTGCCCGGCCAAACTGAGCGATCGGGGGAGAAGGGCCTTAGTCAGGGAGGTGACCAAGAACCCGATAGTCACTCTGACAGAGCTCCAGTGTTTCTCTGTGGAGAGAGGAGAACCTTCCAGAAGAACAACCATCTCTGCAGCACTCCACCAATCAGGCCTGTATGGTAGAGTGGCCAGATGGAAGCCACTCCTCAGTAAAAGGCACATGACAGCCTGCCTGGCACCTGAAGGATGATGGTGGTGGCAGCATCATGCTGTGGGGATGTTTTTGAGCGGCAGAAACTGGGAGACTAGTCAGGATCGAGGGAAAGATGAATGCAGCAACGTACAGAGACATCCTGATGAAAACCTGCTCCAGAGCTCTCTGGACCTCACACTGGGGTGAAGGTTCATCTTCCAACAGGACAACGACCCTAAGCACACAGCCAAGAAAACAAAGGAGTGGCTATGGGACAACTCTGTGAATGTCCTTAAGTGGCCCAGCCAGAGCCCAGACTTGAACCCGATTGAACATCTCTGGAGAGATCTGAAAATGGCTGTGCACCGACGCTCCCCATCCAACCTGATGGAGCTTGAGAGGTCCTGCAAAGAATAATGGGAGAAACTGCCCAAAAATAGGTGTGCCAAGCTTGTAGCATCATACTCAAAACGACTTGAGGCTGTAATTGGTGCTAAAGGTGCTTCAACAAAGTATCGAGCAAAGGCTGCGAATACTTATATACATGTGATTTATTTCGTTTTTTATTTTTAATAAATTTGCAAAGATTTCAAACAAACTTATTTCACATTGTCGTTATGGGGTATTGTTTGTAGAATTGAGGAAAAAAATAATGAATTTAATCCATTTTGGAATAAGGCTGTAACATAACAAAATGTGGAAAAAGTGAAGCGCTGTGAATACTTTCCGGATGCACTGTATATACACACACTACCATTCAAAGGTTTTAGATCGCTAGTATTTTTTAACGCTTTTAAAAGAAGTGTCTTCTGCTCTTAAGGCTGCTCTTTATTTGATCCAAAACACAGCAAAAAACGTAATATTGTGAAAAAAAAATTCAAATTAATATAGTAAATACATTTTTCAAATGAAAGTAACCACAGTTGGGTACAAATTATAAAGCACTATTAGAACATAAAACAATGTTTATTTTACTCATTTATTTAATTTTCTTTATTCTTATCTCTAATTTATTTAATTCTCTTTTCACATATCGTGGCTCTGCACTTTTTGCATCGAGGCATTTTCTATATAATGTATTTCTACAATAAAAATACTTATGTGATACATCTCACCTTAAAAGAAATGTGGAAGCAAAATGGCTAAGCATAAAACAAACTTATACAGCCATATTATCTTTTCAAGCACAGATTGTTTTTATTTATAATTAGCATCTAACAAACTATATAACTCGTGTTCACAGCAACAAAAAAAAAAACAAAAAAAAAAAACAATTAAAGATTGAAGATAAGATTAAAAAAGGATTAACCCTCTGGGTCTCTTTGTTTAGGGCTCACACTTGGCTTCTTCACGGTCAAAAGTGACCGAAGCCTTAAAATGTAACTTCCTACTTTTTGTCAAGGTTTAGATTTCTTTTTTGGAAATGTTGATTGGAAGTGTCAGTTTTTCAATTAATTTTACTACATTCAAACTTGAACACAGAGGAGAACATTCTGACACATAACATCAAAATTCAATAAAAATGTTACAAAAATGAACAGATATGTTTTATCACAGCATAATAAATCTGGGTCTGATCTGATTTTAACCTCTTATTTGAGTCTTTTGGCTCAATTTTACCATATTGTTACAGCCACACCAGTAAATTTGCGTGCGTATAATATTGTGGTTTGTGTGTGTGTCTGTGAGTGTGGCTGAATCATGGCTGATTTGTGGTTTGTATCACCAAAAGATTCCCTGAGTTTTTGTATTTTTGCGTATTTCCCATTCATTTCCTATGTCAGTCATTTTTGACCGCGAAGGAGCCAAGTGTGACTATTTTTTTTCCGATCCTTTAACATAACCGAATTATCTCCATGATTTTTTTGTGTTCACATAGCTAATGCGACAAAAGTCACCAAGTGTCATCCCATTCCGATGAAGCAAAAAAAATTAAATTTAAAAACGTAAAATGTTTCGGTCATTTTTGACCGAAGAGGCCCAGATGGTTAAACAAATGAAGAAGAAAGAATGTTGAAAGAATCTAATACTATGTTGGTTTGTACGGAGCCCTAAAGGGACGTGGCGGTGGAAAAAATTTAGGATGGGAGGAAAAAATATTTTTCAAATATTGTTCCCCCGAGAAACTTTGCGTTCCCACGCAAAACTTTTGCGTTCTCTCGCAAAGATGTTTGCGTTCCCTTGCAAAACCAGCTGTGAGTTCTGAGTGTAAACACTTCCTGTTTAATGTCCTGCTGGCAGTGTTTCAAACAGCTCAGTACATTAACAGTGGAGCGGTTCATAAAGATTTATTTTGAACTTGGACTTAAGTATAAAGAAATACAGTCAGTACTTATTTCAATGAGTTCAGTAAATTTGGCAATATATTCACAGATTCAAACTTCAAACTTCTGAATCAATAACTCGTGAGCTAAACGTTGTTAAAACACAAATTACACTTCTTTAACGTAGACAACAAGCTACAACCTAATTTTCCTCAAAAAGAGCCTTATAATATAAATAGATCTCTATGAACAGGAGGCTGAGAGACAAGTCCGAAGGGACCGTCTGCAAAGTGCAAGTTTGAATATCTGAATATGGCAACTTTACTGAACTCATTGAAGTAAGCACTGATTGTATTTCTTTATACTTAAAGCCCAAGTTCAAAATAAAATTCTATGAACCGCTCTATTGTTAACGTACTGAGCTGTTTGAAACACTGCCAGCGGGACATTATTTTATATATTTGAGAGGGAACGCAAACATCTTTGCAAGGGAATGCAAAGTTTCTCGGGGGAATGCAAAAGTTTTGTGAGGGAACGCAAAAGATTTGAAAAAAAGTTTTCCTCCCATCCTAAATTTTTTCCACCACCACATCCCTTTTTTGTGTGTTCCTTATGCTCCAGAGCTTACACCCGGCTGCATTCCACTCCACTTTTAGACACGCACTTGTGAACTTCCCTAAGCACTTTCCTCAGGGGAATCCCTGCCGCCATTTTGAAGTGTGTTCCACTTCGTGAAGTGGGCGAGGGAAGTTTATATGGACAGACCCTTGCTCCCTCGATTTTGACAGAGGGAGCGAGTCTACTTCACATGTACACTTCAGGCAGCTTCATATACCACAATGCAACACGATTGTGACGTCCCCGCATATCGCATTTAATTTACCCCACCACAAACATATGATACATTAATTCTTTTTTTTAATATTTAAAACAACCCAAACACACCTATATACACTCACCTAAAGGATTATTAGGAACACCTGTTCAATTTCTCATTAATGCAATTATCTAATCAACCAATCACATGGCAGTTGCTTCAATGCATTTAGGGGTGTGGTCCTGGTCAAGACAATCTCCTGAACTCCAAACTGAATGTCAGAATGGGAAAGAAAGGTGATTTAAGCAATTTTGAGCGTGGCATGGTTGTTGGTGCCAGACGGGCCGGTCTGAGTATTTCACAATCTGCTCAGTTACTGGGATTTTCACGCACAACCATTTCTAGAGTTTACAAAGAATGGTGTGAAAAGGGAAAAACATCCAGTATGCGGCAGTCCTGTAGGCGAAAATGCCTTGTTGATGCTAGAGGTCAGAGGAGAATGGGCCGACTGATTCAAGCTGATAGAAGAGCAACTTTGACTGAAATAACCACTCGTTACAACCGAGGTATGCAGCAAAGCATTTGTGAAGCCACAACACGCACAACCTTGAGGCGGATGGGCTACAACAGCAGAAGACCCCACCGGGTACCACTCATCTCCACTACAAATAGGAAAAAGAGGCTACAATTTGCACGAGCTCACCAAAATTGGACAGTTGAAGACTGGAAAAATGTTGCCTGGTCTGATGAGTCTCGATTTCTGTTGAGACATTCAGATGGTAGAGTCAGAATTTGGCGTAAACAGAATGAGAACATGGATCCATCATGCCTTGTTACCACTGTGCTGGCTGGTGGTGGTGGTGTAATGGTGTGGGGGATGTTTTCTTGGCACACTTTAGGCCCCTTAGTGCCAATTGGGCATCGTTTAAATGCCACGGCCTACCTGAGCATTGTTTCTGACCATGTCCATCCCTTTATGACCACCATGTACCCATCCTCTGATGGCTACTTCCAGCAGGATAATGCACCATGTCACAAAGCTCGAATCATTTCAAATTGGTTTCTTGAACATGACAATGAGTTCACTGTACTAAAATGGCCCCCACAGTCACCAGATCTCAACCCAATAGAGCATCTTTGGGATGTGGTGGAACGGGAGCTTCGTGCCCTGGATGTGCATCCCACAAATCTCCATCAACTGCAAGATGCTATCCTATCAATATGGGCCAACATTTCTAAAGAATGCTTTCAGCACCTTGTTGAATCAATGCCACGTAGAATTAAGGCAGTTCTGAAGGCGAAAGGGGGTCAAACACAGTATTAGTATGGTGTTCCTAATAATCCTTTAGGTGAGTGTATAACCACTTGAGAAATATATAAACATATATCCATCTCATGATTTTTCTTTTATAGGGTTTGGTCTATGTATTAATTCAATCTCTGTTGGATTTGTTTCAGAATTGCATACTATGGTTAACGAAAATCATGTGTATGTCAGGTTTGGGGTCTACGAAGTTGTAATTTAAAGATCTGAATGATTGTGTATATGATATGTCGATACCTGTGCAACATATTAGTATTACAAGAATCTTTAATAGTTCCTTCATCAGCAACCAATCTGCAAACGATCTGCTTGAGACAAAGGATCGTAAAAATTTCCCTCCGAAAGCCTGAATACGATTGGCTCACTGACCCTAAGAGGTGGTGACTTTTCGCAGACCTTAAAGAGAGACGCACTGATCCGCCCTCCTCTCTTCTGTTTCTTTCTACTACTGCTCCTGCCTGGTTGATGGGCGTGGGGGGGGGACCCCACTGGGGCCCATGGGCGCCGGCAGGCCTCAACCACAGGCTGTTATGTCTTCACACTCCGCCCAGGGGAGAGGACTCTTCCAACAGAGTCAGACTGAAATTTCCTCATTCCAACTCATAAAGAAATTGCAACTTCACCGTCACTGCACTGAGAAACCATCAGCGCTCTTCCTGCCTCTCCTGGTTGCTGTGCGTGTGTGGGACAGGAAACCCCCGAGCACACGGTCGTAGGCCGGCAGGCCCAACACCTCGAGCCATGTGCAACTTCCTCGATGGAGTCGAAATAACTGCAAGTGCATCGTATCTTCTTCAGTCAACGCAGAAGATTGCAACTTCAACACCATCGGACCGAAATATCAAGTCTTTCTCCTGTGATTTCACATCGGACGCTCGTCAACAGCTCAGGCTAAATGCAAGTAATGTACGATATACAAATCACTGTGTAGTTAGTAAAAGCTACAAACCCTTTTGTTCAGACAAAGGAGCTTGTAACACTGATGGTTCTACCAGGTGTTTTCATAGCTTCATCCATCTGTTCTGACCCGGTTTTTCAACCACTTTAACTTTCCATCTTACTAATGTATGTGTGTTTTGTGTGTCCTGTTTAGTTTAGTCGTGTTCGTGATTTAGCTAATAAAATTTGTGCACAATATATGTTTGGTTCTGACTCCCTGCCTGCAAACAAATTGTCACTTAAATGATCGATCTTGTTATGCACTCTAAGTGCTGTAAATACAAAGGAAGAATTATTTTTCTGTGGCCATAAAAAAATATCCTTTTCTTAGAATTAATTAATAATCAATACTGTGCGTTCACAGGATGACCTGATTGATTTATTGTAATGTTAATGTAGCTACATCTCAAGTTAATCTCAAGTTAATCTCATTAACTGATTCAAATATTCATAATTAATCATAATGAATAATCATAATGAGTTATGAATAATTATTAATATTTCCCCTCTGAGCTAATTCGCTACAATCCTGCTGCAACCAATGCCTGACAGAGTGGTGTTTGTCTTTGTATAACCTGCAGCACAACGCAAAGGTGCAGTGGGTGGTTGACAAGGTGTTGCTAAAGAGTTCAGAGTGGTTTTCAGCATGTTGCTATAGTATGTGGTTGCTAATGCCTAATTAAAAAGAACCCACACACAAATATCTAGAAATGATATTCTAGTCTCTAAATATGACTCAGGTCAATACTTTAATACAAGTTTGGAAACATTTAGCCCATTTCACCCCCTACCGTGCAAAATTAACAATTTTGCATAGAAGAGTTATAGCACACATCTTCTCAATAAGCAACATGATTCGACACCTTATCATTACACGTTCCATGTACTATTTGAACATACCTCTGTGCTTTTACAAGTGTCACTTATTGAATTTTTTTTTGACCATTTCTACGTACATTCACTACTATTTCTCTAAGCTTTGTTTTACACCTTGGGTTTTTTTTCCCCAACAAGTTTCTCAAATTGCATTTTAGGATTTTATGTGTGGTTTTCACTGACATTTTGTCTGAAAGACATCAGCACCATTTAACCACCAACAATTGACAACATTTGCTTTATGAGTATGTTTATGGTGGCCAAAAATCTAGTTAGGCCACTCATTAGGATTTGAGAAAAAAAAAGCAGAGTAATGGACCATCATTCATGTTCAGTGAGGGTGGAAAATAAGTTTCAAATGCAATAGCACTTAAGAACCTCAGAAGCTTATGTCTGGCCTACTCTAACCCAGAACAAATGCATTATTACATCTGAGTGTCAAAGGTAACCAATAGCACTAATTACCCATGTTATCCACAGGGATTTGCTGAAAACATTTAAATGTATCTCTTCAAAGTTAGAAACGAGTTGAGGTTAGGGAACTTCATTTATACATAATTCTTTCATGACCATAAGTATCTCAGAGCAACCCCAGATCTGAAATTGAATATGAAACTTTCAGAATAGTTTCCATGTCCAGAATGTATTCATCTACAGAGGTATCTATGTAACACTGAGCTCAGTTAGCATCCTCTGTGACTACAATCTTTTTCAATGTGACCCGTGGACAGGATATTACCATTAAAATGGGACTTTTGTTTTTATCACTGGCAATGAAGAGTGCAGTGTAATGGAGGAGACATCTCTCTGAGAAGCTTCTAACCCAGGTGCTAGGATCTGAGCTTGCTGTCTCATCAATAATTGACAGCATCAAACCAATCAGAACAATTTGCTCCCCACAAAGCGAAGTGCTAGAGCAGGCTGGAGGTGTTTAATCATTAATGAGGCAATTAGCTGAAACTGTTACACCTGGCCCGAGTCGTTTGCGGAGTGGCCGCTTGTCTGATGCCACACCAGAGGTCTCTGGGATATCAACTGACAAGAGTCCTAGCAGGGTCATCTATTGACAAGAAGAGTGGCGCCTGATACCTCTACAAAACATGTCCCTTAACTAACTTGTATGCTTTTCAGTAGATTTGGGAAGAGGGACAATCTTGCAAAGAAGATGCAGCTTGTAGTGTTTTAAACTGAATCCCATGGGGGGACCATTTTTGCGGACAGACAAAGCATTGATCCAAGATTGATGTAACTGCAGTCAAACATGTTTAAAAAACCTTAAAAATGAACAACAAAGTAATCTGAAGCTCCAAGGTTTCAGAGGGAGATCCAAGATCTAAGAGGTCCTCTTAGAGGGATTCATTGACTGTCCATATTGGAGGATTTGATGGTTAATCAATTCTGCTTCCCTGTCAGCTTTTTTTTAAGTTCTTGAACCTCTTGAAGAACTAGTCTTGATTCAATAAGAATGTTGTATGGCGCAGCACTGGCGCCAGAACAATTTTGTCTGATTGGCTATCTGACCTATGCAGGTGAACATAGAGTGGCATAAATCTACTCACTTTATCATGCGTACACTATGTGGATCAGAGGTGGTCTTAGAACTGTAATGTGGTCAACAGACCTGAAACTACTTCAGTATTTGAAATTCTGTCATCCAATTTTAGAAGGCACTGTATTTATGTGATTTAATGAAATAAATGTTACTAATAAACAGACAAGGGAGCAGGGGAGCTTGGAAATAGTAAACCACTTTTTTTTAAGTTGGCACATGTCTCCTGTATATACGCATAAAACTTCTAGTAACCATCACTATGAAATAAATGTTATTACTGTAGTTGAAATTATGTATTGCTTAGAGGTGTCACGATATACAGTATTGACAATAACCATAATAGTTAAAAATAATGGTACACATGATAATGTGACACGTAAATAATCTAGTGCCAGCAACTGGTTTACATCCCAACGTTCAGTAGGTGGCGGTATTGCACCTTAGCACTGGTTGCCAGCTGTCATAAAACACAAGCATATACAGCGCAGCTGCTACTGCCGCATAAAAGCATGTCGTCGGATATGACAGACGAGACACTCTATCCGCACTCCAAGTAAGTTAGCTCGCCAGTGTGGAAGTTTTTTGGATTTTGCGAAAATGATAATCATCCCAGTTTTCAGGACTTGCCGATCAACAGTGAGCGCAAAAGGGGGTAATACCACCAACCTGGTCACCTATCTTCGCCTCTGTTAGCTTGAAGATTTGGCTTGAAGACACTGTGCAGAGAGTAAGTTGCATTTATTTTGCTAGTACCGAAACGAGAAATTGCTGATGCCTTTCTGTGTTTTATTATATTCACATTCCTTGGGGCTTTAAGTGTGCTCATTTTGATAAAAAAAAACATATTGACTGTCGTATGTTCCTTTTCATTCAGTCACTCCGAGTTACGTCAGTGACTGACGAAATGGGGGTTTCGCTTAGAAGCCTATCACTTTCGAGTTCTTACAAAATGAGCCAATGGCAAGGACGCCCCGCGTGTTTCGTTCGGCACTCCAGACGAAGACGAGATGTCGATCGCCGCATCTCAAGTTGGGCTGGAGTCCTCTGGGGATGAAGATTCAGCTATGCTGCCACCTTCTGGAGTGGAACCCTCCGCCCTGTCCCGAGCGCTCGCGGCTGGATGATTGGTTTTTGGGGGCTTTTGGAGGTTCTTTCTTTCCCGAGGTACATGAGGAGGTCACGAGATCCTGGAAGTCCCCATTGTCTTCCCGTGATCGTTCGGAGGCCTCCTCCGCCTTCTCTACCCTCGACGGGGCCGCGGCTAAAGGGTACACTGGGGTCCCCCCTGTTGAACGCTCTGTTGCGATGCAACTGTGTCCGCAGAGTGCTTCAATGTGGCGCGATGATCCTAAGCACCCCTCCAAGGCCTGTAGGTTCTCATCTACCTTGATGGCAAAGTCCTACAGAGCTGCGGGGCAGGCCGCCGCCTCACTGCATGCCATGGCCATCCTTCAGGTCTACCAGGCCAGGATGCTCAGGGGCATGCACGAGGGTAGAGCTGACCCAGGGCTCATGGATGAGCTGCGTGCCGCCACCGACGAAGGTGACCGCACGCTCCCTCAGTCAGGTGATGTCCACAGCTGTGGCTCAACCTGGCCGATATGAGAGAGGCTGAGCGAACCCGCTTCCTCAACGCTCCAATATCCCAGACTGGCCTCTTCGGCGGCGAGGTCGAGGACTTTGCCCAACAGTTCTCGGCCGCCCAGAAGCAGACTGAGGCCATTAACCCCCTGAACCCGAAGAACGCGCCCGCGTGTTTTGCTGGATTTTTCTTCATGACAGTGTAAAACAACTTAAAATACTCCGTGATTTTTGGCCTCACAGACATGAACGATATGTCTTTACAAAGCTTAAAGTGTCTACTTTTTTATGTACACTCAAAATAAAAACTAAATGTTGTGCTTTTCGCTAAATAAAGAAAACAAACAGGATGCACGTTCTCCCGTCTGTCTCCCTGTGATGTCTACTCTGAAATGCGTCTGAAAATAAACTCAGAACTCAGAGAATACTTGTCACACAGACACGACAGATATATCTTTATAAAGCTTGGAATGTCTACTTTTAAATGAAGTCATTTATATAAAAAACAAATATTCTCTGTTTATGTAATCCGTATGAAAACAGCGAGAGGTACAGTTCCTCCAGCGGCGCCTCATTAACTTTAATGTGACCACACCCACGCGCGCACAAAGCGATTCACATGCAAATCGTCCACGAGGAAGGAACGCGAACCTGTAAACACCCCCCATCACCTCAAAACAAAGAATCAGCTTCTTCATTCTTATGATTTTCATCGAGTTCGGAAGACACGCTGTGAGTTTACCTTGGATTTACCTCAGAAGAAACAGAATGCGATTTATAAGAATTTTTAAGGTAAAGCATTTCTTCTCACTTATATTAGCGTTATTGCTGCATAAACTTCACATTGTAGGCTACTAGTTGAACTATTGCCAGACTAAAATGTATGAAATCAACGGAAACATGTTGAAATATGAAATAGGTAGGCAACCTTTCAATGCTAAATAAAGATACACGTACGACATGGGGATATTTTATGCTCTATAATATTAAACACAGCGTGATATAAAAGTAGGGTTGCCAACTGTCCCGTATTAGCCGGGACGTCCCGTTTATTGGGCCTAAATGTCCCATACATGACTGTCTTGTTTATTGACTGCTACGCTGATGTGCACTGACTGAGGGGCCGTTCACATATGTTGCGTCTTTTGCACGCTCAAGTTCGTTATTTTAAATGTAGACGCACGACAAGCGCGCTCAAATAGAGAGACTAATTTGTTTTCGTTCATCTTGCACTGTCCCTGTTTGCACTTTTGCCCTCAACGTCTCTTTTGCGCTTTATTTTTTTACCACTGCTCTGTGTTTTCATGTGCAAATCCAAGTAGCTATACACTACCGTTCAAAAGTTTTAGATTTTCTAACGTTTTCAAAAAAATTTCTTCTGCTTAACAAGGCTGCATTTATTTGATCCAAAATACAGCAAAAACAGTAATATTGCGAAGTATTTTTATAATTTAAAATAATTGTTTTCTATTTGGATATATTTTTAAAATGCAATTTATTCCATTTATTTGCTTCAGTTTCACATGATCCTTCAGAAATCATTGTAATATGCTGATTTGCTGCTCAAGAAACATTTGAATGTTGAAAACATTTGTGTACAATTTATTTCAGGATTCTTTGATAAATAGAAAGTTCAAAACAACAGCATTTATCTGAAATAGAAATCTATTGTAACATTATACACTACCATTCTGAGTAAGAGTTTAGTTTTTTTGTTGCTGTTTTGTTTTTTGTTTTTTGAAAGAAATTAATACTTTTATTCACAAAGATGCCTTATATTGATCAAAAAACACAGTAAAGACATTTATAATGCATTTATAATGACATTTATAATTACAATATAGTCATTTAACTCATTATTCATGAGTTAAATTACTATATTGTTTTGTATGAATGAGTGATCAAAATGGTTTTCACATTGTTTTGAAGAAAAAACTCTAGGCAACAACATCCAGTTCTGAAAAGCCTTGTGAACAAATGTTTACTGTGTGTTATATGGCCTCATTTCAGTGATTTAACATTTTAGTTTTTTTCAAAAACTACGCATAAACATTATTTTCTCAAAACTACAAACTTTTATGTACATGTTGCTCACATATTACTGTAGCCCTGTTTGTGCTGAATACAGTGTAATCAGACTTTCCATTCCCTCTGGGTTAAATCTTTGATTTATCAAAGAATCCTGAAAAAAATTACACAACTGTTTTCAACATTCATAATAATAAGAAATGTTTGTTGAGCAAATAATCTTATTATAATGATTTTTGAAGCATCATGTGACACTGAAGACTGGAGTAATGATGATAAATTCAGCTTTGACATCACAGGAATAAATTACACTTTACCATGTATTCACATAGAAAACATTTATTTTAAACTGTAAAAATATTTAACAATATTACTGTTTTTACTATTTTGGATCAAATAAATCCCTTGGTGAGCAGAAGAGACTAATTTAAAAAAAAAAAAAAAAAACATACAGATCTAAAACTTTTGAACGGTACTGTAGATCTAAAGTCTTTATGTAAAGAAAATGTATAGTCAGATTACTTTTAAATTAAAACGTGATTTTGTGAATAAGCTACAAACAATACATTCAATCATTAAGTCTCCTCACATGCGTTCTCTATAGTTCCCTCTGTCACATTCCTCATTGATATTCAGGGGAGGAGTTGTTGACGCCTCAGGTGTGAATCACAGCATTATTCATGATGGTCCACACCCTCCCCGCATACAGCCATTCTGACAATAAGTGTCTTACAAAAGTTAAATGACTATATTGTTTTGTATGAATGAGTGATCAAAATGGTTTTCACATTGTTTCGAAGAAAAAACTCTAGGCAACAACATCCAGTTCTGAAAAGCCTTGTGAACAAATGTTTACTGTGTGTTATATGGTCTCATTTCAGTGATTTAACATTTTAGTTTTTTTCAAAAACTACGCATAAACATTATTTTCTCAAAACTACAAACTTTTATGTACATGTTGCTCACATATTACTGTAGCCCTGTTTGTGCTGAATACAGTGTAATCAGACTTTAGCCATTAATATGCTTTAAAGCAACTGAAAAAAACACAAATATCAGAGCATGTCAAACTTCTTCAGGGCCACAAAATATCCTTAGGGTCCAGAGGGTTAAACATATACTGCCCCGCTGGGTGGAGCCAGCTGCTGCCTCCACCCAGCCACCAGCTCAGTCGCCTCAGCCTGCTCACCGCCAAGGGCGCCCTCCTACGGCTCCTGCCGCTCCCGCCTGCCCCCAGCAGCAGCCTTCACCCGGGCCGCACCATGAAGGACGTCGCAGGAAGGCGCCCCAGTCCGCTTCAGCCCTGCAGCCTGCCAAATGCCAGGCGAAGCGGCGCTCATGACGTGGACAACTCAGAGATGGGTTCCAGTTCTTTCCAGGAGATGGCAGCAGGGCCACTCCTTCCCCTGGTGGAGGGCCGGGGGAGAATCTTTTGTTCCCTAATGTGGTTAACCCTCTGGAGTCTGAGCTGTTTTGGGGCCCTTTAGAAGTTTTGACATGCTCTGACATTTGTGCTTTTTTCAGTTGCTTATAAACATTAATGGCAAAAGTGTAATACACTGTATTCAGCACAAACTGGGCTACCATAATATGTGAGCAACATGTACATGTACTCCAACCTCTCCACAATGGCCAAGACCAGAGAGCTGTGTAAGGACATCAGGGATAAAATTGTAGACCTGCACAAGGCTGGGATGGGCTACAGGACAATAGGCAAGCAGCTTGGTGAGAAGGCAACAACTGTTGGTGCAATTATTAGAAAATGGAAGAAGTTCAAGATGACGGTCAATCTCCCTCGGTCTGGGGCACCATGCAAGATCTCACCTCGTGGGGCATCAGTGATCATGAGGAAGGTGAGGGATCAGCCCAGAACTACACGGCAGGACCTGGTCAATGACCTGAAGAGAGCTGGGACCACAGTCTCAAAGAAAACCATTAGTAACACACTACGCCGTCATGGATTAAAATCCTACAGCGCACGCAAGGTCCCCCTGCTCAAGCCAGCGCATGTCCAGGCCCATCTGAAGTTTGCCAATGACCATCTGGATGATCCAGAGGAGGAATGGGAGAAGGTCATGTGGTCTGATGAGACAAAAATAGAGCTTTTTGGTCTAAACTCCACTCGCCGTGTTTGGAGGAAGAAGAAGGATGAGTACAACCCCAAGAACACCATCCCAACCGTGAAGCATGGAGGTGGAAACATCATTCTTTGGGGATACTTTTCTGCACAGCGGACAGGACGACTGCACCGTATTGAGGGGAGGATGGATGGGGCCATGTATCGCGAGATCTTGGCCAACAACCTCCTTCCCTTAGTAAGAGCATTGAAGATGGGTCGTGGCTGGGTCTTCCAGCATGACAACGACCCGAAACACACAGCCAGGGCAACTAAGGAGTGGCTCCGTAAGAAGCATCTCAAGGTTCTGGAGTGGCCTAGCCAGTCTCCAGACCTGAACCCAATAGAAAATCTTTGGAGGGAGCTGAAAGTCCGTATTGCCCAGCGACAGCCCCGAAACCTGAAGGATCTGGAGAAGGTCTGTATGGAGGAGTAGGCCAAAATCCCTGCTGCAGTGTGTGCAAACCTGGTCAAGAACTACAGGAAACGTATGATCTCTGTAATTGCAAACAAAGGTTTCTGTACCAAATACTAAGGTCTGCTTTTCTGATGTATCAAATACTTATGTCATGCAATAAATTGCAAATTAATTACTTAAAAAATCATACAATGTGATTTTCTGGATTTTTGTTTTAGATTCCGTCACTCACAGTTGAAGAGTACCTATGATAAAAATGACAGACTTCTACATGCTTTGTAAGTGGGCAAACCTGCAAAATCGGCAGTGTATCAAATACTTGGTCTCCCCACTGTATGTACAAGCTTGTATTTTTGAGAGAATAATGTGTATGCGTGGTTTTTGAAAAAACTAAAATTTTTGTTTTAAAATTGTGGTTTTTGAAAAAACTAAAATTTTTGTTTTAAAATTAAGGCCTCAAAACACACAATAGATATGTGTCCACAAGGCTTTAGACTAATGGGTGTTGTTGCCTAGAGCTTTTGCTTCAAACTGATGTGAGAATCATTGTGCCTACTTATTCCCACAACACAATATATTGATTTACATTTTGTAAGACACTTTTTCTTTACAAAGGCTGTATGCGAAGAGGCGTGAATGATCATGAATAATGCTGTGATTCACACCTGAGAGAACAAAATAACTTATAATGAGCTGCATAATGAATGAGCCTCAGGTATGTGACTGAGAGCTAAGCAACAGGACAAAGGAAATATATTTTGTTGTAGTTTATTTAGAATGTAGTCAACAAAGGCACATTATAAAGGCCTATTATATTTTAAATTATCAAAAGATTTGACTACACTGCAAAAAATGCTCTTCATATTTAGTATTTTTTCTTGTTTCCAGTCCAAATATCTAAAAATTCTTAAATCAAGATTCATTTACTAGATAAGTAAAATTTTCTATGGGAGAAGAAAAATAATCTTATTTCTGTTTGGGACAGACACAAGAAACAAGATTTCAATCAGAAACAAGATTATTTTTCTTCCTCATTGGCAGATAATTTTGCATGTTTTAAGCAAAAACTCACTTCATTTTGATTTTACTTTCAACAAAACAAGAAAAAATATCTTATGTCATTTTACTTATCTAGTAAATGCATCTTGATTTAAGAATTTGTAGATATTTAGACTAGAAACAAGACAAAAATACTAAGAAGAGCATTTTTGGCAGTGTACTACTTTTATTTATTTTTATTTTTTTAAATAAGTCTCATGCTAAAAAAAACAGTAATATTGTGACACTGAACACAATACAGTACTTAGTAAATACAAATAACTGAATAATTGGTAATGATGAATGTTATAAGTAAAATATTTGGGATTTAAATGCAATGCAATTATGATTTCAAAGAGTATAGGGTGAATTCAGGTTGATTGGGACACTTTTTCCCCAGTCATTTCAATGGCAAACATTTTCTGAATCATTTGATTTTGTAAACTATCCCATACACACAATACTCAAATATCATTTCAAGCATTGGTTCATTTATGAGACATGCCTGCAATGCATGATCACGCCAGAGCTATGGCTATTGTCTGCTATGCTTCTTATTAAATAAGAAGCAAATATATTAAAAACATTGATTAAAATTAAGACACAATTTATACAAAACGAAATTCACTTTAAATAAAGGCTTTCTACAAAACAAAACTTAATGAAGTGGTCAAAATCATTTCTGACAAACTCCATGTCTTCTGATATATTGCGCATCTTATGATGTGTCCTTTATTACTCGTGCTGTTCACTTTTCACAATCAACATATATTAAATTAAAAAATACCATTAGGCTATAATATTTAAACATCAATATGAAACAAAATACGTTTTACTGGTACTATATTTATAGCATCTGAGCAGACATTTGCTAATAAAAGCTGTATTGATGTGACACTAGGCTATTTTACATTAAACACTTCATAATCTGTCCAAAACAGGCCAAAGAAATCTTGTCTAAACAGTTTTACGTCTATGACATTTTATGTTGCAGCAGGATTCATATTTAAACTGTCTTTTTGCGTTTAATATTCACAGAAAACTAACAGAATAAACTTACCTCACAATCAGCGGCTGAATCCATTGCTCTTAGAAATAAACAGCTTTTCATGAGGTAAATTATTCCAGGATTATTCCTCAACGCGTCTCAAAACGATGTAGCTAAAGTATAGCACTACACTTGATGTGTTTATTTGAGTTGATGTGGGCGTTGACTGTGCTCTCATGGATCAGTCAGTATTTGAATCTCAAAAGAATGCGTGCTCCGTGGGCGTGGCGCATTAGCGGATAATGAGACCATAATGAGACACTCGCCAACGACTGACATCTCTCTCTTTTCAAACAGATTACATAAACACAGAATATTTGTTTTCGATTTTATTTACATTATTTAAAACCTGACATTGCAATGTTTCTTTAGACATATGTCTCATGTTTGTGTGACAAGTGTTCAATAAGTTAGAGTTCCTTTTCTGAAGACTTTCTGAATGAACGTCTTTGAGAGAGAGGCTGCAGATTGCGCATCATGTTTGTTTTCATTTTGCAAAAAGCACAACAATCTGTTTTTATTGTGACTGTACACAAAAAAAATAGAAACTTAACATATTATAATGATGTATAACACTTGCCTGAATTATAAAAATCGACAGAGTTATTTGAGTCTCTTTGGCACTGATAAGAAAAAAAGCGAGTTGATCACGCCGCGACGGCCGACTCCAGGGGGTTAAAGAAAGAACTCATGTCCCCATTTCTGACCTTCCAGAGGCCGCGGATGGCAGTGTGCGATGCTCAAGGGCCTCGCCACTCTCGTCCCCCTCTGGCGCCAGACCCCTATCAGAGCAGACCACAGTGGAACGCACGTCCTTCCCTGGTCTCCTCTGTCAGGACGCGGCAGATGACTGTGCCCCCATACCGGGACGCTCTGCCTCCCACGTCTGGGCCGGTCACTCCGCTTCGCTGCCCCACCCAGGGTACGCCGGTGGTTCGCATGACCCCGCTGGTTCAGTTCTTGGGAGCCTGGCTAGAGCTGCCCAACCTGTCCCGCTGGCTCACGAGAACCATCAGGCTCGCTTCCGGGGAGTCCGCTATACCATGATAGGTGGCAATGTCCCTGTCATGCGTGCGGAGGTCGCTACCTTACTGGCGAAGGGTGCGATCGAGACTGACCAATCCTGGACCTGCGCGTCTTGAACCGAACCCTTCACAGGCTTCCATTCAAGATGTTGACAGCCAAACGCGTTTTCGAATGTGTTCGTCCGTTGGATTGGTTTGCAGCGATCGACCGTTTCTACGGTTTGCTTTCAAGGGGCAGGCATACCAGTACATGGGTTAGCCCTAACCATTTGGGTTAGCCCTGTCTCCTCGCGTCTTCACGAAAGTCGTCGAGGCAGCCCTTGTGCCCCTCAGGCAACACGGGGTTTGCATCCTGAACTATCTCGACGACTGGCTGATACTAGCTCACTCTCGAGACCAGGTTTGCGAACACAGGGATCTGGTGCTCGAGCACGTCGCCCGTCTGGGCCTTCGGGTCAACTGGGAAAAGAGCAAACTCTCCCCCGTGCAGAGGATCTCTTTTCTCGCTATGGAAATCGACTCGGCCGCCATGTACGCGCAGCTTACGAGCGAACGAGCGCAGTCACTGCTGACTTGCCTGATACAATTCGAGGGCAAGAGTGCAGTTCCACTGAAATTATTTCAGAGGCTCCTGGGGCATATGGCATCCGCAGCAGCGGTCACGCCGCTCGGACTGCTTCATATGAGACCGCTTCAGCACTGGCTTCGCGATCGAGTCCCGAGATGGGCATGGCAACCAGGCACGCTCCGGGTACCAGTGACTCGGGCCTGCCGTTAGACCTTCACCCCGTGGTCAAACCTCTCCTTTCTACAGGCCGGAGTGCCCTTAGAACGAGTTTCCAGGCATGTTGTTGTATCAACAGATGCCTCTGCCACGGGCTGGGGTGCCATGTGCAATGGACATGCTGCCGCGGGCTCCTGGACAGGACCCCAGCGCCTCATGCATGTCAATTGCCTCGAGTTGCTGGCAGTACGCTTCGCTCTGCACCACTTCCGGGCATTGCTCAAGGGTCAACATGTACTAGTCCGGTCAGACAACACGGCCACAGTAGCATACATCAACCGACAAGGTGGTCTACGCTCCCGCCGTATGTCGCAACTCGGCCGCCATCTCCTCTTATGGAGTCAGAAGCATCTGAGGTTGCTTCGTGCCATTCACATCCCAGGAGACCTGAATCATGCAGCCGACGAGCTCTCATGGTTTCAGCCACTTTCTGGGGAATGGAGACTCCATCCCCAGACGGTTCAGCTGATTTGGGAACAGTTCGGCGACGCACAGGTAGATCTGTTTGCCTCCCACGACTCTTCCCATTGCCGCTTGTTTTACTCCCTGACCGAGGGAACCCTCGGCACGGACGCACTAGCGCACAGCTGGCTGCGGGGCCTCCGCAAGTATGCGTTTCCCCCCGTGAGCCTTCTTGCACAGACCCTGTACAAGATCAGGGAGGACAAGGAGCAGGTCCTTTTGGTTGCGCCTCATTGGCCCAACCGGACTTGGTTCTCCGAAGTGGTGCTCCTCGCGACAGCCCCTCCCCGGCCAATTTCTCTGAGGAAGGACCTCCTTTCTCAGAGACGGGGCACCCTCTGGCACCCACGTCCCAACCTACACGTGTGGGTCCTGGACGGGGCGCGGCAGGTTTGAGTACCCTACCACCACAGGTGCTGGCTACCATCACTTCCGCTAGGGCTTTGTCCACGAGACAAGCCTATGCGTTGAAGTGGAGCCTCTTCGTCACATGGTGTTCATCTCGCAGAGAAGACTCCAGAAAATGCCCGATCGGGTCCGTGCTCTCCTTCCTCCAAGAAGGGTTGGAACGAAGGCTGTCTCCTTCCACCCTGAAGGTTTACGTGGCCGCTATCTCTGCGTACCACGACCTTGTGGAGTCGAAAACGCTGGGTCAGCACGACCTGGTCATCAGGTTCCTGAGGGGGGCTAGGAGACTAAATCCTCCTCACTCTCCTCTCATACCCTCTTTGGACCTCGCAGTTGTCTTATCCGCCCTGCAGAGAGCTCCCTTTGAGCCTTTGTGATCAGTGGAGCTTAAGTTTCTGTCTATGTTCCTGTCTTCTGGTCGCTTTGGCCTCCATCAGGGGTAGGGGACCTGCAGGCATTTTCGGTTGATGAAGCGTGCCTGGAATTCGGGCTGGCTAACTCTCACGTGATCCTGAGACCCCGGCCTGGATATGTGCCCAAGGTTCCTACCACTCCTTTCAGAAATCAGGTGGTGAACCTGCTCTGTCCATTACGCGCCCTCCATGCTTACGTAGACAGAACGCAGTGTTTCAGGACCTCAGACCAGCTCTTTGTCTGTTATGGTGGGAAGCTGAAGGGAAAGGCTCTCTCCAAGCAAAGGTTGTCTCAGTGGATAGTGGACGCCATTGTCTTGGCTTACTAGACGCAGGGTCGTCTATGCCCCCTAGTGGTGAGGGCACACTCTACTCGGAGTGTGGCCTCCTCCTGGGCGCTAGCGCATGACGCCTCGCTAACAGACATGTGCAGAGCTGCAGGCTGGGCGACACCCAACACATTAGAACAAAAGGGAACATCTCGGTTACGTATGTAACCCTTGTTCCCTTGCCATTGGCTCGTTTTGTAAGAACTCGAAGGTGATAGGCTTCTAAGCGAAACCCCCATTTCGTCAGTCACTGACGTAACATCTCTGTTCCCTCCTCAGGGAACGAGGGTTACATACGTAACCGAGACGTTCACTTCAAATATCTTTAGAGATCAGTATTTACTTTCTTCAGATCAAAAGATCTGAAAAAGGAATGTGTCTCCCTTATCTTCTTCTGATCCGATCAACCAAAACACATCTTAATACCAGGTGTAAACAGGGCCTTTCAGAAGATGTGTAATAGCACCCCCTACCGTATACCAGTGAAAACGCGGAAAGCCGGAAAATTACGCCAATAGCAGGGAAGCGTTGTATCATAAATTATGGAAAATTCGGTCAGTGGCAGTAAAAGAGTTAAAAACAGCAAAAAAAAATCCTGGTAAAGAAAATAAAGCAGAATGCTTAAGTAGAATTGTACTCATTTGAAGTGGTAAATGTGTTCTGCCTTGGAGTTCGCATGTGTGGCTGCCATTATCCTCAGTTTCCATAAACTTTTTGTTACTTTGACAGTCCAAAAGGGAATAAAAATGTCCACAGAGGTAAACATTTTGTTTCGTCAAAAGTTTGCATTTACAATGTGTTTTTGCAGCATTGAGCATTGTAGCCAATCACAGACATGTCTGTTGAGAGAGCAAACACGATGGCCAATCAGAGGCGTTAGTAAAAATCCGCACAATACCATTCAAAATGCCAAAACAATACTGCTGAAACCCTTCACGGACTTAAACCTCATTCACAATCCCAGCGACTATCGCTGCATGCAGCAACATGGGTACATGTAAATATATTTACATATTATTTAAAAATATATACATATATGCACTGTAAAAAGTGAACGTGCAGCTGTTGCTTTGAGGTATTTATACTTGATTCTACCTATAAATTCTAATTTTGTTGCTGTAACCTACTTCAATCAGTTTTACGTAACATAAAACAAGGGAATGCTGTTTTAACTTAATTGAGTTACACTGACCCAACATACAATTTCCAATAAAGCTCAGGATGGACACATTCGACACCTGCTCCTCGCTGATCTATGAATTTAGCTTAAATGAGAAATTGTGATTTATTAAACACATTAAGTTCAAAGTGAAAATCGCAATTGAAAGCGCTACTCTTCACCACAATGGTAACCACACAATTCAATAACAGAAACTCCTCTAAATGTCCAACTGAACATTAAACATTACCAAAAATTATCAACATCTTTCCCTTTACTAAAAAACACATAAAATAACACATAATCCACAAATTTACTCCCCTAATGCAGTCCCTTGCAAAGTATGCTGGGAACTACAGATCCACTGCCCAGGGCTGCATTTCTCAAAAGCATCATGAGCTAATGCTGCCTTCACATGTTATTGGAAATTTCCTACTTCCCACTTCTGAAGTCGTGATTACGAGCTCATCACATTATGATTTTGACTTGAGAGGGCATTCATATCCAATTTTTAACTAGGAAACGTGTATTTACGATAATTCCGATAGCATATGAAGGCAGCATAAGTAGATCATAGAGACCATTGGTGGCAAAGGCTTCACAATCTACTTAGGCTTACAATGCTAAACGTAGCCCTGGGCAGTGGATCTGTAGTTCCCAGCATGCTTTGCAAGGGACTGCATTAGGAGAGTAAATTTAGGGATTAAGTGTTATTTTATGTGTTTTTCAGTAAAAGGGAAGGTGTTGGTAGTTTATGTTAATGTTTAATGTTCAGTTATGTTGGACATTTAGAGCTGATCTGTTATTGAATGTTGTGGTTACCATTGTGCTGTAGTGATGGGTCGGTCATGAACAAATTGTTCATTTTGAACAAATCTTTAATGTGACTTGGGAACAACGAACTGTCTCAGAGAGTGATTCGTTCATTTTGTGTTGACCGTGCATGCGCAACATCCCATAGGTTCTGTACAGGAAACATAGCCTTATAGCTTATGTGGCTGTCACGTGATGAACGAACGACTCAAACTCGAGAGATTAACGAATAATTTCTGTATCTGGTACCGACTGCATAGCCTTATAGCTTATGTGGCTGTCACTTGATGAAAAAAAGAACGATTTGAATCCGAGACTCGAGATGTGAACGAATCATTTCTATATCCGGTACCGACTGCACAGCTCAATTTATGGGGATGTCACGGGATGAACGAATGACTCAGATCGGGAGGTGAGGTAAATTGACATAGCCTGAATGAAGATAAGCAATGAATTAATCGTTTCTGTTTCTCATAATTTGGCCTTGTCCTTGCATTGCATTTTTTTCTTATTCTAAATGTGAGCAACGTCACGTAAGTTGATGTGTTTGGGGATTTGGCCATTATATGTAACATTTTAATGTGTTTGGGAATTTGGCTATTAACATGTAACATTTTAATTATATTCTGCTGAAATTAATGAAATGACCCCAAAAAATATTTGTTCATTTTGATGAATACAATTCAAAGATCTGAGTCAGTAAAATGATCCGAACTTCCAATTACTATTGTGCTGGAGAGTAGCGATTATGCTCAGGCTGTGAGCACTCAGTGTTCTCAGTTCTGACACCTGTCTTTACTAAGTGGTTCATTATATACATTGTGCATAATGATGAACAACACTGTTGACCCAACTACACTGATATATTTTGAATAAACTAAATTAAGTTGTGTGTAAAAATGTCTTTAATTAAATAAGGGTGATGAATTACCCTCCTGTGTATTTACAAAAAGACTTTCATCATATAAAACAAAAAGGATTGTATCAAACGTATTAAGTAATTTTACCTAGCTGGAGAAATCAGGTTATATCTATTGACAGTTATGCTTCAGTAAAACCTTTTTTTTTTTCTCAGGTTGGTTGAATTCAGTTATAATCAGTATTCTTAAATCGTTTATTCCATCAGTAATCTTAAACTTTATCTTTCACTTCAACAAACCCAGTCATTGTAGAAGTTACCACATGAAGTATAATTTCTAAGTTGAACTGACAAAACATTTGTTTTAGTGTGTGAAACTTCAAAAAAAAAATTGTGATGACATTGTGGACAGATTCAGAATGTTTAATGACAACTGTTTAGGTTTATGGCTCTTCGTGGAGCAGATAAGACAATATTTGCTCTGTGGAAATGTGGCATCCCACTTTACTCCAGCACCTCCAGTATGTGAATTTCAATAATCATGTAATTAAAATTGTAAATCAATATTTATTAAGTTCTATAGCAAAATCAATGAAAATGTGGGCTGTGAAAACACCTTAAGATGCAAGTGTAAGTGGAAAAAAATGTGAACATGAAATGTAAAAAGTTGTTTTTCTGAAGTAAATGTTATCAGGTAGATTTTCAATTCCAGTGTAAATTCGAGAAGTGTCCTTATGTTATGGTATGCACATTTATTATAGACCATTTCGAGAGCCCCTGCCTAATTGGGACTAGGTGGCCACCTAGAGTATATATGGTATACAGTTGGACAGCCTGGCCCTGCAATCACACATATTTAGAATCAGGCCCGAATCGCTCTTATTGGTGCATTTGTGTGAGTGTTTTTGCACTGAAATTTTAAAATTGAATTACAATACGTTTTAGGGGGGAAAAAAATCATTGGTCACTGTTAAAAGGGACAGTCCCTGTCACCATGAACGGATGCACCACACCTCCAATGCAAATAGACAGTTTCAAACACTCTGGTAGAAAAAAATAAAATTAACTGCAGTAAGCATATAAAAAAGAGGCATAAAGTATAACGTGTGAAACCAGATATTTCGAATGTGTTACCAGAAGTAATTGCATGTTGTCTGTAAATGGTTTACACAAGCCCCAGGTACTTGTGGTTCGCATTTAGCACCACTGAACAAACTATCACTCATGTTGCCACCTTTAAAACAGACTGAAAAGTGCTGAAAAGATCGTCAAGTCGAAGCTTTGCACCCAAAAGATATGAAATCAAAAGGAAGTAGCAGGACGTTCAATGGAACAGAAGAATTGAGGTGTCTGGAAAATTCCAAATGACCTTGTTAAAGTGACACTTTTGCAGCTCTTTCTGGGTGTAACTTTAAGTCTGCTCTGTCGGTAGACTCACATGTGTGGGTGAAGAGCTCCTCAGGCCCTTACAACTTTCTTCTTTCTTCTAAAAGCTTAGTTTCGATGAATTTCGACAGAACACCTCCCCTTGTAGATGAAGATAACAAAAAAAAAAAAAAAAAAAAAAGAATGCAACACGCAGTTCACTTGAGCTTTGAAGAAAGACATTTTGGGTATGTTTGCATGTGTGTGTGTGTGTGCATGCATTAATGTACAGTGCCCTGAAATGTATTTGGACACTTAATACTTTTTGGGACAACAGTTTGTGTTGTAGCTGCATTTTTACTTGTATGGAGACAGTATGGAAAGTTTCAAGAAAAGCTGTTTGGGAAAGGAGGAACCCTGCAAATATTTTCTTCCTGCTTTTGTGGTATTTTAAAAGTGAGGCTCTCGAGACGTCTACTTCTGTTCCTGATCCACACAGCCTGTGACTGTTGCTTTTAGAGACATCGATTGCCCAATTAGATCATTCTAATTATAGAATTCTTCACATTAACTGCTTGTTTGCCGTTGCAGTTTGTATACTTAGGAAACCCCCCCCCAAAAAAAAAAAGGCTGAAAATAATATTTTGTTGAATCTTACTGTATTTTACATCAGTTATTTTTGAAAATAGCTCAAGACAAATTTACATGACCACATTTTAAGGATGAGTTCAAAGGTTTCTTTGTCACAGTTTATGTATTTCATAATGAAACTAAGTTCATTTTCCATGTTAGGTTCTAGTAAATGTGTCAGTGGACATGAGTCACATATGATTCAGCCACGATACGACCGTCTGTATCTGTAAGTGAAAAGCAATTCTCATTAAGGAAACACTCAAATGTCATGTTAATATGGTTGCATAACCTTGTGTAAAAATGTATGAACTACAATTTTAGCTGAGTACACTGTAAAAAAGTGAAAATATGGCATTATTACCTTTTTTTTTTTGCCTGATAATTAAGAAAAGATATTGCTGAAGTATAAGCTAATGTAGTCATATTAAGTAATATTTTTCACTTTAATAAAAACAGTTGGTTACACTTTATTTTAAGTAATATTAATTACCAACATGTACTTACTATAGGGTTAGGGTTAGGAATAGGGTTTGGTTTAGGTTGACGTTATGCATACAGTGCATCCATCCGGAAAGTATTCACAGCGCTTCACTTTTTCCACATTTTGTTATGTTACAGCCTTATTCCAAAATGGATTAAATTCATTATTTTTTTCCTCAATTCTACAAACAATACCCCATAATGACAACATGAAATAAGTTTGTTTGAAATCTTTGCAGATTTATTAAAAATCAAAAATGAAATAAATCACATGTACATAAGTATTCGCAGCCTTTGCTCGATACTTTGTTGAAGCACCTTTAGCACCAATTACAGCCTCAAGTCATTTTGAGTATGATACTACAAGCTTGGCACACCTATTTTTGGGCAGTTTCTCCCATTATTCTTTGCAGGACCTCTCAAGCTCCATCAGGTTGGATGGGGTGCGTCGGTGCACAGCCATTTTCAGATCTCTCCAGAGATGTTCAATCGGGTTCAAGTCTGGGCTCTGGCTGGGCCACTTAAGGACATTCACAGAGTTGTCCCATAGCCACTCCTTTGTTATCTTGGCTGTGTGCTTAGGGTCGTTGTTCTGTTTGAAGAGGAACCTTCGCCCCAGTCTGAGGTCCAGAGTGCTCTGGAGCAGGTTTTCATCAAGGATGTCTCTGTACATTGCTGCATTCATCTTTCCCTCAATCCTGACTCGATCCTGCCGCTGAAAAACATCCCCACAGCATGATGCTGCCACCACCATGCTTCACTGTAGGGATAGTATTGGCCAGGTGATGAGCGGTGCCTGGTTTCCTCCAGACATGACACTTGTCATTCAGGCCAAAGAGTTCAATCTTTGTTTCATCAGACCAGAGAATTTTGTTTCTCGTGGTCTGAGAGTCCTTCAGGTGCCTTTTGGCAAACTCCAGGCGGCCTTTTACTGAGGAGTGGCTCCCGTCTGGCCACTCTACCATACAGGCCTGATTGGTGGAGTGCTGCAGAGATGGTTGTTCTTCTGGAAGGTTCTCCTTTCTCCACAGAGAAACGCTGGAGCTCTGTCAGAGTGACCATCGGGCTCTTGGTCACCTCCCTGACTAAGGCCCTTCTCCCCCAATTGCTCAGTTTGGCCGGGCGGCCAGCTCTAGGAAGAGTCCTGGTGGTTCCAAACTTCTTCCATTTACGGATGATGGAGGCCACTGTGCTCATTGGGACCTTCAATGCTGCAAAAAATTTTCTGTACCCTTCCCCAGATCTGTGCCTCGATACAGTCCTGTGTGGAAACAGGATGCACCTGAGCTCAATTTTGAGTGTCTTGGCAAAGGCTGTGAATACTTACGTACATGTGATTTATTTCGTTTTTTATTTTTAATAAATTTGCAAAGATTTCAAACAAACTTATTTCACGTTGTCATTATGGGTTATTGTTTGTAGAATTGAGGAAAAAAATAATGAATTTAATCCATTTTGGCTGTAACATTACAAAATGTGGAAAAAGTGAAGCGCTGTGAATACTTTCCGGATGCACTGTAATTTAATGTTTTTATTACAGTATGTAACGTATGTAACAAGGACACTGTAAAATAAGTGTTACCAAACAAATCATTTAAATGAAGCACATTTTATTTTGCAATATGTGTCTTATTTAGATGCAGCACATTTTTTAGGTTTTATTTTTTTCCCCAGTATTATGAATGTGCTATTATATATTATTTATATTATTTTATGCATTTATTGTTTATAATTTACTCTTCTTATAAATGTAAACATGTTATATTACATTTATTGTTATAGTAAGATTTGCCATTATATGCAACTGTTGTGTGCCATTTTAAATTGAAATTTCTAAAGAAGAGAGCATTTCAGTTTGGTACTATCAAGCAATTAAAATGAAAAGAAAAGGAGAAAAAAAAAGAAAAAAAAGTTCACTACAAAGCCTCAGTCAGTATTCAGTGGTGTAATTATGTCTATATAGTTAATACCTAAATAGCTGCAATTTAAAGACTTTGTTTTGAGCCTTTTTTATATAACTTATGAAACATGCCACATGCAATTAATAATTAACTGCCACAAACTGACATTTGTAAACTTAACACATTTCAGTCAATTAGGATTCAATTAATTAGGAATTATGAATTAGCTATCACAGATCCAGAGATAAGGAGCAAGAGAAAATGTGTAGAGGGATTCCTGCAGCTCAACTGGTAGAACATTGTGCTAGAAACAACCAAGGTCATTTGTTTGATTTCCAAAGGAATATACCAAATGAGTAAAATGTAGTGTAAATTTAAAAAAAGAAAGAAAGAAAGAAAGAAAGAAAGAAAAGCTCTCTTAGGTGTGTTTGTTCACCATGCTTGAAACCTACATCACCAAAACAGCAGCAGGAATGAAAGAGGGAAAAAAGTGACTGTAAAGACTTTATGAAGACAAAAAAGACAGAGAGAGCGACAGATAAAGAAGAAAAAGACAAAAAGTGTGTGTGTTAGGCTAACCCTTGAAGGGTAGACAGCAGTGTGTGGCTGTAATGAAACATTTATAATACGTCATGCTCTGCTTCTCTGAGCTCACTGAGCACTCACTGTAATCGCACTGGCAGGGTGAGAGGAAAGGGCAGCGTGAACGTGTGTTAGTGTTAGTTGGAGGGAAGAGACAGAGTCAGTCTCTCAGCAACAACCCCTGTCAAAGAGTCACTGCCGCCCGACATGCAATCCTGACCTCAGCGGTCAAAGGGCTAAACCCAGAAAATCATTGAACTCTACTGCCGGTAAAGGGTTAGTGTAAAAACATCCAGTAAATGACAATTAAACATATTCAACTCAGCAGGAAGATTTCTAAACATAGGTTAAAATATAATTTTTTTGTTAGTTTATCCTAATATAAAATAAATTTTTTCATGTACATCAAAAAAATAAAAAAATAAAATAAAATAAAATAAATGTTGTCCTTTCAATGACCCTTCTTCTCTAATGCCGAGTTCACACTGCCCGATTTTAGCCCCGATTTTGACTCGCCAACAGGTTTTGCGAAATCGCAGACAAATGCCTGAAATCATAGGCAAATCGGTGCTCGTTCACATGAGTGACAATCACGCAGTGTGAATTATCAAAGACGCGATCTGAGAGAATCGCCGACGAGTTGCTGACGCTCGTGAGATATTTGGCATGCTAAATATCTGGACCTGTCGGCGATTCAAAATCCTGCTGTGTGAAATGTGTTTTGACTGAAAATTACATCTGCGATGACCTACAGCCAATGAGAGAGCAAGATACAGGGCAGCGGGAAGTTCGGGGAGGAGTTATAAACCAGAATATCAGTATTTTAATAGATATATTTACAATTACATCAAACAGAAACAAAGCACAAACATTTGCTTGACCAGCCGCAACAGCAGCACATTGCAAAATTATTTATTTACCTCCAACTCTCTTTGCAGAACACAATCCTTGATCCCCGCATCTCCCCAACGCATTTCCTCCTCTATCGTTTTTTTTTTTTTTTTTCCTCCTTTTTGCTGCAAATCAGCGCACAGACAATTTGGATCGCAAGCTTTCTGGAGTTTATCATTTTTAATAACAATTACAGTCTCGCGCGAGAACTCCAGTCTGAACCATGCATGATCTCCCGTTGTTTCCTTGTCACTTCTCGCGTGTTTGGTTGTGAAACTTAGTTTGCGGACGGGACAGAGTTGTCGGTGATTCTTCCTCTTGTACTGTCATGTGGTGCTTCATGTGGTTAGATGGTGTTAATTCTTGATCTCTGTTTAGTTATTAACGCACTAGGGGCTTTTCTCTGGATCTTTAGAAACTGAAAGGCTTTTTACATGAGATGCTAATCGATGCTTTAGCATTGCTCCTCATTTCATGCTCCATGATCAACTCAGGAACAGTGTACCTATGTAATTATATGGTACTGTACCCCAGCACTAATCACACTGGTAAGAATGTTGACTGAACGACCATTTTAATTCTACTCATTTGAATTCTAGTCAAAAGCATACACACATACTGAAGTAGGAATATTCTGTGATCTCTCTTGCTGACTGCAGCCATCTGGACTCAATAAAGTTTTTCTTTCTAAATTAACAGCTGTCAGAATGACAAAAAACTGGGCTTTCTCTTTTCTCTTGAAAGTTTTACTCTCATGGTCAGTTCATTTCACTCTTTTATGGCAGGGCTTTGACAATTTGATACAGAAGCCCTAAGAGGGCTTGCATTATTTATTGTCTGTCTTGTTTTCTTATGACCACAACTTAATAATACTATAATAATGCATGGCCTTTTATGGCTTCCATAATTTGAAAGTTGTATGATACTAAATTTTCCACCCATACATACATAAAACACCCATAATACCTAGCAACAACTCAGGACACCTAAAAAACAACAACAACAACAATAACAGGACAGTAATATATGCCTGGCAAAACTCAAAATGTTGTGGCAAGCATGACATTTTCTTCAGAAAATCTAAAAATGTATTTTTTGAAATTACTGTGAAGACAAAGTAGACAGAAAGCTTGGACAAAAGAAAGAGATAAAGTTTTAGATAGTTAGTATATAAAAATTACTTTTTCTTTCTCAACACTTCCGCTTTTCCTTGTACTCATTCTCACTCTCTTTCTTGTTTCTCTCAGGCAAATTGTCTGTGAACTGTTTTGCTGTGGATGGTTAGCATCAGTCAACCAGTGAGCACCAGTAAAATAAGCAGAGAGAGTTGTGCTAACAGCCATCTGTTCCTCCATCAAATTCTCATCTCAAGTGGTTCTCTTTCTTTCAAGATCTTGCTGTTCGTTCTGTGTGATTCAATGATTCTTACAATGCTTTTTAAAGGAACAAAGTGTGAACATAGTTCTAAGAGTGTTTTTCCAATGAGTGGTCATGTGGACTTTTTATTTATTTTTTTATTTTGAACCAAATGTCACTTCCACCACCATAAATCATCATTTACTTTGTTGTGGAAATGGCACATTTCGTCAGTGATGGCACATTTTAATATTTTTTTGGGAATAAATCAGCTTATTCCTTTATCCTACTAAGACTAATTTCTTGGCTAGTATTTTTTTTTTTTACACTTAAATTAAATTACAGCTTTAATCTCATTTTAAGCATGTTCTTCACTGCCATTGCTGTCAGTACACAAATCTTTGATAACTTTATTCATTTAGAATAATTTAATAGCATAACAATATTTGGTTGTGACAGTAATACACATTGTTTTCACATAATAGTTAAAGAAACATCACCCTTAAAGGGGACATATCATGAAAATCTGACTTATTACTGCCCCTTAATCTGCACGTTTCCACCCACAGCGCTGATAGACTGTTCCATATTAGCATAGTTTCCGCCCTCAGCCAGTTGTACACTGTCCGCCATTTTCTCCGCGCTCGAGCAGCTATAGTGACAACAATGTCTTGTAAGCAATGCAGGTGCATTGCCTGAATGAGGGACAATTCAAGGCAGGTTTTGCAGAAAAGTTAAAGCTCAAGGATGGATCAGTACCAACTATTCATGATCCAGCTTACAGTCTCTGGAGCGATACTGGTCACGGCAGTAATGAAAGGGAGAGCGCGCACTTAATAATAGTTATCTGAGTTGTTTTACGGATATAAAGTTTACCAGTTTATTAAGCACCCCCTGAAAAGTCATAAGGTCTGTATATATTTGTTTACTGTTAGTTGTAAGGAGTGTTTTTGGGAAACGTAATTCGCTGTGTATGCTGATGACAATGCAAGGGAGAGAGAGTGTACTTTAATGCGCACTTCTTGTACTGTGTTTTATTCAGCTCTTATTAAGCTCTTTTATAAGCTTTTATTCAGCTTACAGTGATTTTCTGAAGTGAAAACAGACGCTTCATCTTTTCTGTGATGAACAATAAACTTCATAAAATTCATCAGTAAAGTTTTGGCCATCATTCGGACAGGGTCCGCTACAACATGCTTGTACTAATAGTGGATAAAAACAAGATGGCAACATAAGTTAAAACCGGAATTAAACTAAACTATACCTGTTCTATCTCCATGCAGATATTTTCTGGCTTTGTAGGCATTATTGTTGGAGTCCAGTTCTAACTAAACACCGTTAGTTTCTGACATGTTCTGTTGTTGTTGTTGCAGGAGCTCTTGAAGCTCCACCCTCTTCTTGAAAGAACAGGCAGGGAGCATCAGCTCATTTGCATTTAAAGGGACATACACAAAAACTGTGTTTTTGCTCACCCCAAAAAAGCAATTTTAACAGACTATAAAACATGATCTTTGGTGTATTTTGAGCTAAAACTTCACATACACATTCTGGGGACGTCAGAGACTTATTTTACATCTTGTTAAAAGGGGCATAATATGTCCCCTTTAAAGGGATAATTCAGCCAAAAATTAATATTATATCATCACCCTTAAGTTGTTCCAAAACTGGTATTGAATTTATTTCTTCTGCTAAACACAAGACACTTTGAAGAATGTGGTTAATGTAGCCATTGACTTCAATAGTATGGGGAGGAAAATACTATGGAAGTCAATGGCTACCATCAACTGTTTGGTTAGCCACATTCTTCAAAATATCTTCTTCTGTGTTCAGCATAAGAAAGAAATTCCTACAAGTTTGGAACAACTTGAGGGTGAGTAAATGATGACAGAATTTAAATTTTTGGGTGAACTATCCCTTTAAATTGTATAATTAGGCCTATCAAAACATTATGGATGGAATGTAAAGAAACAGCACTATTGTGGACACCTGGAGATATCTGCATGAGGAAATGTTTAGATAAACATTTAATTTTGTTTCAGTTTAAGCCCGGAGGTCTGTATGGGCCACCCTTGTTGTTTTTCTCTGGTCAAATCTTTCTACAGAGACCATGAAAGTTTACCCAGCATGAACAGGGCATAATTTGTTCCACCCAAGTTCTAGACATGAAAATTAGCACTTAATGTCTCTGTGAATTATTTTCTCTCTCTCTCCCTAAATAGTTCTTAACCATGTTAAGTGTGTGAATAATATTTAAAAAGTATTTCACGAAGCAAAGAAAGTACTGTTGATAACATCTGGTTATTATCAGTGTGTGTCTATGACTTTGGTCATTTTAAACATTGTAAGAACCTCAAAGAAGGCCTGTCTTTCACATTGTATAAAACACACACAAAATGGAAGAAACAAGATTGCCCCACCTCTCAAAGAAAACAGATCTTGAGTTCTTGAACCTGGATTTGGTATTTTAATATATAATAATAAAATAGTAATAAAAAACATATGCTTGGCATTCAGCACAACGTTCAAGTGGGGCGTTTTGATATACAGCCAAACGCTTCACTCACGGCCTCTCTGTTTCACTGTCAAGAGGTGATATCGGAACAGACGCTGCTTTGACACAGTAAAGTATTCAGCAAACAAACACACATCCACGCTCTGTCAGAGCAGAACGGCGTGTTAAACTGCAGCTGTACAGCGGTGTGCATGCGCGTGTCGTTATGGGTGTAAGTTATTGGCTTGTCAGTCACCTCCTTTCTTTTTCTCTCTCACACCATCTATCCAAATCTGGTGATTGGCGGGTAATTATCTCACTGTCGATGCACTCCGCTATCTCACACATCTACAGCCAACGCGTGACAGAGTCAGCCGAAACCAAGCGCGTGCAGGGGGCCTCCAGGGGCACAGATTCATGGAAGTGCACTCACACGTGCAGCCACATGGCAACCTAATACAGCCTCAAAGGAGATTTTTCCATGAACTGAAAGTTTGGACGTTTGGTGTGAATGGTGGTCAAACTGACGTAGTGGTATAAAATAAACTGAATGTGCCTGTGGCCACGAGAGGGCTGAGATTGTATTGCTGACAGCATGATTGTCTATAAGTGCTTATTTCTGTCTGCAGTCATAATTAATGTCATTTCATCGTCAGTTGAGTGGTTGCCCTGCCTCTGCTAATGGACCAAAATAGAGAGCAGAAGATGAATTTCAGCATGAAGAGTGTGAGCGGTATCTATGTACAGAATGAAATGCTAGTGTACTTACTGGATACTGCAGAGTGTATACTGTATACTGCTACTATTAAAAAGCGTGTGATGCAGTATGCGGTATACAACACTAAGACCTGGTTTCACAGACTGAGCTTAGATTAAAGGGTTAGTACACCCAAAAATTAAAAATCTGTCATTAATTACCTTTGTTCATCTTTGGAACACAAATTAAGGTATTTTTGATGAAATCCGAGAGCTCTCTGACCCTGTCATAGACTGCAACGTAATTGCAATTTTCAAGGTCCAGAAAGGTAAAGACATCGTTAAAATAGTCCATGTGACTACAGTGGTTCAACCTTAATGTTATGAATCGACGAGAATACTTTTTGTGCGCAAAAACAAACAAAAATAACAACTTTATTCAACAACCTCTTCTCTTCCCTGTCACTCTCTTACACTATTCACTTTGTTGGGCTATTCACAAAGTACAGCGCTTCCGGGTATTATGGCAAAATGCCAGCTCACTATTGGCCGAGCACGATCCAATGATCACATGCATGCGTTGTGGTGCTTACATGAATCGTGTAGGAGACTGGCACGGAAGAGAAGAAATTTTTGAATAAAGTTGTTATTTTTTTTGTTTGTTTTTGCACACAAAAAGTATTCTCGTCGATTCATAACATTAAGGTTGAACCACTGGAGTCACATGGACTATTTTAACGATGTCTTTACTACCTTTCTGGGCCTTAAAAGTTGCAATTACGTATGGAGGGGTCATAGAGCTCTCGGATTTCATCAAAAAATATCTTCATTTGTGGTCCGAAGATGAACGAAGGTCTTACGGGTTTGGAACGACATGAGGGTGAGTAATTAATGACAGAAATTTAATTTTTGGGTGAACTAACCCTTTAAGCCAGGAGTAGGCCTTAGTTCAATTAGGACATTAAAGTAGCTTTTATAAACCTGCCTTAGAAATAAAACATTACTGATGTGCGAGACAAAACGGACATATTTTAAGATATGCTTTAAGATATGCTTTCAGTTAAGACAGCTCAAACATTATAAGCATTATAAGCATTATAGTCTGGGACTACAGGCTAAATCATATTATGCGACAGTTTACAGTCAACTACTAGTGCATTTCAAACTTGAAATAAATTTTATAAACAAAAATCTATTTATTTAAAGATATTTAATTAATTAAAAGTGTCAAGCATACTGCATACTTCACTACTTTTTAATAAAGGTATCCCAGACTGCACCTCAAGGTGGTTGAAAGAATACCTAATATAAGATATAAGGACTTTAAATTTAAAATTATATATAATTCTCATGCTTCCATTTTTTTTTTTTTTTTTTTTTTTTTTATTGTATAGTATTGTTTATTTTACTAATGTGGAAAATTATAAAGAATGAGTAGGTGACTTTTGGGTGATATTGTATATAAAAAAAATATATATTTTATTCAGAAATTTGCTCTGCTTGTGTCTCATGGACAATTTAATGTCTCATTAATGCTCTTAAAATGTTTTGATGGTATGTTTTTTTATGACTTACATACAATTTAAAGCAGAATGTGTAAAATATGGAAAGAAAAAAAGGGAAAGAGAGTAAAAGTTAAAGGTTTTCTATAAACTGTTGCCAAACTGTCTCCCAGCAGAGAAATGCAAACGAGCCAATCTGTTTGTCTGTTTATATGAGCGCAGAACAGAAGCCGTCTGGCACAGAGAGAGGACCTGCCACCCCACTCTGTCATATGGAAGCTACTCTGCCACAAATGGATACCTAATGACTCGATTTATACCAAACGATTCACCACTCCTCCTAATGATCCTTTCCATATGCACTTCAAACACACACACACACACAAGCACACAAACACACGCACACACACACACACACGCACAATCCTTATGTCCTCAGGAAAGACTGGGAGATGTGTGTCTGAGTAAGCTTTTTGTCACCTGTTTACCTGCTATAAAACTTCTAGTCATGTATACTTTATAATGTCCAAACAAAGCTCAATTCAAGCCTTTTCAATGCAAGTTATTTCCCTAAAATACAACTGTTAAATACAAAATATAATTTACTATATTTACAGGAATATTACATTTAAATGTAACTTCAAATTTTATATGTATTTATGTTTGCCAGTTATTGTTAGGGAACTAAAGAAACCAAGCAGTGCAATTTTTGGCTTGTCCTGAGCTTAGGCTTATGGGAAATGAAAGGAGAAGTAAAGGGAAATACATAAATAGATTTGGGGAAAGAAATTATTCACAAGTTATGCAAATTACCAGCATTCAAAACAGAAACTCACTTTCAAAATAGCTGAATCTGACAGCGTACATTAATTTTCCTTCTAGTCAAAACCTGCTTCCTAAGTCTTCGTTACTATTATTGTTCTAAGAGATCCTGGAAGATTAAGAAAGATCTAATAGTGTTGATAAGTTCAAGCACATCATGAAAATTCATCGCTTTCACAAATGTTTTGAGGCTTGATAAGGTTCATGGATAGGTCTTTGAGTAGAAGACAGAAAGGACAAAATTCCACCCTATGTTATCTCATTTACACTACAGGTCAAACACATGGATACACTTGCTCATTCTTAACAATGAAATAAAATAGAATAGTAGGAACAATTTTTGCTTAAAGAAAATTATAACTAACAGCACAGATATTTTCCTATAAAAGAAATTAAAGCATATAAGCATTTTGGTGTAGATGATCATTGCTGCTTTTTCAGTGCCTGACATAATGAACGTGACATAATTATTTTTTTATGAGGCGGTGTTATTTTAATTCAATTTTTAAAAGTTTTTTTCTTGTTTTCTTTTTTTATTCTTGTTTTATGTAAGCCATTTCAAACATATCACCTTAGTATTTGTTCATCTAAATGCTTATGGGGCTTAAAGACACACTGAGAATATGAGGTGCCATCCTGGGCTGCTGTCCATGTCATTTCCTTTAAGTGAATGATCTGAAGCTTCAGCATAGATCAGCTTAGCACCAGCACTGCACCTCCCTGCATTCATAATTCACTTGGCAAACAGAGTACAGCGTACCGTGCAAAAGCACCTTACATTTTGATTTATGATGGAAGAAGAGAACTTAATAACTGGCAACATTATTCAGAGGAATTTCGACTTTGTAGATTTGTGATTATTATTTTGTTTCAGGATGCGTAATGAGTTTGAACAATGCTGTTAATGGGATTATTGGCAGACCACCAGCATTTGCTTCCTTATGTGAGGCTGATAGCAGTTTTTTGACCAATAAATCACTCCAGTGCACACAGCAATATTCAGACGTATGTTATTAAAAGTGTTAGAACAACAATATCAGATTTATGTTTTGGTTATTTGATGGATTGATCATAGTGTGTTGCAGTGGCTCTGAGCAGAGTGATTTAATCTTTTTTAATTATTAGCAATAGAATGATTAATAGCAATAGAACAAGAATGAAAGAGGGTGACTGTAGAATGTAAAATTAGATTAGGCTATGTATTCATCTATTCTGTCTCTTTCTCTATAAGGCAGCAGGAAGTAAGGGTGTTGTTGAATATTCAGCAAATATTAGATTTGCATGATGCATGTGGAGAAACTGTACACTACATTAAAACCTCCAACACAGTACAAATGCACATGTGGTTCACATATGGAATTCACATATGCACAAGATCTACATACAGTGGGACCAATAAATATGTGGAAACTTAGGCCATTAGACATTAACATATGAAACCAAGTGGCATTTATTTTAAATAATGATAAGTACGTTTTTTGAGCAAAAACTTTTCACAAGAAGTTAAAATTAATAATTATATTGAGTGAACTGATAGTGTAGCTATATGTACAACACTTGTGGTTATTCTGCTTGGTCATCAACATGAACTTGAAGGAAACATTTATATCAACTAAAATTCATGGTTAAAAGTCATTGCAAAAATGGCCCAGTAAAGTGAAGTTTGTTCTGAAAATTACTTGTGCAGCATTTTTTTTTTCTAATGCAATGACAATTACTACGGTTTAATGAAATGCCCAAATACTCATTGGCGCCACTATTTTCACATATAAAAACTTCCCTCATTAAAGTACATACAGGTCATTTTGTATCTATATTTATATGTAGTTATCTGTAGTTAATTCACAAATAAATGACCCATTTACATGTGTACTGTTTTGTTTTTTGTTTATTTTTGAAAAATTTGGAAATATATTGCATTTATTTGAGAGATTGTACTTGTGAACATTTCTGAAAGGTAACCCTTGTGAAGAGAAATAATACTTAATATGGAAATAATATAAAATACTTAAGTGTAAACTGAATGTAATGTTTTCGGATGCTAAATTGCACTAAAATTACTTTAAATGGCTTTTTGACCCACTTCAGTGGAACTCAAGTTCATATTTCTAAGTAATTTCATAATTATTTCTATTGTCTTTGCAATATGGTGACAAGCATTTATGGCAAACTAAAATACACTTTAATGTAATTTCTATATGTATTTATGTAATATACAGTATATTTATATTTACTCATTTGTGATGGAGTTGCAATTTAGTAAATTAACCTTAAATGTAATAAGAACACCACAGTTAAAATGATACTTACTAAAATACTAAAATTATAAGTACTTTACATGTGCTTTCGTATGTTAGTCAACACATCAGTGTACTTCTTTAAAGCATGACAAAAAAAGTATTAAAACATAATGTAAATTTATAATATAATTGTAAAGTGCACTTTTTAAAAGTGTACTTAAGTGTGGTAAGAAACATTCATGAAAGTGTTCTTTCTTTTAGTACACTTCAGTGACCTTTTATTTCATCAATATTATATTATTTATAAGTACAGTTTTTTAAAAAATATACTTTTAAAACTTGAAATACAGTACAAGTGCATATTCAATAAAATTAAGGGCACTTCTTTTTCACAAGGGAATACATTACAACACAACCTAACCCCAATAATCCACACTCATTTTACGTGCTGTACGTAACCTACTTATAAATACACACAGAATCAGCTATACACCATAGAAGTGAGAGAACCTTTAAAAAAAAAAAAAAAAAAACTTAAATTATTTTGTTTGCATTGTCTCTGGTTTTCTGCACTGTCAGTAAAACAATCACCAGTGAGAGTTGTTATGACTGGCAGGTGTGTTTTACCGGGACAAGTAGATGCTGTAGATTCCTCTATGATAGTGATGGGGAATTACGCTCAGCTCACAGGCATGACACTATTGAGATTCCAATTGAGTATTCCTGTGCTGCACGTATGATTGACTGTTCAGTAACAGATGCGGTACTATGAGAGCTGTTACCAGCTTGCCTGAGTGCTCATGTCAGCAAACATACACCGCTACGTGCACAGGGGTGGAGGAAGAAGAAGAAGAAGAAGAAGAAGAAGAAAGTAAATGGGAGGGGGGTGTCTGAAAATTATGCCAACTGGGAGCCATTGCAGTGATATTCTACTGGTGCCTTTCTCTAAAAATTGGCCCTCTTGGCCCCCAGCCTCGTGTACAGCCGTGGAGCCATATTGGGTATTTCTGCATGGAGGCGTCCAAGCAGCTGCGTTCAGCAGAAAAATAAATAAACAAACACATAATCACATAAGGGGGAAAAAAAACTCCTTTTCTGTTCCTAACAAATGCTGCAATAAGAAGTTTTTTTGTTGCCATCTGCAAAAATCAGGCACAGGTTGTGCCGTACTGGCATAAATGTGTCATAAGAGGCCGAAACTCATGTATCGTGCACAGATATGAAGGACTGAAGTGCAAAAAAAGATGCTCTCTAGGTCTTTAAGGTTTTGCGACACTCAACTGTTTGACGGATATTATGCAAATAGCGGTGAGACATGTTGTTAAAGGGCGACACTCAAAGTGCAAACAGTTTTTGTACCATCAAAGGCTGCTTGTGTGCAAACAAGTGCCACTTAGAGTTCCTCAGAAATGCGCCACCGGTGACAGAGGTGTTTGATTACACAACTGTCGCATGATAAGATATGCTTGATGCTTGAGCGAGTTAAGCAGCTGTTCATTTGAAGATATTCTGTATTTTTTTTCTTTTCTTTTTTTGAGAAGATCCGAACAGTATGAAAATATCAGAAGTCTGTGAATGCAAATCATTGCTTAATTACAACATATCATTTAGTTTGCAGCAGGCAGAGTGATACACTTTAGAAAAACTATTTTATAAATTAAATGCAACTTATAATTTCACAGTGGCTGCAAAAATTATTCAGACACCAGATATAATTTTTTACTAGTGTGTGCAGGACACTATAGTTCATTTATGTAAGTGAGGATAGCAAAATAAAGTAAACTGTGCCATATTATACCCAAAAATTCTTCATACAGTGGACTACCAGTAAAATTGATCAACATTTGGGACCAAAATTATTCAGACACTTTGACCTGACCATGTTTTGCTTAAGAGTTTTTTCTTTAACTTTTTACACCACAGACTGAACTAAATTAAGCATTGCTTGGTAATTGGTTGACCTAAATTGGTATTATCTAATTGTGTACTTAAATTTAACATCTGATAGCTGATTGGTTGATTGTAATTACATACCTTTCTATCAAGGCTATCTGACATTATCAAGGTGAATTTGTTCTGACACAGTTCATACTTGTCATATTTTATTACCATTTTAAAACTATAGCGAATAAACTGTGATAATATGAGAAAATGTTGAAGGTGTCTGAATAAATTTTGGTTTTACTGTATATGTACACTAAAACATTTAAAAATATATGAATTTCATTGCATCAAGTAACAAAAATATCAAATCAAGTTGCATCTGCAAACAAATGATGATAGAATGTCTCTAATGATTAATAATTAAATTTACAAACCTTTACCGTATAATATTCAGCTTGAAATGTATGCGTGAGCTATTTTGAAATGTTTAAAAAAAAAAATAATAATTTAAGTATGGCCTACATTTTGGGGCCACTGTGTAATCTATTCAGAATAGTAAATGGAGAGAACATATGTAAAATATTGTATACTGAAATATTAATCAAATATTAAACATTATACACTATTTTTATTAGCATTATATATACATTTGAATTTTTTTATTTATTTTTTTACAGTATAAGCCATCCGAGTCTAGACTTTCTTTTTGAGCTTTTGCAGAGCTGCTGTATGTTCACATACAGTACATAAGCTAATTTTAGACTTCGTCCCATCATGGCAGGTTCAATTTACATGCACAAATAAGAAAAAAAAAATAAATATCCTAAAGGTGACCTGCTGGATTTCATTTCTGAAGTTTGATCTGTCCATGTAAGTGTCCCAAATGGTCAGGTCCGATACCAAACACCTTTCAGGGGGCGATCAGCGGACGCGAGTGCTTGCCCTGTTTATCTCTCCCACCTCGTGTGACTTGGTCTGTGACCTCTACTTCAGGACAATGAGAATTTACTAAGTACATAACTAAATCCAGCTGTTCTAACATTCAGAATGTAATATATTACAATATGCTTTTATAATTTACAAAAAGGAAGGAATTAATCTGGGCTTTTTTGCATTTTCTCTGTTGTAATTTTGTTTTACATGTTTTAGATATTTGGGATTGTGACTACCTTTTTGCTTTATCAACAATGTACTGTAGATGACCTTGCATAGAGGTACTACAAACTGTAACACGCAAGCAAACAAACATCTTTTGGTTGTTCCTGTGTGCATGTGCTAAATACAGTGCCAGATTTGATAAATTGCCACAATATATCTGAGGGTAGTACATATCTACTGTAATTGAGGTGAACTTTAGCAAAGAGAAACATCTAATTAACATGAACTTTACACATATATATGTTTGGTATCAAATTCTAAATCTACCTATGGCTCACTCCTTTAGCAAGATCATTCTTTTAAAGAAGAATGTATTTCTAAATCAATATATTCGTCAATAAAATGTTCATTTTATTTTTAAAATATGAAATATCATTACAGATTACAGTACATTTTGCAATGCACAATGCATCCCTTTTAGTTTATATGTATTTATGTTTCGAAGATAGTGTGTGTCTGTGCTCTTCTAGGACACTTTACATTCCCTTCAGCTCTTTCCTCAGTGACTATTTACTGATCTCCTGCAGTACTATGCATTCCCAGAGTCTAACTGATCAGGGCCAGGTTTAGACCGTTTGTTTAGCTTCCCAAGAGTCACCCTACACACACACATGCGCGCTTTGCTGCTACAGTAAGTCTGAGTGCAAAGAACATGGAAGCAGACAGCGTGACTTTAATTCAGCTCTGGACTGGGAATATCTGCACTGCATATTTTAACAAATTAATATTGAATAAATTTACTAAATTAAATTTGCATGTGTTAAACATAAAAATAAATATATACATACATACAGACATAAATAACAGTAGTTGGGAAAAAAAGGCGCTTCCTAATCCTGAAACGGTTTACTAAAAGAAGAAATAGAATTAAATAAAATAGAAATAACAGATAATGTACTAGCATGTGACTAGCATTAAAAGGCTGACTTTCTTGCCATGTGACAAAGACAGACAGATAGATAGATAGATAGATAGATAGATAGATAGATAGATAGATAGATAGATAGATAGATAGATAGATAGATAGATAGATAGATAGATAGATAGATAGATTTTTGTTGCATGGAAAAGAGATTTTCTTACTATGGTTCCTAATGAAATGAGGGTGACTGAATGATGACATATCTTTAACATTGGGGTGAGCTATTCCTTTAATCCTAAAAAGAGGCCTGAGCCAAACACACTGTGAGTGTGTGTGTGTGTGTGTGTGTGTGTGTAGTGTTCTCTCATGTAAAGGTGAGCTCCTCTCACGAGGGATGACAGGTGTGAAATTACTATGGGAAGTGCAGTAAACCGCCGTCATTTTCCCTCATTCATTTACATGCCCTCGCCAGCATCAGATGCCAGACCACCAGAACTCATATGCCAAACATGCCAGGGTTGTTATGCATGACAAAGACTGCTGACAAAGTCTGCAACATCCTCAGAAAACCCCGGGTTTGTCAGTAAACAGTAAAATGTTAGCATTTCTTGATTTTTTCATATTTTTTACCAGTAGGTGGCGACAAATATAAATTAAATTAAATTATAATTTTAATTATGCTTTTTTTTATGTCAATCGATTAATTTTTAATCATAATTAATCGCACACTTAGCATGAAATTAAGCATATGCCATTTATCTCATTAAACACATTCATTTTGTCATCATTTGCTATATCCAGCAAAGTAAACAATCAGATTGAAGGGTGATTCTCACAAAACTGTATTTTCTGCAAGCTTCAAGAATCATTGGAGACTCCAAAAGGACACCAAAAAAAAAAAAAAAAACATTACAGAAAAAAACTTTACAGAATTCAGTGTATAGTATGTGTACAGAGCAACAACGAGATTTTTCATTTTAGACGAGTCAAGCGGCGATACCAAACAGGACCACACGGAGACGCCAAAAAACTCCGAAATCAACCGAATCGCTTTGACTTGACTACATAAACCTACGATTACTAAACACACACGACAAATCAAACATTATCCTTCCTGAAAACAACGCGAATGTACTGAAATGCGTCTGTACATGAATGGTTTGCATCAATATAACAGACTCTCACGCGCTTACTGTACGACTCCTGTACGTCAACAAAATTGTGCTCTTCAGAAACAATCGCAGAATACGACAGAGCTGGTGTTTTAAAGCAAAGCACACACTGGAATGAACAATTCACTAAAAACGCAATGTGAGTCTCTATTCCCTCTGATATGTCTGATGTAATCAGCCTGGCCTTCTTTACATGAGCCTGTTTTGGACTGTTTGAATGAATTCGATTACTGGATCACTGAAAACTTTCCCAGAGTTTAATGGCTTTAAATGACCTAATCACAAACAGAGAAGCAGAATTGGGTTAAAGAGTTAGAATGGAAATTTCCTCCTACCAGGGTTACTGTAGATGCTCGTGTGATTGTGATAAACTCCCGATTTCTAAGATCATCTAACTGCGTGGCGAAAATTAATTAATGACACAGCTTCACATACTTCTGTAATTTATATGCGGTAATTGTGTTAAATTATTTTAACGCGTTAAGGACTTTAAATTAATCGCATGCGTTAACGCGTTAACGGTGACAGCCCTAATATATATATATATATATATATATATATAATTTTTTTTTTTTTTTTTGCATGTCTACACATTTACTAATCGTCTTCTTGTCATAAGTCACATTTACGCATATGTAATTCATCCATTCTTTCCTTGTGAAAAAGAATGAAAGAATTGTGAATTGTCTTCATCAAATCAAATCACCTTTATTTATATAGTGCTTTTTACAATGGCAATTGTTTCAAAGCAGCTTCACAGTGGTAACAGGAAAATAATGCAACAGAATTTGATTCGGCTGTACAGCCGCTCTGGTGAAAACAGTGATGTCATCCAGCTCATTTCAATTATATAGTGTCAGTGCTGGCAGATCAGTAATATAGTTGAAATTTAGGTGTCCCTTCACAGTCCGCACTCAAGTGTTATGGACCCTTTTTCACATTTCCATGGAACAATAAACTATATTTATTTATACTATAAATAAACTATAGCAGGATACATTTCTATAGAGGTAGCAAAAACCATTCCCATTGCTATGCAGCAAAATAAAAATTCCACTATTGCATTATATTAAATCAATCAATCAATCAATCAATCAATCAATCAGTCAATAAAAAAGAAATGTGTATTGAGTATGCATATCAAACGCAATACATTTTTACCAAAATGCTATTTACCAAAAAGCTCTTCAATATGTCTTGCCCTGAATTCTTGTTTCAATCGGAAATTCATCAACATAAAGAAAACTGTGCTCATCAAGCAGCCTTGTTGGGACTTTAATGCACACATATTTATTGGAGTTACACTTATACCAAGCCAATTTAATGTCACTGCACTTCAAAAAACATTGGTTAAACCAGTTCTTTCCCAGTGCAATAACAATTTTGCAATAATAGATACTATATCCACACTGCTTACTACTCAAATGCATTTTGTTATGATGTTTGTTTGTCATGATGAAACATACCAGCACCTCAACTAGAAATCTTGGTAAATAACATTGTTTTTATTTACCTAATATCCCCTTGTTTTGCACTGGATTCCACAGCTAATGTTACTGAAATCAAATTTTACCTCTCCTAGCCTCCTAGAGTACAAGAGGTGTGTATAGTGTGGATGGTTCGAAGAGCATCTTTTGCATGTAATCCAACTATGATTTAATCAAATTTCTCAAACCCAACTCTTACACATATATATTTATTATATTAAAATGAACTGTATGTGTTTACAGTTAACACATTAACTAAAACAAAATGTCAAATTAAATGCTATTATTAAAATATTTTTAATAAAAGGAATTTAATAAAAAAAAAAATGTCATAAAAGAATGTTGGAGTAATTCTGGTAATTGTAAATATGTACAGAATAGAAACAACATTTAAAACATACTGGCTTCAAAGGGGTGAGATTTCAGTAAATGAGAATTTGAGTCAGTGAATGAAAGTGAACAAAAACAATTCATTCACTTACAGTAATAGATTAGTTTAAACACACAGATTCAATGACAAACTAAACACTACTGCTGATGTAACTTACTGGAGCCTGCTCCTAGGCATCATCTGTAAGATTTCACACTGGCGTATATTTAGGCTGGTGAACTCATTCCTCAGTTTGCGGCTATCATCTCCGGGTCAATGGGACAAACAGGAGAAGCTTACGGTTTACTGCTACCTTGACTGATATGTACTGCTGAGATCAAGTGCATGTTCAAATGCATGATATGCAGCAAAGCCCATACATACACTATATTGCCAAAAGTTTTGGGACACCTGCCTTTACATGCACATGAACTTTAATGACATTCCATTCTTAATCCGTAGGGTTTAATATGGAGTTGGCCCACTCTTTGCAGCTATAACAGCTTCAACTCTTCTGGGAAGGCTTTCCACAAGGTTTAGGAGTGTGTTTATGGGAATTTTTGACCATTTTTCTAGAAGCGCATTTGTGAGGTCAGGCACTGATGTTGGACGAGAAGGCCTGGCTCGCAGTCTCCGCTCTAATTCATCCCAAAGGTGTTCTATCGGGTTGAGGTCAGGACTCTGTGCAGGCCAGTCAAGTGAACCTTGCTTTGTGCACTGGTGTGCAGTTATGTTGGAACAGGAAGGGGCCATCCCCAAACTGTTCCCACAAAGTTGGGAGCATGAAATTGTCCAAAATGTCTTGGTATGCTGAAGCATTAAGAGTTCCTTTCACTGGAACTAAGGGGCCAAGCCCAAACCCTGAAAAACAACCTCACACCATAATCCCCCCTCCACCAAACTTTACACTTGGCACAATGCAGTCAGGCAAGTACCGTTCTCCTGGCAACTGCCAAACTCAGACTCGTCCATCGGATTGCCAGACAGAGAAGCGCGATTCATCACTCCAGAGAACACGTCTCCACTGCTCTAGAGCCCAGTGGCGGCGTGCTTTACACCACTGCATCCAACGCTTTGCATTGCACTTGGTGATGTAAGGCTTGGATGCAGCTGCTCGGCCATGGAAACCTCTGCAGAAAGTTGGCAACTTCTGCACACTGTGCGCCTAAGCATGCGCTGGTCCCGCTCTGTGATTTTACGTGGCCTACCACTTCGTGGCTGTTTTTCCCAATTGCTTCCACTTTGTTATAATACCACTAACAGTTGACCGTAGAATATTTAGTAGTGAAGAAATTTCACAAATGGAGTTATTGCACAGGTGGCAACCTATCACGGTACCATGCTTGAATTCACTGAGCTCCTGAGAGCGACCCTGAATTCAATGATTTGGAGGGGTGTCCCAATACTTTTGGCAATATAGTGTATATGCATAAATATGCTTAAATATATCTTTTCTGGAGTCTTTTTGTACAAATACAAATTTTGTTAAATTATATAAAGACGGTAGTCTACCATGATTTTATACACATTGGATTCAAATGACTCACTCACTCAATTGAATCACTTGCGACATACAGTATACATATCATCCTATGCCTGCTTGAGACTGAAAACTTTATTGAATATCTTGCTCAGAAGGTCTAAAATTATAAAAAATTATAAAAAATTATATAGTATCTTAGTTTAATGTTGTTAATCTTGATCTTGTTTAGATTTTAAAGATGCTCTCAATAAAAGGTGAAACATGCAATGCATCCATTGGATTATTTTAGTCATAAGAAGTTTAGTCATATTGGCTACACAGACTCACCATTGCTCTATCGTTTCAAAATAGGCTATGCTAATTAAAATACGGCTTACCTTGCGCTTGTCTAATGAATATTTTTCCAATTATTGTGTAGAATTCCTTATTAATTTTTAAGTGATTATTCATGGCTTGTTTAATAATATGTTCAACTTCAGGCACATCCATAATGATCATCAGTGTTGGGGAGTCACTAACTAAAAGAGATGCAACTGACTTCTCTTTCACACAGAGATTCAGGAAAATTTCAGGAAAATGTATTCTGATAACTGCAATGTAACTGCATGATTATGCTCACACTGCCAAATCATTCCCACATTCTGTGCTTACATTCACAGACATTCTCAGACAGTCCCATAAAGCCCAAGTCAAGTTTACGTATGTACAGTATATAGATTTTTTCACAATATTTTAAAGCTTGACCCTTATTCCAGGATCAAATTTTCCAGCATTACTGTTTGCGTTCACACAGAAGGCTCTCCTGCAATTTCTGTGTATTCTAATGTGCTTTTTTTTTTTTTTAATAGCTTATTGCTATGACGGTCTCATTCTGTTTTGTTCACTTTTGGTTTTATTTTTTTTTTTCCTGTTTGCTAGTGTTCCCTGTCATTATTATTCACCTTGGTTGCTGTTTCATTGATTACTCCCTGTGTATTTAAGCCCTGAGTTTTCCTTAGTTCCTTGTCCAGTATTTATGTTAGTTGTTTAATGTATGCTCTTGCTCTTCATGGTAATTAAATGTCTTATAGTCATTCAATTTGTGTCCTACTCCTTGTTCCTTGGATTATACACAGCAGCCCTTATTATATCTTAAGCAATCATAATTATTCATTAATTCAAAAAATCTCATTGTTTTTTGTGACAGAAAAAAATATGGCTCTGATTTCATATGAAAATTTCTTAATCCAATATAATATACAACTGGAAAATGATCTACAGAAAAGATAGAAAAAACACTTCTCCTTTAGTAGACTTAAATTAATAAATGAAAGGCCTTTCTGCTCACAGCAGTAAATGGTATGAATTACATCAACGGTAAGGCTGATGCCACATTAACCAGATCCATGAAGCACATACACACCCTGCACATACTGGAGAAACAAAGAGTTTAGTTACCTGAGGGAACAGAGGGACTAACCCCTGGTAAGCCTGGGTTCATTCCTTGCTTACTGTGACATTCTGTGACATTTAGGATATAGTTAAAGGTTTGAGTACCAGAGCCACTGTAAGCCCTGTCTTTCTCCTTAGCCGTATGAACAATGAGGTATAAAAAAAAAAACACTTCTGTATAAGTGTGTCAGAAACCACTACATTTACATTTGGCTTTTTTTATCCAAAATGAGTAACATTGCATTCAAGGTTTACATTTTATCAGATTTTGCTTTCCCTCGGAATCAAACCCATGAAATTGATATTGCTAGCACAATGTTCTACTGTTTGAGCTACAGGAACACCAGAAAGCAATCAAATAAAAATTCAATATTTGTTAGCCTAATGACTTGGTCACATACACATGTTCCAATTAATAATGAAATTGACTGGATGAACTAAACTGTAAGAAAAATTGGATTGAACAATGATAGGTATTTCTCATTAAGATTTCAATTTGGGATGTGGATTATCCCAAAATATTAACATTAATTTCCTGAAGAAAGAAAGATGCTCTTCAGAGGCCTGTTGCATGAAGCTAGTTAAACAAACTCTGAGTTTCAGAGTAGGCTTAGAGTTGACAAATCCATTTAAATCCAACCTGGTTTAGATCAGGTTCAACGGGCTCACAACGCTCGGTATAAACGCTCTCTGTCAACTCGGGTTTAATCCAGATTTAACTCTCACACAGAACATGGAGAGCGTCAATTTGATTGACTTCTCGCGAGCAGCCAGCGCAATTCACTTCTCTGATGAAGATTAAGAAATCATTATGAAAACATATCATGAAATTAAATGCATTTACAAGGCAGAAATAAACACTGATGCTGCAGCAAAAGTTTGAGATGGCAGCTGAAAGAAAATATCGGACTATATCAATGCAAGTGAATCAAACAAATAGGCTTTATAATTTATATAGTTTCACGAAGAGCTCAAAAGAATTCACGTATGCTTAATCTTTTAAAAGCTTATATATTAAAGCTTGCATTTATATATTTATATTAATTATATTAATATATTTTATTATATATTATATAATATTATATTAAATTTTATACTAAATGAATTATACATAGTTACAATTCATATAATATACATATTAATAAATAATTAGCAGCATAAGATGGGCACTTTTGTCTCTAAAATTCTTTCACAATAAATAAAAGCACCTGCTATTAAGAACTTAGAGTGATAAACAGCAAAATGAAAATTCTCTCATCGTTTACTCACTCTCATGCCATTCCAGATAATCCATCTCTGTAAATCCATATAATGCAAGTGGATTGGTCCCTGAAATTTGATGACAAGAAGCGTAATGTAAGCTTGTTGTGAAACTCATTCGAGAAGTGATGCGGAAACATAGAGGACCGTCACTTTTACAACGTGCTTACATCACGCTTCACAACATTCTGATGTTCACAGTGTGGCAACAGTTTTCCGGAACTGATGCTTTATAGTTTAAAAAGTTTAAAATATTAGTATTTTTCTCATATACATCTATTGTTTCGCTACAGAAGACATTGATTCATCAACAGGGATTGTATGGATTACCATCGTGTTCGTTTTGTGTGCTTTTTGAAGCATCAACTTTAAGGGACCTCAAAGTACCACTTGCATTATATGGACTCACAGAGATTCCCATTTGTGTTCCACTGAAGAAAGGAAGTCATACACCTCTGGGACAGCATGAGGGTGAGATGTTATGAACAAGTTTTGGTGGAATGGACTTTCAATGGAGGGACATAAATCTCACAGGATTTATTAAAAAATATATTCATGAACAAAAGTCTTATGGGTTTGGAACGACATGAGGTTGAGTGACAGAATTTTCATTTTTGAGTGAACTATTCCTTTAACCCTTAAACGCATACTTCAGGTCTTTGTCGACCCTGGACTTCATTCACTACCCTCATCATTCATTTTTTTAAAAAGCAGATTAAAGTCTCCGTTCAAATGTTCCATGATCACACAGAATCAACTTAATGCAGTAATATCTGTAAAAGGGGGAATAAACTTGGATACCAGCCATCCAGTCCAAGAAAGTGTTGCCAGGCTTTAAGGTCCTTGGGAGGTGGATACTTCGCAACAGCCTGGGTCTTCTCAGCATCTATCTCCACCCCTTTATCGGAGATGATGTGTCAGAGAAACTTCATCGGTCTCTTAAAGAAATGACATGTTTTCAAGTATTCTAGGTAATTATTTGTCGTAAGGCATTCAGATGGCTAATGTGTTGCGCCAACATTTGTGAATAAATAATGTCATCAGTGTATACAAAACAGAATTTGCCCCTCAGGTCTGAAAGGAAATTCTCCATGAGCCTCTGGAAGGTTGCTGCAGCATTTCTGAGTCCATGTGGCATAACTCGGAACTGTTAAAGCCCCTTGGTGGTGATGAAAGTGGTAATTTCCTTTCTTGTTTCCCCCTAATAAGGCACCTTTCATGGATTTCAGAATGTCATGAATTAATGGCATTGGATATGCATCAGGTATGGTTTTACTGTTGAGTCACGGATAGTCCACGCAGAACCTATAGGATCCATCAGGTTTGGGGACAAGTATTAACGGAAACGACCATAGAGAAAAAGAGGGCTCCAGCCATACCTACCATGTCTGACGTTGAAGATAGCCCAAGTGGCCCCCAAGAAGTCCAAGCCAACAAGGAAAGGCTAGGTAAGAGTCATTCAGTATATAAATATGCACCTCAGACTCTTTATAGTGTCACTTATACATAACCTTCTTCTGGTCTTTAGCCTGGTAAAGCATTCCGTCTGCCATTATGAATCTTTGTGTGGCGTGAGTAGTGACTGATGGTGCTCCGCCATCTAGCTGTTTCCACGGGTTCTCCTGCATCAGAGTGTAGGTACTTCCAGTACTGTTTTCACTTCCTTCCCATTCACCATCACATGAACCAGGAGGAGCGGCGTCACAGTATGGTGTTGGGCTATAGAGGTTCTCTGAGAAGTTGAGGTCAGTCGATCTTGTGTTGTTGTTTTTCCTTGTTGCCTTGACTGCCACCTTTCTGCCAATAGTCTTTAACCAGCTGCTCTACGGTGTTCACCATCCCTCTCAGACATTTAGTGATCCTGGGGTTGATGTTATTAAGTATGCAGCTCACCAATTCATCCTCTGTGATCTCAGGCTTCCACTTAAGACAGGCCCGGCAATCAGAGGCGAAATCCCACAGGCATTGTCTTGGCTGCTGTGCCAAGCTGTTCCTCAGCTGATCCTCCACCTCTGTGCGGTAATCCTCAGGAAGAAAAGCTGCCATAAATGCCTCTTTGAAGGACTTCCAGTCTTTTACCTTGGTATTCTCTGCCTACCATCGGCTCAGAGCAGGTCCTTTCAGCACCGAACTCAGGGTTCCAATGAGCTCTACACTGGGGATCCATCTGATGTCAAGGAAGTTTTCACATTGTTCAATGAAGTTGGGGACATCTGCCATCTCACCAGAATCACAGAAGGAGGGAAATTCTAGGCGGATGGAAGGTCAAGCACAGAATGAGGTTAAACCAGCCATTTCTGAGGATGTAAGCATATGAGGTGGATGAACAGCCTCAGTGGATGGGCGGTCATATGTAACATTGCCAGGTTTAAGGGGTGGTAATTTGGCTCTAGATGCTGAAACTGGGGCATTGGGGCAATGAGTAGAGGAAATGTAGTAGCTGGAATGGAGTTTTAAAGTACTAGTGAGTCTAGAAAACAATTGGTGATGGCCTTTATCAGTTTTTCCACAGACTGTTGGAAATATTCCTCTAACCCTGCTAAGCTAGCATCTACTGCTTCCTGAAAACTGGTTTCCCGATTTAAAGAGCTGTCTAATGATGGTTTAAAATTTGCGTCTAGAGACTACTCATTAAGGGCAAATTAATCTACTTTAACCTGTGTCATGTCTGTTTGCAGTGTTTGCACAAACCCCATACAATTTTCACCATCATCAGAATGTTCAATATCAGAAATATACAGTGAACTAATAATGGATGTAATCTCAAGTACAGGATTGTGTCTAGTCACAAATGGGCCTGCTGAAAAATCCACATCAGGAGTTGCATGTGTTGTGACTCCTTGAACATTAACATTGACTTGGGTATCAGTATTTACAGTAATGGCATCAAAAACCTCCATCACAAAATAAGCGAAGCAAAATTCACCCCCCAAAAAATAATAGTCCCCATCGGGGCTACCACTATGTAACATGTCCCACGTAACCAAAGAAGAGTACACAAAATAACTTTTAAAAGGCTTTTACTCTCTTAAATCTTTCCCCATCAGCGTTTTTTTTTTTTTTTTTTTTAAGTTGCCAGCCACTGCCAGCATTTTGGTTTTTTTTTCATAAAAATTGTCATGGCCCCCATAATATTTTGTTGTATGAATATCTGAACATGCAATATATCAAAAGAAAGAACAGACCCTCTGTTTTTAAACAGAAAAAAAGCAATTTTTGTCTAGCTTAATGCATTCTTTTTTATCAGCACTTGAATGTGGGCAAGTTTCATAAAAAAGCAACATTTTGAGCAAAAAGCTGAGAAAATCGCATTTTTATCAAAGACTACATCCAGATCGGATTCAGAATGATGAACAGAGATGGAATAGATCGAGTCAATCAACACCCCCAAAGCTTGCACAGTCCTATAGCTCTTCCTGGGTTGACATTTCATTCGGTAATGTTAGGCAGTTTTGATTTATATGCTGTTTAATGTTGATGATTGCGACATGCATATAACTATATTATATATACACATCTGCTTAGGAAAAAAGAAGCAGAAACAAGTGAGATAGCATGTGTTTTGATCCGGAGATTCTGTACTCTTTCAGAAGATGTGACATAGCGCTCCCTACCGTATAACATTGAAAACACGGAAAGCCAGAAAATTCCATCAATGGTGGGGAAAGAGTTCAAATTCAAATGAATGACAAAATAGACACCAGTGAATCCAAAATTAGTAGCAACCAGCAAGTGTATTATACAAATAATTCAATCAAATAGTGCACAACAAATATAACCAAGTTCTATACATAGCGTGTAGCGTGAGTGTGTGTGTGTGTGTAAAATCTCTGATGAAGTGATGTCTGAGAGTTCGGACTGGCCATACCAGCAGAGATCCATGCATTGCTGTAAGGAGGTAATTCCTCAAAGGTGAGTAATTCCCAAACGTCTGACATACTTCATAATGAGACGATAAAATAATCTAATCTAATCTAAATAGCCGTGTGGATAATAATAAGAACAGTGGCTGTCACGAACACTGCTCTGAGACTTGGGTTGAGGGTTCAAATGCAGGTTTTATTAGGCGTAATCCACAATCGTAATCCATATGACAGGCAAGGGTCAAAACCACAGGGAAGACAATCCAAAACAAACAACAGGGTAGAAAGCAGGGGCAAACAGGGGAATCCAGGAAATCAGGCAGAAGGTCAGAACCAAAACACAGGAGACAAGAGAGAGTGCTCAGAAATGCAGTGTGACGTGTAGTACAAGACTTCGTAACGAGTGACTGAAAAAACAGGGCTTATATTGACAGAGTTAACAAGGATAATGACACACAGGTGGAAATGATCAAACAATAATGTGTCCAGGCAATGGTTTATGGCAAGTGTAGTTCATGATGGGAAAGCCAAGGAGACAGGAGGAGTGCCCTCTAGTGGAAATCAAGGGCACTCCAGCTGGTGGATGTAACAGTGGCAAATATGCAAGGAATAATTGATGGGTGTGCATTATTAGAAAATAATGCACACCTGAGGTGTAATGACATTACCACCTCAAGTGTGCATCATTTTATAATAATTCAATGGACTGCAGTAAATTATTCCGCTTATACTACAGTTACCACACCTCAATACATTGTTTTGCTTTCCGTACATAATAAAACATAATTTTGTGGCAATACTGTACTATATTTATTTGCTTGGTCAGTGTCGTGGGTTTTGGCTCTTTTGCTGATGTAGACTGTAAGGACCTTTGAAATAACTTAAATCATTTGGCGAAGTGATATGGACATGCAATGTGGCCAAGACCTGCCAGGAACTACTTTAGCCGTGCGTTTCCCTGAAAATAATTGCACACCTTAGAATGTTCATCAACCAATCAGATTCAAGCATTCAACAGCCCCATAGCATAAATGCCCTTGTTACATTGTAATTATACACGTACTAAGTAATATTCATTAAAAACAGGTATTTACTATATAATTAGGCGTAAGGATTGGTTTAGGGTTAGTAGTTTGTAATTATGCATAATTTCTGCATAACTATCTTGTTTCCCTGTACAAAAACAATTATAAAAAACAATATGATATAATTATATATTACAGTTAAAAATACATTAAAATGTTTCAGTTCAGGCAAATTAACTTACTCTCAATAGTGTATTTCCCCCATGTAATTTGACTCGATCTCGGGTGAAAATTCTGCAAAATTTATGATTTATGAAAGTATGAATTAAGATAGTTATTACAGACACGTTGCTGTGTATACATGCCCATTGGTCATCCTAGCTACATGAAAAACAAAACTTTATTAAAAATGTGAATAGATTATAGTATATGGAAAGCAAACAAAAAGAGTGCTCCCTTTATTTTCACTGATGCCGTCAATCACTTCATTTTAGCGCAAGCTCATTGAGTTCTGCTCTCCTGTGAAAACTCCCATTATAATCAGTGAAGCTGCCTACACCGCACAACGAATCTCTTTTTTACATTGTTTACTCTTTGTTAGCTATAATAAGAAGATTTGTGAAAGTTTAGAACATAGTTAGTGAGCTCACGCTGAACAAAAATCTTTTTCTGCACAGTGATTTAAAGCCTCTGATTGGCCAATGCGTTAATGCGCACAACAGACGCGTCTGTGATTGGCTACAATGCTCAATGCAGAAAAAAAATATTGTATGTAGTAACCTTTGATACAACTGAAGTAAATATAAACATGACACTTTAATCAACAATTTTCACATTTAGGTAATAGTTGCTGCTGTAATTGTAATCATGATTATTTTTGTGATTAATTGTTCAGCCCTAATTCAAATGGTATGTTTGCCACGAAAGTGGGATGTCAGAATTGGGTGGGGGGGGGGGGGGGTGGGGGGGGTTGGGGGGGGTGGTAGTTTAATCTAGTGTGGCCCTATCTCCATCTGTCCTCCCATTCATCCCTATCACATGCACAGTGCAGCCATGAGTGCGGTCAAAGACAAAGCCACCATGGGTCTTTGTGCTGACAGGCAAATCAATAGATGCCACTAGCTCTACTCTGTCCTACTCCCAGTACCCTCCCCCCAAGGGTGAGTAATTGGATTCTGGCAATGGCAGTGTAACATCTGGATCAAAGTAATGTGTTAATATTGGCTTTTAATATTGGATGAAGCTGCTTTTTTATTTCATTATGTGTTGTCCCTTGTGCATTGTAGCATGCATTCCCATGACTATATAATATATGCTTACAGTAGTACAATGCATTAATTGTTAAACACACAACAATTATCAACAATATACATTAAATTGCAAGATTAACTTTATATTGTTTTCATCACGTATGCCTAGACATTAAAACAAATATCACATTACACACAGTTATTTGTATAATTTATTACAGTTGATAAATTATTCATATTAAGGTCATACTAAATAATTAACGCATGCAAAATGCACATGCTCTCTATATGCTCGAACAAAGAACAAGCTACAGTGAAAACTGCTAGGATGCATTTGTCGTGTTGCAGGTGCTAAACTCTGTTCTTGTCTGTTTTGACAAGGCAAGCGTATGAATTTGACAACAGCACACATATATGATGACACCGCTCAGGGGTCAGGATCTGTGGTTAGGGGATTCAATGACGCAATGTCTAGTTCTGACCTGGACTTGTCATAGCAAAGTAGGACATCTGTTCCCAAAAGAGGCTTATTCTGACAAAGGTCAAGGAAAAGCCAAAGACCATCCTATAACAGGCTGAAAGTTTGGCTAAGACAGGGTCAACATCTGAGCATGAAAGTCAGTGTTTGTGTGTATATGGGTTTTTCAATTTTCCTTTTGTTTCCTTTTCCCCCAGATCTAAAGAAAAGTTTCAAATACAAGTCATACAAGTCATAATCACTTGACATGAATATAATCAGTCCCCCTTTATATTAGGTGGTCTTAACTACTATGTACTTACATCAAAAAAAAAAAATAAGTACAATGTACTTATTGTGTTCATATTGTATTGCAAAACACTTTTGCTGATATTGAAGTGGGATATGGGTAAAGTTAGGGACAGGTGTGGTGGTATGGGTTTAAGGGTAGGATTAGGTGTAAGGGAAGTGTCAACAGTGTAATTATAAATGTAACTACAGAAATTAATTACAGATATAATTACATGCAGGTATTTTTTTTAATGTAAGTACAATGTAAAAACATGTATGTACACAATAAGTGCATTGTATTAAATGATTAATTTAAATGTTAGTACATAGTAGTTAAGGCCACCTAATATAAAGTGGGTCTATATAATCTTCTACATATCTTTCTGAATTCAAATTCATTTAGATTGTTTTAATGGGATTTAAAGTAAAATGTAGTGTAACAGTAATTAAAGGGTGAAATTCTTATATATATATATATATATATAAAATCAACAATTATAATGTAGTATAGCATGATTAAATAATACAATGTTATTATTATTCTTTCCTAAAAATATGGAATGAAGCAGTTTAGCTTTAAATCAGTTTGGTGTAACCAACATGCAAAAAGGTCAAACATATATAGGAAATGATGTCATGTAGAGGACCCCTGTAGACCCTCATAACTGTTTGTCAAGGTTAGTACGTTTTTTTTTTTGTTTTTTTTTTAAGGCTACCAGAAAACAGACATTTTTGTGACAAAGCAAGGTTAGTTTAGTTCAATTTTGTAATATGACAATAATGATTAAGATGTATGAGATTCACTGTAACCAATGAGTAAGGAAAATACAAACCCGATTCCAAAAAAGTTGGGACACTGTACAAATTGTGAATAAAAACAGAATGCAATGATGTGGAAGTTTCAAATTTCAATATTTTATTCGGAATACAACATAGATGACATATCAAATGTTTAAACTGAGAAAATGTATCATTTTAAGGGAAAGTTAAGGGAAAGTTGATTTTAAATTTCATGGCATCAACACATCTCAAAAAAGTTGGGACAAGGCCATGTTTACCACTGTGTGGCATCCCCTCTTCTTTTTATAACAGTCTGCAAACGTCTGGGGACTGAGGAGACAAGTTGCTCAAGTTTAGGAATAGGAATGTTGTCCCATTCTTGTCTAATACAGGCTTCTAGTTGCTCAACTGTCTTAAGTCTTCTTTGTCGCATCTTCCTCTTTATGATGCGCCAAATGTTTTCTATGGGTGAAAGATCTGGACTGCAGGCTGGCCATTTCAGTACCCGGATCCTTCTTCTACGCAGCCATGATGTTGTAATTGATGCAGTATGTGGTCTGGCATTGTCATGTTGGAAAATACAAGGTCTTCCCTGAAAGAGACGACGTCTGGATGGGAGCATATGTTGTTCTAGAACTTGGATATACCTTTCAGCATTGATGGTGCCTTTCCAGATGTGTAAGCTGCCCATGCCACACGCACTCATGCAACCCCATACCATCAGAGATGCAGGCTTCTGAACTGAGCGCTGATAACAACTTGGGTTGTCCTTGTCCTCTTTAGCCCGGATGACATGGCGTCCCAGTTTTCCAAAAAGAACTTCAAATTTTGATTCGTCTGACCAGAGAACAGTTTTCCACTTTGCCACAGTCCATTTTAAATGAGCCTTGGCCCAGAGAAAACGCCTGCGCTTCTGGATCATGTTTAGATATGGCTTCTTTTCTGACCTATAGATTTTTAGCCGGCAACGGCGAATGGCACGGTGGATTGTGTTCACCGACAATGTTTTCTGGAAGTATTCCTGAGCCCATGTTGTGATTTCCATTACAGTAGCATTTCTGTATGTGATGCAGTGCCGATCTAAGAGCCCGAAGATCACGGGCATCCAGTATGGTTTTCCGGCCTTGACCCTTACGCACAGAGATTGTTCCAAATTCTCTGAATCTTTGGATGATATTATGCACTGTAGATGATGATAACTTCAAAGTCTTTGCAATTTTTCTCTGAGAAACTCCTTTCTGATATTGCTCCACTATTTTTCGCTGCAGCATTGGGGGAATTGGTGATCCTCTGCCCATCTTGACTTCTGAGAGACACTGCCACTCTGAGAGGCTCTTTTTATACCCAATCATGTTGCCAATTGACCTAATAAGTTGAAAATTGGTTCTCCAGCTGTTCCTTATATGTACATTTAACTTTTCCGGCCTCTTATTGCTACCTGTCCCAACTTTTTTGGAATGTGTAGCTCTCATGAAATCCAAAATGAGCCAATATTTGGCATGACATTTCAAAATGTCTCACTTTCAACATTTGATATGTTATCTATATTCTATTGTGAATAAAATATAAGTTTATGAGATTTGTAAATTATTGCATTCCTTTTTTATTCACAATTTGTACAGTGTCCCAACTTTTTTGGAATCGGGTTTATATTTAATTACTTTTTACATAATGTAGAACTACTTGACTTTCACACTGTAAATGACATGAGGAACTGAGAGATTGAACTGACATTCCCTTCTGTTTACCAGAGTTCCCAACTTGAAGGATTGTCCAGGCGCTTTCCAAATTAAAGCCATATGCAACCATTAAAGTGCTCTCACATGAAGGAATAAGTGAGAGCATAAAGGTCTGCTTTGCAATTTACACAGCACAGTTTGATACTGATGCTATCATTTAATGGCCATTTATGGCTGTTTTGGTTATCTGCGAGCAAAACCATGCAAGGCGACTGCATACTGTAATGGTAGGCTAAATATGAAAACAATAGAACCATACTGCATTCAGTTCTACACTTCCTTGTTCTCATTTTCTTGTTTCTCTTTTTGTCTTTCTCTCTCTCATACACTTTCTTTCTCTCTTCATTCACATTTCATTTTGCTTTCCCCTGTAATGGGCTGTAATGAGGTAGTCTTTACAGTATGTCCATTAGGCTGCTGAATAGCCGGATATTGGCAGGTATAGAGAAAGCATTTCAGAAGTGAAATACTGACCAGTTAAAATGATGGCATCCTTGACAGTAAGTGGCTGTTGTATGCTGCTGCCTAACGACATGTAGCATAGAACAGTACTTTACTGTAATTTAGCACTTTAATTTACAAGGGCTTGACGAAATAAAGGAAACACCTAGCAATATATTCATATGAAGGAGCGAGGGCCAACCTTTCGCCAGCACAACTTGAGTTCTTCTTGGAATATTGTCAAAAAACTTCTGAATTGCACCTTTGGGACAGTACATGGGACATTATACATAAATGAGTTGTAAAGCTGTTTGAATCTTTTGACTGGTGTCATTTGAGTTCAACAACTTGGAATTGTTTAGCAGTGTATTTAGGCCAATCATTGCATAAGGGAACATCAAGAGGGCACAGTGTTTGTTGGTGGTTGTGGTCTCTTAAAATTGATTTATATTCCATGGCCGTTATACGACCAAGGAAAGCAAACATTGAACATAATGTCTGCTGTTAGGTAGCAGTTGGAAACAGAAATTGTAGGGTAAGAGCATACTTTAGATTTCTCCATTTGTAAATCACTCCTTTAACAGTGAAAAACATGACTGATTAATTTCAAAATATGCGATAATTACTAGTGATTCTCTTGATTAACATTTCTTTTCGTTTAAAATTTTGCAAATTTAAATATGTACAGGGACGTGTTCTAGTTGAGTGGTTAGTGAAACCTCACGTGTTATTATCTATTAAAAAACGTACTTTTTAATTGTTGTGGGTTCCATATACTATTATTATAATTAATAATTATTATGTTTGAGGTTCAAAATGACCCTAACTGGTTTAAATACATTCTCCAAAAATCACACTATGAAAAACAGATCAAAGTAAGTATTATATTACAGCAAAAGTATGACTTCACAAAAACACTACAAAATAAATTCAATCAATAAATAAATAACAGAACACATGATAAGAAATAAAACTGTATTTTATTTCCTAATTGTATTTAATATTTCCACCTAATACTGTATACTGTAATTACAACTTTTCAAATATTATTTTATAATTTTGCTTTTGGAAATGCATCTTTACTATGCTGAATTAGGCTCATTATTTAGCATTTTATGCTCATTTGGAGGACAGAGTATGTGCTTTCTGCAAATTTAATTGTTTTCGTTTTTATAATAAATTATTATTTATATCGGGGTCTACTTTCACCCAGGTGGTGCATGGTATAGTTAAGATGTGTGTGTGGGAATTACTGTATTGTTATGGTGGACATTTTGTGAACATTTAAAATTGTGTGCAAAACAATCCCGCACGCTGTGCAGGCCCTGTTATACTGTTATATTGTACATACATACAATAGTAAAATAATTTTAATTTAACACTTATAAGGTTTATAGCCATTGCAGTTGGCCAGTTGTCAGACTCACTTAGTCAAGAAGAGGCTGTCTGACTGGCATGTAAAGTGACCGATCACAGTTTTGTTTTGTTCAATGTCATGTTTAGGGGCAGGCAAATGTCACTACGCTGAAAAATCACCGAATACTAGGCTCCCAGAAAACCTGTATAAATCAATCAGATTTAGATGTTTGCCTTTGCAAAAGTGTTTCCACTTTAGTATGCCATATTAACCAAATGGAGTGTGGGCATGATGTCTGAGGCTGAAATGGAAAGTTCTTCGTACAGTAGCTAAAATAGCAGCGCATGCATGTCCAAGTAATCTGTGTAGTTTGCAGCTCCTTCTGTTGGTGAAAATAATCACTACACGATTGCTCTGGTAACCAGCAATCTATTTTGGTCAGGATTTTTTGCAGTGTATTTGCTGGGTTTTTGAACATGCGGGGACAGGACACCAAAAACCGGGGACATCTGGTAACCCTATATAAGAGTTCATTGTACTATATAAACATACTGTATGTTTCAGAACTCAAAACTTCCTTACTAGTTCAAAAATAGCTTCTATTGAAATCAAGCTGCCAAAACGTCTCGTTTTGAAACTTCCTCCTTTTTATTATGTAATAGAGTTGAATACATCAGTGCAAGACTGCCTCCACAGATACAGATCGACACCTACTTCATCATCAACTCTTTGGCCTGCCTGGCTGGCTCATTACTGAAGTGATATGGACAGGATATAAGATCTGGACAAAAAAAAAAAAAATCCTAATGTAAGGAAACTGGCTGTTTATTTTCAATATGTGAATATCTCAGTAGAGCATTTGCTTGTTTAGTACAGTCAGATTTTTTTTGTTGCAAAATTGTTTATTGCAGTTTATGTGGTAGTAAATCAAACCAGCAACCAAACAGTCAACTTCACATTGCTCCTCTTAGTAGCATGAAAATCTTCTGTTATTTAAATTGTGATTTAAATTATATATACACTCACCTAAAGGATTATTAGGAACACCTGTTCAATTTCTCATTAATGCAATTATCTAATCAACCAATCACATGGCAGTTGCTTCAATGCATTTAGGGGTGTGGTCCTGGTCAAGACAATCTCCTGAACTCCAAACTGAATGTCAGAATGGGAAAGAAAGGTGATTTAAGCAATTTTGAGCGTGGCATGGTTGTTGGTGCCAGACGGGCCGGTCTGAGTATTTCACAATCTGCTCAGTTACTGGGATTTTCACGCACAACCATTTCTAGAGTTTACAAAGAATGGTGTGAAAAGGGAAAAACATCCAGTATGCGGCAGTCCTGTGGGCGAAAATGTCTTGTTGATGCTAGAGGTCAGAGGAGAATGGGCCGACTGATTCAAGCTGATAGAAGAGCAACTTTGACTGAAATAACCACTCGTTACAACCGAGGTATGCAGCAAAGCATTTGTGAAGCCACAACACGCACAACCTTGAGGCGGATGGGCTACAACAGCAGAAGACCCCACCGGGTACCACTCATCTCCACTACAAATAGGAAAAAGAGGCTACAATTTGCACGAGCTCACCAAAATTGGACAGTTGAAGACTGGAAAAATGTTGCCTGGTCTGATGAGTCTCGATTTCTGTTGAGACATTCAGATGGTAGAGTCAGAATTTGGCGTAAACAGAATGAGAACATGGATCCATCATGCCTTGTTAGCACTGTGCAGGCTGGTGGTGGTGGTGTAATGGTGTGGGGGATGTCTTCTTGGCACACTTTAGGCCCCTTAGTGCCAATTGGGCATCGTTTAAATGCCACGGCCTACCTGAGCATTGTTTCTGACCATGTCCATCCCTTTATGACCACCATGTACCCATCCTCTGATGGCTACTTCCAGCAGGATAATGCACCATGTCACAAAGCCCGAATCATTTCAAATTGGTTTCTTGAACATGACAATGAGTTCACTGTACTAAAATGGCCCCCACAGTCACCAGATCTCAACCCAATAGAGCATCTTTGGGATGTGGTGGAACGGGAGCTTCATGCCCTGGATGTGCATCCCACAAATCTCCATCAACTGCAAGATGCTATCCTATCAATATGGGCCAACATTTCTAAAGAATGCTTTCAGCACCTTGTTGAATCAATGCCACGTAGAATTAAGGCAGTTCTGAAGGCGAAAGGGGGTCAAACACAGTATTAGTATGGTGTTCCTAATAATCCTTTAGGTGAGTGTAGAAAGCAAGCAAAAGAACACTCCCTTTATAATAGCTTGAGCTGTCAATCACTTCAGTTCATCACAAGTTTAATCTTGACTGAGTTCTAACACTGTCACCAAAATTCCCATTATAATCAGTGACGCTGTCTACACTGCACAATGCATATCTTGTTTACATTGTGTGTCCACAGTGTTAGTTATAATGAAAGCATTCGTGAGTGTACAGAAGTCGAGTTGCAAATTTCAAGATCATTGAATATATGCACTCAAAAGATATGACTGTGATCTTCTACAATGCTCAGCACTGCAAACTTTTATGCAGAGAGAGTAACTTAGTATATAACTTAGTTCATCTCGGCAGCTGTAATAGTAAAAATATAGTAAAAGAGTTTCACATGTAATACTAATTCATAGCAGTCATATAGCAGTGGCGTTTACAATGAAGGAGACATGCCGCTTTAAACAGAGTGTTCAAATCACAGGGCTAATACCAAAAGTACGTTTTCCCACCATTTTCAATGAAAATGATTATGAGCAAATGAGCATTAGGAATGGATAGAGGAATTAAAAATATAAAGCTAGACCTGAATAATACTTTTACAGGCACTGTACTTTTACTGATCGCTCAATCTGCGTCCATTCTCATCTCTGTCTGCATCTCATAGATTCTAATTTATTATAGTGCTCCATCATGTTAACGATCCTTTCCTCCTGGGTGCGATTTTCAGCTTTGGCAAACTATCAACAGATATCTTGCCTTTCCTCACCAGACTGCCAAGCACGAGCAATAAAGGCTTTCTGAGAGGAACAGCCCTGAACAATGATGTGGACACTAAATGGCTTCCTGAGCTGTTCTGAGAGTAAGACAGGGAAAGACTAAAGAAGAAGTTGCACGCATATTGATACGAGGAGAAGAGAAAGAAGGGAGATAAAGAAACATCTGATTTATGTTTACTTTAAACCAAATTGGTGTTTTGATTTTGGCTGTATTTGGGACATTTCATGAAATACATAATTTTGAACTTTTCTTCTAGATGCCCACACGTGGTCTTTGATACATTTAATTTGTCATTTATTCAGTACTGGGCCAATGTTTTGTTTGTTTGTTTATTTGTTTGTTTATCTTTGATACAATTAATTTGTCATTTATTCAGTATTGGACCAACAATTTGTCATTCATTCATTCATTTATTCCTTCCTTCCTTCCTTCCTTCCTTCCATTTAATATAATCTTAGTCAATATTTAGTGCAACAAAAACAATAGTTATTTACTATCCCATTTTAGTTTTAGTAAATTTTTAGCCAGACCAGTACAAAACTATAGCAATAACTATCATGAACCAGGCTGAACGTCTACATGATATATTTTACTCCTTTATTTCAAAATGGAAAGGGATTGTTGTATTAATGGGTCTACTTGCCATGTTTGCATCTCTTCAAACATGAAACACACACACAACAGCATACAGTCTATAACACTGTCTGAAGTCCCAAGACCCCCAATAAAGGAATGAATAAATGAATGAATGAATGAATGAATGAATGAACGAACAAAAGAACGAATGAACAAACGAACGAATTAATGAATGAACAAACAATCAAGCTGCACATGCACTGAATTACTGCTGGTCCAGTTCTGCATTATAGTTTTCATCAATATTACTTATTCTGACATTTTGTACACTTTTAAATGGTTAATATACTATAATAGTTAATATACTATTGCCTAATAATACAGAAGTTTTGGTAGAACTACACATACTACAAACCCGATTCCAAAAAAGTTGGGACACTGTACAAATTGTGAATAAAAACAGAATGCAATGATGTGGAAGTTTCAAATTTCAATATTTTATTCAGAATACAACATAGATGACATATCAAATGTTTAAACTGAGAAAATGTATCATTTTAAGGGAAAAATAAGTTGATTTTAAATTTCATGGCATCAACACATCTCAAAAAAGTTGGGACAAGGCCATGTTTACCACTGTGTGGCATCCCCTCTTCTTTTTATAACAGTCTGCAAACGTCTGGGGACTGAGGAGACAAGTTGCTCAAGTTTAGGAATAGGAATATTGTCCCATTCTTGTCTAATACAGGCTTCTAGTTGCTCAACTGTCAACTGCAGCTTCCTCTTTATGATGCGCCAAATGTTTTCTATGGGTGAAAGATCTGGACTGCAGGCTGGCCATTTCAGTACCCGGATCCTTCTTCTATGCAGCCATGATGTTGTAATTGATGCAGTATGTGGTCTGGCATTGTCATGTTGGAAAATGCAAGGTCTTCCCTGAAAGAGATGACGTCTGGATGGAAGCATATGTTGTTCTAGAACTTGGATATACCTTTCAGCATTGATGGTGCCTTTCCAGATGTGTAAGCTGCCCATGCCACACATACTCATGCAACCCCATACCATCAGAGATGCAGGCTTCTGAACTGAGCGCTGATAACAACTTGTCCTTGTCCTTGTCCTCTTTAGTCCGGATGACATGGCGTCCCAGTTTTCCAAAAAAGAACTTCAAATTTTGATTCGTCTGACCAGAGAACAGTTTTCCACTTTGCCACAGTCCATTTTAAATGAGCCTTGGCCCAGAGAAAACGCCTGCGCTTCTGGATCATGTTTAGATATGGCTTCTTTTTTGACCTATAGAGTTTTAGCCGGCAACGGCGAATGGCATGGTGGATTGTGTTCACCGACAATGCTTTCTGGAAGTATTCCTGAGCCCATGTTGTGATTTCCATTACAGTAGCATTCCTGTATGTGATGCAGTGCCGTCTAAGGGCCCAAAGATCACGAGCATCCAGTATGGTTTTCCGGCCTTGATCCTTACGCACAGAGATTGTTCCAGATTCTCTGAATCTTTGGATGATATTATGCACTGTAGATGATGATAACTTCAAACTCTTTGCAATTTTTCTCAGAGAAACTCCTTTCTAATATTGCTCCACTATTTTTCGCCGCAGCATTGGGGGAATTGGTGATCCTCTGCCCATCTTGACTTCTGAGAGACACTGCCACTCTGAGAGGCTCTTTTTATACCCAGTCATGTTGCCAATTAACCTAATAAGTTGCAAATTGGTCCTCCAGCTGTTCCTTATATGTACATTTAACTTTTCCGGCCTCTTATTGCTACCTGTCCCAACTTTTTTGGAATGTGTAGCTCTCATGAAATCCAAAATGAGCCAATATTTGGCATGACATTTCAAAATGTCTCACTTTCAACATTTGATATGTTATCTATATTCTATTGTGAATAAAATATAAGTTTATGAGATTTGTAAATTATTGCATTCCTTTTTTATTCACAATTTGTACAGTGTCCCAACTTTTTTGGAATCGGGTTTGTATGTACTTACATTAATTTAATTAATTAGTTATGGAAAAATAATGCATTCAAATGATTTAACGCATTTAACGATCCCTACAGGTTACAAACGTGATGCATGGCAACAACTCACTGCATGATGTAGCCTATAGAATGCTAGCCTGACGTAGTCATACTCAGATTCTAGTCAAAATATGAGTCTGATACTGCTCCATTGGGCTGTGATTATGGGGCGTGTTTCAACCGAACCAGGAAAGAAAATGCTTCTGCAGTCATTTGGATAGACCTACAACCAATCAGAGCAACGGAGTAAGTGACGTATGCTGAGCAACGCATAGTTGTCAACAGAACTCAACTGCACGCACGCTGGAAGAAGTAGAAGAAGAAGATGAGTGTAAACGCCAGTGTTGTGAAAAGAATTTAAGGATACACATAGTACTTACCAACACGATCATCATTTTTGAGAGAAATAGTAAAGGTGAATGCATATATGAACAAGTTCTCCGTTTAGGATTAGAACGAATTCAACCCAAGCGCTCTTTGGTGACGTGGATGATTACGTTACTGTTGATCATCTGTCCATCATCGTATAAAGCCTGCCTTGACAATTTGATTGGTCCGAACAGCTCTGGTTCGAGCATAGTTGCTCCACAACGGACTGACTGAACTGACGGACTCAAGTCCAGACTGAACTTCCCGACCTCAAATGTTGTGGGCGGGGCTAAGTTCGGCTGGCATCCAGGCTAATAGAATGCAGTTAGAGTGCCCAAAACATTGCCCAAAGCATCCCACTGCCTCCGCCGGCTTGCCTTCTTCTTATAGTGCATCCTGGTGCCATGTGTTCCCCAGGTAAGTGACGCACACGCACCAGATTCATCAGACCAGGCCACCTTCTTCCATTGTTCCGTGGTCCAGTTCTGATGCTCACGCGCCCACTGTTGGCACTTTCGGCGGTGGACAGGGGTCAGCATGGGCACCCTGACTGGTCTGCGGCTATGCAGCCCCATACGCAACAAACTGCAATGCACTGTGTATTCTGACACCTTTCTATCAGAACCAGCATTAACTTCTTGAGTAATCTGAGCTACAGTAGCTCGTCTCTTTGATCAGACCACACAGGCCAGCCTTCGCTCCCCTCATGCATCAATGAGTCTTGGCCGCCCATGACCCTGTCTCCGGTTCACCACTGTTCCTTCCTTGGACCACTTTTGATAGATACTGACCACTGCAGACCGGGAACACCCCACAAGAGCTGCAGTTTTGGAGATGCTCTGACCCAGTCGTCTAGCCATCACAATTTGGCCCTTGTCAAACTTGCTCAAATCCTTGAGCTTGTCCATTTTTCCTGCTTCCTATGCATCAACTTTGAGGACAAAATGTTCACTTGCTGTCTAATATATCCCACCCACTAACAGGTGCCGTGATGAAGAGATAATCATTGTTATTCACTTCACCTGTCAGTGGTCATAATATTTTGCCTGATCTGTATATATATATATGTGTGTGTGTGTGTGTGTGTGTGTAGTTCTTTCTAAAGCTACTTTTTGTAATGTCTATTTGATGCATTTCTCATTTAACACAATGTCTTTAAATTATCATTTGGGGTAATTTCTCAGCAAAATTTGATGTGTGATTAATTTGCGATTAATAAGATTAATTAATCGGCACATTATGTAATTAATTACATTAACAATGTTAATCACATTACTTTAGATATTACAATAAGTGGGTAATACCAAGGTACTAACACTGAACCTGATCCTGAACCTAACTTTAACCCATGTAGTTAACTTATATTACTTATAGTTCTTTCATAGGTGGTATACTGAAAATACACTGTAAGTGCATAATGAAGTGCGTTTTTCATTAAGATGTTTCTCTTTTTTTCTCTTTTTCTTACTGGGAGTGACTGAAATGCTGCAATATTCATGAAGTATTAGGGAACTTTATGCCCTTTGATAAATTTGAAGTTCAAGATGAGCTTGTTTTTCTATCCCTACCCCTACCACTTCTATCCGTTCTATGTGCTTTTAAAATAGTAATTGGACATTCAGATGAACATTCCTTTTTTCCTATATATTTACATTTGAACACATTTGCAAGTGTACTGCAGTGGCCCCTTTCAAGTGTAAATGCAGTGGGCTCAGTGGGTGCAAAGGGATCAAAGACAGCAGAGGGTTTCGCCCACTCCCTAACACAAGGAATGAGGCTGCAGCCCTAGATTTGGCCTCCTTCATCAGCCGCGCCAGAGGCTGTGTCCCTGCCGACAGACGCCAGCTAACCGCAGAGCATTATGGAAGTGGACTGCGTATTTGTTGCGCTTAAAAGGGTGTTCCACTAGCGATCAATCACGGGGTCAGATAGAAACGATAGCGCAGCATCAGAGGAGATGGAGATGGAGGGTAACGCTATACCAGACCAGGAAACAGGCGGGAAGTCTGAAGTCACCATGCCAAGCAGAAACGCCTAGCTAAGGAGAAGCTGGCTGGGCCGTGTTGAAGGAAACAATAAAATATTAAGGGTCACTGGATACCTTGTCTCCCCTGGCTGTAGACTGGAAAACATAGGGAGGTAACCCTGGCCACGTGCGTCTGAGACGTGTGTGTGTGTGTGTGTGTGTAGGGTGAAAGACAGGTCAGTATAGATGATCAGAGAGAACAGGGTCTGTTGATGCCCTCAAACTGTTGTGTATAAAAATCTGACTTTATTCAGCTGAAATGTATTGCCTAAAGTCCTCATGTTTGCTTCTCTGATCACTCCAACATTCAAAATAAAAACTACACTGTTAAAATACACTGTTAAAATTTTTAATGTGAAATTACAGTATATTCCAGGTTAATAATTGCATGACTTTCACAGTAATTCCACAGTAGGAATTACTTCTCTTGTATTTATCTGCACTCTTGGAATATCACACCATATTTTTTTCGGTATGAATGTTTTCATTTGTCACACTTCTGACTTGGCTAGATTAGGAATTTGAACATGAATATACAAGGTCCAAGATCCCAAGCTAATGGAACACTAATCACCATTATGTTGACTTCAAAACAATTACAGTACTAAACAATATAATTTCTTACAGTGGCATGGTTAAAGACAACTTTATAATCTAAATTCACAGTAAAAAAAAGAGCAGTAAATTACTGTGATGTCTATGAAAGCTTGTTTCCGCCACAGAATAAAACATTTTAAAAGATATCACAGTAAAAAAATAGCAGTAAATTACTGTGATGTCTATGAAAGCTTGTTTCCGCCGCAGAATAAAACATTTTAATAGACAATTGTGATATAAACGCACAATTGCGAGTTATAAAGTCAGAATTGTGAGATAAACTCGCAATTCTGACTTGTTTTCTAGCAGTTGCGAGTTTATATCTCGCAATTCTGACTTTATAACTTGCAATTCTGACTTCTTTTCTCAGAATTGTAAGATATAAACTCACAATTGCGAGTTATAAAGTCCAATTTTGAGGGGAAAACAAGACTGACTTTTTGCAAGTTTATATTTCACAATTCTGACTTTATATCTGTAAAGCTGGGTGGTAGATAACAGGTGTATGACGAAGACACTGATGAATAATCAAAGTCTTTAATCTAGTAACACACTCAGAAGACATTCGTGACAATATCTAGCAATTGCGTGTTATAAAGTCATAATTGCGAGATATAAACTCGCAATTGCGACTTTGTCACGCAATTCTGACTTTATAACACGCAATTCTGACTTTATATCACGCAATTCTGACTTTATAACTCGCAATTGCAAATTTATATCACACAATTGTTAACTCTTTCCCCGCCAAACACGCAATTTTCCGTTATTTGTGAGAAAACGCTTCCCTGCCAAATATGGAATTTTCCAGGTTTCCGTGTTTTCACTGTTATACGCTAGGGGGCACTATTACGCATCTTCTGAATGAGTACAAAATCTCCTGATAAAAACACAGGCGAACAAGCGATCGTATGTAAGCAGATGCATATGTAAAATAACGTGATCATCAACATCAAACATCATATAGGGTGAATTCAGGTTTATTGGGACACTTTTTCCAAGTCATCTCAATGGAAAAAAGTGTCCCAATTACCCTGAGTTCACCCTAAATCAAAACTGCCTAATGTTACTGAATGAAATGTCGACCCAGAACGAGCTATAGCACTGTACAAGCAGTAGGGATGTTGTTGGACTCGATCTACTCCATCTGTGTTTGATCATCATTCTGAATCTGATCTGGATGTAGTCAAAAACGTGATTTTCTCAGCTTTTTGTTCAAAATGTTGCTTTTTTTATGAAACTTACCCATATTTAAGTGTTGATAAAAAAGGAATGCATGAAGCTAGAATAAAAAGTTTTTTTGTTTAAAAGCAGAGGCTCTGCTCTTTCTTTTGATATATTGCATGCTCAGATATTCATACAACAAAATATTCTATGGGCCATACATTTTTTGTGAAAATGATCAAAAACCCTGGCGGTGGCTGGCAACTTTTTTAAAAAATGCTGGCGGGGAAAGAGTTAAGAAAAAAAGTCAATTATCTTTTTTATTTTTTTATTCTGTGGCGGAAACAAGCTTCTATAGATGTCAGCATCATTTTGCTGTTAATTAACAGTAATTCATAAGAAAATAACCCAGCATGGATTAATTTCACTGTAAATTTCTGACTACAGTAATTTATTGTAAAATAATAATTTTTATTATAATACTGTAAATTCCTGGCAGTTTTTTACAGTGTATATTTACTTTCTTATTACATTTTCATTCTCTTATTATGCCTTATTAATTGGGGCATTATTAAAAAAAGGTTGCACTTAATAATAAATATACAGTAATAAAGTACTTATCTTTTGCAAACTATTAGTTTATAGTTAATTCATAGTTAATATATTGTAGTCTCTACATTGTTAATATATTATTAGACTATATACAAACCCGATTCCAAAAAAGTTGGGACACTGTACAAATTGTGAATAAAAAAGGAATGCAATAATTTACAAATCTCATAAACTTATATTTTATTCATCTCATTTGGAAAGCGCCTGGACAATCCTTCAAGTTGGGAACTCTGGTAAACAGAAGGGAATGTCAGTTCAATCTCTCAGTTCCTCATGTCATTTACAGTGTGAAAGTCAAGTAGTTCTACATTATGTAAAAAGTGATTAAATACAAACCCGATTCTAAAAAAGTTGGGACACTGTACAAATTGTGAATAAAAAAGGAATGCAATAATTTACAAATCTCATAAACTTATATTTTATTCACAATAGAATATAGATAACATATCAAATGTTAAAAGTGAGACAAATGTCATGCCAAATATTGGCTCATTTTGGATTTCATGAGAGCTACACATTCCAAAAAAGTTGGGACAGGTAGCAATAAGAGGCCAGAAAAGTTAAATGTACATATAAGGAACAGCTGGAGAACCAATTTTCAACTTATTAGAGTGGCAGTGTCTCTCAGAAGTCAAGATGGGCAGAGGATCGCCAATTCCCCCAATGCTGCGGCGAAAAATAGTGGAGCAATATCAGAAAGGAGTTTCTCAGAGAAAAATTGCAAAGACTTTGAAGTTATCATCATCTACAGTGCATAATATCATCCAAAGATTCAGAGAATTTGGAACAATCTCTGTGCGTAAGGGTCAAGGCCGGAAAACCATACTGGATGCCCGTGATCTTCGGGCCCTTAGATCGGCACTGCATCACATACAGGAATGCTACTGTAATGGAAATCACAACATGGGCTCAGGAATACTTCCAGAAAACATTGTCGGTGAACACAATCCACCGTGCCATTCGCCGTTGCCGGCTAAAACTCTATAGGTCAAAAAAGAAGCCATATCTAAACATGATCCAGAAGCGGATGGACTGTGGCAAAGTGGAAAACTGTTCTGTGGTCAGACGAATCAAAATTTGAAGTTCTTTTTGGAAAACTGGGACGCCATGTCATCCGAACTAAAGAGGACAAGGACAACCCAAGTTGTTATCAGCGCTCAGTTCAGAAGCCTGCATCTCTGATGGTATGGGGTTGCATGAGTGCGTGTGGCATGGGCAGCTTACACATCTGGAAAGGCACCATCAATGCTGAAAGGTATATCCAAGTTCTAGAACAACATATGCTCCCATCCAGACGTCGTCTCTTTCAGGGAAGACCTTGCATTTTCCAACATGACAATGCCAGACCACATACTGCATCAATTGCAACATCATGGCTGCGTAGAAGAAGGATCCGGGTACTGAAATGGCCAGCCTGCAGTCCAGATCTTTCACCCATAGAAAACATTTGGTGCATCATAAAGCGGAAGATGCGACAAAGAAGACCTAAGACAGTTGAGCAACTAGAAGCCTGTATTAGACAAGAATGGGACAACATTCCTATTCCTAAACTTGAGCAACTTGTCTCCTCAGTCCCCAGACGTTTGCAGACTGTTATAAAAAGAAGAGGGGATGCCACACAGTGGTAAACATGGCCTTGTCCCAACTTTTTTGAGATGTGTTGATGCCATGAAATTTAAAATCAACTTATTTTTCCCTTAAAATGATACATTTTCTCAGTTTAAACATTTGATATGTCATCTATGTTGTATTCTGAATAAAATATTGAAATTTGAAACTTCCACATCATTGCATTCTGTTTTTATTCACAATTTGTACAGTGTCCCAACTTTTTTGGAATCGGGTTTGTACAAATATTGAGTTCTTCATTCATTGTCACTGTAATTAACCAAATTATTATTGTTTAATTCCAACCGTACTTTAAGCACATGTATTTCAAGACCACCATGTACGATACTAAAAGTTCAATGGTTAAGAATCGTTCGCTAACACAAAGGTTGCAAGTGCAATTCTAGCCAAGGTTCATTCAGGAGAGAGTTAAAGTATCAATCTAACAATCTTGCTTTATCACTATCCTCGGACATGGGACTAATAATTTTGCTCCAGGGATGCTGCATGCCTGCAATTAGCGTTCTAAGTTGCTTCGGTTGAAAAGTGTCTGCTGAATGGCAAGTAGCATTCTAACTCAAAATGTATCTATCCTCAGGGTATTTGAGATTATAACTAGCCTTTATCTTTTCATGTCATCATCTCCTTTTGCCATCTTTCCTTGCAGGAATGTCCAGTGTTTGAGATGCTATCTATGCCAAACCAGATGGTTGGCTGCTAGCTTAAGCATATAGGTCCTATTTTGTGTCATTGCTTGCTGTTCCAGATGGCTTGCCTTGTGAGACACTTTTGGCCATAGGGGATTGCATATGTGTCTTTGTTATTGGAACTTGGCTACCAAGGACTAAATGAGCTTTTCAAATCAGACTTCCAGCAACACTTAAGTGTTTTAAGGCTTATTTGCTTTTGCATTGACATGATTAGCATGGCTTCTTTTGTACAATGCTATTAACATTAACATGCATCCATCCTTCATGTTTGGGTTCTACCAGGTGAGGAGACTTTCTCAATCAGTGTGTTCACATGCACCCTCATAATGCGATTATAATGGGATTTTGGCAATAGTGCGATTAAACTTTACCTCATGTAAATGCAAAACTTTGATCAAACTAATGCGATTAAGCTCACAATCGTAGTAACGATTAAAATATAGTTAAGTATAAATATTATTGCCATTATAAAGGCCATTTCTTGCTCTCTGAGACTAAAGTTAAATGATTTTGGTGGGTCGAATGTTGGTAAGGAGACCTTATGTGGTCTGGCCTAAATAGAATACCGTTATGAATCATAGCCAGCCCTTTTAGGACACAGAAACGATGGTGCTAATTCTAAAGGGTAGGTGAATGTGGAAACTCAAGGCCAAGTCCACAAAATGTCATTTCAATGACAAGAACTTAATAAAACAATTCCCGAGCTCACAGGCAGGCACTAGTTAAAGCTCTCAAACATACAAGACAAAATGCCACAATTGCCCTCTTTCTTGAGTTCAATGAAAAATGCAGTTATAAATAAAACCTAGCTGAAATTCCACTTTAATTAATGTCTCAATTAGATTGGGAACATTAAAGGTAGTAATGATTTCACTCTTTGGTCTTATCATTAACAGCATGCTCACTCTTGCCTGAGATATTTGCACGCTTCTGTGAATGTATTAGACTAGATTAATGAGGACTGTATCAAAAGGTAATTCACTCTGCCAATTTATCCACTTAAGACTTGTATTATAGGCTACATTCTTTCTTCAACATACAGTAGTATAGTATGTATAGTTATAAATCCCAGGGCTCAGTACATTACTTTTTTAAGTTTTTATTTGCATTTCCTTTTCTTTTTTCTTTTTTTTTTTTTTTGTGAAGAGTTTAATATAGTACAGTTTCAAGGGACAGATGACAGAGTCTATAAAAGGAATGGGAAAAATCAATACAGGCATTTCTGTGAGTTCCTCTGATAACCCAAATAGACAGTATTTGTCCAAAGTGCCACTGAGAGCAGGTGAACTTTCTCAAGAGAGAGTATTGCACAAGTGTATCACATTGTATGTTGTAATCCCAGATGAAATCAAAATGATACATAGGTGGTTTTATTATTGCAATATAGTCTGTTACAGTCATAAAGGCCTTCGGGCCTAATAATTCTTTACAGAGTAATCAATATTTACTGTGGGCCTTACAGTGCTTGCCTGCCAGTGCCTGCTCATATTGAACCATGAGATGTCTTTGAACTCTTTAGTGACAACTGACTGATCTCACTTGAGAAACAACCAACATTTCCATGCCTTCCCAAAGTAAATTGCCTTTGTTTCATCAACCAATCTATGGTTAATACATAAGTGGTGACAAATAGATGCTAGCAGTACCGATACTTGATGAAAAGAGGCTGCCAAACAAAACGGTGAACTGCTATATCAAGGAATTCATAGTAAATCTTGGTTTTGTTTTTTTCTGTTGACTCGTTAAAGGCGCACCTTGTACAGCTCACCTTCTTGAAAATACTACTGCCAGCAGCGCATTGGCCACAACGATTTATGTGGTAAGTGATCTGGCCAAAATCGATTTAAACTGTCAGCACTAACTGGACATCAACCTTGGTATCATATCATGTGCGGGTTTTGTAATTCAAGTGACCGCAGTCTCGTCTTGCTGGTCACCTCTAATCAGACCAGAAGCACATGACCCTGATGCCCTGTACAGCTATTACTTATGAAAATCGTGTTCTGCACCAGTCAAGTAGTAGTATTGCGTGTAGCAGTAAAAATCTAGCAATGTCAGCTTTGGTTAAAAATAAAACTCCGACATAAGACAAAAGTATTGTTGAGATTTTATGAGTTAAATGTTTATAAGAGCTGGTGCAAACATATTATTGTATGTTCTGTCCCTTTAAAATCATCAGAAAATCAAATGTAAATGCTCCTTATGATCAACTCTGCACATGATGTTGGTAGCCATATTATTACTAAAAGTATTAAAAAGTATTGTTACTTTTTGAATATTCTGTTTCTTTTAAGGGTTTGTGCCCTTACCTTTCATTAAAAATAAAATGAACTGTGTCTTAATGTCACAGGTAACATTTTCTAAGCAGCTCTCTGTGCTGTAGCTAATTTCCTTCCCTCCGCATTCTCTCATTTGATTTGCTATTTGTCTGCCAATGGCTACATTTACATGTGCACCAATAATGCGATTATTTCTAATAATCAGAGTAAGGTCTTAATCGCAGTAAGATGTTTACATGACACGAGCAGAACTCCTCACTCCAGTTTACATGCAATTTTCATTATTCTGATTATTCGCTAAGAAGTATTGTTATACCACACTCAGACAGGCATACAGTATGCATGTTACCAGCCATTGTTTTAATTTACTCGCATCAAATTCAAAATATATTTTATGGACGTACTGGATATTATTTGGCGCTGTGATGAACATCGCAATGCTGGGTTTGCCTACGCTCCCATCACGTTCTTCGAGCCGTCTGGATCAAGACACTGAGCAGAGACTGTGCAACAACACACGGCATCCGTTCACATCCGAGCACATGCGCACTGTGGTCAGAGCGGTAATAATGCGATTAAGGTGTTTACATACCTGTTTATTGCGAATAAAATCGGAATACGCCACCTAGTTTAATGGGACTATGGTTACTACGATTATGAGCTTAATCGCATTAGTTTGATCAAAGTTTTGCGTTTACATGAGGTAAAGTTTAATCGCACTATTGCCAAAATCCCATTATAATCGCATTATGAGGGTGCATGTGAACACACTGATTGAGAAAGTCTCTTCACCTGGTAGAACCCAAACATGAAGGATGGATGCATGTTAATGTTAATAGCATTGTACAAAAGAAGCCATGCTAATCATGTCAATGCAAAAGCAAACTAAAACATCATTTGCAATTCACACAACCTCTTGACAACCACTATATTAATTGGACATTGTTTTACATTGTCAATTTAATCATAGTATCATTTAATTGTGACCCTCATTAGACACGAGCCAATTCGAGAATTTAATAAAATACATGCAAACACTCTTATACACTTGCAAGCCTATAGCTAATGCAAACACCATTGAATGAATGCAGTGAATAATCAGTGTTTCATCACTTTTTTTTAGATACATACATGTACTTTGGTTTTCAGCACATAAATATTGGAGACAGGCATACTAACATCAAAAAATATATAAATGTAAATTTTAATTTGGCAGCATTTAAGATGTTGTGGAAAGAACTAATATTATACACTGGACAATCATGTAGCTAAACATTTATCTCCAGCTGCAGGGTCCTGGTTGGGGTCTGATTATTTTGGTTATAGGTGGCCATTTGATTTCTGTCTGTCTGCACATTTGCCTATTGAGAGGTAGAAATGGGTGAAACTTCTCATGCAGAACATATTCAGGAAGGGCATGTTTGTGCATCACTACATGTTTGCAAAGTACATACATAAAACCTCTCTACCTGGGGCACGATAAAGGAGACCCTTTGAAATCCAGACAAGCAAGACCTCTGCGCTTGTAGGACCAGATGTAGAAGCGGGTGGGGAAGTGGGAACATTTCACGACGGTAGACGTACGTCTATTCTGTGGTCGTGCCACTTCCTGATAAGGAGACCCTGGAACTTGTTTATATGCGGCAATTTGAAAACTAATTGAAAATTCCTGCCTGGAAGCCGATGCATATCAAAACAGGATTATTTTAGAAATAATCATCTGCCACCGTCGGTCAACAGCTAATCTTCACTTTGTTGGAATTCAAATTACCCAGCAATGTTTACATTGCCACAACAGTGAGGCTGGGGACAAGGGCTATGAAGGGCCTATTTAAAATAAAAAATGCATTCCAAATAAAAATAATAGCTGCAGATAAACTCTCCACAAACCTCCCACAAACTTGCCGTATTGGACAAAAATCCATGTTTTGTGTGCAAAATGAGCAGCTTTTTTTATGGGTACTCTGGGCTACTTCAGTAGACAGAGGAGAGCGGAAAGGCTTGCATGGTGAGTTTAGAGAAAGTGGTGCTGTTAATATTTGATGGTGCATGTGTTTTGAAGCGGGGTGCGCGTTCTCAGGGCTTTTGGCCCTGCTGTCGGCCTCACTCTGGCTCAAATTGCTGGTGTTTATCACTTATGCCTGTGCTGGCAACAAAAGAAGACACCCTACCCCTGTTCGAGAGCTGTCAGTCAGCCCGGCAGGGTGCTAACACTTAGCACAGGATGCAGGGATATTGTTCTAAGCAGCAGAGACACACAGGCACTAATACACAATGTCCCTTCCTCAGTTAAGGGCTTCCTCTGTGGGGATCAAAGTAAGTGTAAAACGAGTCAAGGATCACATTAAAAATTTGCAACTTAACACAGACAGGATCTACAGCTTTGTTCTGAATAAAGTGTTGCTATAGAGAGTGGCCTATAGGCAAGCTTGCGTTTATGTTAGCCGTTGACAAACTTAAATCTTCAAAATATGAATTAAAACAAGTTTATTATCAAATTTAAAGTTGTTTTGTGAACATGGCAGACATTGTTTTCCTCAAATACTGTGATATTCTTTAGCACATACAGACAAAACATAAAAATAAAAAATCGGAGTGTCTATTTACACCAAGTGCAAATAGCGCACCTTGTTGGCATGTGCACTAGCTCCGCCCAACAATGCCTGGTTGGGCCATACAAGATTAAAAAAGACGCACACATTTCATTTGTAGATGATGTAGATGTAGATGTAGATGATTTTGCTTGAAGTGAGAATGGACATTTTTAATGCAGTGCTTCCTCTTGCTCCAGGATCACTTGGAGTGGAGTTTCTCTCACCAGTTAGTGTGGTACAGGGAATGGGAACCCCAGAGTGGAACTGGGGCAGACTGATTACAGAACACTTTGAATGGGGAGAGAAATAGTTGGCGCTCCACTTCACTCACAACTCTGTTCCAGTTTGTGCATTTCTTGAAAATTGAAAACTATTTTCATTGAAGGTGGAAAATAGATAAATAAATTCAATATTAATAAACAAAAACCCTTCTTTGTCTGTATAACTGTGAGCATGTATAAGTGGGAAAACATAAAATAAAATGTACGTGCAGGATGATGAATCAAACCACAACAAAAGCCACATAAAACAACCATTGTAGCACATGAGTAGGGTACAACGGGGCTAAAGGCACACCTTAAGAAAAAGTGCTTTTTACTATTTCCATAGTGTATGATTGCAGAAAAAAAAAAAAAAAAAAAATGTTTGTATTGAACATTTATGGAGCAACAGATTTTGTATGAAAATAAATTATAAAAGTGGTTTATTTTGTTTAAAAATCGTATAAATGTATGAGGTGGCGAGGGGCAAAAGGCACACATTAATTATACAAATACTTTAAATAATATGTTTTTAATAATTAATTCATTAATTTAGAATGTCTAGTGCACTATTTTCTGTTTATTTTGATAAATAAAATAATTTTTGTTCAATAAATATATTATTAAATCTCATTAAAATATTTTAAAATATATAAATATATTTTAAGAATATATAAACACAATTATTTTAAAAAGTAAAGATTCTGAAATCATTGAATGAGATGCCATAATTTAATATATATTTACAGTAGTAACATTAAATCATATTTTCTAATATGAAATTAGTAATATCATATTTTTAAATATGATGGTTTCATTATGGATATGGTGATTATCTCTACGGTGGACACCCACCTTAATATATGATATTTACCATCTAAATCTAACCATATCATGCTAACAAATGGAAAGTCAGCCAGATATTTCTTATCATGTTAATTAGTGCGCCTTTAGCCCCAACAGCAGGTGCGCTTTTTACTCCAAATACCATACTTTTACATATTCTTCTGTTATTGAAAAACTGTTGCTTTATTTAGCTTGAACAAAACTGAAAATCAATCAAAAAATCAAAAGCGGGGTCCTAATGCTATTTCATGCATTCTGACTTATTTACACTGTTAAAGAGTTGGATTCTCATGCTAAACATGGCCAAAATGTAAAAAAAAACAAAAACGAGTTGGACGTATGACAGAGTATTTCTGTTTTTTTTTCGAGTATGGCCCTGTATGACGTCATAAAGGGCAGAATTCCTTGTATGGGCACTTCTCCCGGATGAGCGCGTGCGCACAACAACCAGAGCGAGAGCAAGAGCATCAATGAGCTTCGTTCAGGTTACGGGAGCCGTCGGCAGCGCTGTCATTTTGTTTTTAGACCACAAAATCAACAATATCACTAAAGAAGTGTGTTTCTGGTTGTGAGGGAAAGATAACCTTGTTCAGATTCCCAAATATGATGTAATTGGCAGATGTGGTGCGTGGCAAATTCAAACAAGAGAACCAATCAAATCATTAACCCTTTGTAATCATTAACATTAATAAGTAACTGTAATTTAATTACACATTTTTTCTCAGTAACTGTAACTGATTATAGTTACATTTATTTTGTAATTAAATTATGTAACTCTGTTACATGTAACTAGTTATTCCCCAAAACTGACAATTGATCATTGAGTCTAAACAATATTTTAGGTGGAATATAAGTTTTTTTTTTAAAACAACAACAACAACAACAACAAAAAACCACCATACCATGCATGTTATGACAGCTACACTGGGGGCGTCTGTTTGGGTTGCCAGTGAGTATGAAACTAATATCTATTCTTGCTTCTGTTAGTGAGAAATCAATATTAGGTCTTATATAGTATAATGTTTTCCCTTTACACACACATAGTGGTAAAAAGGATAGTATGCAGATTTTTACTTTTTTTATATCAGTAAGAAGAAAAGCATGTTTTTTACTACAGTATAATGAACTAGAATTGTGTGTTTTTAAATATAACTAAATATAACTATCTCTGTTTTTAGAGGTTTACCCTGCCCGGTTTAAATGTTTGAAAATGATAAACAGTTGAAAACATTTGTTAGAAATTTCGAAAAGTAATCAAAAAGTAATCAAATGTAATGTTACATTACTTTAATGAAATTATTGAAATAGTTACACTCCTTATTACATTTTAAATAGGGTAACTTGTATTACATTTCCAAAGTAACCTTCCCAACACTGCATCTAGTGGTTTAGAAGAAAATAAAATCAAAGGAGCCTTTTACCCTGTGGAGCCTTTAGCCCCATTATACTCTACATCAAAAACCTTGCTCATGAAAGAATTTTTGCCAGTGGTCATTTCATTTGTTTATGCTATAGTTTAGTTTTCTTATTGCTGTAGTTTACATAATACATTTGCAGACATAGTATTTTGGTTCATTGCAATACTTTCAAATTCAAGGCCTCTTACCATCATTTGAGAGCAACTAATTCCACTAAAAAAAAAAAAAATTGTTTCTTTTTTTCTCTACAAAAGAGACTGTAATCAAGGTTTAATCTAAATAATGTTTGTGCACATTACTTGCCTATTTATATTTACAGTATGATCTATGAAGCACAGCATTAAGGAAACCCTGCATGAATTTGCTTCAGCCCAGCATTCATGTTTGTGGTGGTACGTGTTGTCATTGCAATGGGATAATAGAAAGACAGCTACATTCACCATCACAGAAGCATCATTTGAAAAAGGCTACCCAAAAATACACTCTCTCTCTCTCTCTCTCTCTGACAGCGGAAAGGTTTCTATCTTTTAAGGCCTAACACTTTCCTGTGATCCACCATGAAACAAATGCTGCTGTTACTATAACACTTCGCAGACTCTCAGAAGTCTCATATGAAAGAAATATCCTGGAGGAAGAGTAAATACAACAATTCTGCACATATCAACAGTGCAGGCATATATAAGTAAACATTCTGTTGAAAAGACCAGCAAATGTGCAGGGACATGCTGTTTCCAGGTGTCAGTCATTCTGAGATGTGCAAGTGCTCTCAGGAGCATGACTGGGCTGCCACTTCATGTTTACTGTAAAATGTGTCCTGAAGCAAACCAAGTAGAGAACCACTGGATTAAAATTTATTTTAACCAAACAAGAGCCCTGACCTCTATCCTGCTGTTTCTGGTAGAGCTAAAGCGCAAACCCTGATAATTGTTCTCGATGCGTGCCGCATGTCTCATCGATTCACTGCGGCTCTAACCACACAGAAGAGAACTGCTAGGAGCCGAGGCCATGATTGCATCACTTCCTCTGACTGTGGGTGGCAGAAGGTCACTGCACTGATACCAGTTATGCTCCTGAGAGCGCTTGCACATCTCAGAATGACTGACACCTGGAAACGGCATGTCCCTGCAAATTTAGTACATGAAATGACAACTAAAATTACTGCGTTAGAATGAGGTAAAATGAACTATAATTGGGTTATCAGTAGGTAGTGTGATAAGTGATTCAAAAGACAAAATTACCAAATAATAAAATATAGCTGCAAGAACCCATTAAGGGGCCAAGCACAAAGAAGGGACGATAAGTCATGCCAACATGGCTGGGAGCATCAGATCAAGTGCAACAATAAGCAACATATTAAGATGATTTTTGGAAAAATGGATGAAAAAGCAATCACAATTAATATGATTTAATGGTTTATAACTTTCAACTAGTAGGTAGTGCTGTGAACAAATTGATGTGGTGTGGTCAGAGTAAGGTGCCAATGAAACATACAAAGTTTAGCGTCAAAACATTGCAGAGATACAGCCTCAGAGTTGTTTTGGCATCGTGCCATCAAATTTCTTGATGTGGTATTCGAAAATGGTTTCGTCTATCGACACGAAATCCATAACACTTTTCCGGCATGGTCTGAAGATGATACGATTCGATTTTGGTGAAAATCAGACAAGCGGTCTAGGAGGAGTTCGAAAAAGTAGGTTTTTAAAGAAAATCAAAATGGCAGAGAGGAAGTTCGACTATGTTCGACTATGGCAAAATTGATACCTATTTTCTTGGCATGACCCAAGGAATCTATTAAGACTATTACAATAGGCAAGCTAATCAGTTATTAGCATTTTTGGAACTTTCATTATAATTTTTAACCACAAGGTGGCGCTGCCCCGAAACTTTCAGTGCATTGTGCTGAAGACACATACTGAGTTTCGTAATGATATGCCAAGGTGTTTGTAAAATATAGCATATTACATATTGTAAAATATTACAACAAAATTCAAAATGGCCGACAGCCCAAAATGGCTGATATAGGAAAATCAGGTACTGTTTGCCTCGGCATGATGCACCAAATCTAAAGACCAGTTTTTTTGATTTTTGGCAAAACTGTTCAGAAGTTATAAGCAAAAAATGCTATTTTTCACATCTCCTGATCACTACCAGACAACTGTGCAGGTAGCCTCAGGTCATGGTTGTCATAACACACACCAAGTTTGGTCAGAATACGCTAAAGCATTGCGGAGATATAGCCTCACGTCAATTTTGGCGTGCTCTTCATCGAATTCAACATTATTCAACATTATTCGAGAAAGGTTTGACCAAACAACCTGAATTCCATTACCTTTTGCCAGCATGGTCTGAATACGATCTGGTTCAATTGTTGTGAAAATCAGAGCAACAGCCTAGGAGGAATTTGAAAAAGTAGGTTTTTCGGAAAATTCAAAATACCAGAAAAATTTTCATGACGGAAAAAGACGTCATAGGATTGGTGGCGCTAGAGGGATTGATTTAGAGACTCCAAATTTGCTATGGTGACAGTTCAGACTGTCCTCTATCTATCCTCCATTTCATAACTTTCCCGCAAGCGGTTCTATGGGCTGCCATAGGCTCAAGTGCGGAAGACGGAAGAACAAGAAGAAACGGAAGAATAATAATAAGAACGCCACAGGATACGCACCTAAAAACAAAGCATATCTGATACAATGTGGGTGCAATATCTGATATAGATTGAGTGTCATGTGCATGCATCTGTGCAAAAAAAAAAAAAAAAAATTATTGGCTGATTGTCAAATTGAATGTATTTTAGTGGGAGTATAAGTGGATGACGCATGATGTACTGTAATAGGAGTTCAGATTTCAGCATGTGTGAATAAGTCACTGGGTGGGAACTCGCAGAACGACACCATCCTACACACTTGCGGTTAAACAGGTACATCTTTACAGGAATTTTAGCCACTCTATGTTAAAATGTAGAAAAGCATAGTCTGCCGCTATGGTTTTTTTTGATGCTTTCGATTTCATCTTCGTCTGGACTTGACGAAGCTAACCCAGTGTTGTTTGGTACGTGGTGTTTGTTGCTAATTAGCACACTGAACATGCAACATATTGCCAAAATTACGTAATTTCATGTATCATCATTGCACGTTTTAGAAGATCTTCTTATATTTGATCTCAATAGTAAACATAGTGCCTAGCTAAAATATGCATTATATATATAAATTGTAAAATGCACTGAATCTCATTGCCAACTATATTCACATTGCAATTCAAAACCACTTACACCCCACATGCATACTGTCACATAGAAACTGAAGCAAAAAAAAAAGTGTCAGACAGTATCAGTTTAAATCACAAAACAACAAAGAATGTTTACAGATGCTGTCAGTGTATGAGTGGTTTGCTAGTAGTCAAAGTTATTACTTAAACTAAAATAAATCACATCTGTATATAAACTGAAATAATAGGCATAAGAAAAGGATGCAAAAAAATGGATAGAGAGCAAATCTTTGCAATGTGTATACAGTAGCTATAAAAACTATTTGGATACTTAAGCCACAATTAAAATGGGTAAATACCATTGAATTAGATGAGATTAGATTACAGCACAAGTTTTGCTTAGAAATATTTTTAAAAAAAATGACGTCACAAATAGTGTTTTTTGTAACCAATTGAGTATAAAGGCCATATAAATATATGAATGTATGCGATAAATTTTGTGCATAAATTCATAAATGTAACACTGAAGAGCATATATCATTTAGTTGACAGAGTGGGTACACATGCATAGTTCTACCTATTGAGTTTTTTGTATTGTACAGAAATGTTTCGATTTACTGTACTGTACTGAATTCTGAACTCTGAAATGAAAATGATTGGCTTTGCATTTACAATATTTACAGAGAAGAATATTTCAGTACATTTGGCATATATGAGGAGAGAGAAAGAGAGAGAGAGAAAGAAACACCTCTCATTAAACAACACGATCGGTCAAAGCCCATGTGAAGATATATGACAACACCAAATCTTGACTTGATTGCCATGCAGGCGGACTCATTTTGTGAAATTCTAAATATCACGCAGTCCTACTCTGCGTATGAGTGAGGGAATGCAAAATAATGTGCATATAAAGTTTTACAAACCCTGGTAATATAATTCAAAGCAAGCTCACTACCAAGACTATTTTTTTAGAAAGAAAGACATAGCAAGAGTGAAACTATGCAAAAGTATAGTGATCAAAACAGAAATCAGCCCATGTCTGTAATGTTTTGATCATCAGTGAGTAATCTCTCCCCTGATATTTGAAAGTAACTTACATCACAGATATTTCACACTTTTACTGCTCATCATATGAGAGTACAGACGTGATATGCAGGTCGAGTGTGTCTGAAGCTTGCAGGCTATCCTATTTTTTTCATGTGAGGGCTAAACTCTCAGTGTGTTGTTGTTGTGTTCTCCACAACAGATGCACTGTTCTTCTCTCCCCGTCTTAGCGTGTTCTTATTGTGTCGAGAGCTGTCGCTTCTGCTTAACCCAACCCTGTTTAACCTGCTCCAATTAATTCATTACACTCCCAGAGAAACCAAAGTATAATGTAACATTCTAACTAATAACTAACAGCATGTTGTATGACTAGAAATTAAATAGAAAGTATTTTAGGGATATTTATTATAAATGTTCAAGTTGGCAAGAGTCTATCTTGTAAAAGAAAGAAATAATAAATCATCGAAATAGTCTCTCCAAGACTGCCACATAAAAAAAAAGCACTTTTTCAAGGTATATACTGTAGCCTATGCTTGATCAGATACAGCATTTGTGTCACCTTTGTAGTAAAAAAAAAAAAAAAAAACTTAAAAATTGTGAGTGACCTCTGATCTAAACCTTCAGGCTGGTGATATACTTGAGGCACTATACAATTTCACACCTTATGCAAATGTTAAGTTTCTTATCACTTGAATTAGATTAGTACAAACTGACTTCATGTTGCTCAAGAGCTGTTCATCCGCTGAGCGTAAATACTCTCAGAGGGAGTAAACTGTTATCCTGCTTGTGCCCTCTGGAGGTGCCTGGTATCTGTCCAAACAATGATAGCTCTTTTCAGGGTTTCCTCTGCAAGGCCAAATAGCTTGTCGTACTAAACAAACACTGCAACCCATATATCTGCCAAGGATTCAGACAGAGGCAAGCTTAACTGAAAGCAGGAAGAAATCTCCATCCTGTGGTGGAGATGTGCACCTTTCACTGAGGAAGAAGGAAGCAGCGGAGGAAGGTAGATGGTATCTAGAATGAGGAGCCACCAGGTCAGATTTGTACAAGAAGGCCTGCTATACAAACATGGGATAATGACCACAACACTAGTTTGGGAAGAAGCCACATTCACTTAAGAGGCGATCTGACTGGACAAACATTACTTGAGATGAATACAGCGTCTTGGTTTTATGTGTTTCCTGTCCTTGTGACCTCTTAAATGCCATTAGAAGGCTGCTGCATCTTTACAACCATTTACTTTTTTTTTTAACAATCTCGGCTGTTGCAGGATGCAGGCGTGCAGCCCTGGAGAACACGTGTCCGCCCTGCGGCAGTGAAGCTTGTAAAAGTATGGAGGTGCTGAGCCTTTGATGCCCTCATTATGGAGCATGGCCCGTTGCTGGAGGAGATAACCAGGATAGGCCTTTTCCTAACCTCCAAGCCTGTTCACCACCAACAGGAAGTCATTTATTCTCCATGTCCCTTTTGTATGCAGACAGAGGAGACTGCCGATGGACTGATTGTGAATCAAGGAACAATGGGTAAACGGGTGTTTGTTTAGTTCCTACATAGCATGAAATACTTGCAAGCCAAACATGTAACTTATAGCTCAGCCCATGGAAGCACAATGTTGGATCTGGTCCTGTTCCCATGTATTTCCATCAATAAAATGGTCCTGTGTCAGACTGCTAGTCCAAAACTATATATATATACAGTGGGGAGAACAAGTATTTGATACACTGCCGATTTTGCAGGTTTGCCCACTTACAAAGCATGTAGAAGTCTGTAATTTTTATCATAGGTACTCTTCAACTGTGAGTGACGGAATCTAAAACAAAAATCTAGAAAATCACATTGTATGATTTTTAAGTAATTAATTTGCATTTCATTGCATGACATAAGTATTTGATACATCAGAAAAGCAGAACTTAATATTTGGTACAGAAACCTTTTTTTGCAATTACAGAGATCATACGTTTCCTGTAGTTCTTGACCAGGTTTGCACACACTGCAGCAGGGATTTTGGCCCACTCCTCCATACAGACCTTCTCCAGATCCTTCAGGTTTCGGGGCTGTCGCTGGGCAATACGGACTTTTTTAGCTCCCTCCAAAGATTTTCTATTGGGTTCAGGTCTGGAGACTGGCTAGGCCACTCCAGAACCTTGAGATGCTTCTTAGGGAGCCACTCCTTAGTTGCCCTGGCCGTGTGTTTCGGGTCATTGTCATGCTGGAAGACCCAGCCACAACCCATCTTCAATGCTCTTACTGAAGGAAGGAGGTTGTTGGCCAAGATCTCACGATACATGGCCCCATCCATCCTCCCCTCAATACGGTGCAGTCGTCCTGTCCCCTTTGCAGAAACGTATCCCCAAAAGAATGATGTTTCCACCTCCATGCTTCACGGTTGGGATGGTGTTCTTGGGGTTGTACTCATCCTTCTTCTTCCTCCAAACACGGCGAGTGGAGTTTAGACCAAAAAGCTCTATTTTTGTCTCATCAGACCACATGACCTTCTCCCATTCCTCCTCTGGATCATCCAGATGGTCATTGGCAAACTTCAGACGGGCCTGGACATGCGCTGGCTTGAGCAGGGGGACCTTGCATGCGCTGCAGGATTTTAATCCATGACGGCGTAGTGTGTTACTAATGGTTTTCTTTGAGACTGTGGTCCCAGCTCTCTTCAGGTCATTGACCAGGTCCCGCCGTGTAGTTCTGGGCTGATCCCTCACCTTCCTCATGATCATTGATGCCCCACGAGGTGAGATCTTGCATGGTGCCCCAGACCGAGGGAGATTGACCGTCATCTTGAACTTCTTCCATTTTCTAATAATTGCGCCAACAGTTGTTGCCTTCTCATCAAGCTGCTTGCCTATTGTCCTGTAGCTCATCCCAGCCTTGTGCAGGTCTACAATTTTATCCCTAATGTCCTTACACAGCTCTCTGGTCTTGGCCATTGTGGAGAGGTTGGAGTCTGTTTGATTGAGTGTGTGGACAGGTGTCTTTTATACAGGTAACGAGTTCAAACAGGTGCAGTTAATACAGGTAATGAGTGGAGAACAGGAGGGCTTCTTAAAGAAAAACTAACAGGTCTGTGAGAGCCGGAATTCTTACTGGTTGGTAGGTGATCAAATACTTATATCATGCAATAAAATGCTAATTAATTATTTAAAAATCATACAATGTGATTTTCTGGATTTTTGTTTTAGATTCCGTCACTCACAGTTGAAGAGTACCTGTGATAAAAATTACAGACTTCTACATGCTTTGTAAGTGGGCAAACCTGCAAAATCGGCAGTGTATCAAATACTTGTTCTCCCCACTGTATATACATATATATATATATATTTTCCACATTTTGTTATGTTACAGCCTTACTCCAAAATAGATTAAATTCATTATTTTCCTCAAAATTCTACTAACAATACCCCATAATGACAACGTGAATGAAGTTCGTTTGAAATCTTTGCAAATTTATTAAAAATAAAGAAATGAAAAAAAATCCATCTGTGGTAAATTCAGTTGATTGGACATGATTTGGAAAGGCACACACCTGTCTATATAAGATCCCACTGTTAACAGTGCATGTCAGAGCACAAACCAAGCCATGAAGTCCAAGGAATTGTCTGTAGACCTCCGAGACAGGATTGTATCGAGGCACAGATCTGGGGAAGGTTACTGAAAAATTTCTGCAGCATTGAAGATCCTAATGAGCACAGTGGCCTCCATCTTCCGTAATTGGAAGAAGTTTGGAACCACCAGGACTCCGCCCGGCCAAACTGAGCGATCGGGGGAGAAGGGCCTTAGTCATGGAGGTGACCAAGAACCCGACGGTCACTCTGACAGAGCTCCAGCGTCTCTCTGTGGAGAGAGGAGAACCTTCCAGAAGAACAACCATCTCTGCAGCACTCCACCAATCAGGCCTGTATGGTAAAGTGGCCAGATGGCACATGACAGCCCGCCTGGAGTTTGCCAAAAGGCACCTGAAGGACTCTCAGACCATGAGAAACAAAATTCTATGGTATATATATACATACACACTGTATTTTTTTTTTTTTTTTAGATTTATGTAGCAAATCAATAAAATTATCCAATATATTTTGGGAGCCCCCCCCCACCTCATACAATATTTAAACAAAACAAACGACTTTTAGGATTTATTTTCCCACAAAATGTGTTGTTCAGTTAATGTTCAATAAAAACATTGAACATTGGATTTGACTTTGGGTTATGTAGTGAGTTGCGTCATCATTCAGCTTGCAGGGAAGAGGAAATGCGGATTGGTTCTGAAAACAGACAAATGCCAGCACAAATCCCATTTTGGTGGAAAAGAATTATCTTGCAACCTCATTACCAACCAGGCCCAAAGGGTTTGTTTTGGTAAGGTCTTCTGTTCCACATTACCAAACATCACCGTCATATATAAAGAGTAATACTTATCGTCAATGTTTTTGACATTCAACATAAAATGCTCAGAGACCTGATGTGAATATCTTGGTATATTAGCCTCCTAGATAACTGCTATAAAATTTTACATTGTGGGGGAAAAAAGTCACTGTTAGACAGTTGCAGAACATTATGCTTTCCTTCAACAGGAAAGCAAAGGCTTTGGGTGGTCTATTATTGTGGCTTTGCCCTGAGCAAAGCCTTGCTCTCTTCTCAAATAAATAAATAAAATTTTCATAGGACAGCCTATTTATAGGCATTTAAAATACTGTCACTGACACCGCAAAGCTACAGAGTGGCATGCCGGAGGCAAACCCGATCCCTCACTTTAAGAAAATGATACACCAAGCAATAGACTTGAAAAGACTCCATCATAATTAAAAATGGGTCTGATTTATGTCATGGAGAATCGTTTTGAGACTGCCCCTTTAAATCAAGACTGTTTCTCTCTCCTCGAACAATTGTGGAAAAACAGTAAAAACAAGTCTGCACCATAAGTCACTCGTAATTGCTATTAATTAATAAGGACATTTGGTAATGTAAAATAAGGTTAAATTTGTTAACATTAAGCAACACATCATGAACTAACAATGAAGAAAACTTTTACTGCATTTAATTTCTATTAATTTGTACATATAATAATACATTTTTAACATTTCAAGTTGTAGAATTTAACATTAGTTGTAATGTGTATTATTAACGAAGAATTAATAATGAAAAGCAATATATCTAAAAAAATGAACATTAATCTAGATTAATAAATTCTGTACAAAAAACAGTATTGTCTTATAACAGAAATTAATTTTCAACTCATATCAAAGCTTGTATTATAATTAAGGTTTGCAGAGAAAGATGAACAATATGAGTTTTTTGGGCTCAAAAAGGTGAATTGGTTTTTAGCTGTGTTCATCACCATGCTAACTTATGCTACACAGCTAACCTACTCCGGAGCAGGTTTTATTCTGGGTTAGAGATCACAAACCAAAACAAATGAGCTGTGAGTTGATTTTTCATAACCATCTTATCGTCAACAGAGAAGTGAATTGTGCCGGCTCTCTTGTGAGAAGTAAATCAAACTGACACTCGCCATGTTCTGTGTGATTGGCTGTTCACAGCACGTCACACTTTCAGGTGCACACGGTCCAGAGTTAATCACAAACTCTGGATCAAACCCTGACTTGACAGGAAACGTTTATACCAAGCATTGTGAGCCCGCTGAACCTGAAGGCCACACAAAGTTTGGAGGTCTGTATCTGTTGACTCTGCAGAAAATTTGCTATCTTCTGCGCACTGTGCGCCTCTGCATGCGCTGACCCCGCTTTGTGATTTTACGTGGCACTACCACTTCGTGGCTGAGTTGCTGTTGTTCCCAATTGCTTCCACTTTGTTATAATACCACTAACAGTTGACCGTGGAATATTTAGTAGTGAGGAAATTTCACGAATGGATTTATTGCACAGGTGGCATCCTATCACGGTACCACGCTTGAATCCACTGAGCTCCTGAGAGCGACCCATTCTTTCACAAATGTTTGTAGAAGCAGTCTGCATGCCTAGGTGCTTGATTTTATACACCTGTGGCCATGGAAGTGATTGGAACACCTGAATTCAATGATTTGGAGGGGTGTCCCAATACTTTTGGCAATATAGTGTATGTTTATGAAACTTCTGAAACCACTTGTATGAAAGCATATGATGCTTATGACTTCTTTTTTGCTGTTTCCTATGATTAATGGGGCTTTGATAGATCAGCAGTCTTTTATTAGGAACAAAAGAATAAAGGCTGATTGTAGTACTCTGAGGGCAAGTGGACTGTTGTGTGTGTGAGTGTGTTTGTGTGTGTGTGGCATTCTGCACCATGTGTCTAAATAGCAAATATGCTTAGAAGTCACAATGATTTGTGCTGGGCAGCCGAAATGGGTGGTAGAGAGAAAACTGGACAATAGAACAAAGAGTCATCATATTTATATTCATTTTGATATTCTGTTGTAGACTTGTATACTATTCATACCACAGGGAGCATTTTTCAATTTGTTTTTGTTCGATACTTACAGATATCGTTTTCCTTTACATTGTGTTTATCAAACTGTGTCTGTTGAGGGCGATGTGAAAGCAGAATGAGGCCCTTTCTGTTGCCAGGCCCATTTCAGGTGATAATATTACGTTGCTTCTTACATGTTATGTGACACTTTCAAAAAGAAATGTCCAGTGAGTGGAACTAAAAGCATGTTTAGTTTTATCTGAAACAGATGAGCATGAATCTGGCAACGCTTTATTACAATGGTGGTTGTGCATATGTAAGTTAGAAAATACATAAAAGTGCTTGAAGATGAAGAAACATATACAAATGCACCTACCTACATTGCTTGGCAATCATGGTAACACTTTATTTTACAGTGTCAATGTTACATACAGTATGTTACATGTAGTTACTATAGTAATAATTAAAAATTATGCATAATTACATGCAACTAACCCTAAACCAAACCCTAATTCTACCCTAACCTTATAGTAAGTACATGTAGTAACTTAATATTACTCAGTATTTAAATGTATAATTACAATGTAACAAAGACACCTTAAAATAAAGTGTAACCCCAATCATAAAAAACCCAGTTACGCTAATTAACTTAGTAATTAACCAAGTAACTTAACTTAGCTATTAGCTATTAATAACAATGCTATTAATTACTAATACATTAAAATATTTATAAAAGAAAATTGAGTGCTGGTGTTATATAAAGTACACAGTGGAAACCCATTGTAATTCACTGCCTTTGGTGACATACGGTTTTATTTTATGCTATAAAAAATATAACTGGAGGAAATTAAATATTATAAATTTCAAAGAACACCATAATGTACGAAGAAAAAAAGATAATTTTGCTGTATGGGAGTTTCACAGCATCACACAGCATATTTAATGTCACTACATGCAGGTTAAACACACAGGAAGGAACCTCCTAAGGATATGATACAACTTTCAAACAATCTTGCTCTCTCTCTCTCTCTTTCTTTCTTTGCCTATTCCCTTAAGAGCATTAGTGTTCTCCACTCCCCCCCCCCCCCCCCCCATCCTGAGCTTTCTGCAAACTAGCACTCTCACTGTCTATTGAAGGACACACGAAAAATAAGCATCACTCCAGTGATGAGAGCCGGAACACAGAGAAACAACTGCTGGTGGCAGACTATCCACAATATTTATTTCGTAATCCTGAAGTGTGACACATGCACAGACATAGTTCTGGTTAAAAATTGTTCAACAGAATTTGAAAAAGACTGTGAATTTTTGGCAAGGTGAGGTTCATGCTTACTGGTCAAAAACATGGAACGTTACACTACACAAGCGCATCATAAAACGCGTTGAAGTTTTTAATTGATGTATAAATTGGTATATGATATAAAATAGCGTAATATTATAGAGAGTGGGCAGAGAGTGGAAGTGCTAAGATTTTCTTATTTCTACATTATGGCCACTTGAGCAAAAACATTCTTTATACCAGACCTGTACAGTGTACGTAAACACAAAAAAATGGTTTAAAAAAATTGCTTCATCATGCAGTTATAACTTTTAACTTGAATGTGCCATTTGTATTTTATTTGACCCTTGATGTACAGTGGGGAGAACAAGTATTTGATACACTGCCGATTTTGCAGGTTTGCCCACTTACAAAGCATGTAGATGTAATTTTTATCATAGGTACTCTTCAACTGTGAGTGATGGAATCTAAAACAAAAATCCAGAAAATCACATTGTATGATATATCATTGTAATTCATTTGCATTTTATTGCATGACATAAGTATTTGATACATCAGAAAAGCAGAACTTAATATTTGGTACAGAAACCTTTGTTTGCAATTACAGAGATCATACGTTTCCTGTAGTTCTTGACCAGGTTTGCACACACTGCAGCAGGGATTTTGGCCCACTCCTCCATACAGACCTTCTCCAGATCCTTCAGGTTTCGGGGCTGTCACTGGGCAATACGGACTTTCAGCTCCCCCCAGAGATTTTCTATTGGGTTCAGGTCTGGAGACTGGCTAGGCCACTCCAGGACCTTGAGATGCTTCTTACGGAGCCACTCCTTAGTTACCCTGGCTGTGTGTTTCGGGTTGTTGTCATGCTGGATGACCCAGCCACGACCCATCTTCAATGCTCTTACTGAGGGAAGGAGGTTGTTGGCCAAGATCTCGCGATACATGGCCCCATTCATCCTTCCCTCAATACGGTGCAGTCGTCCTGTCCCCATTGCAGAAAAGCATCCCCAAAGAATGATGTTTCCACCTCCATGCTTCACGGTTGGGATGGTGTTCTTGGGGTTGTACTCATCCTTCTTCTTCCTCCAAACACGGCGAGTGGAGTTTAGACCAAAAAGCTCTATTTTTGTCTCATCAGACCACATGACCTTCTCCCATTCCTCCTCTGGATCATCCAGATGGTCATTGGCAAACTTCAGACGGGCCTGGACATGCGCTGGCTTGAGCAGGGGGACCTTGCGTGCGCTGCAGGATTTTAATCCATGACGGCGTAGTGTGTTACTAATGGTTTTCTTTGAGACTGTGGTCCCAGCTCTCTTCAGGTCATTGACTAGATCCTGCCGTGTAGTTCTGGGCTGATCCCTCACCTTCCTCATGATCATTGATTCCCCACGAGGTGAGATCTTGCATGGTGCCCCAGACCGAGGGAGATTGATCGTCATCTTGAACTTCTTCCATTTTCTAATAATTGCGCCAACAGTTGTTGCCTTCTCACCAAGCTGCTTGCCTATTGTCCTGTAGCCTCATCCCAGCCTTGTGCAGGTCTACAATTTTATCCCTGATGTCCTTACACAGCTCTCTGGTCTTGGCCATTGTGGAGAGGTTGGAGTCTGTTTGATTGAGTGTGTGGACAGGTGTCTTTTATACAGGTAACGAGTTCAAACAGGTGCAGTTAATACAGGTAATGAGTGGAGAACAGGAGGGCTTCTTAAAGAAAAACTAACAGGTCTGTGAGAGCCAGAATTCTTACTGGTTGGTAGGTGATCAAATACTTATGTCATGCAATAAAATGCAAATCAATTATTTAAAAATCATACAATGTGATTTTCTAGATTTTTGTTTTAGATTCCGTCTCTCACAGTTGAAGTGTACCTATGATAAAAATTACAGACTTCTACATGCTTTATAAGTGGGCAAACCTGGAAAAACGGCAGTGTATCAAATACTTGTTCTCCCCACTGTAACTTAGTGATATTAAATCATATTTTTGAAAACAAGCAGCTAATTCAGAAGTCACTAAATTAAGCACATCATTTTAGGGTACATGATAATTTTTTACAGTTCTGTGTTAACTGTAACAGTCTTTATCAAGAAATTCTATTAAAAATAAAATAAAAAAAATCTCCCGGACAGTTCAATTCTTTATAATATAGGCCTAATTAGGTTTTATTTATTTATTTATTTATTAGGTTTAATTATTTTATTAATTATTTTTTATTTTTTTTAATGGAAAGGAGATATTCTTTATTAGGCGTACAATATAATATAATAAAATGCTAATATAATATAAAAAATATAAAACGTGAACATGGGAACACTTTTATAGTTATCTAAACATCCCTGAAACCCCCACACACAAACAAATATCCATTTAAACTGAGGTGTGTAACTGATGTATTTTGAGTACACCTGTGGTGGGTGTGTAACGTTAATTGTAAATGCCTCCGAGTTGTGTTACCGTTCTGTGCCCATCAGCTGTTCTTTCCACCACTTAATCAAGCCTCTCTTCTTTAAAACATCATGACAGTTTTGTTTCACATGTTTTTGCGTTTCTCGTTGCCTCTCGTATTGAGCTGTTTGGTCCGCAAACATGCAAGTATTCTTACCGCGACTGATTTGGCTCACTGCCGTTCACACGCGCTCACATCATTCTCTTTCTATGAAACCTGTAAACCGCATTCACCGGTTCTAACTCTATAGCGACAATAACTCTAGTGGTTGACCAGAGCACTGCAATTATTTCTCATTTAAACTACAATCAAATGGATTCCCCCACACATTTCGCGGCTGTCCTCTGCGCGGTATTATATTCTTTCTGCGCGGCCATTGGTTCTAGGTGGTTTGCTATTGCATTGCTAGATTTATGTTCTAATTCCTAGTTATGGCTATGGTTCCTCCTTCCGTGTAAGTCTATGGTATTTTTAAACCAATTTATCATCTTTTAGGCAAATATTGTTAGTCCGACTGTTTAGAAAAGCGGTAACACTTTATTTTACAGTGTCCTTGTTACATATGTTACATGTACTTACCATAGTAATAACAGTAAATTATGCATAATTACATGCAACTAACCCTAACCCTATAGTAAGTACATGTAGTTAATCAATATTACTCAGTACTTAAATATATAATTACATTGTAACAATGAGACCTTAAAATAAAGTGTAACCAAAAAGCATATGATTTGGGGTTTCATTCATGCCCAGTTTGTGCCAAAATACATGCTAAAATTGAATAATTAGGGTTTTAACCCTAACTGTGAGCAATAGTAACAGTCATGACTGATTTAGTAAACAGCACTAAATAACATAATTTTTTTTTTTAGATCAATTCAGACAGAAGCCATGCCAACCACAGACTAAATATTCTACGAATGTCTTAGGATGTGGTTGGCCAAGTAGGCTGTTATCGATGGTATGTGTGCACCATGCGTGTGTGTGTGTGTTTGTTTACAGACAACATGAAATAACTGAAAAGAAAAAAAAAGAATTAAATAAAGCAATCACAGCAGATGCATCATTACACAAGTGCCATGTTTGGATTATTTACCTTTATTTCACCCTATGTTACATGTAGTGAGCTCGGAGCGTTATCTCTGAGCACTTCGGCTGCTCTGTGACTTCCCGTGTTTGAGGGTGAGAACAACAGAGGAAAGAGAGAGAGACAGAGACAGAGAGAGGGAGAGAGAGAGAGAGAGAGAGAGAGAGAGAGACAGAGACAGAAGAGTGCTCCATCTAAAGCCTCAACCACATCCTCTAACACATCTGTCAGTAGCAACTGCGCTACCGAACTAAACGCTCACACACACCTCTCTCTTTCTATTTCTTCCTCACACACGCACTAAAACTGTGAGTTCCGGGAAATCACATTAACATAAGTGTGACTGTTATCAAGCGGCCACTAATCATTCACCATCTCAACATATTCATGGTTGGAAGGAGTTGTCTCGAAGCAAGCAGAAATGTATTGCATAGATGGGAATATGAAAGTTGTACAATCTCAACTGAGGAGAAAATTAGTCTTAAAAATGTGAATTTTATTGGTTAAACAGTATATGATGGAACATTTATAAATCAGCAATATCAGAGGTGGAAAGAGTACTGAAAATTTGTACTCAAGTACAAGTACTGTTACATTGCTGAAATAATACTCAATTACAAGTAAAAGTACTGGTGTCAAAGGAGTACTTAAGTACAAATTACTCTTCTCAAAAGTACTAATTACTAGTTACTTTTTAGCCGGTGATATTTAATGAATTACCAATATATATTTAATCAAATATCTATTTAGAATAGAATAGCTACTTTCAACAAAACACACTTGTACCTTATTGACGAAGGACATGAATTAGTGGTCATGGTACTGGAATTTCTAACTTCAATAGGATACCTTGAAAAATATCAATATTCAGTATCATTTTCAATACCATTTCAAAACACCACATACTGTATACTTCCATATAAATATTTTGATATCTCAATTTTTGTCCATCCATTTTGTCAAGGCAATCATTATTTTCAAGCTTCAAAAAGCATAAGACTCATTGTAAAACTAATCCATTTGAATGGAGTGGTTTAATTTCAAGTCTTTTGAAGAGACATGTCTGCTTTATATGATGAACAGATTTTAATTTAGGCTTTTGTTTACATATTTTAACATTGATTAACTAGCCATTACAATAATCTCACTTAAACATTTGCTCACATGTAGTTGTGTCTTTACAATAGGGTAACTTTGTTGCAATAGCTTACACGCAGCACAAAGAAGCTTAATATCAAACCTGATTTCAAACTGAATTAAATTTACAAAAAAGACAAGTAAACAGTCAGTAATAAAATAAGAACAAATAAAACAAATTACCTCAATTCTGTTGAGGTATTCGGAATGACAACACTGAATTTTTATATGCAGTGTCTTAAGAGCCATATACGTAATATGTTGTTTATTTAGATAAATCGAACAGAGCGGTTTGACCTGTAATGTCTGTACAATGTAGAGATGCAGTTAGACAGACTAGGTTATTTATATGTACAAATCACACAAATGCCCCATTCCGAAACATTTCTAACATACATTTACATTATAAAGAAATGAAAGGTCCAGCTTTGATTGTTGAAAGACTTCCTGGTGCATTTCACTTGCTGCCAATAAGATTTCCTGTAGCATTTTCAATGGTCAGGCATGGAGGTCTGTTCTGTTTGGTTGACAACTTTTGACAATGTTTAATCCAGGAGCAAAGAGAATTAAAGGGATAGTTCACCCAAAGGCCATCTGAGATGTAGGAGACTTTTATCTTCAGTAGTACAGTAAAGAAGGTATTTAGCTGAAACCGTGGACCTTGCTGATTCATATAATGGAAGTCGATGGGTGCCATCATTTTGAGAGTCAAAAAAACTAAATGACAAAACAAAATGAATACCATTTCACGTGGCTCCGGACAATACATTGGGGTCTTATTAAGTTAAACGATCGTGTGCAAGTAACTGAGCACATTTTGACAAACAATACAACATGCGCTTCCACCCTCTCTGCTGTAAAAAACAGAGTCAGTTCCCGCGCAAGTTTGCTCCCGTGCATACGTCATAATGTGACAGGAAGCTTGAGCTCCAGACTACTGTGAACGCGCTCAGGACTGTTTGCTGAGGCTGTGGATTATAGGTAATAATGTTGTAAATAATGTTCAGTTTCTTAGACCAATCGCTTCGTTTTATAAAACCTCAGTGTATGGTCAGGAGCCACGGGTATAAATTTTGTTTTGTCTGTAAACGTTTTTTTGACTCTCAAAGTGACACCCATTGACTTGCATTATGTGAATCAGCAAGGCCCACGGTTTCAGCTAAAAATCTTCTATACTGTTCTACTGAAGAAAAAAGTCACCTACATCTCGGATGGAGTAAATCAACAGCAAATTTATTTTTTTGGGTGAACTATCCCTTTAATTTCTACTTCAAGAGCACAAAGAATCGCGATTGCACGGGACACACAGTGAGAGCGCACACAGGAGAGGCAGTTCATTTGTATATTTGAGAGCTCGCGTCCAGTTTTCTGCGATTACACGAACGCGCTCTCGACATTTGTCATTAAATACGCCATAGAAACATGCGGGTATGATTAAAATTATGCGCAATACCTGCAATCCTGCGCTGACATTCAGGCTCTGAACTGAGGCGGGTGTCAAACTCGCTGTCAGAGGGGAGAGAGCGAGAACGCGCAGCTGGTATCGATGTATAGGCTATATACTGCAAACAACGAGTATTGGAACCATGTCAGATTTCAGTATCGATATGTATCAAAATGTAGATGATATTTTTGACAACACTACCATGCAATTTGTTTCACCAAACTTTCAGTCTATAAATCACTCTCCTCATGATCTCCTTCACTGTGCGGTTATAATCAACTCTCCAGAAGCTGCTGGTGCGCCGCAGGCGCTTTTTTCACTTCAAATATCAGGCCTTTTATTGGTCCGTTTACGATCGGATATCTTTATTGGCTACCGAAATGCCGGTGGTAAAATGTTTGAATATTGATTAAAATTGTAGGCGTACTCAGTAACGAATTGTGATTTTAAAAGTAACGAAGTAGATTATTTAGCTTAATTTGTATTTAAGTACAAGTAAAATTACATATTTAATGTACTCAAAAAAGTACAAATACCCGAAAAAACTACTTAATTACAGTAATGTGAGTAGTTGTGATTCGTTACTTCCACCTCTGGCAATAATTTATACCTTATATTTATCTCATGGTCATTACAAACCCTTTTGACTTTCTGTCTTCGATGAATCATGAAAGATGTTTTGCAAGATGCATGCTTTACCATACACCATGAACGTGGACAGTGAAAGTGGACAAAGATCAAAAATGAAAAAAAGTTAATTAATAATGATAATAATAATTAAAAAAATAATAATTAAATGTTCTCACACAAATCTTTAGAAGACTGAAAACGATGGCTCAGAAATTCTACAAATCTTTCTTTCTTTCTTTCTTTCTCATACTATATAAATGTTTAATAGTAGGGGATATGTGGAGGACACAGGGGGCTGGGGCTGGATCTGGCGGGTTGACAGCAGAGGTCAGGGCGGGGGCTAAGAGGAGAAGAGCTAAAAGATAATTGGAGGGGAATAGACAGGTTTGAATATGGCACATCAAAAGAGAAGAGATGCTCTCCGGATACCATTTCCAAGAACTGTGGCTCTTCAAAGACAACATTTAAACAAGTTTTTAAGAATTATATTTCTCCTGTGTTATTGTCCATCAGGTCAAAAACAGAATGGATTAAGCAGAGAAGTTTAATGCTTGGGGTTAAGAGTTTGTTCAAATCCCTCTCCCTTGACTATGAACAATGGTAGGCCTAACTATGATGACTGTCTTTGGTTTATAATAAATTAACAGATCAAACAGACTAATGTTCCAGTTTACAGAAACAACTCAAAAACTGAAGCAACATGTGACTCTTTCATTGTTTAACATTTTGAGTGACACATAAAGAAAAAAAAAAATGTCAAAGCGTCCCTATAGAAGTCTTCAGAGGAAAAAGCTCTTCAAAAGACTTGAAATGCCTCTGTAGGGTAAAAGACAATAGGTGGCATGAATATAATGATGTTGTAAAGGCCCTTGTCTGCAACATGTTTTATACTCTGAGCATCCCTTGATGCATATCTCTTTACACACTCACAATTCAAAAAGCTAGACAAGACAACAACCTCTTTAGATGAACTTTCCACAAGCTGAAGCTAGTTTCTGATTGTTTACTTTTTATTCCAAAGACTGAGAGTAAAGAGTGTCATGATTTTAGCTTTGTAGCTATGTTCCAAAACCCAGTCGGCCATGAAGCACTTGTCTGTTTTCACATACTTGTGCAATATGTTCAATTCAGTCACTTATGAGGCGCCGTTTGGTAGCTGTCTATGTCTGCAGTGGACAGCAAGCTAGTTTTTGGAACAGAGCTATTCTTGTCTGTTTGTATTATAAATGCACTCTCAGTATATAAGAGACAAGATGCACATTAAGTTTCAGGATCTTGTCCAAGAATCTTGAAACCGCAAAACTCATCCCCTTCACCTCCTCAATCATGACCTATAGATTGATGTTGCTTCCTGTTGGACTGGTCCATTATTTCATTCAGGGGTGTCAGTACAATAATAAGCAGACATGGTATTTATTTATTTATTTTTGCTGTCTTTTGCTGCTGGCTTCAGACTGGTGGTAATGTAGTGATAATTGACTTCTAAATATCATGTTTAAGAGGGGAAATCTCTCTCTCACACACATAAAACACAAATTTGTGAAAACGGTGACATCATGTGCATGCATATTATGTTTTCAATCTATAGGCATATCGGTTCTTTACAAAGTGACATTGCCAACTACTGGCCTGGCATGCGTAATACAGCGTTTTTAGTCGTTTCCGCGGATCTGTGTCTGTACGAGAAAACCACAAAGCTTTTCCATTTTTAGTATATCGTTGTCATGTAAACGTACCCTGATTGAGCAGAAAAATTGCATCCCTTAAATTTATCTGAATGTCCAGTCTAAGGTAGTCTTACTAGTCTTTACTTACTGGAGTAAATGGCTTTCTCCAGGAAAAAAAAAAAAAAATGTTTGCAAAATGGTATCTTTGTTGGTTCAACAGCTTGTCACCAGGGCAGTACCCTGAAAGAGATATTTCCGTTCCTTTTTTACCCCTAAAATGTTTATAGTAGTACCCGAAGGGTGCATATTACTACTCTAAGGTACTAATATGAACTCTAAAAAAGTTGACAGCCACCGCCAGCGTTTTTTGATCATTTTCATTAAAACTTCATGGCCCCCAGAATATTTTGTTGTATGAATATCTGAACATGCAATATATCAAAAGAAAGAACAGAGCCTCTGCTTTAAAAAAAAAAAAAAAAAAAAAAGAAGATACATAATAGTGCCCCCTACCATATAACAGTGAAAACATGGAAAGCCGTAAAATTCTGTCAATGGTGGGGAAGCATGGTCTCATAAATGACGGAAAATTCCATCAATTCATAGTTTTGAGTCACGTGACTGTCGCGGAGGCCTGGAGGGCAAAACAGCCATAGAATTGCAGCACAAGCCTGTCAATTTTCCATCTTAAAAACAAAAATATGTGAACAAGATGTAAGTTTTTGGCACTTGTGATCCATATACAGCACCTGCTGCAGTATTTCAATCACTAAAAACAGCGTGACGTTCTTAAATGCTTAACGTGAAAAACACTTAGTCTAGGTTGCACCAATAAGGATTAAATTAAGAAAAGTTTAACACTAATCAAGGATTTGTTGATATTGTTTTTATTTTAAATTGAGTTGTGTGGCACCACTTAATTTTAAACACAGATTAACTATGTAGAAATGCCGTTTTAGAATTAAAGGGCTGATCTTGCAGCATAGGCGGAGGGTGAACCGAAGCCAGGCTAAAGATGCTTAGGCCCAATCCCAATTCTATTTTATACCCCTTTGCCTACCCCTTCCCCTTGCCCCTTGAGTGGCAAGGTGTAGGGGTGAAAATATTCCCCTAAGAAATGGGACACCACTACTACACCATTACACGTCATCATACCCTGTTTCTTTTATTAGTGTCCTGTAACATTTAACCAGTATGAACAGCAATGAAGTGCACATATCTAACAGAAATCAGGCGCAAGCACATTTAACAGATTACTCACTGTATTTGGACTTAAGAAAACACTGCTCATTTTCAGTTCGAAAACGTATGAGCCTTCGAGTTTCCTAAGACGATTCAAAATGATACAGAACATACAAGACTGGTGGAGTCGCTTTTCCATCGGGCTAAACTGTTCTCTTTGTTTATTAACCATTCCATTCTGTGCCGATCTGAGCCGTCCGGTACGGATATGGTTTAGTTTTCTACTGCGGTGCTGCAATAACGGAGCTCTTTGCAATGTAATACAAAAGAGTCAGTTGCAGCCTTGTTAACGCAAGTGTTTACAGACGATACGTGATGGAAACAGCGACTGCGTTATGAAGGATGACCAGACATTTATTTTAACTGTATTATTAATTTGTGTTCACATCACTCAAATAGCGTGTTTAGCAAGCTATGGACAGGCCAGGCAACACTCAAGTGATCGATCTCGAGTGGCAGCATCACTACACGCATTCTAGCAGCACGGTAGTCAGTGTATGCAGGGAAATTCCTCATACCCCTTCGTTCGAAGTGTGGTCCCAAAAAATCTTTGTTTGAAGGGCTATCTGGCCCTTCCCCTTACCCCTACCACTCCAGCCAAAAGAGAACTGAGACACCCCTACCCTTTCATGTGAACTTGCAAAACGAAGGGGTAGGGGAAAGGGGTAGAAATGGGATTGGCCTTAATCCTTATTCGTGCAACCCCCCCTTAAAATGCCTTGATGTACGCTGGTAAAAATGACTGGCGGTCAGTGGAGGAAAGTCTTGTTTTGTCCTCCAGGTGGGCGTTCCTATAACGCTGTGACGTTGCGTGAAAACTATGAATGGTGGGGAAAGAGTTAAGGGTACTACCCCAGTCACAAGCTGTTGTACCCAGAAGTTTTTTGCATATTCCTTTCTGACTGTGTTAACATAAAAATAGGCTGTCTTTGGCATAATAATAATAATTTCATAGCAGTGTCAGTCTGTGGTTGGCTTTTCTAAGTTTGCAGCTGATCTTTTAAGTCCATGAGTAGGTCAAGCTGGTTATTGCCTGAATTGATACTATAACCTATTGTCAATGTGTCCAAGTTCTTAAATGAATTTCAATTCACCAAGAGCATGGGTTAGCTAGTTTAACAAGTCCTCTTGTTTTTTCTGCATTATATCAAAGCAGTCATCAGGACCTTTCTATGGTCTACGGTATTCCCGCATTCTTGCAACTTGGCAACCTTGTAAAATTCGCAGTGCTTTTTTTGTGGAGGTCGAAATGGTGCATCATGTTTGGGATAGGGATGTTGAATCCCTGAGGAAAGTTATGTGATAGTGACTGTTCTTTAATACAGAGTCCAAATTAGGCACAATAGTGACAAACAGCACAACATTTTGTCTTCTGATTATCATATAGGCTTCATGTAATTCGCACAGAACTCATTGGATGAAAATTCCACTCATCATGTACTGTATATTAAACCTTACTGTATTTAAAACCTTAATGAGGAAAGCTTTATTGTCATGTAATATTCAATGTTTTCCAAATAGTTCACAAAAATAAAAGGATGGCATCTGTAGAAACTTCACAGAAGTTATAAAAACTACAAGGTATGTGTTCTCCGTTTTATATTCTTCAATTGTGCATTGCATTGCAAATGCACAAGAGTGCGCAAATAGAGAGGACTCATTCACACAATGTTCTGTTTTGATTGTTCAGGCTGTGATTTTGTTGCATAGTGCAGCATTTCTGCTTTCAGTGCGGACAAAATTTGCTTAATGGTGGAGTATTATTATGTCACGCCTAGTTATGACACTGTATAAGATGTTCAAGGTGAGTATACAATGAAACAATGACAAGTGGGTCTGACAGAGACAAAATAAATTCTGGAAGATTTGAGCAAGAAAGAAGACAGAAATATGCCATGCTTATATACATGATTGATGAAATTAGCATGTCCTCAACTGTGCATCAGACACTAACGTATAACCTGTGAAATGTTTAAATTGTATCTAATTTAAGACGCACTAGAATAGTCTCACACACGCTTCCAGCAGTCCCTTAGGGCAAAGCTGGACAACTCAGCTGAGGCTTTTTATGACAAATATTGATCCTCTTGCCAGGGTGCGCCGCAAAAACTCTGCCCAGACAGACAACAAAAATAACTGTAACTATATCACAACTTCCTGCCAGAGGGAATGAATCTCTAGATATGAGCCTGCATGGAGGCTATTTCTGTCCGCAGCAGGGGGCTGAATGCAGGAGACCCAGTCGCAGCACCCTTCCCTGGAGATGTGTGAGTGTGGGAATGTGTCAGGATGCTGCAGATTACCGTAATAAGAGCTTGTAAAGGTTTAGGGGTGTAAGGCCGAGCGCTTGTACATGTGTAATGGACTGCCAGTAATAGTGTATGTGTCAGAAAACGGCGGCATTGATGGATTATGAGAAGAAAACTGGAGGGCTGGTGGGTATGTGAACAGGAAAGAGTATTACAGTGAGGAAACTGGTGGGGGGGTGTGGGGGGGGGGGATCTGAAATACAACAAAAGAGGTGGAGGGATATTACGAGTTCATTTCACTGGAACTAAGGGGCCAAGCCCAACCCCTGAAAAACAACCCCACACCATAATCCCCCCTCCACCAAACTTTACACTTGGCACAATGCAGTCAGGCAAGTACCGTTCTCCTGGCAACTGCCTGTATTTCAGATCTTGTATTTCAGATCTTCCAAAAGCAGATAAACCACTCACAAACTCCAGGGAGTCTTTACAGAATATCAGTTTAGAAAATATTCATTTACACACACACAGCCCACACCCACATGCACAACACCTCATGGATAGAGTTCAAGAATACAATCTTACGGATAACTTAGTGTATTTGTGCGCACTTAAAAGCTTTCACACTGATTATTTACAAGTGTGCCCTCTACCCCACCATATGCTTTAGATTTTGTTTCATTATAGTAATACTGGAGTCTTTGTCCAACAAACTCCATTTAAGTAATAACTATATTTCTATAATGTTCAGAGCATTTTTTTAAGCCTAGACCCATTTAATTAACTCAAATGTCAGTTAAGCAGCTGTTTGAAATATTAAGTGCATCAGGAAGGGGAGAAATGTGTTTATTTGGAAGTCTAAGAGATGTTGATGGTTGTGCAGAGGGAGCACTGGTAGAGGCTTCTTTGCTGGTATAAAAAAGAACGTCTTTAATTTTGTGAGAAACACTTGTGGTTTCAGTGGGCAGTTGTATAATTTATAGTTCAATTACAGGAATCAGCAGTCAGCCTGACAATCACACTACAATAAAGTGCATGGTTTAGCGAAAATACAAAGCCATTCACTCCAAAAGCGGGGGGAAAAATATAAATGAAAATGGCAAACTGTTCACGTGTGAGCAAAGCGACAAGGCAAAACGTGAAATATGAAACTGTTCACACCAAGCGTGAGAAAAGAAGGCAGTGTGAAGTGAATCTAATTATTCACAGGAAGAACAAAGCTAATATTTGTAGGTCTGAAAAAAAGTGAAAACGCCAAAACATGGGGTATGAATGAGCACATGACCTAAAAGCTATGTTTTTGGTCATTGACACAAATCTAAGTAAAAAAAAAAAATAATAATTAAAAAAAAGGTATCCCTGAAGAGGTCTTTAAGAAGTTGTTTGAAAGAGAGTGACAAAGAGAAAAAGAGAAAAGGTAAAGGTTCAGCCTGACCTCATAAGCAAAACTGAAAGAAATGTAAAAAGACAAAGGAATAGTGAAATCTTTGAAACTGTTCTTGTTATTGAATGTCTGAAAAATCCCTTCTGCCCCCTCATACTTGATTTGCTTTCAACATCAGAGGGGCACATTTCAATTGACACACATCAAATTCAAAGCAAGAGGAGAAGGAACCCACAGAAAATGTTTATTGGTGGGCTACTGTACAGAAGCTGTGGGCTCTTCACTAACTCTTTTCTGGGACTGACGTGTTTGTGTATTCTAAGGGCATTATTAAAGCTAAGCATGCTCTTAAAAAAATGCATCCTGTTATAAAACAGCAGCCCCACAAAGCAAGGCCCATTTACTACTGAAGACACGCTCATGTATTTGCTCAAGTACAAAGGCATGGCTTTCTTACAAATTGAGATTCACTTTTTATACTGTATTCTGAACATTAGGTTATATATACTATTAAGTGCTGTCAGAGGTGGAAAGTAACGAATTCCATTTACTCGCGTTACTGTAATTGAGTAGTTTTTCTGTGTACTTCTACTTTTTAAAGTAGTTTTAAAAATCTGTAATTTTACTTTTACTTAAGTATGTTTTGTTTAAAGTATTGTACTTTACTACATTTTAAACCATATCCGTTACGGAGTAAAACTAAAGAAATAAATAAAACAGGGGGGTGGGGAAACTACGCTCCGGAAACTACTGCATTGAATTGAAGGGTGGGAGAACAAACGCGCAAAAATCACAAAAAGATGGAGACGGACAAGACAGACGTCAGTGATGCAGACCCAGCTGAAAGCGAAATGCCGTCGTGAACCCCTGGCTAGTATGGAAATACTTTGGAAATACATAAACAATACGTGTGGTTGTCCTAGATGATATCCAATTTGTTCGGGAACACCATCCCTCTGTGCAGATAAAGGTATGTTTATAACTTAAGGCCGAATGATTTCTGTGATGCAGAGGGAATCCCGGAATCCAGTCATGAAAATTTAATTTACAGTATAACGCAGATGTCATGTAAAACATGCAAACTGATGGATGAATGAATAAATCAAAAGTAGAGCTGTACAATAAATCAAATTGCGACAAGGTCTGTGAATATTAAAGCGCAAAACACTGCTATATAAATATATGATCTGCTTGTTCTGTCTCTGTGTGAATGAGCAGCTCCGTTTCGTCTACTACATACTCAAGTAGGCTACGCATGATGCTCATGGTGTTTTTAATGTCTCACAAACCATATTTGGACATGAACACATGAACATTTCCAGAGCTGATCTGAGAGAACCCCTAATGAGCATTTTCATAATTTTATTGGAATAAAAACCACTGTCAAATACACTCCTGAAACAGGTCTTCACTACAACCCGTCAAAATAAAAGTTTGGTTTAACTAGAAGAAATTATGACAGAAACATATTACTATTATAGGCCTCCAATAGAATGTTACAATAATAACAATACATAATTTAAATATTATTTAATAATATATATTTTTAATCCATGGTTTAATTTAGTAAATCTCTGTTTTGCAGCACTTTGCCAAAAAACAAAAGGATAAAAGTTTGTTATATTTTATTTGATTACCACCGTTTTTGATAATATATTTGTATTAAATAATAAAAAGAAAACAATCAAAGGACTTTATTATTCTTACACATTTTAATAAATTAGTGATAAAAATCAGTTGTTAATCTAATTCATAATCATTTAATGAATTTAGTTGATTAGACATGTTTTATTGACACTTTAATAAACAAAACAAACAAATGGTTTCAATTTTGTTATAATAAAGCATTTGTTCAAACAAAAAAACATGTTTTCATTCATTTAACGGCCATTTTAATGGATGATAATAATAACCATAATTTAATAATACAGTTTATTTATTAAATAATTGTTTAATACCATGATGCTGTGAAACTGAGATGGTTATCATATCGTGAAAATCTCATTCTATTACAACCCTACACGGGAGAGTCCCCCACCCCCGCTGTTAAAAAAAGTAACTCAGTAACTTTTACTCGGAGGACATTTTAAATGAACTACTTTTTACTTTTACTTGAGTATATTTTTAGACCGGTAATTTTACTTGTACTTAAGTAAAATTTCATTGAAGTAATAGTACTTTTACTTGAGTAGAATATTTTATTACTCTTTCCACCTCTGAAAGCTGTACAGTGGTAGACTATGCTACTAAACAATTGACATGTAGTTAGTTCACTTTATGCATTTGGATTTTAGATTGCAACTGGTTCATGGTCAATGCTGTATTAAATATTTAACTAGGAATTTGGGTGGTCACACACAGTGTTGGGTAGATTACTTTTAAAATGTAGTCAATTACTGAATACAAATTACATGAAAAAAAAATTGTAGTTATTAACTTAATCTAGTACACTACATTAGTACATTAGACATTACATTACGTCAGGGTTTCTCAAACTGGGGTTCTTAAGATGATGAAAAGCTAATAATTAATAAAATCGTAAAAATGTTAAAGTAAATAAACTTTAAAAAAAAAAAAAAAAAAAAAAAAAAAACTGACTAGTGGCAGGTCTGTGTGGGCAGTTCCACAAACCCGGAAGACTTTCTGAACATACACTATATTGCCAAAAGTATTGGGACACACCTCCAAATCATTGAATTCAGGTGTTTCAATCACTTCCATGGCCACAGGTGTATAAAATCAAGCACCTAGGCATGCAGACTGCTTCTACAAACATTTGTGAAAGAATGGGTTGCTCTCAGGAGCTCAGTGAATTCAAGCGTGGTACCGTGATAGGTTGCCACCTGTTCAATAAGTCCATTTGTGAAATTTCCTCACTACTAAATATTCCACAGTCAACTGTTAGTGGTACTATATAACAAAGTGGAAGCAATTGGGAACAACAGCAACTCAGCCACGAAGTGGTAGGCCAAATCACAGAGAGTGGTCAGTGCATGCTGAGGCGCACAGTGCGCAGAAGTTGCCAACTTTCTGCAGAGTCAATAGCTACAGACCTCCAAAATTTGTGTGGCCTTCGGATTAGCTCAAGAACAGTGCGTAGAGAGCTTCATGGAATGGATTTCCATGGCCGAGCAGCTGCATCCAAGCCTTACATCACTAAGCAATGCAAAGCGTTGGATGCAGTGGTGTAAAGCACGCCGCCACTGGACTCTAGAGCAGTGGAGATGTGTTCTCTGGAGTGACGAATCACGCTTCTCTGTCTGGCAATCCGATGGACGAGTCTGGGTTTGGCAGTTACCAGGAGAATGGTACTTGCCTGACTGCATTGTGCCAAGTGTAAAGTTTGGTGGAGGGGGGATTATGGTGTGGGGTTGTTTTTCAGGGGTTGGGCTTAGCCCCTTAGTTCCAGTGAAATGAACTCTTAATGCTTCAGCATACCAAGACATTTTGGACAATTTCATGCTCCCAACTTTGTGGGAACAGTTTGGGGATGGCCCCTTCCTGTTCCAACATGACTGCGCACCAGTGCACAAAGCAAGGTCCATAAAGACATAGATGAGCGAGTTTGGTGTGGAGGAATTTGACTGGCCTGCACAGAGTCCTGACCTCATCCCGATAGAACACCTTTGGGATGAATTAGAGCGGAGACTGCAAGCCAGGCCTTCCTGTCCAACATAAGTGCCTGACCTCACAAATGCGCTTCTGAAGAATGGTCAAAAATTCCCATAAACACACTCCTAAACCTTGTGGAAAGCGTTCCCAGAAGAGTTGAAGCTGTTATAGCTGCAAAGGGTGGGCCAACTCTAAATTAAACCCTATGGATTAAGAATGGGATGTCATTAAAGTTCATGAGCATGTAAAGGCAGGTGTCCCAAAAATTTTGGCAATATAGTGTATATAAGCAATAGGCTTTTATTATTTATTTATTAGTAAGAAACATAAAAAAAAATAACAAAGAAGAATTAGGGAGAATATACTGCCATTTTTTTTTTTTTTTACATTTTTTAACAAATATTATGTAATCAATAAAAACTATTTTAAAAAGTAATATATTCTAATTACAAATATTACCTTGAACCGGGTACCAGCTTGCTGTGAGCCGACAGTGTTACCTTGCCACTCTATTATCAACATTTTATGTTTTTATGTTATGAAATTATGTTACAGAATCTACTGATCAGAGTATTATTATCTGTTAACAGCTTCTTTAAACAACCAGCACACAGATGCTTTAAAGAGCCATAATGTGGTTGTATGACATTCAGCTGTTGTAGAACCTTTACATTTTTTCAAGATTACTTACCAACTTTTAAAACTTTTGTCACATTTTGTCATGATTTCGAGTGCCCAGGTTGCTCTGACGGGCCTTTTAGACAAGCACAAAGGTAAATCTTGCTGTTTGACTATGATGTCTCAAAGCTAGTCAGGTTAATTGTTTACTATGAGTGTGCCACTGTGGTAATCAGCAGTTATCATCTTTATTTGTGGTTTTCAGGTCGGAATCCCTCTAACCATACTCAAAGACCCATGACCCCTACTCAGAGAAGAGGATGATGTCAGAAAGCAGTCAGATATTCATGTTGAGGAGGGAGAGTTACAGTGAAAATCATTTTTGATAGTCTGTCCAGATGTAGACACAATGCTATTATTTTACATTAAATTTAAGTATTCATCTCTCTACTTTTTTCTTTCTTTTTGTTGTAATTACTGCATTCTATGCATTGAAAAAGTAAAATTAGGCTATTTCAGTAATTCTAACTATTCATTAATTGTGAACACACAGTCTGTTTGCAATGTCTACCAGTGTGATAATAAGATTATCTATCTTATCAATTTATATTTGAGCCCCTGCCCCGAGAAACTCTCTGCACGTCCCTGTTTGTGAACATACCTGTATGTTCTCTGCAGTTTGTGTGTGTGGGGACCAGTCACACATGGATTTGAGTCTGATATTACATTGTCAAAGTACTTTTTTTTTTTTGTTTTTTTTGTTTTTTTGACAACATCAAAATGTTATAAGTGCTGACACCTGCCAGTATGCAAGAACAATTCCTGATATTGTTAACAGAATATTATGGATTTGGAAAATGTATTCTGGTAACGAACCACAGTTAAAGCAATAGAGTTACCTTCTAAATAAACTTTAGGTAGCATGCTAACTTCAACCCGCTCAGTAAAATTCTCTACAAACTGTTACTTTACAATGACAGTAGTTGACCTGAAAGGGAAAACAGACCACAGAAGTTTATGCCAATGCTCGCTATAGCACTCCTTGTGGCAACGCAAAGTCTTGGAACACAACATGTATAATAAAGCTTGCGTAGACAGAAAAGTTTGCATTCACATATTTTAGAGTATGTATTGGTCCTTAGAGTGCATATACAGTCTATCAGTATGTCTTGTCTGCGAATAGAACACACAATTTTGCTAGAATTATGCTCTATATGTTGAGTTGCAGAAACATTTTAGTATTTTAGTTTTTGTTTTTTCATTTTATCTATGAATAATCTGTACATCTGTGTGTGAAACAAACCTAAACAGACCATGATGGCCGATTATACCAAGAATTCACAAATCCACAAATGAACTTATGCAGATATGGAGAGACATCATATAGTCTTCATGCCTTGAGCGCGATTGGAGTCGAGGGGGTTGGGGGGAATGGAATATTAATTTTCTCTCTGAAAAGATGATCCCCACAGGGGAGTGGGAATTTCTGCACAGTCTGCAGTACAGTGGTTCATATCTGAAGGCGTTTCTTTGGGATGGGGGTTCTTATTAGACTCTTGGAAATAACAAAAGAACTTCTAGATTGGACTTATGGTGGAGGTTGATGCTAGCAGGTTATCTGTTTAAATAAAGTTCTGTTTAACACTCGACAATTGTGTTTTATCTTTAATCACGTTATATCAAACTGAACAAACTGTTTTTCTTCTTTTTTCGCTTCAAGACTTTTCATGCGATATCTAAATGAGACTCAAGTGCATACTTGGCGTATTAATTTATATTTTTAATATATGTATATTAGCCCTTTTTAACTTTATTAAGGGTGCATTCAGGTTGATTGGGACACTTTTAGCCTTAGAGATGACTGGGGAAAAGTGTCCCAATCAACCTGAAAACACTCCTATTATTTGAGGTGTTTTTGGCTTTTCATTTATTGTATGAAATGGGTATAAATTCCTGCCTGTTTTAAAGAAATACAATTGGTTGTGAATACTGTCTCATGCTGATTTTAAAGTTTATAAAAAACACTTACATTAACACTTACATTTCACACATGCTTAATAGTATATGAAAAAGTGTTTTATTTAATTTTGCAGTCTGATGGATAAAACAATTTTTAAGTCATTAGTAAGAGCAAGTAAACATGTTCAATCTTGGACTCATCATTCGGCGCAGTCTGGAAAATGTCTTGAAGAGTGACGCACACCGGTGGGGGTTTTCACCCAATGAATCGTAGGTTATTGAGTACTCTTGGATTTCCTCTTCCACCCACTCTGATCGCTTGAGGCCCAGGTCCGATTCAGTGATGAGCACTGCACGTTCCACACATGCGTATGAAAACGTCTCCTTGAAATGGTAAAAACATCACTTGCTTATTCATGCCCTGACCTATGAAAAGACACTTCTGTACTCTGTTATATCTATTCTGGGTCAACGACATTCATAACAGTAAAACAATGATTCATACCAGAATAGTATTAAATGTCAAACTACACCATCTTAAATAACTCACTAAAGAAAATCACTAAAGACTCAATGAAGTCGCTTGATGAGAGCAGTTTTCTTTCATGTGTTGATGTACTTCCGCTTAAAACAGAAAGTCGGAATTGGACATATCTTCCGTTTGTAAACCGCCATTTTTTTTTTCCCCCTTTTAATCACAGCTATGAGCCACAATTTCCTATTTGATATTGCTAGTCAGAACCATATGGCATCATTGGGAGGGATTTACTAGAGAATTCTACTGGGCAAAAATAAGAATTTTGAAAGATGAGTCACCAATATTTTTGGTCTTGAAAAATAAAGACTGTACATTTTGTACATGTCTGTTAAATGTTAATTTAGTCAACCTTTAAAATTACACTAGCATATAGATGGCCTCAAAGCTAACAGACATGGACTAAAAGCCATAAAACTTGAAGTTAAATTGACACCACAAAGTTTTTAATAGCAGGGACCATCCATTGATTTTGCCATTCTGTTTTTGTAAATGTATTTTATGGAAAGCTCACAATAAATACTTTCAAAGTTTAGAGTTTGCAGATGACAATTTCTGAGAAAAGTAAATGATCATTTGTTGTGGTTTTACTGCTGGAGTTTGTCTTAACAGGCAATTATAATCCAGAATGTGGGTTTGGACACAAAGATGTAATGCGCTTCAAATGATAAAGGCGATGGAATCAAAAGGCAATGTGAACATTCAGAAGAGCTTTGGTGGTTTCCTCTTTAACGGCACCCATGAAATCAACATGCCACACAAGTGTAGAGCTGTCTAGCCTCTAACAGCGTGTCAAAACATTTCCTGTTAGAAAATATTTTTTTTTCTAAATAAAATTCACAAAAACGCTGGACCAAATCTGTGCTGTAGCACTCAACCTCTGCAGTGAAGACAGGAGACGTGTTTAAGGCTGCAGCTTTAAATCAACACCAAGAGATGTCCTCAAAAGCCTTTTAGACTCTGCAGTTTACTGTCCATAAACTGCAAAAAAGTGAAAGTTTATCCTTCCAGCTGTCAAACTCAAATGGTGCTAATTCCATAATACTTGAGTTGTGTGACGCACCATTTCTTTTCTAATAATAAAATTGTTAGTGCTCACTAATAGCATAGCAGGGGCCTGCCAAAAGTCTGTTTTGCCTGAGAAACTGCACAAATCTATGGTGGCTCATTGGGATCAAATCATGAAGTTTGTGCTATAGAACTACCAAGTCATCTGATAGGTCAAAGAGATAATTTTTATATGTTGCCTGTAGTGTACAACTAAATAATTCTTTCTCACAAAATACATTTGTGAAAGGTTTCACTCTACAGCAGACTATTGTGAAATTACTTTCGGTTGAGATGGGCTGGAGAAATTTTGAATACTGAATATATTAAAAAAATGAATATCTACTTTAATATAACAAAAAAAAAAAAAAGCCCAAATACATTGATTCATGGACCTAAAGTGATTTGTGAATGTGTGTCTAATTAAGTTTAACTTTGCATGTCAGATCAATTACAGACTTTTAGTTTGACATAGTTTGTTTTTCTTCTCATATAATTTGTATTACATCTCAACATCTGATTACTTAGTCATCTTACGTGTCCATTTTGCAGATTTTCAGTTTATTTTGTTCAAAAAGTGGTGGCTTAGACTGAAAGAAACCATATGACCAACATGTAAAGTCATAGTTTGTTTTCCTTCTCATATATTTTGTATTACATCGGCAACATCTGATTACTTAGTTGTCTTAAGTGTCCATTTTGCAGATTTTCAATTTATTTTGTTTCCAAAAGTGGCGTCTTGGACTGAAAAAAAATTTGTAAAGTCATTGTTTGTTTTGTTTTTATGTGAAAAAAAAAAAAAAAGAAATGTGTAGACTGATTAGAATTGCAGTGATTAGAAATGCTATCTATCAAAAAGAGTACAGATTAAAAAGAACAGTAATATACAATTATGCTTACAGATATACAATTATGTAATGCTAAGTATACCAAGTATAATTAAATATCTTCCAGAACCTGAAAACCTTTGGCAAATCCAGTTATTAGTTCTTCCTCAAAAGTAGCTGGTATCATGTAAAAATGACTTGGACTGGCTTTTCCCCGATGCCTAAAGATTGAGTAATGCCAGCCAATCAGACTGAAAGTGACAAATGTTAGTTCTTGCCATTTTTGTGCGCAATATACTTCAGACAGTCAGTGGCTGGACTGTGGGCAGGCCATGGGTGTGCCATCTGAAGCTAAGGCTATATAGCAATTACAACAAGATGTAGATCCCCGGCACACATATATAGAAATCTTTATCTCTGCTTAAAATGAATGAGGCACTTAGAGTGACTCAGTGAGGCGTGAGCGTTGCCTAATCTTCTCTCTTATATTTCAAGAAGAGGCAATTTTCTGCTAAATGTCATTACAATGTTTTTGCACAAGTATACCAGCAAAGTGGCTCCATTAATTGTGGTTGGTTTTGAGGAGATAATTTCCCTCTGTTAAGCAGGCTGTAAAAACACATGGCTTAGAGTGTAATTACAGGCACAGACGCAGGCAAATTTATCTGCTGCTCAAACATATCATGAAGCCGGGAGTCATGTAAAATTTCATTTTCCTTTTGAAGAGCCGTTAAGCGCATGCCACACGTCAGCTCACCCAAAAGAGATATGGGTGATGCCATTCACACTCAAATGAACTGAGAGCATGAAGTGAGTTATTAAGCTGAATATTTTAAACAACAAATTAATAACACAGAGGATGAAAGGGGAGGATGAAGAGCAGCAAGTGACATGGTGCTCAAATTTTACAAGCAAATTTCATGGATAAATGTGCACTCACTATAACATAATGAAATATGGTTAGTTATATGATGCTTGCTAAAACATTTATGTTGTCAGAATACAATGCTACTTTTGGATGCCTGTCAGTGGAAAACCAGGCTTATTGCCAGCAAAACTTTAATCACTTTCAGTGTTATAAAACAAACATAATCCAGAAAGTTAAACTTTTTTTTTTTTTTTAGATCATGGAAAGTTTTCTAGAAAATTGAGGTAAACAATCAGAACTTTCCAGGATGCATATCTATTAGACGCTATTTTTTTCTCCAGTTCTGGTAGAATGCATGTACAGAACAAGACAAGGCAGGCTGCTAGATTCCCAGCAGGAGGCCACATAGACTGCTCCAGGAACAACATTCTGAAAATTAATCAGAGAACTGCAAGAAAACATTTATAGCTGAAATTATACAGCTTGGTTTTACCTGTCATGGGTAAAGTGACATTACAGAAGAGAAACTAGAAATCCCTCTGTAAACCAGTATACTGTCATGTATGTATGTATGTATGTGTGTGTGTGTGTGTGTGTGTGTGTGTGTGTGTGTGTGTGTGTGTGTGTGTGTGTGTGTGTGTGTGTGTGTGTGTGTGTGTGTGTGTGTGTGTGTGTGTGTGTGTGCGTGCGTGCGTGCGTGTTTACAACTGTGGGTGTGTCTGCATGAACACTGAATTAATATAGTTTATTTATTTGGCATGAGGGTGTTCAGTTTAGACTGCTGAGACGGCCAGTGGCCTGTTTTCCTGTGCACAGCTAAAATAGACTCTCACAGTGGACAGCCACTCAGGCTCGTCTATTTACAGAACACACACACACTGCGTCTGTACACTGTTGCCAAGGCAATTTGTGCACACATATTCGCACCAAAGTACATAAAAATGCATCATTCATTATGAAGTTGCAAAAAAAAAAAAAAAAAAAAGCTTTTTCCTAATGTATTTAAACTATTAGCAAAAGATTGCTAGCAAGTTGATACACAGTATGGTTGGTTGTGACATGATTGTTAGCAAAAAAAATACAAAATGTAGAGAAGCAAAGAACAGCAGGGGGAGATAAGGAAAATGCATGCCGTGACCCAATGGTAAGATTTAAAAAATGTAATCAGTAAAGTGATGTTAACCTAAAAAATGTACCTAGCTACTGAGTGTGTAAAAGTGAACTATTTTCCTACCTTTAGATGTATCTAACTCCATTAACAGTTTCAACAATTAATTTATAATCTAATTCTTTTCTAGTATTAACAACTAAATTAACAAGATCTAAGAGTTCAATCAAACATACAGTTCACACCAAGAGCAAAAATCTTTTGCAAAAACATAGAAGGAACACAATATAAAGACTTAATACATAAATAAACAACACCAAAGAATCACCCATCATTTATGGTACTGTATTGTACTATAAAGTTTGAAGTAGACAAACAGCCAAGAAGAGACAGTGTTGACCACAGAAAACGCAAGTCACTGACAGAAGCACTTTCAGCGCTAACCGTTAATAACACTTACGACTGCAGATTGTCACATTAATGTAGCAGCAGATACCAGCAGCAGTCACTTACAGTGCTGACAAACACAAGCACGCACTGCTAGAGACACAAGAGGAAGAGCTACTATACATAACACCGCCATCCACTACAGAAAAATTACGACTATTTTAGTCATAATATAGTTATTTTTCAAATACAATGGACCTCTGAATAGCTACACACTCTAAAAAAAAAAAAAAAAAAGAAATACTGACGAGTGACAGCACCAAAAACACATACTTTCCCTTATACATTAATATAATTAATATAAATGTAATATATTATCAATAATCATATCAATAACATATATATATATTATTGATATGAATATTGATAATATATTACATTTATATATATATATACACCGATCAAGCATAACATTATGACCAATGACTAATATTGTGTTGGTCCCCCTTTTGCTGCCAAAAAAGCCCTGACCCGTCGAGGCATGGACTCCACTAGACCCCTGAAGGTGTGCTGTGCTATCTAGTACCAATATGTTAGCAGCAGATCCTTTAAGTCCTGTAAGTTGCGAGGTGGGGCCTCCATGGATCAGACTTGTTTGTTCAGCACATCCCACAGATGCTCGATTAGATTGAGATCTGGGGAATTTGGAGGCCAAATCAACACCTCAAACTCGTTGTTGCGCTCCTCAAACCATTCCTGAACCATTTTTGCTTTGTGGCAGGGTGCATTATCCTGCTGAAAGAGGCCACAGCCACCAGGGAATACCCTTTCCATGAAAGGGTGTACATGGTCTGCAACAATGCTTAGGTAGGTGGTACATTTAAAAGTAACATCCACATGGATGGCAGGACCCAAAGTTTCCCAGCAGAACATTGCCCAAAGCATCACACTGCCTCCGCCGGCTTGCCTTCTTCCCATAGTGCATCCTGGTGCCATGTGTTCCCCAGGTAAGCCATTCATCAGACCAGGCCACCTTCTTCCATTGCTCCGTGGTCCAGTTCTGATGCTCACGTGCCCACTATTGACGCTTTCAGCAGTGGACAGGGGTCAGCATGGGCACCCTGACTGGTCTGCGGCTATGCAGCCCCATACGCAACAAACTGCGATGCACTGTGTATTCTGACACCTTTCTATCAGAACCACCATGAACTTCTTGAACAATTTGAGCTACAGTAGCTCGTCTGTTTGATCGGACCACGCAGGCCAGCCTTCTCTCCCCATGTGCATCAATGAGCCTTGGCCGCCCATGACCCTGTTGCCGTTTCACCACTGTTCCTTCCTTGGACCACTTTTGATAGATACTGACCACTGCAGACCAGGAACACCCCACAAGAGCTGCAGTTTTGGAGATGCTCTGTCGTCTAGCCATCACAATTTGGCCCTTGTCAAACTTGCTCAAATTCTTAAGCTTGCCCATTTTTCATGCTTCTTAAACATCAACTTTGAGGACAAAATGTTCACTTGCTGCCTAATATATCCCACCCACTAACAGGTGCCGTGATGAAGAGATAATCAGTGTTATTCACTTCACATAATAATGTTATGTTATAATGTTATGCCTAATCGGTGTATATACACTATATTGCTCAGTTTTGGGACGTCTGCCTTTAAATGCACATGAACTTTAATGACATCCCATTTTTAATCCGTAGGGTTTAATATGGAGTTGGCCCACCCTTTGCATCTATAGCAGCTTCAACTCTTCTGGGAAGGCTTTCCACAAGGTTTAGGAGTGTGTTTATGGGAATTTTTGACCATTCTTCTAGAAGCGCATTTGTGAGGTCAGGCACTGAAGTTCAGACGAGAAGGCCTGGCTCGCAAACTCTGCTCTAATTCATCCCAAAGGTGTTCTATTGGGTTGAGGTCAGGACTCTGTCCAGACCAGTCAAGTTCCTCCACACCAAACTCGCTCATCCATGTCTTTATGGACCTTGCTTTGTGCACTGGTGCGCAGTCATGTTGGAACAGGAAGGGGCCATCCCTAAACTGTCCCCACAAAGTTGGGAGCATGAAATTGTCCAAAATGTATTGATATTAAGTGTTCCTTTCACTGGAACTAAGGGGCCAAGCCCAACCCCTGAAAAACAACCCCACACCAAACTTTACACTTGGCACAATGCAGTCAGGCAAGTACCATTTTCCTAGCAACCGCCAAACCCAGACTCGTCCATCGGATTGCCAGAAAGAGAAGCGTGAGACCAGTAGCGGTGTGCTTTACACCACTGCATCCCACGCTTTGCATTGCACTTGGTGATGTAAGGCTTGGATGCAGCTGCTCGGCCATGGAAACCCATTCCATGAAGCTCTCTACGCACTGTTCTTGAGCTTACCTGAAGGCCACACGACTCTGCAGAATGTTGGTGACTTCTGCGCACTGTGTGCCTCAGGATGCGCTGAACCCGCTCTGTGATTTTACGTTGCCTGCCACTTCGTAGCTGAGTTGCTGTTGTTCCCAATTGCTTCTAATTTGTTATAATACCACTAACAGTTGACTGTGGAATATTTAGTAGTGAGGAAATGTCACGAATGGACTTGAACAGTTGGCAACCTATCACGGTACCACGCTTGAATTCACTGAGCTCCTGAGAGTGACCCATTCTTTCACAAATGTTTGTAGAAGCAGTCTGCATGCCTAGGTGCTTGATTTTATACACCTGTGGCCATGGAGTGATTGGAACACCTGAATTCAATGAATTGGAGGGGTGTCCCGATACTTTTGGCAATATAGTGTATATATATATATATATATATATGTATATATGATGAAATCAGATATTTATTTTTTTGTATTTATAGTAAATATAGTAAAACATGTAAAATGATATTTTGATTAAATCATTCTGATGCAATTGTTGACTTTGGGCCAGATTAGGGCAGAACAGGGCAAATTAGCGTGAGAGCGCAATTCCATAAATGCGCCGATGGGAGTGGACAGTTCTGCGCATGATCTACTGACGACGCGCAAATTAATGAACACGGTGTTATTATTTCCATAATGACCAACTCAATCTACCCGTTAGCGTCTGGTTTAAGACGTGCTTTTTTTGGACAGTAAATAATGGCGCAAACACCAGTAAATTGACAAGCGCAAACCTTTGTAAATCACCTTGCATGATTCATTTAAATACTCTCCTCCCATACATTTTGCGCCTGAAAGGGAAACTCCTACAAATACATATGCAATAAGGTCAGCTGCAAAAATAACTGTGTCCACGCCTTTTCAGCGCTAATTTATCACTGCGTGGCTTTAGTAATTCCTGACAGTAGTTTTTTAACGCCAAAAGAGGGTTTACGCTGGCGCAAGCTGTTAGTAAATCTGACCCTAGATCTATCAGACATAATACATTAGCTTCAGTTCTGTCTGTACTTGATTCTGATTGGTCGATCTAAGGTGTTGATTATTTTATTGCTATGAAGTAGTTTCAGATCTTGACTGCATTACAGAGCCATATCACTTCACAACATTTGGTTATTTCAAAGAGCCATGCAAGCTACCACAGCAAAAGTACCAGACAACAGTATGAAAAAATGACACACATTACTTTCTCAAAATGATTTTAAGCAATGGAAAGCATGCTCTCTGTCTTTCTCTTTCAGCACAGCCACACAACTGAATCAATAAAATACAGAATAGCTGCAGTATATTTAACAGTTGTGAGATCATAATGTTTTTATTCATTTTTGAAATTAAACTAACAGCTTGGCTATTTGTAGAGACTATGCTGAGATCCGAGACAGATGCAGGTCATTTCACATGCCCAATTTATCTTTCTCTCTCTCACCTTTTTCCCCCCAATGGTCTGTTGTCATCCCTTATATATTTAACTCTTTCCCCGCCAGCGTTTTTTTTTAAACCTCTTTAGTTTTTAAATAAAGCTAAATACTAAAGACTATTGACTAACCCCTTAAAGAAAACTTTTTTTTTTTTTTTCATTTTTATAATAATGCTAATTAAAATTAATACTTTATGATTAATTTTCACAGATTTGGATAAATTCTTGGGACAGTTTTATCCTCATAGATCAGCTAAAGGAACACACACATAACTTGCACAACCCTTGCCAGAATGCGTTCACTCAGTCTGTTGATTTAGAAGATTCTAAACATTATATGTGGTCTGTGTCTTTCTCTCTCTTGCTCTCGTCTCTGGTTGTTTGTTTATCCTCTTCCCTGCTGAACTGCGGCAAGCCTCCGACTGTGAGGCTGAAACAAATCTTTTCTGTGCTTGTGTGTGGCGACTCAGCTGGAATTAGAAGGGATTTGTAAACATTAGCCAAAGAACAACACTGAAGTGTTTGAGAGCCTTAAGAGTACTACACTGTAGAGTGAGTGTGGGTTTTCCTGCTCAAGAGCGTACGTGAATGTGGAGTGTGAGGTTGATGGGAGGTTTTCATAGAAGAGTCGATCTGAGGAGAGACAGACTTTCAAATACTAGCAGGAGAGACTTAAGAGAGAACATAGATGAAGTGTGCTAATAATGACTCACACACACACGCACACGCACACGCACACGCACACACGCACGCACGCACACACACACACACACAACAGTGAGGGAATAGTTTGGAAGTACAGAGTAAACTCCCTATTCCTGCAGGGGAGTAAAGGCTTGTCAAAAAGCCTTTTTCACATGCACACAATACATCTACTTGGGATCGAAAATTGACACTCTCCAAGCACCAGATGTGACTAAAAATTGTCTTTGGCTAGTAAATCAAATGTTATTGACCAGTTGGTGATAACTTTTTTAGGACTTGCAAACTAGTGTTTATATAAATACACACATGCATGTATGTATATATATATATATATATATAAAGTAATGTTTGCATATACTGCATATTTATAATTTCCTTTATATATAAATATAACATATTTTTGTTAAATATATACATGCATGTGTGTGTATTTATATATACATAATAATTATACATAGTACAAACACATATATTATGTAAACACAAACTTTTATTTTGGATGCGATTAATCGCGATTAATCTATTGCCCAGCACTAATAAAAACATATCGCTCCTTGTTATTTCGAAATGAAGAAATCACCACCCCCCTCTGAGATGCAAGTGTTAATGAGTTGATTCTTTCCAATGAACCTGCAGAATACATTCACGAATACATTCAACTCACTGAATAATGATCCGGTCAAAATGAGCCAAGAACTGGGATATCATCGGAGCTGTGATGTGTATGTTGCTGATGGCGCGAAAAGTTTATTGTTTAAGTGGTAACACTTTACAATAAGGTTTCATTAGTTAACATTAGTTAATGTATTAACTAACATGAACTAACCATGAGCAGTACATTTGTTACTGTATTTGTTAATCTTTGTTAATGTTAGTTAATAAAAATACAGCTGTTCATGGTTTGTTCATGTTAGTTCACAGTGCATTAACTAATGTTAACAAGATTTTAATAATGCATTAGTAAATGTTGAAATTAACATTAACAAAGATAAATAAATGCTTTATAAGTGCAGTTCATTATTAGTTCATGTTAACTAATGTAGTTAACTAATGTTAACCAATGAACCTTATTGTTAAGTGTTACTGTTTATTTGTATAGCACAATGCACATTGTTTAAGATGAACTATTCCTAAATTCATATTGTTAAAGCCTCTGTGCCTTATAGTCCGGATTGTACAGTTTTAGACTGTTTTGTTTTGATTTAAGTTAGCGATTAGTTTTGCTGTGATATTAAATATTATAAAATCTGTATGGTTCTGCACATAGAAGATGTGTTATAAAATAGTAGGCACAGATAACTTTCTGTAGCACGTTCTGCTGCATCAAATCTGGATCAATCTACAATACTGCTAAACTGGGCTGTGTTTCCCATATAACAACATAACTCACTGTCCAGTGACATATTCTTCTTTTCTATTCATCTTATTCAACTTGTTGGTATCCTTAGCACACCAAAGAGTAAAACAGGGCACCTCTAGTGAAAGAGTATGATCTTACAACATGTATGAACTGAACCGTAAGAAGTAAACTCAGTTCTGGCCCTTTTCGTGTTGTTTGTTCATTCAAGTGTATTGTTTATGTGAAACCCAAGGTAATTGTATGAATCAGACATATCCACGTCTCAGCCATAAATACAGACAGGGATGGTTGGTTCTTTTGCTCCTAAATTTAATTACTAGTTCTTTGGTTTTTGCAGCATTGATTTGCAGGTAGTCTGCGTCATACCACTAAACCACAAAGCCCTGTTACAGAAGGTCCTAGAATCAAAGAAGGTTCTCAAATGTAAACATTGTTCTAAGGCAGTATGATATAATTTTACACAAAGTGAGAATGGCGATGAATGGTGAACTTCTTCACGCTTTAAAAAAGAATGCAACAATGTCAATGATCCCATGTAATGTGGTTTGAAGTTTGGCAAGAAACTCAATAAAATTCAATTTATTATCCAGAAACAGTTTGTATGTCAGCCGTTGCTTTCCTATGCAAGTGCATAAGAGCAGCGTTTCATGCATGTGTGCCTAGAAGAAAAAAAAAAAAAAAACGCATAAGTTCACCGTTTTGAAAAATGAAAATCAATAACAACATGACAAAACATGCCCTTTCCACCAGAACACCTGGGTAACCACCTAGAAACACTCTAGCAACCAGAATACTTTGAGGACCACTTAGCATCACACTAGTACTCATAGTAACCACCCAGAACACCTTAGCAGCCTCCTAGCAACCACGGATGTATCAACAGTCAAATCAGTTTTCAGTTTGTGCACTACACATGACTTAAAGATTTTTTTTTTTCAACTTTGCCGAGTCAAAATTTTCCTTTCATAGATTCCTAAAACCTAAGAATGTTTATCAAAAAGAACTAACAAGCTGACAATTCTGGTTGAAAAGAAGATTTCCAAATGTCTAGAGCTTTAAGTAAAAGATAAGTGGTCATTCTGACTTAATAATGTTTGTTTAAAAATATCCGTTTGGGGCAGAATGCACTCAGTACTCAACAAGGCAAAGGGAAGTGAGTTGTTTTGCAATTCCGAGGGCGTGCAAACAGTTGCATTTTTCATACTGCATACCACATGTAAATGTCCCGATTTGCGGTCAGGTTTTTTTGCGTGCACTATTGTACTCCCAGTAAAGCCTGCCTCCTCAATGACCCCAGCTGAGTTTTTGACCCAAATGGAACACATGAGAGCCATTAAAAAGCAGAGACGGTATCAGAACTTATACTGGTTGCATGACTCCAAAGCCACACTCCATAGTGAGGCTAACCAACATACACAGAGAACAAGCCATTAAAAGTCTGGAGTGAAGGACTCTGTCTTTCCCTGCAAACATAAGCCCTGTCCTGCTCATGGGGAATAACTTCTGACGGGTCTTTATAACTGAATCTCTCCAGCAAATGGCTTTTCAGAAGGGTGACAGCAAGGCCAACCTGTAATTAAACATGGAAAGAGCATTCTTTTGGTTAGTAAACCATTACTATGTAATGAAAGATTAGGAGAGAGCTGAGACATTATATATTCCCCCTCCTTCTTTTACCAACACATACACATACCAATCATTTAACAGCAAAGAGCCACTGAGCCTTGTAAACACTAGTTATGTCTGGCCTAAAAAACTTGAGGCAGACACACTGACTCCAACCACCCCGCTGTTCGCTTTTCTTATATATACACAATTTGTGATGTATATAGATGCAAAATGCACATTGGCCCTGCGACAGGGAAACACAGTATTAGGACAAGCAATGTTACAGAATATAACTCACATGCATGGATATCATTTACGAGTAGCTTCCCTTTAGTTGTCCTACAACATGCAATTAAAAATGATGCCCCTGGTCATGTAGGCTAATATATGAAATAACACCCCACACTTCAACTCAATAAGCTGCACAATTTGATGCAGGACCTTTTACGTGCCAGAGTTTGTTCAAACTGATACAATCAAATCATGCTGGTTAAAGACCATGTGTGATTCATTTGGAAATGCGTCATATTATGGAAGTTATATGTGCTGTGAATGCTTTTTCCTGTTGTCTTAAACACTCTACATTGGGCTGCTGATGTTGGTCGCTATATAGAGCCATGTAGCACCACCATAGTGTAAAATAATTTGTTACACATTACAATATCTGGTCCTGAGTGGAGGTTACCCTTTCCCAGCCACAACAGCTGCAGCTATAGCAGACAGTAGAAAGGACACAAATGACTGATTAAGACCTTTGATTAGACCAATTATAGTGGCGCTGCAGGGCTTACCCTACCACACATAGAGGGAAAGGATATGGGATGCAGGGACACACTCATACTGCTCTGGATGATAAAACCCGTGGGTGGAAAGGATTGAGAAATTTCACTGAGAGACTGAACAAACACTGTAATGAATCAAACCACAGGACTCCTTGGAGAGGCATCGCTCACTTACAATACAGAATTAAATTAATTTTAAGCAAACTGACTTTTATAAGAATATTGTTAAGCAAATACAATTGCTACCTTTATTGTGTCTCATATTTTGTGGCTACGGTTACTGTCTCAAGTATTATATGGTCACTGTATTATGGTAGACGCTTTAAAAAAAATAATTTAATTATTTTAATGAAATATTCATTGATTTTATATTTATTCTAAAAACCGTATAGAAGTGGCTGCGTATAATAAACCCATGTAATCTTACCTGTGTCACAGTCTAGTCCAACAATGACAGATCAGAATAAGTTTAATAACATAAAGTATTTATTAAATAAAACAGAAACAAGTAATCCACAGGAGGGAATGGTCAGCGTAACAGAGTGTAAAACACAAAAATACCAGACAAAGAATGATAACTAATGAGGAACTTAAATACACAGTGCTGATGAACCAAATGCAGACAGGTGTCTCGTTAAATGAATGTCCATGACAACTGATAGGTGGCAGGAAACTAGAACAAAGGAAACAAGTAACAATAAATGACAAACTAAAAGTCCATAAAAACGAAACCAAAGCTGAACTAAACATAATGGTGATAACCTGACACTGATTTTTAAAAAAAAAAAAAAAAAAAGGCCAGTTTATAGCAGTTTCTGCAATTTGACTTTGACTCTCCTTATTATAATTATAATTATATATATATATATATATATATATTTTTTTTTTTTTATCAGATGCCATCCATATTGCGAGGTGCAGCATGCAGAAGATTGGCGTTCAAACAGTAGCTCAGGTTGGTCTAAAAGCATATGAGGAGAGCCGTTGTGATAATACAATATCAGCAATCCCAGATATTTGCATTTGGACAGGATTAGATTTCTCAGAGGACCACTGAGTTGGCCAAAATACAGTAGGTAGAAAAACAAAGACGCTGCAGATTCTGACAGATTTCTGTGAAACATGAATTTCTCTAACCTCCACTGGGAAAATTTGTCCTATTCGAATAAGGCTTTTTCCAAAACTATTTTTCAAGCATTTAGGCATAAACCTTTAAATCAAAAGTTAAAAAAGATTCCCTACAGGATAATAAGAAAAATAAATTGTCAATTGTGCCTAAATTTTGGACTGGTAAGTGCAGAGACATCACAGACTACTTTGTATATATAAGTTCCCTATCGAAGTGGAACTGCGACGCTGCATCTTGGTGTTGACGCTATGGGGAACATCATCAGCGTGACTGGTGTCTAAAGCATGTGTAACCACACACCAAAATTGGTGGACAGTAGTCCATGTCTCACCTGTATTACATGTCATCAGCTTTTTTACCTTCAGTAGGTAACTATGAAAAAAAAAAAAAACAGCAAATGATTTAGAAGTGCATGCCTCTGTGTCTTTGTTTTATGACGCCTGAGGACACCCACAGTCTTTGCTTGGGAGCGGAGCATGCACATTCAGCACTCGAGGGGGTTGGATGGGTTCATTGTGACAAGTTCACAATGAGTACCGCTCACGCTTGGCTCTCTTCTCATGGGATGATGGACAAGTGTCTGCACAGAGACTGATCGTGGAGCTTGCAGGTCAAGCTGGCTGAGGAATTTGAGAAATGGATTTAATTTTGTTTGTTGGCTCGGGCAATCTGCTGGGTCAGGAAGCCCATTCTTTGGCATCTTCCGATCCAGCAGAGAGCATGTTGCTGGCGTCATCTAGCTCTGAGGAGCTTGATGTAATAGGAGAGTGTGAAGAGAGTGAATTTGTTGAGCCCTCTCCTTCCTTCAGCCCCACATACAGGGAACTGTTGAATGTAATGGTTGAACCTGACCTGGTCACATGAGAAAGAGGAAGTTGCTTGTAAGAGACTCGATGAACGATTTCTGGAGGGCCATGATCATCCCTCTCCCATGAGCCTGCAGTTTCTTCCATATCTTCACACTGAGGTGGAGAGGTCCTTGACAAAGCCTAATCAACATGCATCTTTTCCACATTCAAATGATGAGAATGTGGAGGGATTGTGCAAGCAGGGATACGTGAAGATGCCCTCTGTAGAAGAGACGCTGGCTAGCTATCTCTGGCAGTGTGAGGCATCCTTATTGAAGGCTCCGGTCTTGCTGTCTAAACAGTTACAGACCACCTTGCGGTTGATTGGCAAGGCATATGCGGCAGCGGGTCAGGCTGGTGGTGCCCTTCACACAATGGCTCTTTATGCAGTCATATCAGGCTGACCTGCTGAAGATTTGAATCAGGGGCAGGGTTGTCTCCCTGTCTTTCGGTCTTTGAACTCAGTGCTTCTAGAGGGCGCAAGCTTTAGGGAATGGTGAGACAATGTGGAAAGAAAGACATTACGATTTTGAGTGGGCAGTTTGATGGAATGTAGGAATCCGCATTATACAGACCCTACATCGTCATTTGTGGTTCCTCTTGAGGAGGTTTTGAGATTATTACACCCCCTCTTTGGATTGTGGTGGTTATAGCAACCTTTGTTGAATTTACAGAGGTATTGAGTAGGTTTTTGTTTCTAAAATAAAACTAATTCAAAAAACCTCTCTCCCTGTTGTGCTTTGTTTGACAAAGCATGTTGGCGCATTCATGCATTTGGCGAAGAGTTGGAAAGCAGTCGTAGGGACTAGACATCCTGCTCCCTTCACTTGCTCCCTTTAGACAGGTGCCTCCTTAGGGTTGATGCAGGGTAAACAAAATTATGTGGGCAGTCCACAAGCATCCCTGTACTTCGTTTACCTCCCTCCCCAACTATTGTTGCGTCTTGAAGTAGGGACATATGCTCCCCTTTGGATGGGTGCTTCTATAGACCTTTTTAGTATGATCTGTGTTCAGGAATGATAAGTAGTTTCAAGTTTCAAGTTTATTTATAGAGCACGTTTAAAAACGGCCACAGGCCGACCAAAGTGCTGCACAACAGTAAAAATAAGAGTACAATACAAGTAAATACAAATTAAAAGATAAAATAAGTAGAGGTAGATCACCTGTGGGTCCCTCCTTATTTATCTGTTTCATACTATAGTGTGGCACTGGAGTGAAGCTCTAGCTATAGCAGGTCTTTGGACAGTGCATTTTTTCAAGTCCTGCTTGAGCTTGGTCAAGTAGAGTTATAGGCAGGCATTATAGCATCCCATTCTTTTATTTGCTCCCCCAATTATACCGAGGTTTTTAAGTAGGGCCTAAGCTCCCCTGCGACTTCAGTCGGGAATAGAGCAAGGTTAATGAGAGTTATTGGGCAAACTGCAATATGTATAGTGGTAGGGTTATATGTTCCCCCTTGGATGGGTAGCAGTACTACAGGTTGTAGCCTGGGCAGTATGGAGATCTTACATCTTAGAAAAACAAGTACTTGTCCACTCATTGTCTATGTTGAGATTATAATTACTGAGATTTTAGCACCACATGCCCCCTTCAGTAGGCTGTTCCCTAGAGCCTTCTCAGGCAATTTTGCTGAGGTGCAAGCGAGGCATACCTGAGCATAGCTGAGGCTATGTTGTGTATACCCCCTTATAGCTCTGCTCTTGGGGCTTGGGGCTGAGGCCTGTCCTGCAATAACAGGAGGAAGGCTGTACTTGCCTGGATTAGCCTTGTTAGAGGTAATATTTTATGGAGCATAGAAGCTTGGATTTTTTTCCCTAGTGCCTGTGGATATTGGCTTTTGGAGTAGAGCCTCTAGCTTTTTGCAAGTCACTTAAGTCACAAGGCTAGGTTTCGTAGAGTCATTCAGTGCTATGCCCACTTTAACTATGCATATTCACAGCTTAGTGAGACAGGCATTTCTTCAGCATGGCATAATGGATATTGGTCAATAGTTTCAACACCAAGACACAGTGTTGAAGTTTCACTTTGAAACGGAGCATCTCAGGTTGCGTATGCAACCCGGTTCTCTGAGAGGGGGAACAAGATGCTGCATTTCATTGCCATGCCTCAAGCTTGCCTGCACGTCTCCTTCAGACAAAAGAGTTGATTACATGTAATTCAGGCACCCTTTTATACTCACAGGTAATGTCGTGGACTGCCGTCTGCCAGTGAATATTGGCGTGTGGTTACACGTGCTTCAGTTACCGATCATGCTGATGACGTTCTTCATAGCGTCAACACCAAGACAAGTCATCTTGTTCCCCCTCTCAGAGAACTGGGTTGCATATGCAACCTGAGACATTTTAATTTACACCAAATACTGCCTCTGTATACTCAGCGCATTGCATATCTAATAGTTTTTTTATTGCTCTGGAATCTTGTATAGTAAAAACTGTTTTTATAAATTATATGAATTAGTACGTCATGAAAATGCTTTGTTACAGTGTTTGCACACTAATCCAGTTACTGGCCTTTAAAACACAGTGCCTGTGTATTACACTGCATGATCACGTATGAGTTACTGCGCAATATAGACTGTGATCTGAGGGGCCATTACCTGTTGGTAGTTATTAAAAATAGATAGGTTTGTGCTGGAAACAATAAATGTGGGCTGTAAGTAAGGTGCACTTAGGCATAAGACAGTAGATGAAAGCAATTTATGAGGTCTGACGTATTGCCATCAGGCTGTATGAATGAATGTGAGATATTGTATTCCTGCAGCTCTGGGTTTTCTGTTGGCACAAGATACAAATGAACAGAAAACTGCAGTGGGTGTTTGAGTCGTTCTCTCTCTCTCTCTTTCTCTCTCTCTCTCTCTCTCTCTCTCTCCCTCTCTCTCTCTCTCTCTCCATTCACCTCTGTCTCTGCCTGCCTCCCTCGTTAGGTAAAACAGATGGTGCTAAATTCAATAACAACACACTCCTGTATGTTCTCCTTAGTCACAATTTCATAAAATGTCATTTACATATTAATCATAGTGTAAACAAGCTGGTGTCAAAACGAATGAATTCATTCCTAAAAATCTGCAGGTTTCCTCATCTGCGGTACGCACTTTAACCATGGAAAGTTATGAAATGACATTTTCAACAGAAGATCTCACTCTCTGCTTTGCTGGCTCACCATGCAGCATTTTTTTTTCACAGCATGTCTGAACCACTTATTTTTTGGTTATCAATGAAATCATCACATGAAGAGTTAGTACTTTTTCACAAGCCCTTTAAATTAATACAAGTAATACATTAAAAAAAATAAACTGTTGTGCAGTCTTTCCTGCTAGCCGTGTTCATTAAGCTAACAAAGCAAAGGAGATCATCTTTGCCATTTGTCTTTTTTCTCAACATCACCCCCTCTCGAGAGACACTCAGAACTTTTAGAAGGCTATGAACTCTGATTAACAGCACAATCTAAGTGCCATTAAACTTACCTCTTTACGCAATTCACCGCTGGATATAAAAGTAATAGAAAAGTGCTTGTAACTGAATAATAGTGAGTTGTTTATGTTAACTCATTGTGTTTTTGTTGCAGTAGTCCAAAATAAACCACACACACTGAGCTTATTTGAACCGAGGCCTCAGTTTTATCATTTATCATTTATCAATTTAAAAATTGGGTAATAATTCAATCAATTTAGATTATTGACAGTTAAATAATGAATAAATAATAATAATAAAAAAAACATGTTTATTCATCAAATCTGAAAAGAAGTTCTAAATTATGTAACAGTCTAGAAATATATCTTTGTGAATGCAGTTCTATAATAATATTTCTAAAAATCATTGTCCAACACTGCAAGATGATTTTTCCCCCTCTTCATTCTAAAAATGATTTGTTGATTTTGATGTCAGGATGCATTTTATTTCCTGGATGTAAAATTATCAGTTGATTGTTGCCACTGAAATGTTTCCTGTACCAAGTGTTGAGGTCTGTGAGTGGCAGTATTTCATGAGTGTTTTTGTCTCATCAGTCATTATGCATTGACTGTTCATCTGATGTTGTCACTAGTCTGAGACAAGATATCTTTTTAGGACTTACTCTAAATTTACCATCAATTTTTAACAATTGTCTTAGTCATGACATCAAAATTAACATCAGTAAGTTCAACAAAAATTCATGGAAATGTACTGGTCAAAAGCTGAATCGTGTGTTAATGGTATAAACAATGAACAGAAACAAAACTTGCATCTATTATTAATATTAATGCATTCAAATACAGCCAATTCAGAATCTATTAATAGAGGTAAAAATACCAATATTCACTAAGTATATTTATTTATATTGCACTTAGATATAGACTACATGATATTTGAAATTATTAGCACGTTTTGTATTAAGTATAAGCAATAAAAAAAGCAATTAATTGATTGTTAATTAAAATGACTGATTATGACAAGAAAAAGACTTCCCTAAAATGAGTATTATTTACTGTACAACTGTCCAGATGCAACTCCAAATAATAATTGTTGTGAAAGGAATTAAACTCTCTAAAAGGTGGTAGACCACAGCTTTATAACACATGCCACAGAGTGCCTGTCTAACCCACTGCTGAAGGTTCATGACTACATCTCTCTAATTGTGGCCCATTACCCTGCAGGCAGACAGGTTTTAGAGAACTCTATAATGACCTCACATTTCAACTTTTGACAGGAAATAGTCATGACCTTAAAAAAAGAGCACAATAATTACCCAAACAAAAGGCATGTGAGGATATTGTACAAAACAACAGCAGATGTATATATGCTAGATGCCTTCTGTAAAACTGCACTTACGAAGAGCTAGTTTAATTAGACACACAGAATAATACTAACAAGCAAATGATGGAAGTGGAGAGGCAGAGGAAGAGGGTCGACCGCGGGCATTGCTGGGGGAAGCGGAGATGAAACTTCTCCTTGAATACATTTTACTAAATTCTGCTGATCAGCAAGTTTAGGTGGGACCAAATGCATGTTAAGGTGCAAAGTTTTCTTTTCTTTCTTTTTTTTTAACACATAAAAAAGAATTGGAAATGAATGGCCCACTGTACATTTTAATGCAGCAACACGCAACCCAGCATACAAATATGAGAAAGAAAATAAATGACAAATAGTTGATATTGAAGGGGTTTTATAATGTTTCCTGGGGTGCACTTATAATTTCAGTATGATTTTTACATCAAAAATGGTCATAATTTAGAAATAAATGCCATTTTTCCTACCCTGATTCCGACCTCTGTTTGAAGGGGCGTGTCTGCTGTGAGACTTCAGTGTAAATGCCCACTGATATGATTGGCTAATGTCTTTGCATATGAAATAGCTAGTATTACGTGTGGAACTCTCTCGAAAACTTTCTGAACATTTTTAAATGTTCAAGGTTAACTCTCAAGGTTAATAATTGTGAAAAGGGTTGATTATAGCATTATATTTAGATCATGGCATGAAAGGTTGCAGTGATGAGCATTGTAGCCGATCACAGATATGTTGAGCGCATGAATGCAGTGATCTCGTCATTTTCTGCACACTAACGAATGCTTCCTTCATAACTAACAGTGCAAACACAATGTAAATAAGAGATTCGGGATTTGGCATGAATCCAGAACTCAGTCACTGATAATCTTGCGCTGTTTGATTGACAGCTCCAGCGAATGTAAAGGAAGTATTCTTTGATCGCTTTCTATATATAATTTTAAATAACAGATACTAAGAGAAACTATGTGAAGTTGACCGTTTAGTCACTGGTTTGATTTACTGACACATAGACAAAGAACATCTGACTGTACATGAATAATTACATATCAGAAATCACTGGTCACCGATCAGGCAATAGAATTAACACAGTTACTTACATGTTGTCGCATTACTGTCGAGTTCATATTATAAAAGTTTGTTCGCAAAGCCTGCGCCGAAATTGCGAAATTGCAAAGAATCCACAGTGAAATGTGCAGAATACAAATAAATCATGCTTAACTGAGACATTCATATTGTTGAAAATAAATGACCACATTCCTAGCATTAGGATCCTATGGAAGGTAATGTTATTTTTAGTCTTTTCTCCCCGTCATCTCACACGCTAGTAGGCAGGGCCAAAGTTGCAATGATGAAGTAGGTGTTTATTTTCTTCTGCAGAGATGGTCTTTCACCTATAAGCACATTCCACAACGAGTCGTTCTCTGGGATTGGTTACAATAAAAGCTGTTTTTGGACTAACAAGGAAGTTTTCAGTTCTGAAACATACAGGATATTCTTATAGCATGATGACCTCTTATATGTCAAAAGCTCAAGAAAAATTAGATTTCTTAGTTCATGACCCCTTTAAATATTTCTGGAAATGTCCTGCCTGTACTCACACACAACTGACTAAATCTCACCAGTGCCCAACATGACTATTTATATTGGCAGGGTATTTTAGAATATTTATTGGTTAATATTTTTCAGTGAATGGAAAAACTGAATAATAACTGTATAATAACTTAATAATAACTGAATAATAATATTTTGTGTTGTCCTTTTGACAAATTTATTATTTTGTTGTTCTCTAGTGTAGATAATTGCATTGCTTCCAGCTATTTTATTCACTTGTAAAAATATAATAAATATATTTTGAGGGTTGATATCATAAATTCAAAGAACAGATAAGCCCTAAAACCTTAAATTCCCTGAGGCTGAAGCTAGAACGAATGGCTTCAAGCTAAAATGACACCCTGTCTAATACACAGCTAAAGTCACAATTTCAAATTCAGCGTACTTTGCTGTTTTAAAGAAAACTCTTTATACACTCCCTCTCTTGAGTCTAGTTACCTTTAAGGAAAAAGGAAGTAAGGCTGTGCTACAAAACACACACACACACATTGATCAGAAGCTCAGGATCAGAGTCCATAAGCTAAAATAGTCTCGGGTGAAGACGTTATTCAATGCATCGTACTGTACTCTGGCCTGACTGTACATAGATATCCATATTTTTAACCTTAAAGCCCAAATACAGCGTCTGCTGCCTGCACAGCTAAATATAGACCGTCAGCCTCCGTCTCTAGTTTCCTTCGCCTGGAGCAGGTGGCTGGAAGAGCGGGCGGACACAGCAAGTCTGGGTCGTCCTGTCCTGCTGGAACACAGAGTAACCCTGGACCAGCATTGAAGTGGACAGGTTTTGAATTAATCACTTCAATAGTCACTAACAGACATATTATAGGAACATCTGCAGAAGAACTTGGATAGCAATGATCATCAAAACATAATAATTCTAAGAATTTAACATCTTTGTCAACTTTTTTGTCAACATTTTACTTTAATTATGTGATTTTATTATTTATTTTTTTTAACAGTAACTGTACATGGACATTGTACAAAGTGACTTTACATCTCTGCAGCAAAAAATCATGTTAGGTCAAGTCTTTTTTGTACAGTGCTTTTCAGTACTCATTGTTTCAATGCATCTTTACAAAAAAGTTGCATTGTTATGCCAATAATGCCTTGGTGCTTTACCATAAAGCAAGTTTTAAGGCTGGGCGTGTAACGTTATAAATAATGTGACGTTATAAAAGAGTGCATAAAAATTGTTTGGAGATGTCACAGTGCTAGAATGTGCTCTTGCGTTCAACAACAGCAAGACCAAGTGCATCTGATGGAACAGAACACAGAGGTCTTGTGTTAAAAGTTTTTAACTCATACAGTTGATCATATCATGAGATGCAGAAAAAGCAGCAACTTTGCAGCAGTGAAGTCTGATGCACACGTGCATTTTCTCAAAATCTTGCATCTGTATTGGTATATATATATATATATATATATATATACCGATCAGGCATGACATTATGACCAATGACAGGTGAAGTGAATAACAATGATTATCTCTTCATCACGGCACCTGTTAGTGGGTGGGATATATTAGGCAACAAGTGAACATTTTGTCCTCAAAGTTGATGTGTTAGAAGCAGGAAAAATGGGCAAGCGTAAGGATTTGAGCGAGTTTGACAAGGGCCAAATTGCGATGGCTAGACGACTGGGTCAGAGCATCTCCAAAACTACAGCTCTTGTGGGGTGTTCCTGGTCTGCAGTGGTCAGTATCTATCAAAAGTGGTCCAAGGAAGGAACAGTGATGAACCTGCGACAGGGTCATGGGCGGCCAAAGCTCATTGATGCACGTGGGGAGTGAAGGCTGGCCCGTGTGGTCTGATCAAACAGACGAGCTACTGTAGCTCAAATTGCTCAAGAAGTTAATGCTGGTTCTGATAGAAAGGTGTCAGAATATACAGTGCATCGCAGTTTGTTGCGTATGGGGCTGCATAGCCGCAGACCAGTCAGGGTGCCCATGCTGACCCCTGTCCACCGCCAAAAGCGCAGACAGTGGGCACGTGATCATCATAACTGGACCACGGAGCAATGGATTTACCTGTGCCCTTTCTACCTGTCTAACAGGTAGGAAATATACAGAAATTGAATAAAGTTATCAAACAGTCTGCACTGCATAAATTATGAATTAAATATAGATTAATCCTTATTAAAGCTACAAAAGTTATTTAGTAATGAGCAGTGAGTAATTTTCTCTGTTATCTTTGTTCTTTGAGCTGCTGTCACTTTAAGACCTGCCGCTGCTGCACATGACGTGGATCTCACACGCGTCCCAGTTTCTTGCAACTCTGAGTTCATTTAAGACTTCATTTAAAACGGACTTAAACTCGACATTTTGGCATAATTCTGTGTGTTATAGTTTGTTCAAATCGCAAAAGAGAAATAGATTATAAATAAGCACAAACCCTGAAGCTGGCATTTCTCAGTGAGCCTGAGTCGTTTCTATGAGCAACCAAAGTAAAGGAAACTGTGCAAGAGAAACTGACTGCAGCATGTTTGGGGTTTTAGTTTTAGTCATAATTTCAAAGCATGTAGCATGTATTAAATTATAAGATATTTTTGCCAATTATCGAGCAGAAGTTGGTGAAATCCAGCCTTTCATCAGATACAGGAACAGGTTGATTTCACATAAGCGCCCCAAGCATAAGAATTATTAGAGCTGTTACGCTGAAAGAGAGGAGTGTTGCAGAAATACAGAAGTGTGGTGGATGTGAAACATGATGTTTTTGACACCACCGTTAGTAGATGACACTCCATAGCGACACTGACCAGATCAGTGAAAGTTTCAACCGCCAGTCACGTCTCACTGCGCCTTCCCTATGGCCGATGTCGTGCACGCAACACCCCAACAGGAGTGTGTGTGTTCACACTGTCCTTCCAGGGATTCGTTCATTTTCTCCTACCTCAGCAGTTACTGTGTCCTTTTGTCCCCCCACTGGTGTCTGAACTATAGCCATGTGCGATGGAGGAGTCAGGGCAGCCCATGAGGCAAACTTTCTTTAACACATGCACCAAAGTGTGTGTCTGTTTTTGTAGGTTAACTGAATATGTTGTCATCTAAAAACAACTTGGCACGTCACAATCACCTTGACGCAGTGTGTGTATGCTTTTTTGTAGATCTGTTGTTTATTAAAGCCAACATAAATTCAAATTTGACTACACACTTAAAATTAAAGGGATAGTTCACCCACAAATGAAAGTCATTAATTACTCACCCTCATGTTGTTCTAAACCTGTAAGACCTTCGTTCATCTTCGGAACACAAATTAAGATCTTTTTGATGAAATCTGAGAGCTTTCTCCATAGACAGCTACGCAACTACCACTTTTTACGCTTTAAAAAGTTCATAAAGAGATTGTAAAATTAATCCATATGAGTTGAGCGGTTTAGTCCAAATTTTCTGAAGAGACTCGATTGCTTTATATGATGAACAGATTTTGTCCGAATTTTGGCTTTTATTCACATTTAAACAGTCAACATAAACAGAAGCTCAACCGAACCTGCTTGACGCGCGAGAACAAACCTCATTGGTTCTTGTGGAAGCTCCAATGTCCTGCGTAACACACGAGAATGAACCTCACTGGTTCTCGCATGTCAAACAAACATGCTTGAGCTTCTGTTAACCACAAATGATGTGTAAGTTGATGAATGTTTATATGTGAATAAAAGACTAAATTAAATATGTTCATCATATAAAGCGATCTTATCTCTTAAGAAAATTTGGACTAAACTGCTCAATTGATATGGATTAGTTTTACAATCTCTTTATGAACTTTCTGAAGCGTCAAAGTGGAATTAATTTGTGTTCCGAAGATGACGACATCAGGGTGAGTAATTAATGACAGAATTTTCATTTTTGTGTGAACTATCCCTTTAAAGGTTTCAAAGGGGTTTTGTTGTTATAGCGATGCAATAGAATAACTATTTTGGGTTCCCCAGAGAACTTTTATGTGAACCATTTTTTTTTCCTTTGTGTGAAGAACATTTTAATAATCTGAAGAAGCTTTTTCCACTATAAAAAACCTTTTGTGCAATGTAATAACTTGCTTCACCTTTGAACAGACTTTCCTTTTAGGTTGACATCTCGATGGCTGCTTACATTGCAAGCAGCAGGTTCAGGACTAGTCCTGCAAAACTGATTGCTAACTTGTAAAGTATTTAATTCTGGCTCCATTCAATATGAAGCCCCAATTTCCAATCAAATCATAATTAAGTAACAGACATAATTATCGATCCCTAAATCAGTGTTGTAGTACTCAAGACCATTTTTTATGGCCTTGGTCTTGTCATGGACTTTAGAGCATTTGGACTCATTCTTGACTGAATACTCGGGTCTTGGCCTGGACTCAGACTCAAATGAGCTGGACTACAATACTGTACTAAACATCCGAACAAACAAGCAGGGCTGCATTTCCCGAAAGCATCGTTAGCCAACTGTGGTTTACTAAATGAGTTTAACGATTGAGTGTTTTGTGTGGTTTGAACTACAACTCTCGGGAAACAGTTGTGAGTAGCTAGTCATTTTCTACAATAGATACATTGTACTACGGTGGTTAAGCAGCAAGTTACATTGTTGTACAGGAAGCACACTCCAGATTGGGACTTCAACAACATTCTTATCAACCAATCATTGACCTCTGATTTTAACAGTAGGTTTCGTTTTGTTAACCATATTGTTTAAGTTAAGATTGTTTGAAAGGACACGTCATACTGTTACGACAAAATTACACTTATTGAATGACACCCACAATTGCAGTGGAAAGCTGAGTCATGTGACAAAAAAACTTCCCTGCAAAAGACAAGCACTTTCTTTCTAACACTAAGCTTACATGTTCACTTGTGTTTTCTCATATGCATGGATAAAGTCCCTTTACTGGAACAACATGCATTATGCCAGTCCCAGTCCTAGACTGTGTCCAAATCCTATAAAATCCTGCTTTCTCAGGCAGTACAACAAGGTAGGACAGATCCAAAACCAATGTTTATGTAACATCCTGTCTACTAAGATGCCTTCATCATTTTGGTTTCAGAAGACATGATAACGCAGGTTTATGTAAGACACATATCATCATGTTTTTCATTCCTGCGTTCTCTGTGTCCTGTCATTCCTGAGTGTTTATCCAGCAAATTTCCTCGGCCGCCTCTAAAGGGCAACTAATTCACAGCCTCTCCGATGGCTGTTGGAAACAACAGCACTTAAAGCACTTCATTGAACGCTGATTTGTCCTTGTCATCTCCGACAGCTCCGTCTCATTTTTCCCTGGCAGAGTTAAGTGAGGCTGGAGCCTGGCCAGCCCTGATCCTGTGCTCTACTTAAAGACAATGGGGACGGGAACACATAGCATTATGGAAAGGACGACATGACATTAACATCTCATCCTCATTATACAGATTAGTATGGGAGAGATAGAGAAACAAGAACATGCTAAATGGACGTTGGATAAGAAGTGCGGAGAAACCAGAGGGTAAACCTTCATCAGACCTGATATAGATTCAAGAACAACTTAGTAAACACTTTAACTATAGATAAACATTTAATAGTGAAGAGTGGAAGTTTTTTTTTTTTTTTTTTTTGTATGTCAAATACTTTCTTCTATCCCATCTTAATATGCACAGACAAACAACTATAAGTAAACAATTTGTAGGCCAGTTTCCCTGAAAGTGAAAACAATGCGAGTGTGTGCGAATGGCGCTGTGGCATTTTTTTGAACATCTAGACCATTTCAAAAAGAAAACTGGCTCAACCATTTGTTTGAGTTTGGGGCAGAACTATCTTTTTGTCTAACCAATGGCATAAGGGGGAGTGTTTAGGAAACATGTTTCATAATTCTGTTTCAGGTTACTTAAAGTCAGAGTGAAACGGCTTCGAGACCAAGAAAAAATATACATGTAGGGTGGGACTTGATTTTGTTCATTGGGAATTGATTGGATCATTGGATCAATCTCATGTGATTGACAGATTGTCCCACCTTTGCACTATCAGAGAAGAGATTTCTTTGCAAGTGAGAGAGGAAGTTATTTTGATTAAAAGGTTTAAAAAAATGACATGCACGGATAAATAATTTATAATAAATACTGCAATATTCAATAGAAAATAAGAATTGTCCATTTTAATGTCATGGTGACTTTAATGGCACTAAAGTCAATGTGTTCAAGGGCAAAGCGGCAGGAACAGCAAAAGCGATTCTAATGTTCAATAACTCAATTTATTAATAATGATAACAATATTCGCCCAGTCTCTGCCATCATTCACAATATCTGAAACCTGCAAAGTAATGTAGTTCATGAACTGAACTATAGATGTTTTTAGTGGTTTGTATCAACTAGGTGCAATATTACAGAATTCATAATGGCTAATATATTTTATTTATTTATTTGGACATTTATTGAAGGTATTAGTAAAAGAGGAGACAGAAAATGCTGCATAGATATTCGCATTCATAAGCACCACTGCGCACCACATTGTGTGTGTAGCAGCTTTGAATATGAGTTTCAGATTTAACCTAATTCTATCCATTTTATACTTTTTATACCTGCATTTAGACCCAAAACATAGGACACACGATCTTTGACTTTTTGTCTTGTTCTAGAAGGCACAACACCTTTGAATCAATCATGGTTGGTTGCGCCGCAGTGTACATGGAGAACTTTGGTCACTAAGAGCCCTTTTATGATTCAGCAATGTTCCACACAAACACCTTAATCCCTGACAGCTCTGAGCGCAGCCCCTACCCAGGAGCGAGGTGCTCCAGTGAGATGTCATTGGTGTAGTCCTACAAGAGTACACACTGAGCCTGGAGAAAGATGGATTGTGCTTCAACTGGGCTTACAGAAATCCATCACCCCAGCACTGAGAGTTCGGCCTATGGGAAGGTGAATTTACACTTGCTTTTAGTCGAGTGTAAAGTGAGAAAAATGTTTCGTACAGCACTTTAGGAAGCAGCAGCCTCACTGCAAGGTGTACGTCAGGTAAAGTGTTAGGTACTCAGTCGGTGTTATTTTAAATCAAAATGTATATTGCCCTAAGAAGTATTAATGCAGGGACATTGGGATCCACACTGGAAAAGATAACTGCATTTTATTATTTCATATATGCTTTTTTATCAGTTATTGTATGTTTTAACATTAGACTTTCCAGAATGAATTTCTAAACAAATAAACACAGTACCTCTGAATTTAAAATCATGATTATGGCTAATTTTGTGTTTGTTTCCAGACTGTGGTATTTTTTTATGTGTAGTGTGTCAGAAATACAGGTGAAATTGTTTTACCTCACTCAAGGCCAGGCTTAGAGAGCTCATGGTCACAGATGAAGGAATTTTCTGGAAGACCTGACAGAGAGAGAGAGAGAGAGAGAGAGAGAGAGAGAGAGAGAGAGAGAGGAAGGGGGAGGGGGGAGATGTCATAATACATAAACGATACAAAAATGATTTCGCTATGATTTAACACATTGTTTATAATGATATTTATGAAGAGATTGTACTAAACTGAAATTATATTATTGAAATATATAAAACTATGAACAGTCAGAGACATAAAAAACTGCAAGTTGTTCATACTTGATTAATCTGCGGTAGAAAAAAAGCTTCATCTGACATTATTATTTTTCTGATGAATAGCTTTCACTGAGGTGTGCATCTATAATGAAATAACAGAAGATGCAACGATCTATTCTTCAATCTAGTTTTACAGTAATGAAAAAATGCTGTATACATGAGCCATTTCATTTTCATTACTGATGGAAAGTGACATCCAATATTTTTGGAAAGTTGACATGTCTTGCAGTAGCGCATGTTATATATGTTTTGCCTTCAGTAGCTCCTCATTTTATTTGGTCCTGTGTCAAAAAGGAATTTTACAAGTAAAAATGTGACCCTGGACCACAAAACCAGTCATAAGAGTCAATTTTTTGAAATTGAGATTTATGCATCAAAATAAATAAGCTTTCCATTGATTTATGGTTTGTTCGGATAGGACAATATTTGGCCGGGATACAACTTTCTGGAATTTAAGGGTACAAAAAAATCGAAATATTGAGAAAATCGGCTTTAAAGTTGTCCAAATGGACAACTTTACACTCGACTAAAAGCAAGTGTAAATTCACCTTCCCATAGGCTGAACTCTCAGTGCTGGGGTGATGGATTTCTGTAAGCCCAGTTGCAACGCATATTACTAATAATAATAATACATTTTTTATATATTTACATTAGGAAATTTACAAAATATCTTCATGGAACATGATCTTTACTTAATATCCTAATGATTTTTGGCATAAAAGAAAAATCGATAATTTTGACCCATACAATGTATTGTTGGCTATTACCACAAATATACCGTGCGACTTATGACTGGTTTTGTGGTCCAGGCTCACAAATGTTCAATGTAGTCTAATATTCCAATTATATGAAAAAAGGTCTTTAGACAGTTATTTTCCACTGTTCAATCTACATTTCAACTCGCACTTTTAAGACAGAAATATTTCAAACTCTCATACACACTCACATACAATCAGATTATATAGTGTGATCTGAACATAGACATAAGCCTGCAAAAAAAACAAACAAAACAAAACATTAAATTGTTTGTTTTTACACCACTTTGTTTTAATAGTATAAGTAACGTGTGGCAGTATTATGTTGTGTGAGAACATAGTTATTGTCATGCATTTTATGTCATCCCACTACATTGTAATATACACATTACACTCCAGATATTTTAATCTCATTTTGATTCTAATTCTAACTGACATACTGTCATACTAACCGATTGCTTCTAAAAAGTTCTGGATGCCCTGTCAGCACAGAAATAGAATTTTCTGTCTAGGAAGAAAATGTAAAACTGATCTAAAATTGTCAGGCTATATCAAACCTAAATGTCAAATTTAGGACAAGTTGAGTTTGATGTAATGCTTTAAAATGATTAAGATTTAAAATAAACAGCAGTCAGTTTTATTGACACTGGAGGATTATTTATAGGCTTGAAGTCAGCTACAGTAAATCAACAAGGAAATGCAAGTATCGCATGTAAGGGCCATAGCTGGTCTCTGCATGAAGATGATCAGGGGTTCCACAAAAATGTTTCTATGACTATTTTGATTGATTTCAAACATAAAAATATCAGATTTAATTAAATTACCAATTTGAAAATTTTGCAAAAATATAGGAGGAAAAAGTGTTTAATTGTAATGCTGTCTGTATAAGCTATAAATCACGACAGGCTTCGAAAACATTTTTTCCTATGAATTTTATTTAATGAAAACTGAAAAACAAAAGCTCAACACTAACCTTGAAATAAAATAAAAGAATACTATCAGAAATATTATAATATTAATGACTGTGGCTTTATTTAGGTACATTTGCAAAAGTATACAATTACACGAGCGTACTGAAGAGTTCATTATCAAATAACTGATGAAAGATTATGAATGATGAAGATCATGATTTTACAAAGCACACAGAAAGTGCCATCTCTCTCGCATGCTTCTGAGTAGAGACATTTAATGACGCGTCAACACACTTTCAGCTTTCAAAAAGAAACTCTTTATTAAAAAGGAAGCTGTATGAAGAATGATACTGTCTAAATGAAAGGTGACATATCTAAACTGATGTTCATTATACATTATGTATAACAATAATTTAATACTCATTTAAAATTGGATCTCACAGTCCAGATTAAAGACCTTTTTATCTGATGATGTTTCACTCGCTCTCTGTATCACACATGCATCATTTTCATCTTTATTGCGTTTGTGCATCGCTGGAAAACCCCAATACTCTGACACACAGTTTCAAAGTGTGCACATCTTTCCGAGAGCTCTTTCAAGTTTACCCGCGTCACCCACAAGCCAAAAGACTTCCAAAAGTGCTCTGTTCATCTATCTATCTATCTATCTATCTATCTATCTATCTGTCTGTCTGTGTGTCTGCCTGTCATGACGTAACGTACACCAAATACTAATAAAAGTTCAGTGCAGCCAGCAATGAACATGGATATTGACGACAATGTAATTGCATTCAGTCAACTAATCAAAATAATGCAAAATCGCTGGGCAAATTTGAATTTGAAAAGCTGATTAAAAGTGAAAATGGATGAAAGGTAGCTGCGTATCCATAGGAAGTCTGCTATGCCTATGTTTGTATGCGTTTGACTTAAGGACTGGTACAGGAAATGAATAAGGTCTCCCCTGAGGGTAAAGATCTCTGTAATGACTGTGCAGGTGTTTCTACATCTCGCTCACTGACCTCCACACATCCTCTGTACACACATACACTCACACACTGAAATACACCTTCACTAATGCTTGGATTTGCTCTTAAAGAGACTCAGTGCAACATTCATTGATTCAGTTAAGAGATGTTTTTCCCTTCTCTTCCACATTGAATAAAAATAACATAATGATAATAATAAATAAATAAAAGTTTTTCCAAAAATAAGGATCATAAAAGCTAGGTTTTACGCACCATAAAGTGTAAATGTTTTAGGACAACATAAATACATTTCAAATTGAAGAACGCAAATCATAAGAATACAACTTGTGTTTTACTTAATTTCTTCAGTGCACACAAAGTTCAAGGAGACGTTTAGGGGTTTGGCAACTCAAAATAATAAAAATAGAAAATTTTCCTCAGTACGCATGAGAGACAGTTTTGTTATAAATTGCAGGTTTCGCATACATGCTAAAAACCCAGTATGGACACTGCTGCTGCAATACAGATTCATAATTTATCATTTTTAAATGGCTCAAGCTGGTCCCTTTCTGAGCGATTAATAACTGGGAAAAACATTTCAACTCTCCAGCTCTCTTGCCCGATCTCCTGTTCCCACCTCTGTCTCAGGAGAGGTGAACAACAAAGCACTGTTAATCTTGATTAAGAATACAGATATATTTAATTTGCCCTTTTTTTTTTTTCTTTTTTTTTTATAAATAATTTTTAATACCATCAATGTCCTTACATCAGTGGTGGTCAGATGGCACATGTCTAAGAGTGGAAAAAGTCTTGCACACATACAGGATGTGGATGTTCACTCTGACCTCCAAAAGCACTTTCAGTAGTGCAGTGGTTCTCAACTGATTTTGCTTCAGGACCCGGAGCAAGTGTTGAGCCAACACAGTACCTAAACTGTTTATTATACAAAGGTAAACAAAATGTCCTTAAAAATAAATCCGAGTTTATTAATATTAACATCAGCTGCTTAGGCCCAGCAATATTCAAAATTCTTAACATTACAAGAAGAATAGGAATATTGAACATTCTGTATATTTTGAAAAACGACAGCATAGTTTGCGCAAATTTGTGGACGTGGCTTAATTTTCTCAGCGTTTTACTGTTTCCATTTAGCACAGACTTTTTCCTGCTGTCCGCCGCACTATCAGTACACGCCTACGACTCACCATGTTGAGAACCCATGGTACACATACCCGCGCTCATTCAACTCTGCCCTCATATAAACATGCATGTCTCAGGCAAATGCATAAACATGCTGTTCTTTGATAACTGCACTACAACCATTTACATCCACTTTTAAATGCCTTTATATTTGTACCTCAAGACCTAAACAAATAGCTGTTCCAGGAGATTCACATCTGTGCAACACAGCACACATAGCCTGCACCAATGCAGTTAAAAGAGTTTAATTTCATCAAGTAATCCACAATTTCGCTTGTGAGTCTCTAAATAAAAGGTAAAAAGGTGACACCTACAGTTACGCTATAACTTCATTCTAAATATAAAGCAAAGTCCATTGCATTGAAACGGTGTCAAACTTTGGAATGTCAGAGCATTGTCTGCAGTAAAATGCATTATTCTCTATCAAACATTATGTGCTAGTGGCTGCAGCTCTGTGATCTTGTGGTCTTTTCCAGAGAATACTTATGATTTAATAAGATAGTGTTTGTAGTCAAATTGCCATATATCCTGAGAAAATTAGCGCTCTGTGGTGTTAACAAATGGTTGTCCTTTGATCCAAACAACTATATGATAAGAGCGAATGCTATTTACATAGTTTCAAGAGTCCGATTCTTGCGATAGACAGTCAATTTTTGAGACGCCAAACATGTTTTGTGCAATGCATACACTGGATAAGACTAATAAAATCAGGCTAATAACAAAAAATTATCATTAAAACAACTAATCATCGTTTAAAAAAAAAAAAAAACTTTAACAAACAACATCCAGAGAAAGCAGACTTTAAGTGGCCCAAATTGCATTTTATTGCATATCATATAATTGTATGAAATGAAAATAAGCATATATGAACATCACATATGGTTAGTGGGTAAAATAATTTTGCACAGCAAAATATATATGAAAAAAAATAATAATAATAATTAACATAGTTTTAAGAATTTATTGATGAAAGGTATATCCTGATTTTATACAAGCAGGGTATCAATCCCTGACCATAAAACAATGTCCAGACATTTTAATATTGATTACTATATTATTGCCATGTAAATAATGAATTTATTAACAACATAGAAAGAAAGAAAGAAAGAAAGAAAGAAAGAAAGAAAAAAAGAAAGAAAGAAAGAAAGAATCGAGTCCTGCTTGACAATATATAACTAAATAAGATTATATCCTCTAGTTTTCAGCAAAGCCATGACGGGTGCCTTTTAAATTAGCGTTCTAGATAGATTCCAATATGTGATATATAATTTGCTACAAGCTACATTTAGTGCAACTCATTCCAAATAGGTCTTTTTTTTTTTTTTTTTTTTCTGATTGCATGGTTTTCATGTTGACTTGAAATTCTACTTTAATACTTTGGTTTTAAAATATAGTAAATGGCAGGCTACAACATGAACTACAACGGTCAAACTGCTGTTTTCACTGCAAGTACATGCTGCAAAAAGCTCAAGTTACGCATGATAAAAATCCAGCTGTATGCAAACTTGGAGCCTTCCCAAAATTCGAACAAAATGAACAGGCAACATCTAAACACTAAGTCACTCTTCCTTCTTCGTGTCAACCTGTGGCATGGGCTACTAGCTTCAACTGTTTTTATATGATGCAAAAAAATGTAGTTCATTCCAGAGTTATCAAAATGCAAATGCTTGACATTAAATACACAACTCGCTTTTAGCAACAATACTGTTTAAGTCCCAGAGGGAGAATTCCTTTTAGAAACCAGGTCCTTGTTCTTTCCCTCGAAACATTGCTTCCAGTTGGCTCTCAACAGAGAATTAAATGCATGGAAACTGTATGGATCAACTTTTTCATGGGGAGGATGATGACATGATGCTCCTTTCACTTTTTTAGTCCGTATTCCAAAAAAGTGATTGGGAAATGAAAGCAATGTATGAATGCCATGCTGAGCAGAAGTTCTTTTCCAAGTAGAAGTTCATTTTCAAGCGCATAAAAAACTGAGGGGGAATAAAGAAAGAACAAAAAGACCATACATGTCCAGCATGCAGGCACTTCAATGACATGTCTCTTTATATAGCAATAATGTCTCTCATGTAAAGTCACAAAACAGCAAGCAGAAGGCATGAGATGATAATGGGGGAAAATCCTCTGACTTTGGCAAAAAAAAAAAAAAAAAAAAAAAATATATATATATATATAAAATAGCAAACATTCTTATTTGGCAAGAAAAAAATGCAAAAGGTGAATGAAGTTCAATATCATGAGTGTATATGCATACACATCAAAATATTAACTAATTTAAAGAATAATATAAATGCATATGAAGAAAAAAATCAGTTTGGTTGCACAACAAGCCTCCAAAACTCAAGAACTGACATCAGTTCTTTATAAAAGCGATACAAAAGTTGTCAGCCTTGATCTTACAACCCCCAAAACAAAAATAGAGATGAAAAAAAAAAAACTTTTAAAAACTTTATTGATTTCTTTTTTAGGCTTTTTTTAGGGCACTCACATGAAAAACTCCGGGGATGAGGGGTTGTTGTCGCTGCTCGACGAGTTTTCTCGGAAGCCGCTGCTCACCAGCTTCTCGTACTTCTCTTTGTACGCGTCTCTCTCACGCACCAGTCTGGAGATCTCTTGTTTGAGGTGGTCCACCTGCTGCATAAGCTGGGTCTTCTCACCCTCCAGTACGTGCCTCTGTTGGACCCTCTTGTAGCGACACGACTGGGCATAGCCTCTGTTTTTGAGGGTTCTCCTCTTCTGTTTGAGTCGGATCACCTCCTCTTTGCTGACGCCGCGCAGCTGCCGGTTGAGCTCCCGCACGGACATGGTAACGAGTTGATCGTCAGAGAAGCGGTCGTCCAGGTGGCTGTGCTGGTGGTGGATGGCAGAGGAGTTGTTGCTGGACGGGACCCCGGGAGTTTGGTGCTGCTGGTGGTGGCTGTGGTGATGATGATGGTGCTGGTGGTGAGGTCCCCCGTTCTGCGCTGCAGCAGCGGCAATGACTGCAGACACCACCGCGGCGGCGGATCCCATCTCCTCCCCGGCCATTGCGCCTCCCGGTCCGGCTGCGCTACTAAACTGCTGCCCTCTAGCATAGCCGTCGAAGCTCTGGAGCTGATGTGTGCTGTTAATCAGTGCTTCAACCGCGTCCTCGGGACTGAAGCCCAACGCCTCCGGGTTGAGCTGCTGCTGATAACCGGTCATCCAGTAGAAATCCTCCAGGTGCGCCTTCTGCTCGCTCCCGGAGCTAGGGCTGGGCGCCGAGAAGCTTGGGGAAGGGGGAACTGAGCTGCAGGGCGTGCTCATCGGGGTGGAAGACAGGGAGCCCCCGGCGATTAGGCGGCTGCACTGGCTGATGCTGCGATCGGGCTCCAGTGGCTCTTTCTTCACCTCAAACTTCATCAGATCGAAGTCATTAACATATTCCATGGCCAGGGGACTGGTGGGCAGGTCGGAGCTGCTCAGTGCCAGCTCTGATGCCATCCTCTTGCTGCTGACCGTCCTCCAGAGCGGGTGAAGAGCAGCTGTCAAAGCGGGCTGGGTCGGAAGAGAGTGAGCCAGCTTGATGATGTTTAAATGCTTTACTCTTTGCAGGAAAACAGATACTGCACAGGACTTTTCAGTGCTCTCCTAACTCCAGATTATGAGCTCTCCTTGGCACAGTCTATTGCAAAAATGCATTGGATCGCTTTCTCTTCTCTTTACATGTGGATTTCGGCGGCTTTGTATTTCAAACATTTAACACTTTGGTGACTCCTCAAGAGCAGACATCATCGTGGTCAAACGGGTAAGTGTAACGTGAAATACGTGCGCTAAATGCTACTGACACAGATCGAGCTGAGAGAGTTTTTAAACTCGACCCACTACAGTAGAGTTTAAAAGCATTGCTGAGTTTTATAGCTGCCGTCACGTCAGGTTCTGACGAGCCAATGGGATCGCTGGATCTCATAGCTCTTTAACATATGGGTTCGGAAACCAAAACTTTTCTCGTCAGCTGACTGTCATTTTGGAAATGAAGGAGGAAAGAGGTGAATGGGTTTCTAACATTTAACTCTTTCGTCCTTCCTTTTGCGAAATGTAAAATCAAATTTAGACGAGTGTATAGACGATTTTCTTTTCTGTTCATTGATAGTTCTGTATAATGCGTTTCGCCAATATTTTGCAGATCCTTTTAATTCAAAGCATTTTTACATTTTAAATATTTCACATGTTAGAAGCATAACTTTAATTATATCTTTAGACTTTGAAATTAACATTAAACAACTTACATTCCCATTATAAATGTCATTTTTAATTCCCATTAAAAAAATCTGGTAACACTTTATTTTACAGTGTCATTGTTACATATGTTACATGTACTTACCATAGTAATAACAGTAAATTATGCATAATTACATGCAACTAACCCTCAACCAAACCCTAATCCTACCATAACCCTATAGTAAGTACATGTAGTTAATTAATATTACTCAGTACTTAAATATATAATTACACTGTAACAATGACACCGTAAAATAAAGTGTAACCAAAAATCTTTTTGCAAATAATTGACAAAGTTAGTGGTGTTCTTGGTTGAAGTATGGGCATTTTGAAAACTCAACAGTGCCACCTTTTGGAAATAAAGAGAAGTGTGTGTGTGTGTGTGTGTGTGTATGTGTACCAAAAAGTGAGCTAAATCTGACAAAACTTCCCAAAACCTCCTTTGAGGGACATCCACATTTGTAAAAACAGAATGAATAAAGTTTTTGTTGTTGTTGTTGTTTTTTTAAATGTAAAAATGCAGAACATTTTAGGGCTATAAAATGGGTTATATTATTTTTTACTAGCTCATTATAAAAACAATAGAAGTAATGGCCCTTATTGAGATCTAGTGGAAGGATATATTGAGACTTTTGGAAAGTGAAACTTAATATTCACCCTTTATGTAGATATGAATGAAAACGAATAACAACGCTGAACACGACAGCATTTGCATGATAGTATATGCAAGATTGTCTATTCTTTTTTGGATGGAAAATCAGATGGATCTGCTCTGATTCATAAAAATGACATAATCCAAAAGTCAAAATATTATTTAATATGACTAAATCAATCTGATTACATTAGCTTAAGTGATTTCTAAATACCAGATAAGGCAAAAATGGTTCCTAAAGGTAATGCACATTTTCAAATCTGCACCCTTTTTACCCTGAGTCAGACCTGAACTACATTAGGCTGTAGTTCAGTGATCAACCAAATGATTCAAGCATAGATCAAGAGAAAAGCTATAAAACTTGTTTATCAGTTATGTGAGATTTGCCTCATCTAGTGATATATTAAACTACTCTTCTGTTCATTGCTCTTTTACTGGAGGTCAGGGGTCGATTACGGCAGTATTTCTTTCCCTTTCATTCTTTGAGTATTCAGTTAGCAGGAGCACAGTATCTGAACAAAATCTTTTTTTTTTTGCTTTGCATAATATACCTGTCTGATTAATTAATGATCCTGTCTTGATATTTAATTTCATGGTTCTTATGTTCACTTCTTTCCTAAATTCCAATTAAAAGCTCAGTGCCATGCTCTGAAGAATAGGAAAAAAAAAAAAAAAAAAAAAAGGAATTTAATATCCTTGAGGATGTGTTCATGCAATGACGAGTTACCCATTTAGGAAAACTCTTATGTGAATTGTGTTAGGCTTGACACTGCACCAACCATTTCATACCCTGCACAAAAGCCTATAATCATTTACTCAGTATCTTTTCTGGCAAAGTCTATAATCTCATGCTTGGGATCCTTGGTATTTTTAGAGGCTGGACTGAGTCGAGTGTAATGATCTCTCCAACCGCTGGCCACGAATGATTACATCAATAGCTGTTACTGTATGTGTATGTGTGCTGTATTTGCATTAGCTTAACTTTGCATTTGTTCTTTATGCCCTAAAGCAATGGAGTTGCTAAATTTGTTGAACTTAGTAATTAAATTAGTGTATCGAATGGGACAAATTTAAACTAAAAACACATTATACTGGCTATTTTGTTACTTCACAAAATTAAATAAAACATTGTATTAGATACACAATAAAATAGATTTTCTCATACAGTGCTGTATATTCCAAATATTGGAAAACAGCTTCACAACAGATTATGTGATAATCTGATAATTGTGCCTCATAACTGCAAAGAATCATAAAAGTGTAAAATTTAGCTTTGCTTAAATTTGTTTCAGCATTGTATGAATGTGTTCTAACCAGCAATTTGTCTGTCCACACTGAAAATGAAAAGGCGGCCCAACATCACACAATCAAAGCCAGTCGGAACACATGTAATGTTTAGTGTAAAGCTGTTTGGAACGGGATTTTGGACCAATGAGATTTTACTGTTGGCATCCCAGAACTAGAAATCTAGAACCGACAAAATGTCGTCATGACATTATGAAACTTCCATTAACTGAGAAGAAACAGCTTTACACTCTTTTTGCAGTCATTGTGTCCATTGATTCCAATCAGTAACACATAGCATTTTAACATTACTGCTTATTTACATTATTATTTGCAATCAAGTTGTATTCTGCAATTCTCACAAAAAGAAAAAAAAAAAAAATCTGTATTTTTTCATTACATACAGCTTCCAAAAGTACATGGATAATAGCATCATAGAAATATACACTTAACAAATTCCTTGTATTTTTACAGTAAGTTACTGGTAGCCAGTTGCCAGCAAGTTGCTGTATTTCGATTTACAGTAATTGTACTGTAATGCAATTATGTAATTTGACCTTTCAATCTGATGTAGATTAATATTTCTAGTATACTGTAATATCTATATTGGTACATTATTGCTAAATATTACTAATTATAATAATTACTAATGATGATAATATGATATATTATAATTATGTAATATAAAGTTAGTATAGTGAATACATAAATCGGTAACACTTTATTTTAGTGTCCTTGTTACGTTACATGTATTTACCATAGTAATAACAGTAAATTTTGCATAATTACATGCAACTAACCCTCAACCAAACCCTAATCCTACCCTAACCCTAGAGTAAGTACATGTAGTTCATTAATATTACTCAGTACTTAAATATGTAATTACACTATAACAATGACACCTTAAAATAAAGTATAACCCATAAATCTATAGTTAGATTATAATCCTACTATACTTCAGAATAACATTACAAATCAAAAGGCAATATTATTATTAAAAACTATTGTTTATTCAAGCAATATATTTAAACATTTAAAAACATATAAACACATTTTGGGACTGCAGTGCAATTTACAGCCATGAAATCTTTTAAAGTGTGCAAGAATATAATTGAAGCAAACACATGCAAGAGAGGGGAACTTGAGGGCTGGGTTGGGAACACTTTCCTAAGAGAGAGCTTGATTTATCTTAAAAATTCTACAAGTGAGCAAAAACAAAAAGTGTCCCACAACCCTAACACCTAACTGTAAGGCATGTGGGCGGTCACACCCTCAGTGTGAAGTCTTAAACACCATCAAGGGCCGAATAAAGCCGTTGACATGCGGGTTGATGGCCGCATCACTTTGCATTGTCCTGTCCTGATTTTCTTGCTCACTCCCTGGCAGTACATTTCTTCCCATCAGTAGTGAAACTGTAACAAAGTCATGGCACACACGCACACACAAAGACACATATGACAAAACCTGTTACCCATAGCACCAATAAAAATACAGACAGCATAAGGGAGAAATGGTAAATGAAAGTTCTTTAGCAAAACAAAATACAACAAATTTTAAAAGCAGCATTATTATGGCTAATATTAATATGGCAATGCCCTTCCCAGAGTGCAAAGACAAGCAGACCACACTGTCAATGATGTGTTGCTTGTTGAGGATGTATAGGCTAACACATACACTGTTGCCTATACATGTATTTCATACACTCCAACAATACATCTAGGTTAGTAAAAATCATATTATGCTTGACCTTTCTGAATATTTTGCCATGCATTGCATGCATTTTAATTCTCTTTGTTGCCTAATAGATCATTAGTAACTGTGATAAAAGCAATTTACACCCCTATTCATATTTTTTTATTATCATAATCATTTTTTTTTTTTTTGTCATTACAATCACCCTGCTACAGAACTGGGTCTCCCGCTCAAATAGTTGCCATAATAACCTGGTACCAGTAGCCAATCTCTCTAACCCCAAACCACCCATTTATGTTGCAAGGGAAACTTTTGTATTTTTGCATCTAACATTTTTTTTGTGACTGCAAATGTAATACTTTTGAGCTTTTGCGCACAGTCAATGTACGTCTATAAAAGTGCTTGTTTTTGCCACTGACAGGCTCGGATCAGACAACATTATGCAGGATCCCTAACAAGATAAAAGATCCTTTTTATTTCAACACAAACGGCAGTTTATCGTTCTGTTTGCAATCCTGTATTATTGCCTGGCATATTATTACAGCCAAGTTACAGCAACACTAAAATATACTGAAAAACATTCCCGCTCAATCAAAATTACCCAGAATGCAATATAAATGACAATATTTTACTGTAAATTAGAAATGTGGTTGTACTGTATGTTTTTACAGTACTGTGTTGCTAAATCTACAGCGACATCTAGTAGTGTAGCATAACCTCAAAGGTTTTAATTTAAAGGGGTCATGAATTGAGAAATCAACTTTTCCTTGAGCTTTTGATATATAAAAGGTCGTTGTAATATAAGAATATCCTGTAAGTTTTAGAGCTGAAAACGTCCTTGTTAGTCAAATAAAAGTTTTTCAACGAGGCTCATCAAACGAGGGATCTGCGAATTTGCCTCCCTATGACTTCAGAGAGCAGCGAAACGCCGATTCAACAGAAGAAGACCAACGCCTAATTCTGTAGCCCCGCCCACCGATTCGTGCATGACATGTAATAGGTACATAGGCCTACGTGGCACTAAACCGGATCGAGCTACCAAGCAATAAACATGCCGTTGAAGATTACAAAATATTGTGCAGTGCCTGGTTGTGGAAGAACACAGTCGCTGCATAAGCTTCCTTCAGATTCCAATATTAGGAATGCGTGGTTGAACTTTATTTTTAACGAAGTTCCAGCTCACATGGGTAAGACATTTCACATTTGTTCGCTTCTTTTCACCGCAGATTCTTTTGTAAACAAGAGAATGGATTTGCAGACAGAATGAGATTAAAAAAACGATGCTGTGCCTTCTATATTGGATCCGACAGGAATGGTGCAACACACTTATGTGAGTAAAAAATGTTTTTTTTATATGTATTTATATGTTTTATATGATAGTATTGCATTTATACAGATTGTTTGATATCTACTGATTATGTGTACGTGTCTAACGAAACATAATTAACGATAACTTACCACGCTGTCACAGGCTGGAGTATCCTTTGTATTTGAGGTGTTGTTGGTTCATTGTCCTGTGATTCGGGATCAGACTCTGGGTCGAACATGTATGGACAAATCATTCCGGTTGCCATTTTTCCGCATTGGAAGTTTTCAAAACAATTCCCCACGTGTACTGATGGGGGAGTCAAAACTCATTATAATATGCAAAACTGTTATCCAATCATAGCAGTGGCCGTTTACTGCCAAGTCTTCAATGCGGCACACGAGCGTTTCAGGATGGTGTGCCGTTTCAGTTTTTGAATGTAAAAACCATGCAAACGTCATAAGTTGACCTCAGACAACAGTATAAAAAAATTAAAAAAGCCAGTTCATGACCCCTTTAAAATGCTGTGTTGCTTGTATTGACTTTACATATGGATAGTATATTTTCTATTTCTTTTCAAGTCACACATACACCTACACTGAGTGCTGCCAACTTCAGCAAAGGAAAATAAGGGACAATTTTGGTTCTTTATAGGAAAATACACTCAAAGGGACACTCAAAATATTTGTACTGTATAGTGTATGTCATTTCAGTGTCTGCTGTTGAGTATGTGTAAAAAGTCTTATTTTGCCTGAATTAAATGCTAAAATGAATTCCGAACATAAACACATTTGTTTTGCTTAAAGGGTTAGTTCACCCAAAATTCTGTCATTAATTACTCACCCTCATGTCATTCCAAGCCCGTAAGTTCATCTTCGTAACACAAATTAAGATATTTTTAATGAATTCTAAGATTTCTCTGACCCCTCCATAGTCAGCAACGTCACTGCAGCTTTCAAGGTCCTGAAAGATAGTGAAGACATCGTTAAAATAGTCCATGTGACTCCAGTGGTTCAACCTTAATGTTATGAAGCAACGAGAATACTTTTTGTCCCCAAAAAAAACCAAACAAAAATAATGACTTTATTCAACAATCTCTTCTCTTCAACGTTATTTTCCTACGCTGTTGACGTCGTAAATACAGCGCAGTGCTTTCGAGTCCTCGACGCAGGAGAGTGACGTTGAAGAGAAGAAATTGTTGAATAAAGTCGTTATTTTTATTTGTTTTTTGCGCAGTGTTCTCGTCGCTTCATAACATTAAGGTTGAACCACTGGAGTTTTTGGACTATTTTAACGATGTCTTCACTATCTTTCTGGACCTTTAAAGTTGCAATGACATTGCTTCCTATGGAGGTGGAGCTCTCCGATTTCATCAAAAATAAATTAATTTGTGTTCCGAAGATGAACAAAGATCTTACGGGTTTGGAACGACATGAGGGTGAGGAATTAATGACAGAATTTTCATTTTTGGGTGAACTAACCCTTTAACCTATTTATGTTTATTTCTAAAAAAAAGAATTATATATTACATATAACTAGAACAGCAGGGCAGATCTGTGTACAAAAATTCAATTAAACGTCAAAACAAAGTTTATATCCTTGTATCCAAATATCCCTGGTTTGATTGGAAAGACAAGAGTACTTATTAAATAGGCTATTAATGGAATGGAATCGCATGAAAACATAACAGGTCTTACAACAGCATGCATTAACGTGATATGAATATTTAACATTAACATTACAATTATATTCCATACACGAGATAAAATATCAGCTTTCCGACATTCTGTATAAGTCGCACAAAGGCTCAGTTACTAAAACCAGGCATGTGGGAACTATCTGAAAATGTGGGGATGCATTTTAAATAGGCCATCAATCTCCCTTAAAAAACGACACACACACACACACACACACACACACAAAAAAAAAAAATCAAGGTAGCCACATATTGGATATCATTTGAAAGCATAACAATTGAACGTCTTAACAAATTAGAAATTAGAAAATGTTGTTGCAACCATAGAGAGTTAGGGGACTTTCACACAGAACTTGTTTTTCCAATCCACTGCTCTACTTTTCCATCCGTTTTTCTATGTAAACACGCACAAGATGAACGTGTTTTGAATTTTGAAAACTGCGTCTCAAGATCTTGCGTTTTTATTTAGCCTAACTTACAACAGCGATAAATTGCGGGACAAACTGAGTTTGTATGAGTTTAATACAGAACGCTACTTTTATGTTTTAAATACGGGCCGATTCTGTATACGGAATGGTTGACAACCCTACTGAGGGCTTACCCCACATATCAACCACAGCTGCAACAAAATGCTTTGCAAATTACTGTAATCTTAATTCTCTCAAAGCACACTGGAATACAAAAAATGGAAAATGATAAGCATCAGGGTTTTCATAGTGAGGATATGACTCCATGACCTCAAAGTCACTCCGTTTGCAGTCCAGCAAAAGCCCAAATACTGAAAGTGAACCTAGTGAACTTGCAAAACTCAATAGACTTGATAGACCCGATGGCAGTGCTGTGTAGTAACTGATTACATGTAATCTGGATTACGTAATACGATTCCAAAAATTAAGTACTTGTAATTAGATTTATATTACTTTTTAAAATACTCGTATTCAGACTACAGTTACTTTTTTATTGATTACATGATTACATGTTATTCTCACAATGACAGTCAAACATTCATCATTTATTGATTATCCCAAATACTTCTTTTTTATCTTTTAAATGTTAATTTCAAAACATTCCTATTGCTTTTGGATTTACAGAAATCATTTCACTTTTAACAGGTGTTTTCTCAACATAGCAACATTGCATATCTAATCATCTCCAGTTTCAGTGAGTTGTTTAACCATGTATTAAAGTCTTTGGAAGGCTTTTGTCTTTTGAACACATTAAAATGTACAAAGTTATTTTTACATGCAATGCAGGGATTTCCCAAGTACCCCCTGAGATTTTAATTTGTAAGTTAGGTCAATAATAAAATTAAGCTCATGGCTCTCTGATGTCAGTAAATGGTCACGACATGCAGGTAAAAAAAAAAAAAAAAAATGTTTTTATTTTAAAATTATTTATTTTAATTTAATTACTAATATATTTACATTAAACTCACAAACCCCTGCAGCTTCATCACAAACCCCAGTCTGGGAAACCCTGACATAATGTAATATTTAATGCACTACATGTTGTTGATAACAAAGAATGGAATATATTTTCTTTCTCTTTGTATTTTTATATGAATATGGTACATGATTATTGTCCTCAAATCAATATGATAAACAAGCTAGGTCAAACGTAATCTAAAAGTAATCCAAAAGTAGTCCGATTAGATTAACTTAAATACGTAATGTAATGGATTACGTTACTAACTACAATTTTTGTCATGTAATTTGGAATCAGTAACCGATTACAATTTGTAAGTAATCTACCCAGCATGATGGTTCCAAAGAGGTTTTCCTGTCATTCATGAAACAATCCTCCAGTTAAACATCAGCATCCATAAAGCAAACACTATACCTATATCTAAATCAGTACAATACATGTTAAAAAAGAGAGAGAGTTGAAAAACAATGACATGCAGCTATACTGTAGTTTGTGGACATAACTTTCCTCCTGCTGTCACCATACACTTTTTTTAAAGCATCACAGGCATATGTCAGACTAGAATACTGACTCAAACTGTATGCAGTTAGTTATGCTGTACACTGTACAAAGGGACAACTTTGTACCTTATCAACCCCTATAAAAGGTGCATTTTAGTATATTAGAGGAATGATATGTACCCTTAGGGCACTACTATAAAATGTTATGGGTAAATATGGTAAAAAGATATCCCTTTAAGGGTACTGCCCCAGTTACAAGTTGTTGTACCCCTAAAGGTAAACTTTTGCAAAAAAAATTCTGATGCTACAAAGCTCGGCAAATAGAGTTTTTGTAGTAGATTAATGAGTGAGGACAGCAATAGCAATGCTCGGCCGCTGATATGATCTGCTAATAATCACTTCCTGTCACTCAGTTTTAAATAAATCACATTTTGATGATGCAAAAGACGTAGGCCCACGTAGAAAAAAAAGTGTGCTCCAAAAGAAATGCATGAGAAAACACTGGCCAAAGGTTGTACGTCAACAAACCTGATTCAGCAGTTAAGAAAGACAGTGAAAAGTTCAAATATGAAAAGCTTGTGTAACTTTTTTTGTTGTTGTTTGTTTTGTTTATTGTAGTGGGGCATCTCAGTCTCCGTCTACCTTGAGAATAATAATATTAACGTGGGTTACAAGGTGGAATATATTTTAAACATTATTAAAATACTCCTGAACAAACTGCACCTGTTTAGTCCACAAACATCTTCGCTGTCTTTCCTCTCACAAGAGTGTTTTTCCCTCATTAAAGCTTTAGGGGAAACAAATAAAAGAGAAACTAATATTACCAGGGGAAAAAAAAGAAATGTAATAATAAGTGAAATATTTTAATATATATAATTTTTTTAATATTATAGTAAATTGGTAAATTTCCTCAGGTTTCATGTGAGGCATGCTCTTTGTGCGCCAGAAAAGTATGCCTGCAGTTCCATTTTTCTTCCATTTCAGACTGAAAGATCTTTCCATGTAGAGTCAGTAAGTTACTAGCTCACTACGATTTCAGATAGAGCCAGAGTTATATATTCTGTAGGACAGGACAAATGAATGTGTAATCAATGGCTAATTAATCACTTTTGGGTAGTTCTCTTAGATGAATGCCATCAACATACAGAGTAAGTGGCATGCAGACATTATCATGCAATGAGTTACTCCACATTAGGTTTATCACAGAATTAAATGTAGCCAAATGTTTGGAGAACAGTTTGGTGTTCTTGAAGAATTCCGATAAGAGGCTTTAATTAAATTGTTCAGAGAGGTCAAAGCATATAATAGCTGTTCCTGTCATCTTGTATACACTGAGCTGTTGTACAAATGTGAAAAATGAAATTAAATATACAGTTGTTCATCTAATATTATTAATTGTGTAATTCCACAGACTGCACACTACAGTTTGCTCTAAATATTGAATTACAGCTCCGCATTAAGTATTGTATATGATGGCAAAATAACTTACAAAGTTGTGTGCATTTCTCTAATAGCTCTATGAGAAATTCTGTGACATTCTGACACATTATGAGGTTCTCCATGTGATATATTACAGGCACACGCATAAGGTCACTGACCTCTTTTTCCTCTAGATGCGTCTGTAGCTGAATTGACTTACAGTACATATTCCACTAGCCATATTACTCTACTCATATTGATCAAAAAGTTTACTTTGAACTTTAACCTTATATATGATCATAAATAAACAGAGCTCAGATGTCTAAAGTGACTAAGATTGATTTCCTTCAAAATAACAGTGCAATAGACTATCTGTGTTTTTTGGCTAACTGCATTGCTCAATCTGACTCTGATTAATTTGTACGTTTTGAGTAAACTCAAGCTGTTTAGTTGTGTTCTGGTCATTGATTTGGTAAACAAAGATAACAGAACCATTAAAAAGAACTGCAGATAACCATAACTCAAGTCTGTAAGGGTTAATCTCATGTAACCTGTCAAGAACATTGACTCCAAACTCCAAAGGGAAAAAAAAAGAGGCCTTTAAGATTGTTGCAGCGTAAGATTAAGCTCCCCAATTACCCCCAATTCTCATTATTGTATTTCTGACTAGTTTAACTAATTACAATTTAATTTTTACTGCAAAACAGTTAACATTACAGCAATGAGATTCCATTGGGAATCACTATTGAGCAAAATGAGAGTAATCAAAATGAAAAGCAAATAGAGGACTATTAATGACACAATTTCAGAAATTCTGTGATCTAAATCTGCGACGCTTCTTTTCTGACCTATATTCACAGTGTGAGATGTGGCTTGACCTGAGTGAACATATATGTGATAATTTCAACTGAGAGAGAGAGAGAGAATATAGTAGAGGAAGTTGGAAAACAAGTACGTGAGCGAGGACACTCGTGACAAAGCCTGAAACTACTCTTGCATGCACTGTGAAGAGGATGTGATGTGCAAACGGACTATCTCCATGATCATATATAACAGAAACAGAGAAAAAAGAGCTCAGTTGCATGAACTGCTCTGGTTTTGTAAAAACATGTTTTGTAGCCTATTGCATGTAAAGTAACATGCCAAGTCACCCAAACCATCTTTTTTTTTTTTTTTTTAAAGGGGTTTGGAAAAACATGAGGGAGAGGAAATTATGATTATGTAAACTTCATGAAATAGGGTTTAATAATTTGGAGCAGTGTTGTAATACTTGAGACTCGGACTCGGTCTTGAACTCGGTCTCGAGACCATATTTTAATGGTCTTGGTCTTGTCATGGACTCGTGTGCATTTGGACTTGGTATTGACTCGTACTCAGACATATTAGGAATTGGACTTATTCCCGAGTCCACTCGAGTCCCATTCAAAATATTTAATGATTATTACTGTATGTTAATATTTCTTTAAATTGATGTTCGATTGACACGTCCAATGATTGGTGATTTTAAGACGTTAGTGCAAAGACTCCCGCCAGGTTCTCTCCCACACCTGTGACCTGCCCGCTCTCACTTTTATTTTACGTTGTGTCCACCTGCCATCCACCTGTAGTGATCCCGCTTTCCAGAAAGTCACATTGCTACATTATTTGTCTCAACTGTGTTATTTTAATATATTTACTGTTTACAAAGTAGGACAAAAGTGTCACAGAGAAAACCAAATCTCGTTTAATTAAATAATAAAATGAATACAGATACGATGACTGATGACACTTAACACTTAGCATCTCCCCAAAAAAATGTCTGACAGAAGGCTGCCCGCCCTCTCTCTCTCCGGCACATTCACACTTTTGCATTAAAAAGGCAGCAATTTTTCGGCAGTAATTCTTGTGCACGCCCTCAGTAACTAAAAAATGAATCAAATTAAGTTCTAATGTTGTTTGGGGATTTTCTCTGGTCTCGGTCTCAACTTGAACTCAACCCTCTCTGAACTCGGTCTCGACTCAGACTCAACCCTCTCTGAACTCGGTCTCGACTCAGACTCAACCCTCTCTGAACTCGGTCTTGACTCGGACTCGAATGAGCTAGTCTCGACTACAACACTGATTTGGAGTAAATTAAAGAGATTGTGGAGAAATGGGGAGAGAAAAAGCAAGAACAATAGATCAGTTCAACCCTCCAGCAAATAAAACCTAAATAAAGTCCTCTTCCCAAATCATTATTCATTGGTACAAAATTAACATATCTAAAACATATTAACATGAAAACGCTGTATTATACATGCCAGGCCAGTAGTTGACGATGTCACTACGCGGCTATAGACTGAACACGTAATGCGCATGACGTCACCTTTTTCACAAATTTGCACATTTTTGTAGTTTACACAGGGACGATAGCAGTATCGTTTTTAAAAACTTGCACTTTGAATTTGTGTTTGCATTTTTAGGCCCCCAAAACGCCATTGTCATGTAAATGAACATCCAGTTTTTAGTTTAAAATGGTGTTGTGTAAATGGCCCCTGAGTGTGTCAGATAAGAGAGACATACAAAACATTGTGGGTCCCCAGGACTAGGATTGAAAACCACTGCTTTATTGTGATGAGAGATTTGCAAAGTGAATCAGATGCCATAATTTAATACAGCAACCAGAATGTTCTGTCTTTAACAGAGCAATATTGCTATTGTGTCTTGTTTAATGAAAGAAGGAAGTATCAAATTCTGCTGTATTATGCAGATGTGGAGATCTTTTAATTACCTTAGACAGAGTATTCATACTTAAATTTTCTTGCTCAGTCATATCTATAAAAACCCATGGCAGCAATCTAATTCTGGAAATAAGCCTGTATATTTAGACCTACATGTCCTCTTACACTATGAATCTTGTTTTACAACCAAGTTTAAACATACATTGTAATAATGTTCCAAGTGAAAAGGATTAAAACAGTTTCATCTAAGTAGTTATCCCCAAAAGTGTCCTAAAACTCCAGAACCTCAGTTCTTCTCTAAACATCTACTATAATTCACTAGACACCAGTTAAAATGGGAAATGTAAGACCACCCTGTGACAAAAAACATGCCATTATGAATCAAAGACCTTCCCTTAGAGTTTACAGAGAAGCCAAGTCGGATGTTCCTACACTCAGATAAGCAAAAGGGCCCTTGTGGAATCTCAATTTTCACCCAGCTTCCAGAATGTGGGCAGTGCTGTGAGTAATTACATTAATCCATTTATCATCCACTGCCTGGGCAACTTGGAAGACTACAGCAGGGCCAAAACCAGAGGGACAGCATTATTCCAGGCATGTTATTCTTTTAGTGACATCCATTTTGGGGGGTTTTGGTTCACCCATATTTAAAAGGCACTGACTGAAATAGCAACAGTTTGGCCCAAGAGTTGAAGCAGTGACCATGACCTTGGCTTGTGCCTTTTTAGCACATCTGAAAACAAGCAGCAGTAAACCATCAATATGACACAACCATGAGAAAAACATCAACAGACACAAAACATTCGAGGACACAGAGGGGTCGAAAGGTTTTGGGTCAGGAGAGGTTACAGACCACATCTAATTAGAATTTGACATGAACGTTTAGTTGCATTTTTGAATCTTTCAAGGTTTTATAAAACACTCAGGGAGAACATATTTCTCTGTAAATCGCTCATGAATCGATTTCTCCATTTTTTCTTATGAGTGACAGTTATGTACATTAGGGTTTTATGTTACATCTTCTGTTGTTAAAAGTGAAGTATGTAGTTCTTGTGACACTAGTGGCACCTAGCGGAATTACAAAAATAAAACATTTTGCAAACATCCCATTAACGCGCCGCGTCTCCCTCAAATCAAACACAGCTCTTATGGGTGCTTGTGAAAACATGTCTCAACAGGTAAAAATAGGCTACTTTCAATTAAAGGTCCAACATACTTTTAGCTGTGTTGCTATGTGTCATCATGAGTAAGCAATGAAGTAGGCTAGCACTGTCTAGAGCGAACGCGAGTGTCTCGCTTAATAAACCCATCCAATGTAGCACATTTTTTACATGATGTGGCATGATTAGGCAGTCTAATTGGAGCATTTGTCGTTCTGAACAGATGCATTATGTTGCACGTTGCAACGCAATACAGCCTTGTTTATACTTTCACCTGGCTCTGCACCACGAGCCTCCGCTGACTGCACGCACACCTTCCCAAATGGACGAGCCATTTATACTTGACTCGCTCGCCGCTGTATTATTCTTTGAAACTACAGGGAGCATCCGAAAACTTAAAAATGCTCCCTTCGGAGGACGCATTCCAAGGTTGGAAGGCATCAAGCCACGTCCGAATCCAATGTTAGCTTTACTTCCTGTCTCCTGAGATACCTTCATCTGATACATTTTTGAAGGCAGGATAGATGTATCCTTCGGTGCCTTTGATACCCCATAATCCTATGCGTTCCATTCAGTGATAGTTGAACTAGGAACAGAAAGATGGCATCTGAAATTTGCTGTTGCTGGTCAGTTTGTGTGTTTTTGTCATGTTTGGTGTGAGCACATGGCTTGTCATGTATGTTTCCTTGTGCCATGTGCTCTCCTCTCTATTGTCTTAACTCCGCTCATCTTGTTACCTGATTATTATTTCAGTTGCCCCACCTGTCCTTCCTTGTTACACTCTTTTGTTTGCTGTCCTATTTATTCTCCTTTTATTTGCAGTCCTGTGCCAGATCATCATCATATGTTTACCTGCTGTTTTCTGCCTTGTCCTGTCCAGTTGGTCATGTTCTTCCCCATTGGGTTAGTTTTTGTTTGTTTTGTTTTTTTGTGTTATTAATAAAAACCCCATATCTGCATTCTTGAGTCCTCACCTCATCCCTTCATGCAACCCTGACAGGTGGCTTTAGATGCAGCAAATGTACTTTAATAAACAACTTAAAGTAGGCAACCCAACACAAGGGCAAAAACATAACCACTTCACACAAAGACAGGACAAAAGGTAGATCAAAACTCATGGCTTAGGGGCTGTTTACACAACACTGTTTTCTACTAAAAAAATGAAAACTTTTTTGCCGTTCGTTTACACGATAGCGGCGTTTAGGGGGCCTGAAAACGCAAACTTTTGAAAAAAGTTTTTGAAAACGAGACCGTTATCGTCTCTGTGTAAACAACAAAAATGTGAATCTGTGAAAACGGTGACGTTTTCATGCTCATGCATACTAAGTGTTTAGTCGATAGGCGTTTGTGTTTGCCGCGGGTCTTCTCTGTAAAAGAATGCGTATCTGCTCCGATCCAGAGACACAATAGCACAGGGCGGATCATATGCGCAAGACAGCGCAGACAACAAAACACATCGGACACATTTGAAACATCTTTAAATCAGTAACAAGGTTGATTTCACAAATGTATCTGGCATCGTGACAGACATGGTCACTCTGAACTGACGTATAGAAAAGCGCAATTCATTCTTCAGAATTAACGATGTATATCAATATTAAGTGACATTGCTAACAGCTGGCCTAGCATGCATAATACAGCGTTTTTAGTTGTTTTCGCAGATTGGTGTGAACGGGGATCTTTTTGATAACGTTGTCATCTGTACAAAGAAAAAACGTTTCCATTTTTAGTACATTGTTGTCATGTAACCGTACCCTTAAACACTAAATGAGGAACATAACAAGACACAGGTGAACATAATCAATTAACATTTAAGAAACCATTGAAAGAAACTAGACGCTGAAACAGGAAACAAGAATGGGAAACTAAACAAACTAAAAGTCCTTGGAAATGGAAACAGAAACAGACCTTAAACGTTACAACATGATGGTGTTTTGTATTTGTGTGCATGACACTGTGCGCACATTCTGTATATTAGTATGTGGCCTACCTCAGCTTGTGGAAAAGCTACAGGTGGTATTCCAGAAATCAAGGTTAACTTACTTTCACATATACACTGAACTCTCGGTTGATTAACCCAAACCTATGCAGGTTTCAAAACCGCGAGTCGGTTAACCCAGAGTTCGTTTAACGCCGAGTTAATGAAATTCCGAGTTAACGGTGACCACACAAAGACATTCTCAACCGAGTGCCGGATCCATGAATCACCATGGAAATGGATGCTAAGAAGAAGCATGCCATACTTCTTTCTTCTTCTTTTGTTCAATGGAAATTTACAGGCATATTGCCACCTACTGGGCGGTTTTGTAAACCTTTTTTAATCTTGTCTTTTAATCTTTCTTTAATCAGTTTTTTATTACTTTGAACAAGAATTATATTGTTTGATGCTAAATATTTTAAAAAAGGTGAGATGGATTGACTTAAAACAACCATTAAATGGCTTCATAAATTTATTTTGTATGTTTAGCCATTTTATGTTCACATTTGTTGTGAGATGTATCACATATGCATTTTATTATAGGAATACATTGTATAGAAAATGTCCCATTTTCATTCAAAAACCTTTTGAATGCATATTTAGAGCCTGTGAGAAGATAATAAAATAAGATAAATTAGAGTAAAAAAAATATTGTTTTATGTTATAATATATGACTATATAATAATATTGTGTGAAATCTGTTATGCTCACTGGAGCCTCATCATGCTCTGATACCTCTAAAGCAAACTAACCCTGGAACATAAGCTGCTCCAGAGCAGGTTAAAAAAGTTGAGGTTGAGGTTGTCTGCTTACTCTTTCTGGAATACCCCCAGAAAGAGTACTGCTTTCTGGAATACCCCCAGGTGATTAGCTTTGATTCTACATGTGGGTTTCTCAATACCACCTGTCTTTTTTGGTGGTTGTCAGTGTATTGGTATAAACAGATTTTAGTACTTCAGTAGTTTGGTATATTAATGCTATATCAGTTAATTATTATTATTATTTTTTTAAATATACATTTAAGTGAAATCTGTAAAACCTAAAATGTTGCTATGCTCTGCATACCCAAGCCATTTGTGGACTCGCTGATTAGTATTAACTATACTATACTATATTAAATTACTATAAATTTCCTTGTTTGAGGTGTACCATAAAGCTTACATGATAAAAAGTTGGCAATGCCTATGTAACGCTCCGTCATTTATTTATTTGCCAAACGACGGTAATTTGCCACTCACTGAGAGTTCTGGGTAAGCAGATCCACAGCAGCTTTGGCATCTACGCTCTGTTGTTATGTATCGTCATCACTGTCCTGTGTTCTCATTGGTTTGCTGGCATATGGGGGATTTCATGCGCAGGGAAAGCTGTCCATGAATTGCTCACCCAAGCTGAGAAATGTGCTGTTACTCCCAGATCTCGGTCAATGAAAATCACATTGTATTTAATACAAAACTAAATAGACTATATCAGGTGAAAAAAAGTAATAACTGAAACTATTTTCATGTTATATAGTTTTATCCATAAGGAAATGTATTTTTAATGAAAACTTATAAATTGTTAAGGACAGATCTACTGTAACTATCCGAGGCTGTTAATCGATCGTCTATGCCAAGGGTCTCCAAACTCAGTCCTGGAGGGCCACTGTCCTGTAGAGTTTAGCTCCAACCCCAATCAAACACACCTGAAACAGCTAATCAGTGTCTTACAAGGCCCTAGTTAGACACTGATTAGCTTGTTCAGGTGTGTTTGATTGGGGTTGGAGCTAAACTCTGCAGGACAGTGGCCCACCAGGACCAAGTTTGGAGACCCCTGGTCTATGCGTTTGTTAAAGGAACACTCCACTTTTTTTGAAAATAGGTTCATTTTCCAACTCCCCTAGAGTTAAACAGTTGAGTTTTACCGTTTTCGAATCCATTCAGCCGATCTCCAGATCTGGCTGTAGCACTTTTAGCATAGCTTAGCATACATAATTGAATTGGATTAGACCATTAGCATCTCATTCAAAAATGACCAAAGACTTTAAATGTTTTTCCTATTTAAAACTTGACTCTTCTGTAGTTACATAGTGACGACGGAAAATGAAAAGTTGCGATTTTCTAGACCGATATGGCTAGGAACTATACTCTCATTCCTGCGTAATAATCAGGGAACTTTGCGGCCGTACCATGGGTGCAGCAGGCGCAATAATATTACGCAGCGCCTGAAAATAGTCCCCAGCTAGGTAACTTCCAACGTGACCGGCACTAAAAGGCTGAATCCGAAATCGCCCCCTATACCCTCAAATAGGGCATTATTTGAGGGGACAGCCATTTGTAGTGGTGTCCGAAATCATAGTGGACGTTATTGAGTGCACTCATTCAATCCCACATTGCACCGCAATAACGAGTGTACAGCCGATGTACACACAACACCTGTCCGAATTCACTCACTCGTTTTCATTCTCTCCTTTAAGTGAACTGAATTAGTGGACTAACGTAGGGTATAGTGAATGATTCAGCCTAAGTTTGTGTAGTTGCAGAGTTGCAGCAGGCAAATTAGGTAGTGGATTTACCTGTGCGATTAGCCATGGTTCTGTGCGTTGTAAAGGTTCGAATCTGCTTTTCTCCTCCCTTCTGCCCCAGTCTGTTCAGCCACACTTTCTTGCCTTTCATGCTCCAAAAGCTCATCTTCAGTGTATTCCGGTTCAAACAGATACGGTTCAGGATCTGCACCAAAGTAAATATCTTCTGAATCGTCTCTCACAAACATCTCCATGGTTACAAGGCACGCTCCTTGTGCAAGCAGGTTGTCACGTTGTTTATGTTGACGGAAGTTAGCCTATTTTCAGGCGCTGCGTAATATCATTGCGCCGCTGCACCCATGGTACGGCAGCAAAGTTCCCTGATTATTACGCAGGAATGAGAGTATAGTTCCTAGCCATATCGGTCTAGAAAATCACAACTTTTCATTTTCCGTCGGTCTTAGTACACAATGTAACTACAGAAGAGTCAAGTTTTAAATAGGAAAAATATTGAAACTCTTTGGTCATTTTTGAACGAGATGCTAATGGTCTAATCCGATTCAATGATGTATGCTAAGCTATGCTAAAAGTGCTACAGCCAGATCCGGAGATCGGCTGAATGGATTCGAAAACGGTAAAACTCAACTGTTTAACTCTAGGGGAGTTGGAAAATGAGCCTATTTTCAAAAAAGTGGAGTGTTCCTTTAAAGTCATCAATTTGCATTATTTCAACATAGTTTTAAAGAATACTTATATTTTTATTATACTTACATTTATTATAATTATATTTTACTTATATTTTATTTATAATAGGCTACTAATATTGATTATTTTATTCTTATTTTTAACTCTTAATAAATAAAAAAAAAACCCTTCTGGCATTTATATTGACGCCTGCCATGGTGTTTCTTATTTGTCGTCTCTGATTTAGATGCGTGTCCTCAGACGAAGCGCCGTACCGTTTAAAGGTGATGTATGTAGTTTCTGTGACATTAGTGCCACCTACCGGAATTACAAAAATACAGCATATTTTGTCTCTTTCGCATGTCACGCCTGACTCAACTCAAACACACAACTCAACAGCTTTTTTGGGTGCTTGTGAATTTTGGGAACAGGTAAATGTAGGCTACTTTCAATAAAAGGTCAAACATATTAGTAATACCTTAGCTGTGTTGCTATGTGTCATGAGAGTAAGCAAATAAGCAGCTAACACTCTGTATAGAGTGAAAGCGAAACCCATCCAACATATCTGCACCAGGTGCATTTTTAAGTAAAATTCAGCTTTGTCATCACAGGAATAAATTATATTTTAAAATAGGCCTATATTCGAATAGAATAAAAAGTTATTTAAATTTGTAATAATATTTCGCAATATTACTGTTTTTACTGCATTTTTTTTTATTAAATAAATGCAGCCTTGGTACTAAAAATACTTTTTATGTTACATTTTAATGTTTCCAAACTTTTGACAGTATGTATTTATATATTTATTTATAGAGCTTGACATTTACTTTTATTTCATAGAAAAGAATAATAGTATGGTTTTGAATGATATAGTAATTTAGACATTTTTAAATCAACATATAAATTGAAAAGTATTATAGTAGACTATTTGTCACAGTAATTTATTTAAGAAGAATGTTTTGGATATGTTTCTGTTCTATTCACATCTTTGGAAAACGTATTGTGTTTTTCTGTTTCAGTGGCTCTTAAAGCAGTATCTGGGTAGCGCTTAAAGTGCCCCTATTATGCTATTTTAAGGGCTCCTACAACAGGTTTACATGCATCAAAGGTCAAAAAAAGGGTTTAATTTTCTCATAATATACATTGCACATCACCACATTTTTCAATCATTCTCAGACAACTCGATGGATGAATCAGTTTCTCTAAATCCCTCCTTTCTGTGAGCTACTCTGCTCTGATTGGCCAGATGGCCCAGTCTGTTGTAATTGGTCTACTGCGTACAGCGCATGTTTCATAAGCTTAACGCCCATTGCCATAAGTGAACTTCAGCTTCAGAGGCTTCCTAAAACTCAATGATTGTACACACTGTAAAGACAGTAACGATGATGTCGATTTACCATATCAATCCAAGCGCAAGTCCGTTGATGAAACATTGGAAGAACTAGTTATTTAACCCGAACCTCCATCGCAAGGACAACTTGAGCAGGACGTTTCTCAGTGATACACTACTCATTTTGAGGTACATTATGAGATGTTGCAACTGTAATTCCTCACCATCAGCATTAACAAGTGTATGTCCAGCAACAAACTGATGTGTATATTTCTAATTTATTGTGGTGCACAAGCGGTAACTCGATCAATAACGGTGCATACCTTAGCCCAACACTAACGTGAATGACTGATGTAACATAGATGTTTGTAAAACAAATCTTGCTCCATCCTTTATCTTTACTCAAAGTAGTAAGAACGACAGACAATCTGCATTAATAGACACAGTTTTAGGTAATAGTGGCCCACAGCTGCTTAGCAGAACTATTTCAGTAAGACAGTAATAATGCGAGTTAGCCGGTTAGCCGAAACTTACACAATATAAAATACAAATACGTATTTTGAACACCCGCTAGAAAATATATACATCAATAATTAATTACTTAATTACAGGTTGTGATTCTGAGGAGCAAGCTGGTCCAAATAAACTGGGTACTGACCCATCTTTCAAGAGCAAGCGTTTTGCGAATCCCGCATTAAACTCCGATATTTGAGAAGCAGTTGTCAGTAAAATGACGTTTGAGGGCTGGTCAAGTTGTTCGCGGGCGGACAACGTACAACATAGGCGGGCATTAGGCAAATGTATTTTCTAGTGATGATGAACTGTCACACAGTAGGATTCGAAATACAAACGACTCGTACAGGTGGTTCAGAGTCGATTCTTTCTTTTGGGAGACAATAACTTTATTTATCGTGCTCTTTCGACTTTACAACTTTGCAGAACGTTTTCATTCACAAACAGTTATATTACATACTGCATGAAAGGAAATATACAAAAAACCACAACAGGGGCACATTAAAAAATAACCAATTAAAAGGCTAATTCATTTTTCAAGTTTAATGAAATATGACCATGTACTGTATCTATCTGAAATGTAGTCATGTTAAAAGAAAATATATGTAGGAAGAACTAACCAAAGTAGAGCTGTTTTTATTCATAACATGAGAATGTGTACCTTTGATTCAGTCATGTCATGCCTACACAAGTAGATCTGCAATGTCAGTAATTTAGATATGTTTCACTGATAAACTTGTGGTTTTGTGTGCAGGAATTCGTGTGTGTTTGCCTACTATAAGGATGACTAGATGTTTGGTACCCAGCAATGACAGTTTGTAATCATCTGCTTTCTTATTTGCTTTCCAGGAGATTTTCACCAAAGTCTAAATAGAGTAAGTTGTGCAGCTGTGATCAAGGTAAATATCTGTCTGTGTTAACTCTTGATCAAACCAGATATTTTGAACTATTCTGACAGTCATTATTGTATTGTTTGAATGTGTGACCTGTTTTTCTGCATAATGTCAGCGTTTTTATTTGGTTTTACACTTGGTTGGGGGAAAAACATGACCAAGTAATTCTGAAAAAAGACCTAGTTGTTATAAACAAAACAAGGGCAACATGGGCACATAAGTTTGTAAACCAAGTTAAAATTTTAGACGTTTCAATTTGACCAAGACTTTCTGTTTATGTGTAGCCTACCCAACACGAACATAAACACAAAATTGGGTACACACATGTACTCGTACACGCACACTCCACATAATCAGACATCTTCTGACCTTTCCTTGTACACCCCAGGAGAACAGTGATGAATCATCCTTTAATAATAACCTTCTGTGTAGGGTCACTTAATGATTAACAGTTATCATCCACATGTAATTATTGCATTCATTATTTGGCCTGAGAGTGTCTACTAATAACAGTGATTGAGAGAGCCTTCTGTTTGTACGCTAGCTAAAGATTTCCACTTCAATGGTTGTGTTATATCATAATATTTTGTCATTTTATTAAAATATTAATAAAAAAAAACATATATATATTACCAATTGTGTGTGTGTTATTGTTATTGTGGTTCCCTTTCAGTCGGTCACATTCGACGTACGTCAGAATGTGAACCGACGAATTGGGATATAGTATGAGAGCCCTATCACCTTCGAGTGTGTACTAACCGGCCAATGAACATTGGCGTGCGAGATTTGCATGCCGCACTCCGCCCCGCAGCGCGGGTATAAATAGGAAGTGCCTGCAAACGCACATTTGTCTTTCGTTTTGGAGCCGAGCAATGTGTTGCTGTATCTCTGAGAGTGTGACTACAAAGCCAATATTTGGAGAAGAGTTTTCTGTGTTGGCGAAAAGACACTACAGCGGTGGCCGCGAGCTCACGCCATCTCAAGTGCTGATTCATCAGCTGGGTGCGTTGCAGGGCGAGAGTGTGAGAGCGCGCTGTCAGGCTGCACTATCCCCTGCAGCAGCGCCGCGGCTGTTCCCCTGTGTACTTCAGCACACCTAAAAGAGCTTTTTTCCATCCTATGTATGCAGGCTTTTTCAAGATGTCATTCCGCCCGTGCGTTTCTGGATGCGGTCGTTCCCTATCGCCGGCTGATGGTCACGATTGCTGCGTCATGTGTTTGGGCGTTCAGCATGCTGAACCAGCTTTCGTGGATAGTTCATGTTCTCACTGTGGGAACATGACTATCACAGTGTTGCGGTCCAGGCTTGCCTACCTCGGTTCTCGAGGCCAAGCACCCACCCCTATGCCCCGATCTAATGCTCCCTCCGGTGGAAACTGGGAGAGTGCTACTTTGGGCAAATAGACCGGGGGACCTGAGGATTACGTTTAGGGCTTCCCCGCCGAGACAACCTCTGCGGGCCCCTATTCCCTCCAGCACACTGCACCCTGTCATGCTCCCGGAAGAGCGTGGTGGTCCCTCGGTTGAACGACCAACCGTCTCTTTCGGTGCACCAGCCGACGATCAGATGTCGATCGCGGCATCGGAAGGTGAGCTGTCATCGGGAGATAACAACTCGGCTGCGTTGCCTCCTTCTGGGAGAGTAGCATTGCCCGTGATGGCACGCTCGGTTAGTCAGGCTATGGCCACACTTGTGGTCCAGGAGTGCCACCTATGGCTCAACCTGGCCGACATGAGGGAAACCGACAAGTATCGGTTCCTGGACTCCCATGTGTCGCAGGTGGGCCTATTCGGCGATGCGGTCGAGAACTACAGTCGCCCAACAGTTCTTGGTCGCACAGAAGCAGACGGAGGTGATCCGGCACATCCTGCCCAGGCGGTCTGCTGCTGCCAGTCGTCAAGATAGTCCTCGGAGTCCAGCAGTACCCAAATTGTCAACAAAAGAGCAGTTTCCCATTCTTTCGGGTCTCAAGAGGGTGCATCTGGCAGTGTGCGATGCTATGCCTTGCCACCCTCAGCCCCTTCTCATATCGCCAGCTGGCAGCGCTGCGTGGCGAAACACGCCGTCTCACACACCACCTGCCTCACTGTGGAACCAGGGTGCTTCCAGCACGCAGACCCCACTTCTGTTCACCCGCGTGCTGGCAGAGAACACTCCTGTGCTTCAAGAGGAGATTGCAGTCCTACTGGCGAAGGACGCGATCGAGCCGGTCCCTCCAGCCGAGATGAGGTCGGGGTTTTACAGCCCTTACTTCATCGTACCCAAGAAAAGCGGTGGGTTACGGCCAATCTTGGACCTGTGAATCTTGAATCGGTCCCTTCACAGGCTGCCGTTCAAGATTTTCGAATGCATCCGTCCCCAAGATTGGTTTGCAGCGATCGACCTGAAGGACGCGTACTTTCATGTCTCGATTCTCCCTCGAGACAGACCCTTTCTTCGGTTTGTGTTTGAGGGGCGGGCATATCAGTACAATGTTCTACCCTTCGGGCTGGCCCTGTCTTCACGAAAGTCGCGGAGGCGGCCATTGCTCCCATGAGAGAGCGTGGTGTTTGCATCCTCAACTATCTCGACGACTGACTCATCCTTGCCCAGTCGAGAGAGCAGTTGTGTGAACACAGGGACATGGTGCTAAGTCACCTCAGCCAGTTGGGTCTTTGGGTCAACTGGGACAAGAGCAAACTCTCCCCTGTGCAGAGGATCTCTTATCTCGGTATGCAGTTGGACTCGGTCAACCGGACAGTGTGCCTCACGGAGGACCGTCAGTGTTGAACTGCCTGAGTATGCTCAGCAGCAGGACAGCGGCCCCACTGAAGTTATTTCAGAGACTCCTGGGGCATATGGCATCCAAAGCCGCAGTAACGCCGCTCGGATTCAGCACTTCAGCACTGGCCACTTGCTCATCTCCTCAGCGAAAAACAAATGTGCGTTTGCAGGCACTTCCTATTTATACCCACGCTGCGGGGCAGAGTGCGGCATGCAAATCTCGCACGCCAATGTTCATTGGCCGGTTAGTACACACTCAAAGGTGATAGGGATCTCATACGATATCCCAATTCGTCAGTTTACATTCTGACGTACATCTCCGTTCCCTCCTTCAGGGAACGAGGGTTACATGCGTAACAGAGACATTTTCCAAAATAAAAATAATACCTAAAATTTAAAAAATAGTACCTAAACGAAACATAGCCGAAAAGTCATCTGAGCTATGAAAGACCTCTATAAACTATTAAAGAAAATCCTCTGGTAATGGTGGTAGTGTATGGTGGTAATAAATAAGATCATGGATTCTATTTCCATAGAACACATACACTGCAAAAAATGCTTTTCTTATTTAGTAAATTCTTAAATTAAGATGCTTTTACTGGATAAGATATTATATATATATATATGGATATATGGATAAGAAAAAATATATTTTTTCTTGTTTTCTGGGAAAAAAAATCTAAATGAAGTGAGTTTTTGCTTAAAACAAGCAAAATTATCTGCCAGTGGGGTAAGAAAAATAATCTTGTTTCTGTTTGAAATTTTGTTTCTTGTTTCTGTCCCAAACAAAAAATATCTAATGACATTTTACTCATCTAGTAAATGCATCTTGATTTAAGAATTTTTAGATGTTTTGGAAATAAGACAAAAATACAAAGTAAGAAAACCAGTGTTTGAATGCATTGTAAGCACTTTTAAGTACCAAAAGTACTGCATTCAACATTGCCTTTCTGATTAGCGATTTTTAAAATGAGCATGAACTCAAAATGTTACACATTTAAATTGTTTGTATTACAAACACACCCAAGAAGTGGAATCTGGTGAATTCAAGTGGACTCCAGCTAAATTCTTGTGGTTTGCTGTGGAAATTCCCATTTGAAAAAAAAATCAGGACACCTGCACCATACATTATGAGGAATCTCCCTCCCCCCTTTCTCCACGAAGAACCAGAGAACAGCTGCTTTCCCCAAGGGCCTTCTCCAGACATACCAGCAGATTAGTGCAGTGGGCATTAGTGTGGTGCACTCGAACCCTTTCCCTGTGAGTTCATTCTCGTTCTATCTGTTCATCTTGGTTGGGATGAGCAGCCAAGAGTGAATGGATGTTTGCATCTGCCAATCCTGTTTGTGTAATCTGGGGCCCCATAAAGGCCACAGAAGGGCAGCGATGTGAAGGCCTCTAACAGGTTAAATCTAGTATAGACAGGGCTTTTTTAACCATTCTGTCCTTAGTAATGAGGCTTCCTGTCAAACAATGAAGCATCCGTGAGACTGTGTTTGTAAAAGAGACAGACAGAGACAGATTAGAACCACAACAGGACAAACACAGAACTATTGTCATGCATACAGACAAAAAAAATATGGAAACATGTACAGCGGTCTGCTGAAGAGTAAAACCTTTATCACAGAGTTTGCTCTTTCACTGCTCAAAAGACTGGAATTGTCAGTTATATGTAATAAAAATTCAACTTGCATTAACATGTTCTGGAAAAATAAAAGAGCTCATTTCAACAATGTATAGATAATGTCTCATTCTCTCCCAAAGCAAACATTTTACACTGTTTCATTTGTTAACATTAGTTAACTAAATGAGTTAACTTAAAATGAACTAAAAATGAGCAATAATTCCACAGTATTATTAATAACATTTGCTAATAATGTTTTTAAATCAAAAGTTGTATTTTTGTTAATGCACTAACAAGAACAAGCAATGAACAACTGTATTTTTTATTAGCTAACAATAACAAATATTACATATTAATATTTAGCATAGAACAGCCTATTTTTTTAGTGCAAAAAAAATGGTTAGAAAGATTAGAAAAGACTGATTTGAGTGATCTGTTAGTGGAGGATGTGTTTATAATCAGATAAGAAGGAAAAAGCGCCTTGTGCCTCCCCGGACGTCCGTTAAAATGGTAAAATTTTCTCAGAAAGCAAGTGTCGTCTGAGGCCATTGTCAGTTTCCACATTATTTGCATGTGTGTGAATGTTTGGATGAACACACAAATGTCTCGGTTTAAAACGACAACATGGTTTTAAAATGCTTAGCATTCTTTTTCAAAAGAGTTTACACAAACACTATCCAAATCTGTTAACAGCACATCGACTAAGTAAAAAAAAAAAAAGTATATAATACATTAAAAATACAATAACATTATAAAATAATCTTTTTTTTTTTTTTAATTCTATAAGTTTTCTTTAAAGGTTAGGGCTTAGGTGAGAGCAGTACTGAAATATTTATAATCATATTTTTTTTTAAAAGGTCTATGGGATGTCCTCATTTACATTATCTACTTGTCTTTTTGTCTAAAACTTTCTAAGAATCTCTTTACCTCATTCAAAAGCCAGTCACTTCAGAAGCCTTGTTACAGCATGGATAATCTATAGCCCGTGGGAGATAAGCACGCACATACACATTCAAATGAAAATATGCTGACTTCAATTTCTAAGAAAGAAAATAAATGTTGTACATTTCTGAGTAAGATTTTAGAATCTTTGTATTAGGTGGTCTTAACTACTATGTACTTACATATAAAAAAAATAAGTACAATGTACTTATTGTGTTCATATTGTATTGCAAAACACTTTTGCTGATATTGAGGTGGGATACGGATAAAGTTAGGGACAGGTGTGGTGGTCTGGGTTTAAGGGTAGGGTTAGGTGTAAGGGAAGTGTCAACAGTGTAATTATAAATGTAACTACAGAAATTAATTACAGATGTAATTACATGCAGGTATTTTTTAAAATGTAAGTATAATGTAAAAACATGTATGTACACAATAAGTGCATTGTATCAAATGATTAATTTAAATGTTAGTACATAGTAGTTAAGGCCACCTGATATAAAGTGGGTCCTTTTTTTTTATTTTCTTTTTTTGAGGAGAAATAGGACTCAAAAAAATCTCAATTTTGGTAACACTTTATTTTAATGGTCCCTTTTGAACATTCTGTTGACATACGTATAAGTAACTTTGCAACTACATGTCAACTAACTCTCATTAGAGTATTAGTAGACTGTCTGCTTAATATCTGCTAACTCTTTATTGTGTTGGTCCTCCAACAGACATTCTACTGACTATAAGTAACTTTGCAATTACATGTTAACTTACTCTAACCCTAACCCTACCAGTCTACTAATACTCTAACACTCTACTGAGAGTTAGTAGACATGTATGTGCAACGTTATTATAGTCAACAGAATGTGTTAAAGGGACCATCAAAATAAAGTGAAACCATTTTTTCATACATCTTGTCAGGAGATTCTGTCCTCAACCAGGCGACTCTGATAACTGAAATGGAAAGTCACTGTGTGTGTTTGCTTGTGTGTTCAAGGAAATTAAGACACTCAGTTTCAATGTCACAATGCCAGACGTGTCTCCGGATTAGCCAAGGAGCCTGAATCCTCCGGCTAACTTGAACAATGATCTCCAGTGGTCTGAGATATGCACCGTAAACCAGCCGGCATTCCTGGACACAATTACAGAAACGAGCCATATGGGCCTGTCCAAAACACCTACACACGGCGAACAAAAGCCTCGACTGTTCGGAGACAAGGGAACTCTGATCGCTGGCCTTGTCACCCCTGCAATCTCCTCCCTGAGTAGCGTTCAAATCATATTATCATAGTTAACTCAATAAATTGCGAAGACATTGCCACTTGTTCTTCTATAATGAAATGAGCCGTGATGTCAGAGAGGAAGGGAAGGTTATTGCTGTGGTAAATGTGATTGACCCTAAAATGATTAGATAAGCAAATAAATTAAATTCAGAGTAGTATTTTGTCTCTTTCTGGGTTTCTTTCTGCTCACTATTTTTAAATGTTTGAAAACTACAACAAAGGCAATTAAGCATGTTAAACAGTCAGCAGAGAAGCTGCTAATTGGGAAGCTCTAAACATGTTGTAATGAGCACTGCTGTCTGTCAACTGCACAGAGCTGCAGTTTCAGTTTGTCAGCTGCTCTAAAGTGAATACAAAAATGAGTGCTGAATGTTCAACCACTGTCCAAAGGCTTGTATTGTTGTAGCTCCCCTCGTCCATCTGGATGCCGTGTTCACTGATGTTATAACCTAGGAATTGCACAGTGGGTTGATGAAAGGAACACTTCTCAGCTTTCAGGAAAAGTTGGTGCTCTCTCAGGCGTTGAAGGACCTCCGCAACGTGTTGGCGATGGTCGGCTAGGCTCCAGGAATAAATCATGATGTCGTCAATGTAGACTATCACGGATCGATGAAGGAAGTCCCGGAGCACCTCGTGCATGAAATCCTGGAATACGGAGGGGGCGTTTACTAACCCATAAGGCATGACAAGGTACTCATAGTGTCCTGTAGGGGTCACGAATGCAGTCTTCCACTCGTCCCCCTCACGTATCCGGATGAGGTTGTACGCGCTGCAGAGGTCCAACTTGGTGAACACGGCTGCTCCACGAAGTTGTTCCAGGGCCGCAGGGATGAGGGGAAGTGGATACCGGAATTTAACGGTGATGTTGTTGAGTGCTCTGTAATCAATGCAGGGCCGCAAGCCTCCATCCTTCTTCGCCACAAAGAAGAAGCTCGAAGCAGCAAAGGGATGCGGAAGGGCAGATGTAGCCCTGGTGGAGAGCCTCTTCAACGTACTCATCCATGGCCTTCTGTTCGGGGATAGAGAGAAGATAAATCTTTCCGTGGGGCACTGGCTCACCTGGAAGGAGGTCGATGGCACAGTCCCATGGCCGGTGTGGAGGCAACAACCCGCCCGTTTGGGGCAGAATACAGAATGAAAAGGGGCGTAACAGGCAGGAATGTCAATGGATTGCTGTTCGACTGGACTCTCGATGGAGGTGGAATTGACCTGAAGTGCCACTACTGGTTGAGGTAGATGAGGGAAACAACAATCGCCCCACTTCAGGACCTCTCCTGATGTCCAGGAGATAACGGGGTCGTGTTGCACTAACCACAGGCGCCCAAGGATAATACCAGCGGTGGAATTCTCCAGAACCAGGAAGGAAATGGACTAGGTGCGCAACTGCCCTACTTGCAACTGGATGGGTCCCACGGAGAAACGGACATGTCTTTTGTTGAGGGGTTTGCCGATTATCGATTGGACTTGGTAGTGGATCTCTTCTGGAGGTTGAGCTGGCGGCAGAGGGAATCGAAAATGAAGTTCCCAGCTGACCCAGAGTCGAGGAGGGTGTGTACTGGTAGAGAGACATAAGAGGCAGTAATGATTACTTTGGTAGTGAGTGGTTTCATATTTACTGACCCCGAATGAATGACACTCACCATGGTTTGTGGTGGACGAATTGGACAGGTAGTGATGATATGTCCACCAATGCCACAATATAAACAGAGACCCTGGGTCAGCCTCCTCTGCCGCTCAGTGAAGGTGAGACGAGTAGTGTCCAGTTGCATGGGCTCTGGTTCTGGAGAGCTGGTATACTCTGGTTGGCGGAGATGTAAAGGTGCAGGGAAAGGCTGGCCCTGTAGATCTTCTAAACATGGCTGCATACGACGATCGGTGCGGAGGGAGAGATGAATAAATTGTTCTAGACCGATGGTGTCGTCGTATGCAGCGAGATGCAGTCGCAGCCTGGGATTTAACCCCTGCCGGTAGGTGGTGAGGAGCGAGCGCTCGTTCCATCCACTGGCCGCTGCTAGGGTCTTGAACTTGAGAGCATAATCAGACATAGACATTTTCCCTTGGTTGAGATGATATAACTGCTCACCGATAGAGGAATTGCCGTCTGGAACTCCAAACACATTGCGGAAGTGAGTGGTGAAATTCTTCAGAGTTTGAGTGACACTGCTATTTTGATTCCAGATCGTCCGGGCCCAGTGGAGCGCTCGCCCCGTCAGCAGGGATATAATGAAGGCGACTTTAGATTTTTCAGTGGGGAAACGGTGCGACTGCATCTCTATGGCCAGCGAACACTGCAGGAGGAATCCGTCGCAATCCTCCGCCGAACCAGAGTAGGGCGCTGGATTGGCCATGGGACTAGAGGCCACTGGCGGGGAAAAAGTGGAGGTGACAGGAGATGCGGAAGTGGTGCCAGACAGTGCTCACTTGAGCGTATCCACGACCTCCTGGAACGGATCCGGAGAACTCATACTCAACTGTGTTGGTCTGGTCTTCTGTTACGGAACAGAGACTCACAACAAGGATGATGTAAAAACTAAAATAGTTTATTAGACAGCAGAAGAATATGAAGACGGGGTGGTGAGTATATCTGAGGATATGTTAAGCAGATGAATGGAGAATAGGAATACTGACAGTCTTTCTCTCTGAAGATGGATGAGGAGGTTGTGGATGGCGAACAAGATGGAAGCTAGAGCACACACCTCGGTGAAGGAACTGATGACTGGAAGGGGACTTGGAAATGGAGACGAACTGCAGACACGGAGAACCAGGAAGACGATGGAGACACGGAGAATCAGGAGATACAACGAAGACAGGTAACATTCGCTGGAATCAGGTAAGTGGAACCAGGAAGGTGAGTCCTTACTCAAAACGAGACCAGACAAAGTGACTGTGTAAGGCGTGTGCTTATATGAGTCTGTGCTGATGAGGAGATGAGGTGCAGGTGCGTGTGATTAGAACTCCGGTGACATCGAACGCTGTGATTGGGTGATGGTGGAGCCTGGCTGATCTCTGACATGTATTAGGTACATACAGTCATTTTCACACATCATAATTATGTGTTATTGGTCTGCACCACCATTCTGTGGAGAAAAAGACTGGATGTAATTTAGTTTGCTGTGAATTATTCCAGATGTAATGCAGAAACACATCTACAGAAGGTTAGACATGGGCTATATACATGGACCCATAACACACTTATCAATGCAGAATTGGCAAAATGTTTTTACTTTCATTTTAAAATCACTTTGCCTTTAAGAATCTTTATTTTCTCAGTAATTCTCAATAAAAAAAAAAAAATATTTTGTTTCTCAATAATTGAAGCGTGACAGTGGTGACTTTAGGGCATGTTCATAATTTCTCTGCAAATAGCTAAAGGTCAGACACATTTATGCAGGTATGCTGTCCTATTGTACATGAATCCGTAGTAACAAATGCACAGTTATCTCTATGCCATATGCTTTATTATTCAGGTATCTAGCGGTATCTACATGTTGACAGTTCTTAAACTAATTAAAATTTCACTAAAACAATAAAGACAGAGCATCTTAACCAGGGTGGAACAATCTAACCACCTTAGGCTGGTATAAGACTTTTTTTTTTTTTTCAGCAGGGCATAAAAATGTCTGGTAACACTTTATTTTAGGTTTAAATTCTCACTATTAACTATTTTCTTATTAGCATGCATATTACTAGGATATTGGCTGTTTATTAGTATTTATCAAGCACATATTAATGTCTTATTCTGCATTACCTTATTCTACATCCCTTAACCCTTAAATCCTACCCAATACCTAAACCTAGTTCACCCAAAAATGAAAATTAGCCCATGATTTACTCACCCTCAAGTCATCCTAAGTGTATATGACATTCTTCTTTCAGACGAATACAGTCGGAGTTATATTAAAAAAAATATCCTGACTCTTTTTGTTTTGAAGTCCATAAAAGTGCATCTATCCATCATAAAAGTGCTCCACACGGCTCCGGGGGGTTAATAAAATATCCAAAATATGGATATTTTTCTTACACAAACACATCTCTTCGCTTCAGAAGGCCTTTATTAACCCCCCGGAGCCGCGTGGAGCACTTTTATGATGGATATATGCATTTTATGGACTTCAAAACAGAAACAGCCATTCACTGCCATTATAAAGCTTGGAATAGCCAGGACATTTTTTAATAGAACTCCGATTGTATTCGTCTGAAAGAAGAATGTCATATACACCTAGGATGGTTTGAGTAAATCATGGGCTAATTTTCATTTTTGGGTGAACTATCCCTAAACGCTACAAAAACTACCGTACTAACTATTAATAAGCAGTAAATTAGGAGTTTATTGAAGCAAAAGTCGTAGTTAATAATGGATATGTGTTCCCCATACTAAAGTGTTACCAAAAGTCTGCATGTAAAAGCAAATGTGCATGCCTCATGAATAGAGTACTGCAGTGATGATGCATTTTTGTAGGCCAACTTTGAAGTTATAGCATCAGCCTGGTTCCCTCGACATTTCATTGCCTTTTGGATTATTTGAGAAAATAAACTCTGTGATCAACAAAAGTTCAGCACGTTTTGTTGAACACAAATGAACTTTTATGAATTTTGAAGCCTAATTACAATGGCCAGAAGTAAAAGGCTTAATGTAGGCTATAAATGAACTACACCACGGTCTCATATTCAAAGTCACCACCATTACATTTCCGACAACTCTTGTAGTCTTTATTTAAAAAAAATAGTTAATAATAATCGCAATCGCATAATAATGAATAGTTTGCAAGAGCACAATTATAAACACAATGAGGCTGTAAAATTTGACTATAGTAAGATGACTTTACCTGTTTGGCGTGATGACAATTAATGTCCACCACAACCTCTGTAGTCCACTTAGTCCGCTTGTTAGCAGCTGCCTTTTTCAAGACAAGTAAAAGCTTTAAAGAAACCATAAAGGGGCATAACTGATTTATTTTATGTCGTAGAATAAAACATGAAAATATTCGGAGCTTGTGTTAACCACAGACCTTATTTCAGACATTTAACAAAAAAAAAAAAGGAGGATTAAAATGCTAAATCGTTTCCGAGTTTTGGCCTACAAGAGTACATCAGCACAATGTATATTGGCTTTTTTATGTTCCTATCGATAATCAGATATTTTCATTTATTTATTATTTGAATCACTTCAGTCTCATTGGTTCACTATTTTAATAGTTGCTACAACACAATTAAAGTTTTAAACATGAGGTCAGGAACTCAATATGCTAAGATGTTTTGATTCTCTCAGCCTTTCCCCCTAAAGAGGCAACAGTGAGAGCTCCAGTGCTTCTGAGGACCATGAAAAGTAATCGCTACATAAATTTATTTCCTTTTTGCTCTTGCCAGAGTAGGCAGTGGTGGTGACAGCCAGGGTTTTTTCCTGTTGTGTCCTGGTCTCACTCCAGAAAGCTGTTAGACTCATTAACAGACTGAAAATGCAGGCCGGCAGTGTGCCATATACCACCACTGACACGCTATGTGCTGGAGACACGTGGTATGATGGAAAATATGTTTTAAAAAATGTTTTAAAAGAATAAAATCTGTGAAGTACAGCCACCTCCTTGTTGGTTGTGGAACAACATTCCTATCAACCAATCAGATTTTAGGGATAGGCCTGTGGTCTTGAACAACATTTTTACATGTCCTACTTGGCAAAATCACAGTATATAATAAGTATCTAAACTTTGGTCAAAATGCAAAAATATTTCAAAGAAAATATGAGCTATAAAAATGAATTTTGACTGTAGGCATGCAATAATGTCATTCCTTGTTTAGCACATACAGTGGGGAGAACAAGTATTTGATACACTGCCGATTTTGCAGGTTAGCCCACTTACAAAGCATGTAGAAGTCTGTAATTTGTATCATAGGTACTCTTCAACTGTGAGTGACGGAATCTAAAAGAAAAATCCAGAAAATCATATTGTATGATTTTTAAGTAATTAATTTACATTTTATTGCATGACATAAGTATTTGATACATCAGAAAAGCAGAACTTAATATTTGGTACAGAAACCTTTGTTTGCAATTACAGAGATCATACGTTTCCTGTAGTTCTTGACCAGGTTTGCACACACTGCAGCAGGGATTTTGGCCCACTCCTTCTCCAGATCCTTCAGGTTTCAGGGCTGTCGCTGGGCAATACGGACTTTCAGCTCCCTCCAAAGATTTTCTATTGGGTTCAGGTCTGGAGACTGGCTAGGCCACTCCAGGACCTTGAGATGCTTCTTACGGAGCCACTCCTTAGTTGCCCTGGCTGTGTGTTTCAGGTCGTTGTCATGCTGGAAGCCCCAGCCACGACCCATCTTCAATGCTCTTACTGAGGGAAGGAGGTTGTTGGCCAAGATCTCGCGATACATGGCCCCATCCATCCTCCCCTCAATACGGTGCAGTCGTCCTGTCCCCATTGCAGAAAAGCATCCCCAAAGAATGATGTTTCCACCTCCATGCTTCACGGTTGGGATGGTGTTCTTGGGGTTGTACTCATCCTTCTTCTTCCTCCAAACACGGCGAGTGGAGTTTAGACCAAAAAGCACTATTTTTGTCTCATCAGACCACATGACCTTCTCCCATTCCTCCTCTGGATCATCCAGATGGTCATTGGCAAACTTCAGACGGGGATGGACATGTGCCGGCTTGAGCAGGGGGACCTTGCGTGCGCTGCAGGATTTTAATCCATGACGGCGTAGTGTGTTACTAATGGTTTTCTTTGAGACTGTGGTCCCAGCTCTCTTCAGGTCATTGACCAGGTCCTGCCGTATAGTTCTGGGCTGATCCCTCACCTTCCTCATGATAATTGATGCCCCACGAGGTGAGATCTTGCATGGTGCCCCAGACCGAGGGAGATTGACCGTCATCTTGAACTTCTTCCATTTTCTAATAATTGTGCCAACAGTTGTTGCCTTTTCACTAAGCTGCTTGCCTATTGTCCTGTAGCCCATCCCAGCCTTGTGCAGGTCTACACTTTTATCCCCAATGTCCTTACACAGCTCTCTGGTCTTGGCCATTGTGGAGAGGTTGGAGTCTGTTTGATTGAGTGTGTGGACAGGTGTCTTTTATACAGGTAACGAGTTCAAACAGGTGCAGTAATGAGTAACAGGTGAGTAACAGGTAATGTATGTGTATCAAATACTTGTTCTCCCCACTGTAGAAACAGATAATTTTGGGTTTGATGGAATCAGAGAATCATCAGCTAATGGAAGAAGTCTGGTATTTTCTTTAAGAGATTAGTAAGGATAATTTGTAGCAGGTTCATTTCTAACTGGTTAAAATTACTGTACATATTTACAGCATGTCGCCCAATCCAAGGTAATAAATCATCTAAAATTTAAAACCTTTTTTTTTCCAACTTGTATTTGGTCAGTTGGCAGACACCTGCATCTGACACCTCACTCATTGAAAAAAAAAAAAAAAAAAAAACTTTCTTTACAGAACAGGTGAGCCATGTTCACAAAAAAACTTGATTATAGCTTTGGGTGTCCTCACTCAGGTGTGCATGTTGACAGCAAAGCCTAGATTCAGAGAGCTTACAGAAAGTAATCTAACTACATTTTTTGCTATGTTTAAGCTAGTGAAATCAAAAGCAAATGTTCTTCTGTCTTGCTATACATCAATGCTAATGTCAAAATGTCCTGCAAAAATACTACAAAATACTTTTTATTAATCTCTTTTAAATAGGATGTGAAGATTAGATGCAGAACAATTTAAATTATTTAACATTAGTTAATGTATCAACTAATATTAACTAACAATGAGCAATACATTTGTTATTGTTTATTAATTATTTATTGTTATCAATTACTTATTGTTATGATTTATATTTATATATGATTTATATTTATTGTTCATGTTTAATAATGTTTTAATAACATATTAGTAAATGTTGAAATTAACATTTACGAAGATTAAAAAATGTTTTAGAAGTATTTTTGGGAACACTTTACAATGTCTAATTTGTTAACATTAGTTAATGTATTAACTAACATGAACTAACAATGAGCAATACATTTGTTACAGTATTTATTAATCTATGTTAATGTTAGTTAATAAAAATACAGTCGTTCATTGTTTGTTCATGTTAGTTCATAGTGCATTAACTAATGTTAAAGGGATAGTTCACCCAAAAATTTAAATTCTGTCATCATTTAGTCACGCTCAAGTTGTTCCAAACCTGTAGAAATTTCTTTGTTCTGCTGAACACAAAGGAAGATATTTGGAAGAATGTTTGTAACCAAGCAGATCTAACAGCCATTGGCTACCACAGTGAGAAAAAAATACTATGGTAGTCCATGGCTGCCGAGATCTGCTTGGTTACAAACATTCATACAGGTTTGGAACAACTTGAGGGTTAGTAAATGATGACAGAATTTTCATTTTTGGCTGAACTATCCCTTTAACAAATACAATTTTTGATTTTAATAATGTATTAGTAAATGTTGAAATTAACATTAACTAAGATTAATAAATGCTGTAGAAGTATTGTTCATTCTTAGTTCATGTTAACTGAAGTAGTTAATTTGAACATGTCCTGAACATGTTAACTTAAGTAGAATGTTAACTAATGAAACCTTATTGTAAAGTGTTATTTTTCACTGTTAGTTTATACAAAGTATTAACTAACTAATGTGAGAAAATGTAACCTTATTGTAAAGTGTTTCCATTTTTTCAGTATACAAATGATTAATTTAAAATCAATGCCTTTAATTGTAAAATTATTTGCAGCATAGTGAGACACACATGAATAATGAGTCATTGAGTCAATGAGTCACATGAATTATGTGAGAAAAAGAAATGTATCGTTTTTTTTCAGGTTGTATATTTATATATTTTTCAGCTATAATATTTAAGAACAAGCTATTTGTCGCTGTTGGGCTTTTCCGGCCATGATTCATTACATGAAACATGAAAGTGTTCCTCTACTCCTCAGGTTGGCTTGCAGAGACATCAGCAGGAACGCTGGTGCTGACATATACTGAGAGGTCAGAGATCATGCAGGGTCAGGCCTCCACCCACAGGATAACACATAAAATTCATTCCCTCAAGACTGAGAGAGTCAAGCGTGTACATGAAAACCCCACCGGACATGTTTTAATTATAGTGAACTTGAACATAAGACTTACTAGATAACACCCTAGAGGATAGAAGCCTATTACTTTTACCAAAGCAATAACAAAACAGAACTGTAAACTGAACTCATTTTGGGCTCTTTCCTCTTAGATGGATACAGTGGAGAGTGACAGGATATTATCAGGGAAGGAGAGACAAAGTCTAGTCTAGTATGAGCTCCAACATGTCAGAACATGTCCATTACCACTGTGCCATGTATTGTGGACTACTTTTACAGTGCTTTGTGCCATATTTGGAGCTTGACAACCTCAAACATGACATGAGTCAATGGTCCCAGAACTTACATTTTTGGGTGAACTATTCCTAGTAAATGTCAAAACTATGAGCACAAATTTGTGGCCTTTGGAATAATCAGGGCCGTCTAAGCAATGTAGTGCCTTCAGTAAGTCTTCCACCGAATAATGAGTTTCAGACATGTTTAATTAAACTATCCTGTCTCTCTCATCTCTTTCCCTCTCTTCACCTCTTATTGCTTTGCCCTCCCCCACCTTCATGGAAAGGAGGACTTTGTCTTGTAGGCAGGCGTTACCGCTAATAATTTGTTACAGAGCTTTCACAGGGTTCTCCTGCTAAAGCATGGATTAAAATGTAGATGGTCAGTGGGGGATGGCCTTCTGTGATTGTAGAGTTATTAACAGGATTTGCTTCAACTCAGTATATCAAAGTCTCCCACTGCGATAAACAGTCTGCACATCAGCAAATTAAAAAGTTGCCCACAGGTGTGTCATCTCTCCAGCTACTGACCAAGGAATAAAACACTAATTGCTTTTAAATTCTGTTAAAGGGCCATCAAATTAAAGGAAGAGGAGAAACGGGGTTTTACTGAGGGTAGAGGTGCTGTGCAAGGCTGTAGTGTTATTATCCCAGTGTGGTCAATAACAGCAAGCAAGAACTACAAGGACAGGACGTAATATGAGTCTTAAAGCTTTTTCTTTCTTACCCATACTCATAGGAAACAAAATAGGTAAATAAAAATAGTGAGACTAACAAAAAAAGGTTTATAAATTTACAAATTAAATTTGAATATGATGAAAAATGTGTATTCCGTGATCATGAATGTTAGGAAAGTGTGGCAGATGTGTTTTTTAGCAATTTTAGCAGTTTAAGTGCCACATTTCACACAGATTGTTCTGTGAATCAGTTTAATGCAGACTAACCACGAGGCTATGATGGGGCAGTTCTAAACTATATTGGAGCTGACAGCAAAGCCACAATCCATAAGCACGCAGACACAGATGTGCTAGCAGAATTCTGTAGAAATCCCTGCAGCAACTAGGGCCGCTATGAAGCATACGCCCCTCTGATTTTTGGCCCACATCACATCAGCTGATATTAAAGAGGTCATGAACTGCTTTTTTTTTTTTTTTTTTATATTGTTTTTTTTTTTTTTATAATTTTATAATATTCCCTTAGGTCCACTTTTTGGTACACTCTAAATAAAAATGGTGCTAAATACCACTAAAAGTGGTTAATTGCATCCCACCACTAGGGATGGGCGATACCACTTATTTTGTTTTTGATATGATACCGATACTTTCAAGGCCAGTATCACCGATACCGATACGATACTTCTAAACTGAACTTTTAAATTATTACATTTATTAAATTATTAAAATTACTAAGAGTAAAATTAACATTATATTTGAAAGGCATTTTAACATTCAATACGCCTTAATTGCAACTTATTAGATCATATTTTTGTTTATACATGGTTAAAATATGTTTACTTGTAGTGGTAACCATGGGAATCTACAAATACTAGTTGAACTACGGTCACTGTAGTAAAAAATAAACCATGGTTCATTTTCACAAGGGGCTGCCAGTGACAGGACATTGCACGCATAAAATGCAACCTTTTTATTCTGATAGTGTATGATTTATATTAACATTAGTTACAGAATAGAACATGATCAATATCAACTTTTAACATTAAATTTAAAGAGTGTAATTGCACTATGTAGGCTACAATTTATATTTGTTTATTGTGAAATAACTCACACATATTATGTTTTTCTGTCTTCTGATGAGCATTGTTCTGGGCTGCATTTTCAAAAGCATCATTTCTTTTGATACTTTTGAGAAACGCAGCCAGTGTTGCCAGATTGGGTCGACGATTTCCAGCCCAAAAGCTCACTAAAACCCGCCCAATCCAAGAAAAAAATTGTAACTGCCAAAATAATGTGATATAATTTTATTGCCATGTCAATCAAGGTTGATAAGCACCATTCTTATCTCCTTAAAACTAAATAATGACAAAATAAAATAAAAATAAATCAATTTCCCAGGAAAACGGATCAAAACAGGGCAAATACATTCAAATACAGTCATGCATGACTAAAATGTCCAAGTGGAAACTGTCAAAATCACGAAATTAACCGATGACTTTAACCCATGGAAAAACACATGCATAATTTTCAAATGTCAACAGTAAGAATAAACTAATTTAAATGCAAAAAGTGCCCAATATAAGTGATCGGAATAAACCACGTAATTAGCAAGCATTACACACACATTATTGCACACACCACAGCCAAAATATTTCATTCATTGATACATACTGTACGATAATCCAACAAAAAATTAACAACAACAAGAATGCGTTTACCTTTGTGTTGCACTTTAATTTAAGTCAGAACTACAGTAACGTTACGTCTTTTGTGAAGTACATATTTGTAGAACATAACGCAGAACTTAACACAGTCAAAATGGATTAATCGTTGATTCAAACCTCTTTCAGCAGCTGTCGGGACGAGTAGAGCGCAGTCTAGGCGGTTTAAAAGCTGCAGATGTCCTGATCAGGCCAGTGTGCACACGATGATGGACAGGAGTCATATCCCATATTCGATTTAAATTCAAGTCATTCAACTGTGCTCTTAGAGTTAGTTATATTTATAAAGAGTCTTCGAGTCACAGGTGTAATCCACGTTTTGACAGTTGGGTCACTCTCCCACTCTTTACTGTAGATACAACTTACTGTATATTTACGCAACTTTGGCATAGTGATCACTTGAATATACAGCTACGAGCTAAAAACCTGTCATGAATGATCACATCTGCCTGCTGATCGCTGATTGGCTAAAAGTACGTGCTCGTCGGCGATGTCAACACCAATGCCAGCTGACTACGCTGGGCTTGTGTGTTTAGTAATGTCATGATGACTGGTTTTACGGAGTTCATGCACACTTGAGTTTGTTATTAACCCAACGCGATCTCATTCAAATACGTGTGTATTTTTACGTAAAGTGTGATTCTACCACACGTACATTTACTTACATTTTCATACACACTAAAACGTACAATACTGACGTATTGACAGCACTAAAACGTACAATATTGACGTATTGACAGCACTAAAACGTAAATTATTTACGTATCCAAGTGTGAACGTGTACCAGCTCCCATGTATGAATATTAAAATTGTGGCATTAATGTTTTGTTTCTATTGTATTCAATTGTCATATCAATACATGTTTTCAGTCGCATTTATTAAATGCATTTTACTAATCTACTTAATATAAAATAACATTTTGCTCTGTTTGTGACTTCTGCTGCAAACTCATTTTGGATGATTAACTTTGATAATGTTAAAGAAGACTGCATTTTAAAACCTTAAGATGAATAACATTTCTGTAATCGTTTAACTATTTTGTATTAGGCCTAGTTTGTTTGCCGTAAGACAAAAGGGTGTTTTCTCCTATAGCAACTGACGATCATAAGATACACCAAAACACAACATAAATTCACAAAATACATCAATTTTATTCCTTCGCTGTAATCCAAATCTTTATAATCCATATGTTTGCGAGGAACAGATCCATATTCAGCGACCTTCATCTCATTCTCAGCAGCGACCACAAACATCAAATCCCGCGCTCGTTATGATGAATTCAAAATCAAAAATTGTGCCCTCATGAAGCATTACGACATGATTTACGGCAGTGGTATCGAACGCTCATTGGCTCTCACCTGCTTCGTCACAGATTGTGACATGCCGTGTTTCAGACGAGTCGATGTGTATTTGAAATGGGGAAATGCGCACCTTCACAAAGTGAAGCCGGATTAATATTTTGATTAATAACTTACATTCTGCTCTGTACCCCATACAAAACTATTATATACCGCCAGAGAGGACTGCGACTGCAACACATCGTCATTTGAACTACTTTTGGTACCGCTTTTGACATTTTCGCAATAAATAAATTATTGTGATTACACTTGTCTGTCTGTTATGTTTTTTAATTTATAACAGTACATAATTTTAATAAATGGTTATTGTTAGGTTTAGGGGTAGGTTTAGGATTAGCTGTTCAATATCTTTTTAATGCTATATTACTAAAATTGTCATTTTCCAACACATTTCTGTCCATTACGTTTTATTCTCTTTAAAATGGGTATGTTTAGGTTTTAGGGTAGTGTTAAGGCATCTTACATTAATCTATAAAATGGTAAAAGGGAAATTATACAGATATCTTTATGATATATAAAAAAAGATTTGAATCTTTACTCGTATAAAGATTCGTATTCTTAAAAAAAAGATTTCATGACAGATTTGTAAATATTTTACATTTTTTAGCTGTAAAAACGTAATAATGCTACGTTTAAATGTTGCCAATACGTCCATATTCTATGTTTTAGCACTTCTCCAAACGTACAAAAACGTACGTGTTGTCTCTTTGAAAGTTACGTATTAATACCTACGTATTAACAATGAGACCAGGCTGATTAACCAGTTAGACTATAAAATTTAGATGTTTGAAAACCGCCAAACGGACCCCAAACCAGCCCAAATTTTATCCACCTGCCCAAGCCCGTTTTTACCCACACAATCAAATTCAAAATCGCCCAATCTGGCAACACTGAACGCAGCCTTGTTTGAATACAGTGTCATCAGTGAGCGAACTGAAAATGCGAACTCTGTGTTTGATTGGCTCTGTCTTGCAGCATTTGCGTGCGTTCAGAGTCAGATCATGGTTCAGATGAGCAGGAAAATAATCACAACTTCTGGTGTGAACACTCCATTTTAAGAATTGTCTCCTTTAAGACTTCAATATAAACACCCACTGCTATGATTGGGTAACATCTATATATTTTTATTTGCATATGAAATATAAGCAAAAATATAAAAGTATTATATATGTGGAACTTCTGAAATGCAATAATGTTTACAGTTGCTGCGATCAACTAAATTGTGGATTACAGTGTACAAACTCCTTCTAAGGTTCCTTTTAACCACTTTTTTGCAGCACTGAGCATAGTAGCCAGTGTTGAACACATGCATGCAATGACCAGAATTTTGTGCAACGAAAGTTCATAGACTCGAATGCTCTCATCTTAACTAACAAAGTGTAGACACAATGTAAATTTGCTATTCATTATGCAGTGTAGACGGTTTCATTGATTATAATGGGAGTTGTGTAAACTGAACTAAAGTGATTTCAATATCAGCTGTTTTTGATGCAACTATGAACAATGTGCATATGACTGTTCAGTCGATGGCTTGATTTTGCAGATGTGTAAACAGCATAAATGTTTTTGCATGGCTGACTAGAACAATAATTTATCACAGATTAGGCTTTGGAAATAACATTGTTTTTACATGTTGTTGCATTATGGTCGTATCCATACAGCAAATAAAATAATTATTCCCTACTGACATGATTAGCCACTTTCTTGAAAATGAACATTGTATTCATCTCTATTACATCTTATAAAATGTATAGTTCCAGTCCTCGTTTCTGATTGGTTAAACCGCATTTGAAGCAGTTGTAATTTACTCTACAAACATACACCTGTGACCTCATTACATCAGTATTACTGTGGCACTGCATCTGTGTGTTGGCCCAATAAGTCAATGAGTTGCTTGGCAACCATTCTGTAAAACAATTCAGTATTACTCTGCCAAAGAAATTGTTTCAAAATGATTTTGTTGTAAATATTGACTTAATGGGTGGGCCTAACGTGGATCAGTGGTGGAAAGAGATGGACAGGACACAGAAAGAAGATAACAAACAAAGCAGAAGCAGACAGGCTGAAAGTAATTGAAGAGCAGGAAAAGTCAAGAAATCAGGTTGGGACTGTTAAACAGACTATGTGGTCTGTTAGCTTTTTTCAGACCTGGTGTGTCGATAAAGATATGGCTATTGTTTTTTTTAAATAATAATAAAAAAAAAAAAACATTGACCTAAACCAGGGTCTCTGTCAGTTTTATGCCACCGTGAAAAACGGGAAAGGTGAGCTCTATGGTTTCAGCAGTTATGTTGGCCTACATGCAGGGCTTAACTGGTACATAAATGATCCATCAATCAGCCGATTCTGGTGCCTGTTGAAAGATCCAGAGTTTATCACTAGCAACAACGTTTTTGTTGAAGTAGGGACAAATCTTGACCGAGAAGGATGTGACAAAACATCTCACCATCCTGTGTTAACGGAGGTAGACTTTCAGAAAATCACTGAATCCAAATACACCTGAGGGTCTTGTCAACAAAGTCTGGTTTAATGTGCAGCTGTATATGGGATGCATGGGAGCTAAAGAGGGCAACCACCAACTTAAGCCCAAATCAGGACGAGCCAGGACGAGAACGGTCAGAAGTATGTAACACTGTCATTCAACTAATGCACAAACAACCACAAAATGCAGGCAAAAGAAACAAAGAAAGCCTACAGGGATTAATGTTTGAGTAGTCAGGGAATCCGCTGTGTCCTGTCACCTCATTTGAGAAATACCTTTCTTCAATAAGATGCAACTGGATTAAATATTTTGAATGTTCCAATCCCAGTCTGACTTCTGACCTGTAATGCCGCCTGAATCATAATCATGTACTGTTCTTTTGTTGGCTGGAGGAGAACTGGCCCCCCGACTCTAGCCTACAAGCCTCTTAAGGATTGAACTTGGAAGGCCACAGTCTCAGTAGGATGCAGCCTTCCGTTTGAGAAGCACCATTCATGTGCTCCTTATTACTCGTGTCATGTCCTGATTGGTTCATTGTTTGATTGTTCACAGGTGTTTCTTATTAGTCATTAGTCCTTGTGTATAAATAGCCCTCCTGTTACCATTGTCTCTTGTCTAGCTTTGTTTTGTGTAACCTGCTGTTTGGTGAGTTTGTCAAGTCTGTTTATTGTCATAGTCAAGTTCTGTTCAAGTCTAGTTCTTACATTCAAGTGCTCATGTTTATGCTATGGTTTAGTTCAGTTTGTTTTTGTATCACATTTATCAAATAAACTGCACATGGGTTCAGACTCCTCGCATTCAGTGGACTTAAATGTTACAGTAGCTTGGTTACTCTACACTGTAACAAAAAAAGTGTAGCTGATAAGTGACAACAGCTACAATGTCAAAAGATCAAGAGAAATTTGATTTCCTCAACAGCTCATCTACTTTACAGGGTCAGAGAGAATGTGGAAAATAATCTTAATTATGACAAATTTTAAACAAAGTCCCTTTCAAGAAAAGTCAGTTCACTGAGCAGCCATATTTGCTATTGCGCAGAGCTGCGACACTATTGCCAAAAGTTTTGGGACGCCTGCCTTTACATGCACATGAACTTTAATGACATCCCATTCTTAATCTGTAGAGTTTAATATGGAGTTCTCCCACCCTTTGCAGCCATAACAGCTTCAACTCTTTTGGGAAGGCTTTCCACAAGGTTTAGGAGTGTGTTTATGGGAATTTTTGACCATTCTTCTAGAAGCACATTTGTGAGGTCAGGCACTGATGTTGGACAGGAAGGCCTGGCTTGCAGTCTCCGCTCTACTTCATCCCAAAGGTGTTCTATTAGGTTGAGGTCAGGACTCTGTGCAGGCCAGTCAAGTTCCTCCACACCAAACTTGCTCATCCATGTCTTTATGGACCTTGCTTTGTGCACTGGTGCGCAGTCATGTTGGAACAACAGTCTTTGATTTAATGTAAATTTATATAGGTACTGGTGCAAAATTTTCTGGACTACCATTATAAGTGGGCTTGGACTTAGTTTTGTATAAGAGGATTCCTTTAATGTGGTGATAGGACAGTTGTACATCGTTTCTAGAACATGAATAAGGTTAAGTCAAAACAAGAGCAAACATTGAACAGAGCATACCTAGAAATCATGAGGTGTCTTTCAAAGCAACTGGGAGGAAATTAGTTACATAGAGAAAACACCTCTGTACATTCCTAACAAATAAACCAGAATGCACATCCTTTGTGATCTACTGCACACTGTAGTTGTGTGTGTCAGCTGAACCTTAGAATATGTCTGTGGTAGAGAGTATATACAGACTACAAAGTAGACATTTAGTGCTAGATGACAGGATGTCTAACATGCAATGCATCATTTCTCGGATCCTGTCGGGTTACTGAAACCCAGTGACTGACATTCTGTTAACAGTGCATTGATTTTTTTTTTGCAAGTCAAACTATTGTCCAGATATATGGATTAAACAGTTTACTCTGAGTGGATTTTATTTTTTACTGATGATAGATAGATAGATAGTTAGATAGATTTCAGTGACTGACGGTGACCTGTATTCTCTCTCTCTGTCTGTGTGTGTGCGTCTATAACACCTATACTCTTCTGTTATCAGAAGGAAAATAGCAGTTTTGGTGGGATGTGCCGGTAATCCACACCTTCTTGGTTGACTCACTCAGAGAGAAGTGGAGGGGAGGCAGGAGAGACAAAGAGATCATTCTGTGTGTAGAAGTTCAGGTTAGAGTACACCTGTTCCAGACTGCTGCTCAACACCCACCCTGTACTAACCCAGCACCTAAACCGCACAGGTTACTGCAGTTATACTCTCTGCCCTATAATCAAAATCACTTTGATGGGGCAAGAGAAGAGGGGCAATTCATTCCATTGTATTTTTTTTCTTCTTCCCCAAATAGGTGTTCATTTTATTTAATGCGTATGTTCTATTTCATTCCTCTTTCATTCCTCTAACGCAATATTTCTCTAAAAAATCGAATCCTGCACGGATGTATATGTGGTTACTGATATTGTATTATCACAATGCTTCTCCTCATGTGTTCTTGACAAACTTGAGCTACTGTTTGCACACTAATCTTGTGCATGCTACACTTTTCAATAAGGATGACATTCAACAAAAACTAATAGGCCTATAATAAAATTATTTAAGGAAAACCAAATCCATTCCACTGCTCTACTTTTCCATTGTTTTTCAATGTAAAACACAATTTCAAATGCAGTAGATGAGTAGAGAAAGGCTACAGGAAAGGATAGGCAAAGACAAAGGAAGAGGTGCAAACTCTGCCCAAAAGTTATGTTTAGAAAGGTGCAAATCTTATGTGAAACATTCTGGCTCTGTCTGAAAAGATAATTTTCCAATGATCTGTGAGAAATGTGGGGAGTGAAGGTTCGGACTTAATATACTCTACAGTAGATCTAAATTAGTTAAGAGTTTAAATGGGTCATGAATTGAGAAATAAAATTGTCCTTGATCTTTTGACGTGTAAGAGATCATTGTAGTATAAAAACATCCTGTACGTTTCAGAACTCAAAAAGTTCTAGTTAGTCCAAAAACAGCTTTTATTGAAACAAAGCTCCGAAAACGACTTGTTTCAGATTTTGTCGTAATAGTGCGTTGAAAGACCACCTCTGCAGAATCATATCAACACATACTTCTACATCGTCGCATCATTGGCCCCGCCCACTGGCGCATTAGTGAGCTGAGGAGAAGAGAAATACAGGATCACTGGACATTTAAATAACATTGCTTTCCAAAGGATCCTAATGCTAGGAAAGTGGTTATTATTTTCAACTATGTGAATGTCTCAGTAGAGCTTTATTTGTTTGTTCGGTACATTTCAATGTGGATTCTTTGATAAATCAGGTGCAATTACGGCGCAGGGTTTGCAAACAGACTTTGCTGTAATATATGGACCCGACGGTAACGCCACAACATGTAAGTAACCGTGTTAATTCTAAAGCCTAATCTGGAATCAGTGATTTCTGATATGATTCATGTACAGTCAGACGCTCTTTGTCGCAAAATCATTTATTGCTGTTTATGTGTCACTAAATCAAGCCAGTGACTAAATGGTCAACTTCTCATCGTTTTTAATATCATGAACTTAGTATCAGGAAAATAATCTATTATTTAAATTGTGATTCAATTTTATACAGAAAACAGTCAAAGAACCCTCTCTTTATAATCACTGGAGCTGTCAATCACACAGCGCGAGTTTATCAGTGACGTCAGTGACGTTATAATCAATGACACTGTCTACACTGCACGATGAACATCGCACGATTCTTGAGAGGTCAGAAATTGAGTTGCAATGATGAGATCACTCCATTCATGCGCTTAACAGATGCGACAGGAGATCTAAATATAATGCTATAACCCTCCTATTATCTTTGCGGTCAATTTGACCCCATTCAATGTTTAATGTCTGTAAAAACACGACTGACATCATTTTTTTTTTTTTTTTTGCTTCAGATTGAATGACTTTTCCTAATTTAATGGGGACAACTCTGTAAACATAAAATTAACATGATGATATTTTTTCAATGTCCTGTACACATTTTGACATAGTGCTGCTAATGTCATCAAAATGGTTCCAGGGCCCACTAGATATGCTGTCAGTCATAAATGACCTGAGACATAAACCTTTGTAAAACAAAATTATATTCTGGAGGTTTAAATTGCTGGGGTCAAATTGACCCCAGTGGGTAAACAATTTTACCAGATTTGAGGGTAACAGGAGGGTTAATCAACACTTTTCACAATTAGTTAATCTCGACAGCTGTAATAGTAAAAACGTAGTAAAAGATTTCAAGAGAGTTCCACATGTAATACTTATTTCATATGCATAGATGTTAGCCAATCATAGCAGTGGGGCATTTCACGGCAGACTAACACCCTTCTAACTGAGTGTTCAAATTAGAGGGCTAAAATAAGGGTAGAAAATGGCCATTTCTAAATTATTAATATTTTTGATGTAAGAATCACTAACCTCAGGAAACGTTATAAATGAATAAAAATGCAGTGCATTACCCCTTTAAGAAAAAATATAACTGCATTTTAAAAAGAATAAATGTTCTTTTAAATAAATCTTTTGTAATGCATACAGTATATACAAGGAAAGTGGACAAATAAACATGTTTGATATATTAAAACGTGTATCATTAATTATTTTAATTATTTTCCTTTATAAGACACCTTTTTTTTTTTTTAAGAAAACAATTAATTCTAATTTGGGTCATTTTGACCCCCTTTATGCATTCGTGTATATTTTTTTTGGTTCATGAATTCTAGGGTTAATCAATGCGCCTCGCAGTGCCTCGCGCATGACAAGGTGTTGTAAAAACGTGGCGCACAAGTTAAAATAAGTTACACTTTTAAAAAATGAGTCTCTAGACCTTGCTTTCTTTTTTTGAGTCTCTAGACCTTTCTTTCTTTCTTTCTTTCTTTCTTTCTTTCTTTCTTTCTTTCTTTCTTTCTTTCTTTCTTTCTTTCTTTCTTTCTTTCTTTCTTTCTTTCTTTCTTTCTTTCTTTCTTTCTTTCTTTCTTTCTTTCTTTCTTTCTTTCTTTCTTTCTTTCTTTCTTTCTGTTTGTTCTACTGCGTTTTTAACAGCATAAAACGCATCAGGTAAGATCTCTATACTATGCTCATTTATGGGTTTATTAAGTAGCCACTTCTATAAACGCATTATTTAAATAATATTCTCATTTATGAAACAATTTAATAATTAATATTGATTATTAAATCCCAAGAATCGATCTTTTAGTCTATGCTGTTTTTAGTTGATGAATGAACAGAACTATGTAGCGTGCCTCCTATCCAACAAATTGCAATAAGCTTTGTGGGTAATACTTAAGAATACTGTTCTGTCATTAATGAATAACAACACAGGAACAAATGTGTAATACATTATTAACATTCTAGTAACTACTATTAACTAACAATAAAATCTGAATAACGAATAAGTAAGTAGTAGCGCTCAGTTGAGGTAATTGAGGTAATTGTTGAATTAGTTAATCAGTAACTACTGTTTTTTTTTTGTTCATACCTCCCAGAGACTACTACTACTATATACAGGTTCATGATTGATGTGAATAATGCATAATGTATAATTAATTCTAAATTAAAGATCATGATAACCCACTAGTAATGACTCAAGTATTACCAAATTACTTTGTGGTTCAGGGATGCAGGAAGTGGGGGTGCTGAGGGTGCTTTCACAGGATTCTATATGTGAAAAAATGTGTGATAAACAAATCAATACACTTTACGTTTTGTGCCATTTCAGTGTAACTTGTAATTGGGTTATATGTCTATGCTTTATTTAATTTAATGTATAATTTATTTATTTAATACGAATTACTAGTTATTTGGATCAGTATTCTAAAGTGAAAAGCACGATAACTCTCTGGTAATGTCTGAAGTCATTGCATGTGTTTGAGGTTTTGGAAAGTAATTCTTTCTGACATATTTGGTAACACTTGAGTCATTACTAGTGAGTTACCATAATCTTCACTTTAGAATTAGTAAATCCATTAGAAGGATGTAGTAACACTTGAGCCATTACTATCCAAAACCTTACACAAACCTCAAAAACTTCCCCAAAAAAGTCATTACTAGGGAGTTATCATGCTTTTCACTTTAGAATACTGTTCCAAAAAATTAGTAATTCCTTCTGAAGGATCTGGTAATACTTGAGTAAATACTAGTGGGTTACCATGATCTTCACTCTAGTATTAATTATACATTATGCATTACATTAATTATGAACCTGTATATAGTAGCTCTTATTATTCATCCAGGAGGTATGAAAAAAATAGTAGTTGCTGATTATGTAATAGTGAACTAATGCATTCAACTGAGCGCTATTACTTACTAATTCTTTATTCAGAATTTCTTGTTAGTTAAAAGTAATGATAATATTGCGTTACTCATTTGTTCCTGTATAGTTATTTATTAATGACAGACCAGTATTCTGATTTCACATTGTCAATTTTATTTTGAAATTCAAACAATAATTACTGTTTTAGCGCTTTAATGTGGTGTGACAGATCGCTGTAGCGCAGATCAAGCGAAGCGCATAAACTGATCTCTTCCTCTTGACTATTAGTTATAGCACAAAATAAATGTGAATGAACATCTGAAGGTACGTAGGTTAAAATATACAGTACAACTTATCGTACAAGTCCATATCATGTCTCATGTAATCTGTCAGTGTTTCAACCGCGGACAGACATCAGTAAAACAGCTTGGGAACAATGCGTCACGTAATAACGTTAATAAAAACTTTATATTTACCTCAGAAAAGTGACCATAAACTGACTCATTAGTCAGCTGGAAAAATGAACTCTAGAGAGGAATATATTTGCTAAATATATGCACAATATTACATATTCATTATATATTTTTAGCCTACTGTTCTTCAATATTTAATGAATAAATACATATTTTTTTATGACAGCCACCATTTAAATGTTTATAGGCCTATTTAAAAAAAATAATAATAATTGGATTAGAAACATAATTATGTAATTATAACTTTATTATTATAAATTATTAATATTATTAATCAATATCAAAACGAATTGAATCAGAATCTCATCACAAGCTTGTGAATTGAAATCGATTCCTGAAATTTGTGTCAATATGCAGCCCTAGTTTTTATAATAAATTTAAATTTAAAAATCATTAAAAGTCATATATGTCATATGTAATGCATGCAACCACAGCACAACATTCTGTAATGCCCACATCTAGAAAACATAGTCCAGTCTGAAACATAACATCACAAACACTGGGTGATAAGAACTGTAATTCAAACATCGTTTGAAAAACTAGTCCCATCCGAATAGGACGAATGATTGTTTAGAAAGCAGGTTTCCCAAAGGTTTCCCAAACATTCATTTCTCATTGTTAAGACAAAACAGAAAACCCCAAACACTGTTGGACACTGGTCTATCAATGAGCATTTATTGTGACAAGCCACGTGTCTATGCTGGCTCTTAAACATGCAAAAAACTGCCAGCTGTACATGATGCAATACATTATTTATACTGAAAAGAAAATAGGGAAGAAAAAAAGAATGAAAAAAAAGCCTTTTTACCGTATGAAGGGCTGTAAACATTTTACTAGCGCTAACCATTTAATTTAAGTCATATAGTCTGTGGCATCTATCCAAAGCAGTGCAGCGTATTAATCATTTATAGCATCTGGAGAGCACAAACTGCACTTCTGGAAGCTTCCATTCTCTCATTACCGCTCAACAGCACTGCAATAATTGCATGCAGTTTGCTGCATGGAGACATGAAGTTCCATTTGTCTGTGCTGCTGTGCATGATATCCAAATACGATAACTGAAGTATTTGCTTTAAGTCAGATTCGTTAGAAAGAATACAAATGTAAAGGATATTGTGATAATGTGAATCAACATTACATTCACACTTCAGTGTCATGTCTGCAGTGACAAAGTGATGTTTTTTTAACACAACATGTGGGCGTTCAGTAACTTGTCAATTTTTTATGAAAATGACAAGATACCTGATTCGGTGATGAATGAAAGTGACATCTGTGGAGCACAACTGATCCGTCTCCTAGACTAGTTGAATTTACTGTAGGCAAGATAGGTGGTAACACTTTATTTTGATGGTCCCTTTTGAACATTCTGTTGACTATAAGTAACTTTGCAACTACATGTCAACTAATGCCACACTGCACGATTTTAGCCCCGATTTGACTCGCCGACAGGTTTTGCGAAATCGCAGACAAATGCCCGAAATCATAGGCAAATGGGTGCTCGTTTATGCTTGTTTACACATCTCACGCAGTGTGAATTATCAAAGATGCGATTTGAGAGAATCGCAGATGAGTCGCAGACGCCCGTGAGATATTTGGCATGCTAAATATCTGGACCTGTTGGCGATTCAAAATCCTGCTGTGTGAAATGTGTTCTGACTGAAAATTACATCGGCGATGACCTACAGCCAATGAGAAGTAATTAGTGAAAAAGTAGTTTGCGGACGAGACAGAGTATTCTGGGATTCTTCCTCTTGAAAAGCCATGCAATGTGAAACCTCCTGTCGCCGATCCATCGTGCAGTGTGAACACAGCAGTGACTGAATGCTACCCCAGATAGTCATGCAGTGTGAAAAGAACTGTGATCTGACTACTTTAAAATCGTGCTGTGTGAACTTGGCATAACTCTCATTAGAGTATTAGTAGACTGTCTGCTAAATATTTGCTAACACTTTATTGTGATGGTCCCCCAACAGCCATTCTACTGACTATAAGTAACTTTGCAACTACATGTCAACTTATTCTAACCCTAACCCTACCAGTCTTCTAATACTCTACTAACACTCTAATGAAAGTTAGTAGACATGTAGGTGCAACGTTATTATACTCAACTGAATGTTTTAAAGGGACCATCAAAATAAAGTGAAACCAGATAGGTTACTGTGAGCGACTTAACTGTTCACAGACTGGTATCTGTGAAGGAAAATGAGCCACATTTTATCTTATGAACCAATGTCAACTAACCTTTTTGAGAATGAAAATTAAATAAAGCATAGACATATAGCCCAATGACAAGTTACACTGAAATGGCACAAAACGTAAAGTGTATTGATTTGTTTATCACTCTTTTTTCGCATACAGAATCCTGTGAAAGCACCCTCAGCACCCCCACTTCCTGCATCCCTGAACCACAAAGTAACTCTCTCATCATAAGACAATCTTGAAGACAGCTGCAGCAAACTTCCATATAAGGTATGTGAAGTTATTGTGTGTGTGAACCCTTTAAAACCATATCTGGAAGTTCCCCTGTAAGGGTCTTGTTTTTGTTGGTTTGACTATCATTCAGAATTTTGACGGCTCTGTTTTGTATTTTATTTCTTGAAGCATTACTGTGGTCTGGCAGATACTGACACTGGGCAGTTCTCTGGACTGAACACTACTGGTGGCTCATAGTCTTTGCGCTCACATTGTTAAAAGGTAAGAAAATGTGTGCCCCTTAAATTACTTATAATCGGGTCATTTTAGTTAAATCTTGTTAAATGTGACCCATATATCAGATTTAGTAAATGAACTGAAATTAAATTAAACATAATTACATTTTTTTTTGTCATTTATGAATAAGTGAATTGTGTATAATGACATGCACACATGAAATGCATTACTGACTTTGACAATATTTGCCGTTCCATTTGAGAGCATTTGAATCAGCTACAGTTTAATATTATTTAACAATATAACACTATTCAACATTAATTCACAAATTAGACACTGTCTTTGTAAGGACATATGCTTGTAAGAGTGAACACTATGTATTTTAAAGCCATCAAAGCAATGTTCCTCCATGTACCTTGTTTTCGGGGTATAAAGCATTTTAATGGGCTCTGAGCCTGCTGGGTCATGCCTGAATCACACGCTGTCTTTAATACACGGCCAACTGCTATTACCCTGAAACATGTTCTGACTGCATGCATGTGGGTCTCCACGGGGGAGAGTCTTTTATAGACGTGAGCATAAAACGCAACAACTAAGGAGACCAAATCATGACAAACACGCTCAACTTCAAACTATATACACACTACCAAAGCCCTGAGGTGGGCTGTGTGGACACTAAAATGTCTGTGACAATGTCTGGATGGTCATTATAGAGGATAATTTTCTGTGACCAAGACAAACATGTTCTTTTGGCTAAATATCGCCCACTGAGGCTAAGAGAGGAAGAAATTAAATGGATGTAGGTACTTGCATATGAAAATTGTTCAAAAAGAATGTGAATTTTTACATTTATGCATTAGGCAGATACTTACACTATATTGCCAAACGTATTGGGACACCCCTCCAAATCATTGAATTTGGGTGTTCCAATCACTTCCATGGCCAAATGTGTATAAAATCAACCACCTAGGCATGCAGTGAAATTTGTGAAAGAATGGGTCGCTCTCAGGGGCTCAGTGAATTCAAGCGTGGTACCGTGATAGGTTGCCACCTGTGCAGTAAGTCCATTCATGAAATTTCCTCACTACTAAATATTCCACAGTCAAATGTTAGTGGTATTATAACAAAGTGAAAACAATTGGGAACAACAACAACTCAGCCACAAAGTGGTAGGCCACGTAAAATTACAGAGTGGGGTCAGCGCATGCTGAGGAGCACAGTGCACAGAAGTCGAACTTTCTGCAGAGTCAGTAGCTACAGACCTCCAAACTTTGTGTGGCCTTCAGTGTAGCTCAAGAACAGTGCGTAGAAAGCTTCATGGAATGGATTTCCATGGCCGACTAGCTGCATCCAAGCCTTACATCACCAAGTGCAATGCAAAGCTTCGGATGAAGTGAAGTGTAAAGCACGCCGCCACTGGACTCTAGAGCAGTGTAGACATGTTCTCTGGAGTGACGAATCACACTTCTCTGTCTGGCAATCCGATGGACGAGTCTGGGCTTGGTGGTTGCCAGGAGAACGATACTTGCCTGACTGCATTGTGCCAAGTGTAAAGTTTGGTGGAGGGGGGATTATGGTGTGGGGTTGTTTTTCAGGGGTTGGGCATGGCCCCTTAGTTCCAGTGAAAGGAACTCTTAATGGTTCAGCATACCAAGACATTTTGGACAATTTCATGCTCCCGACTTTGTGGGAACAGTTTGAGGATGGCCCCTTCCTGTTCCAACATGACTGCGCACCAGTGCACAAAGCAAGGTCCATAAAGACATGGATGAGCGAGTTTGGTGTGGAGGAACTTGACTGGCCTGCACAGAGTCCTGACCTCAACCCAATAGAACACCTTTGGGATGAATTAGAGCGGAGACTGCGAGCCAGGCCTTCTCATCCAACATACTGATGTCATGGCCTGACCTCACAAATGTGCTTCTAGAAGAATGGTCAAATAGCATTATAGCTGAAAAGGGGGGACCAACTCCATATTAAACCCTACGGATTAAGAATGGGATGTCATTAAAGTTCATGTGCATGTAAAGGCAGGCGTCCCAAAACTTTAGTGTATGTAATGTAATATAGTGTATGTAGTGTAATATAGTGTATGTAAAGCAACTTACATTGTATACTATACGTATGCATTCCTTGGGAATCAAACCCATGACCTTGGTATTACTACGGTTTAAGCTAAAGAAATCACAAATCTGTTTTGAAATTTTACTAATGTTAAGTTATCATGGTTATATTAAAGTGCCCCATTATGATTTTTCTTTCATGCAATGTATAATATAGCTGTCCAGAATGTAAAAGGGTCTGCAAAGTTTTAAAGATAAAATTAACTTTTGCACAAAAATAAAGTTATTGTCTCCTAAAAGAAAGAATCGATTCTGAACTGCTGAAACAAGTCATCAGCAATTCCAGTCTCATTTCCTGTTACAAAGGAAGTGTTACAAACCTACGTTACGTTTGTAATACATTTGCATAATGCCATTTTATGGTCTTCATTGGCTGCCCGTGAACAACTACTTTGTACAATATAGTTGTAGCTGAGGCATAGAAGAAAGAAAATCCACTTTGCATGCACTTCCAATGCATGAGTACTCGGGATAAGGCTCGAAATGATATGGTAAAACACACGCAATTTTACTGTTTGTATTAATATGTGTGCTGAGGAAGCATCCAGAGGTGAAATTCAGATTAGTTTTCTGACATGCGCTCTAAGTGGTAGTACACCAATTAAAGCAGAATGGGCCATCTGACCAATCAGAGCAGAGTTGGCTCTCAGAAAGAAGGGGTTTAAAGAGACCTAATCATTTATGGAACTGTTTCAGACACTGTGAAAAAAGAGGTGATACTGAAATGTGTGTTATGAGAAAATTAAAGTGTATTTTGACCTTGGATGCATGTAAACCTATTATAGGAGAACTCTATAACAAAATTAGGAACTTTTAAAATAATAAGGCCACTTTAAGACTAAGCTAATATGCGCTACCCAATCATCCTAATATTGCCAGTATGCGTCCTTACAACTCATTCTTGCTGTGGTGTTTGCAAAATTCAATAAATAAGCAATACATGGTGTCATTTTGCTTTGACAAAATACAGTGTCTGTACTGCAGAGTCTGATCATTTCAGAATGAGACTCTGGCAGCTTCCTGTGGAAGGAAATGATTGATCTAAAGAGCTGCAAACATCAACCCAGTTCCTCCTCTCAACTCAAATGATCCATTAATGATTTTGCAACCTTGCTTTTACTTAATACTGTATGTAAAAACAAAGAAAGAAACTGATGTTCATAGATAAGTGTGCATGTACATAAATGATGAAATTATGTATTTGAAAACAAATTGAACAAAGAACACAAGGAAGATATTTTAAAGAATGTTGGTAATCAAACAGTTGACGGTAGCTATTGACTTCCATATTAGAAAAAAATGTATATGGAAGTTGATGGCTACCGTCAACTGTCTGCTTACCAGCATTCTTTAAAATATCTTCGTTTGTGTTCAACAGAAGAAAGAAACTCATACGGGTTTGGAACAACTTGAGGGTGAGTAAATGATGACAAAATGTTCTTTTTTTTTTGGGTGAACTATCCCTTTAAGTGTATAACATATGCATATTATAACTAACAAAAATGAAAAAAGCTTTAGGGTTCACTTTACTTTCATTCAGCAATTATATGTGTGTACAATGAATATAATATTTTTACCAAATGGCCATTTCTAAAGTAAAACAGTTATCCAAGTCATAGTTTATTACTCCAGCTGGCATTGTGATGAACACTTTACGCTGTCGAAATAGCACTGCGGAGGAACTGTGATTAGTCAGAGCAATGTCAGGGTTATGTCAGCCCTATGACTGGTCAGAAAAATTAGGCAGTTAGCAAAAGATTGTTCTTTTACTAATTTGATTATAGACATGTCTGGATGTGTCTCAATAGCTTATCTAAAATGAAATCACCCTCAGGTTGTTCAAAGTCTGTATTCCCCCCTTTTTTCTCCAATAAAACAAAAGGAGATACTGAAATTATGATTGTGCTGAATTATTGAAATACAAAAACTACAATGAAATTATATAATGTATAGCGATGAAAGTAATACATTCAATAAGAAACAAAGGCACACTGTGGTAAACAGCAATACATGGTTAAAAAAGTTACAGAGAAAGAGAAAAAGAGAGGGATGCAGGCATGATATCGAGCAAAGGTTAACTGACACAGACGTGATATTGGTCACTGAAGCTCAGGTCTTGGGTCGCAGCCAAACCATGCGATGAGCCCCTTCACCCACAGCAGCCACAAGAGCTCTCACATTACGTCAGTGCGATATCTCGAACCCTAATTCCAACACACAACCCAGCCACTCTCTTGCTTTTTATCACTTGCTCCACGAGGCCAATTTGTTGTGGTAGGCCGGGATCTTGAAGTCCCGATCTTGTTACATGAACTTGGATTTAGCTCAACTGGGTGTTTTGGGCTGAATCAAGACTGGGTATGGTAAGCAACATGAATGGCAGAGGAAAGTAGAGAAAAAAAGAAATGACTGTATCAGAAAGTCGTGATGTTGTATTTTATCAGAAACTCCAAAGCGTTCCAAAAAACTACTGAAAACTGACTGTACAGGATTTTAGATCTTCCCTCTGACCAATAATCAAACTTATTACAAAAATGGAAAAGAATATACAGTAGGGTATTAAGACCTCTAGGGATTTTCTACTTTAAAGGGATAGCTCCCCCAAAAATGAATATTCTGTCATATTTACTTCTTCAAAACACAAAATGTAATTTTTTAATCAAACATGAGAGGTGGCTGTCCCTTCATTGAATTTCCAGATAACCAAAACTTTATCATACAAAAAGGTCATAAAGGCATTGTAAAATGAATGTAAATGAATCATTCGGTTTTATTGAAGTCTTGTGAAGGGACATGATCAATTTATATGATGAACAGATTTAATATAGGCTTTTACTCACAATTAATCAAACATACATGGTTCTCGTGCTGTGAAATACGTTTAAGCGTCCGTGTTTACCATATGTTATGTGTTATGCATGTGTGCAGTCATTATTTAGATGTAAATAAGCCTCTCAGGTTTGATTAAAAAAATTTATTTGTGTTTTGAAGATTAACCAATGTCTTTGGAATGGTTTGGAATGACATAAGGGTGAGTAAATGGTGACAGAATTAATATTTTTGGGGTAAACTATCCCTGTATTGCAAAAAATGTTACATTACCAACTTTATCAGCATAACAAGAGAAAGATTTGAGGGAAAACAATGAAATTGTCATTATAAAATTTATTGTTCAGAGTTACTTATTTAGACCCCTATATAGGCTATATTATCAACATTTATTTTGGCCAGAGGAGAACTGGCCCCATGCCTGGTTTCTCTTAAGGTTTATTCTCCTTTTCTGTCACTTTCTGTCTGTCGCCTTTGTCTTGCTTAGTTGGGGGTTTAAAAGACTCTTAATATTCAGTAATATTATTGATTTGACTTCACTGACACTATTGAATGAGAACAAAACTTGAACGGCGACGACCCCTGTTTTCTGAAGAGCTGCTTAATAGCTGATTTGGTTTTGTTTCATAATTGACATATTTTTGCAACAATGACATTGTTATTGAGCTGAATTGAATCAAAATTGAATAATGACACTATTGTCTTTTGTAGAGCGGCTTATACTGTAGCTAAATTGAACATTTCATTATTTAAGAACTTTACACAGTTATACAAAACAATCTGTATTGCAAAGCGATATAAAAATTAGATGACTTTACTTGAAATGAACAAGATACAAACATTGAATAATGTAATTTTGCTTAGGTAAATATATGTTGTTTAAATTATATTGTTTGTATGTTCTAGTAAATTGCTTATAGTAGAAGTAAATTATCCTCATTATATGGAAACTATTTGTGCATGTAAATTGTTCAAAGATACTATTGAAAAAAATACAATGCTAAAGTAAAATGACAAATCCAGAGGCACAGCACAAGAAACCTAATAATAAATACAATGTATATAATGTCTGATAACATTTCTATTGTCCTCTTAGCAACTTTGTGTGAGAGCAAGGTACTTAGTAGTCAGCATAAGGCCATGTTAGTTCTGTGTTGTTGGTGCCGAGCTAATCACAGCCATCCGATGATACAGATCTTTGAGCCATTGAATGGACAAGGCAATTGCTGCAGTAAATAGGAGTCAACCTAGACTTAAACCTAAACCCAGTCTACCTCATTGACCTCTATAGCATAACTGTTTGTGTCACAAGATTATCTGAACGCGGATGTGGTTTCACTCTGAACAAAGCTTCTAATGCTTCTGAGAGTTCTGTACAATGTATTGTAAAATTTTCTCACAAAGAAAAAAAAGAAAGTTGTTTTCAAACAAACTGACTGAAAAAAAAAAAAAAAGATTGCTCAAATGTTGGTCTTTCTTTCTAGCTCAGGAATCGTTTATTTGTCACATACATAGTGTAACATGTAGACTGTGGTACTGTATGTGTGAAGACCAGTGGGATGTTTTGTCCACATTGCTTATGAAAGCCAGGTACATCACAGGTTCTGTCCTGGTTTCCACCAGAGCGTGGGACACAAGGACCAAGACACAGAGCAAAAAAAGCCCCTTTTGAAAGTAAACAGATACATAATTGTGAAAACAAGGAAGAGGTAGGCATCTGGAGCATGTGGGCATTCCTGGAATGCTGGAGCATCAGGACAAAGAGCTGCAGTGATGGTGGTTCTGGTCTGACTGCAGGGATACAGCTACTGGACTGTAGCGATGAGGAAAAAATACCAGATTGTGAATGGAGAATTTTTCTCACAGTGAAAAGGGTCAAAGGATTCTAAATGCCCCTTCTTTGGCTGCCCTTTCTCCGCATGGGTGTCGTGGGGGCAGGCAAGCCAACATTCTCAGCTTCCTTTGTGCTCTTTTACATGAACACTTGATATTGTCAATGAACTACATATCTGCTATATAAGCAGCCCTACATATGGGAGAAATTTACGTTTTGACAAATATTTCAGCATGTTAAGAACAACCATTTAATTGTAAAGTGAACATCACTATGCCTGACTCACAGGGAAGAGCATAGGAGTGTAGGGAAGAGCCCTTGAGGAAGTGAATACTCTGAAGGGTGCAGGACATATATGAACAAATACATATGTCAGTGCCTTATAATATGTAAAAATCTAATTGTAAGACATTTGCCTTCCAGTATCATGTGAGCGTGAAAGGCAAAATGACCTGCTTGAATTGCTTAAAGTGACATTTGTATGTACATTTTGCTAATGGCCTTGTAGTAGTACTCTTCATAAAATAATTACTATTCACATTTAATTTAGAATTACCCTATGTATACTAGGGATGCACCGATAGGATTTTTTGGGGCCGATACGATACCGTTTTTAACAAACAATTATTGGCCGATACCGATGCCGATATTTGTCACTTGCCCTCTTATTTGAAATTTTGTCATTAAAATAGATAGTGTTTTGATCATGTTTTAAATCAGCAAAGTAAAAAAAAAAAAAACATACTTTTACATTAACTTATAGCCTACTAGCTAGTTTATTGCTGCATTATAAAATAATTTCTAATGAACATAGACTGGATCCATTTAACATTCAGCAGACCAACATAAATACAACAGAACAAAGATACATATGAAATAAACAATGCTTTTTAGGTAGGTTTAACAGTTTCCAGGTACAGAAATAAAGTAAACAAATGTTAAATAACACTGCATATTCTTCACTGTATAAATTAAATACATATATTATTATTATTACATTGAGACGTAGCTAAATTCTACTGTACAACATTAATATATTTCTGTCACAATTAATTTGTTAAACTGAACTTTTATTTGGACGGGTTGTCGTGAAGTTTCTGTGTGTGTGTTTGTGATATGACGATAGATTTTGTCGAATGAAACGGTAAAATGCTCATGAAGTGACTGGACATGAGGGTCATGCATTCATGTCCTCATATATTGAGACGCAGAGGCTGAAAAACACTGCAAGTTTCAGTGTCTGTGAGGTACAAACCCGATTCCAAAAAAGTTGGGACACTGTACAAATTGTGAATAAAAAAGGAATGCAATAATTTACAAATCTCATAAACTTATATTTTATTCACAATAGAATATAGATAACATATCAAATGTTGAAAGTGAGACATTTTGAAATGTCATGCCAAATATTGGCTCATTTTGGATTTCATGAGAGCTACACATTCCAAAAAAGTTGGGACAGGTAGCAATAAGAGGCCGGAAAAGTTAAATGTACATATAAGGAACAGCTGGAGGACCAATTTGCAACTTATTAGGTCAACTGGCAACATGATTGGGTATAAAAAGAGCCTCTCAGAGTGGCAGTGTCTCTCAGAAGTCAAGATGGGCAGAGGATCACCAATTCCCCCAATGCTGCGGCGAAAAATAGTGGAGCAATATCAGAAAGGAGTTTCTCAGAGAAAAATTGCAAAGAGTTTGAAGTTATCATCATCTACAGTGCATAATATCATCCAAAGATTCAGAGAATCTGGAACAATCTCTGTGCGTAAGGGTCAAGGCCGGAAAACCATACTGGATGCCCGTGATCTTCGGGCCCTTAGACGGCACTGCATCACATACAGGAATGCTACTGTAATGGAAATCACAACATGGGCTCAGGAATACTTCCAGAAAACATTGTCGGTAAACACAATCCACCGTGCCATTCGCCGTTGCCGGCTAAAACTCTATAGGTCAAAAAAGAAGCCATATCTAAACATGATCCAGAAGCCCAGGAGTTTTCTCTGGGCCAAAGCTCATTTAAAATGGACTGTGGCAAATTGAAAAACTGTTCTGTGGTCAGACGAATCAAAATTTGATGTTCTTTTTGGAAAACTGGGACGCCATGTCATCCGGACTAAAGAGGACAAGGACAACCCAAGTTGTTATCAGCGCTCAGTTCAGAAGCCTGCATCTCTGATGGTATGGGGTTGCATGAGTGCGTGTGGCATGGGCAGCTTACACATCTGGAAAGGCACCATCAATGCTGAAAGGTATATCCAAGTTCTAGAACAACATATGCTCCCATCCAGACGTCGTCTCTTTCAGGGAAGACCTTGCATTTTCCAACATGACAATGCCAGACCACATACTGCATCAATTACAATATCATGGCTGCGTAGAAGAAGGATCCGGGTACTGAAATGGCCAGCCTGCAGTCCAGATCTTTCACCCATAGAAAACATTTGGCGCATCATAAAGAGGAAGATGTGACAAAGAAGACCTAAGACAGTTGAGCAACTAGAAGCCTGTATTAGACAAGAATGGGACAACATTCCTATTCCTAAACTTGAGCAACTTGTCTCCTCAGTCCCCAGACGTTTGCAGACTGTTATAAAAAGAAGAGGGGATGCCACACAGTGGTAAACATGGCCTTGTCCCAACTTTTTTGAGATGTGTTGATGCCATGAAATTTAAAATCAACTTATTTTTCCCTTAAAATGATACATTTTCTCAGTTTAAACATTTGATATGTCATCTATGTTGTATTCTGAATAAAATATTGAAATTTGAAACTTCCACATCATTGCATTCTGATTTTATTCACAATTTGTACAGTGTCCCAACTTTTTTGGAATCAGGTTTGTAAATGAAACCGCGCGTCTGCGCCATTCATTCACACAGAGACACACAGAAACATGCAGGATTCATATTTAAACAGTCTTTTTGCGGCTTAATATTCACAGACACTAGTATATATCGTGATTTGATTTAAGTGTACTGACCTACATTTTATTTATTCATCAAAACTTTGACAAATTCCGTGACATTCCACGTTATGCGGAAAAGAATCCTTATGACAGTTATTTAGTCGAGTAGTGAGCGATTTTTTTTTTTTTGTTGGTCTTTTGTTGTTTGATTAACATTAAAACGCTGACAGCAGCGCAGCAGGAATATTACATTATAATCATGGATTATGCAACAGACATTATACAACTCAGTGCCTTACGCAGTTAATTAATAAACCATCGGTTTGTTATATCGGCCTTTTTCGTGCTATAGCCAATATGCCGATGGTTGTAAATTGATAAAAAATCGGCCGATAAATATCGGTGGCCGATACATCGGTGCATCTCTAATGAATACCATTCCCTTCCTGTAGAGAAGGGCATAAAAATCCCATTCGTCATTTGGAATTTGATTTTTTTTTTTCTTTAAAGATTCAAGTATCATTTTGTGTAGTTATTCTTCTCCTTTCTCCTACTTCACCTGATAAAATGATTACATTTGTCCAATGACTGTGGAAATGGAACCAGTATTCATTCAACATTCTCTCTTAAAGCAGAGGAAGTTAGTCAAGATACAGTTAACGCCAGAGCTCAAAAGAGAGGACAGAGGACAGATCCTGTACTGCTAGTAAATTTATACATAAGACCTGCACCATTGCTTGGGGATATGGACAACCACAACTTACCATGATGCTAAGCTAATAATTGCTTAGCTAATACTCTAATGAACACAGACAACACAACACAGAAAATATTTCTAGGTAATGTCTATATTGTAGAATATTTTTATATAGTGTTGCTTACTGGCCGAGTCCTTGTATGTCCAAAATCAGTTTTCCCATTGTCTTATGGGTTCCCTTTGGTTGGGTTCTGGTTTTGAGTCTTACATTCCATAGCCCAGCTAAAGGATACTTGGGTTTATGAACCAGGAATGCTGCAATACATTTCAATGGTGTATTGCAAGGACATACTGTAGAAGAAAAACACAAAAAGTTGCATACAATCATGTGACAAAATGTTTAAGCTTTCATTTAAACACTCTGATGTAGACATGCAATGACCAATTAGCATTTCAGACAGGCAAGTCCAATTGTTCTTTTAGAAATCAAATGTGCTGTATATATTCCCTCTTGATTTAAAACTGACATGGTTTTTTCTCCAAAATTGATGTTACCCATTCCTATTCATCAAAAACTCTGTCCAAACTTTCTCTAGTGTTTAATCCATGCCTCATTGTCCTGTATAATATAGTGCTTTATTTCTCTCCATTTCATTTCTTTGGTCAATATGGTGGTTTCCTGCTGGACATAAACTTGATGGCTCATGTGATCAGTGGACACATTTACAACTGTCAGTCACAAAACCATCAGCTTCCCCTACTCATTGACAGCTTTTTCCTATGTCCACCTCCTCCCAACCCACTCCAAGCCAACCTATTAAACACTTTCTCATTAACACACATCAAGGGTGAACAGCATTCATCTCCACCAAGTCTAATGGGACCAGGCTTGAGACAATCAAGTCAATGAGTCTTGTTTCAGTACAGGAGTGCTGAGATGGTCTGCGGTTGGACACTTCTGCCAGTGTGTGCACTTCTGCCCTGCAGAATCATCCCTTAGCCCAAATTCTCATTTTTTTTACATGAACACTTGATATTATCAATGGACTACATATTTGCTATATAAGCAGCTTTACAAATGGGATACATTTAATTTTGACAAATATTCACACAAATACATTTTTAATTGGATTATTGCTACACATTGTCTCTTTTCCAAGCCCTAAAGAGTTGATTAACTCTCTACTGTCGGCATAGACAGATGCTTCTATTCAAAATGGAAACTCATAAATGACTGATTCTAAATGACTGACATAGACAGCCTCTCCATTAACACACACACGTGCCACACACTAATAACCAACCATGTCAACCAAGGATAATCATTTGCTGCTGATTCCTAGTGAACTTTAACATAAGCATGATGCTAAGCTAATAACTGAACACTCTAATGAACACAGAAAACACAACACACACAAATACTGGATGGAATGTATTTTTAATTATTTCTAGATAAGGTCTATACTGTAGAATATTTTCCTATATTGTCGCTGTCGGACAGAAACCTTGTATGTCCAAAACCGCTACTTTTCAGGAAATGGAAACAAAAAACACAAGTTTTTGCTGATATTTATTAAACAGTAAAAACGCCCCTTCCCAAAATAAAGTGTCTGTGGATGAGAGTATAAAGTGAGGACTGATGGGACATTGTTCTGCTCCACTTCACAGATGATAAGTGGTAGGAAAATTGTAGAATAACACGGGTCATTTATGACATCTTACTGCAGCTCATGCGTCATACGTAATTACGCCATTTCTACTTCATTGCACATGCGCAGTCCTTTTCAATTTCGTTTTTTTAATCTGATCAAGTGTTTACACGTTCTCTCGATCAGATTAGAAAAGGAATAAACCACCCCTTCCAATCCGATCAAAATTTAATTCGGATCGAGCTCTATCAGATCCATTAAGGTGTTTATATGAAGGCTTTTCAATCCGATTGAGCCGTCAATCTGATTACTAATGGATTATTTGGTTGCATGTAAATGTAGCCAATGACAAATGCCAGATTAAGACAAACAGTATTTTTGTCCGCTCCTCAAATACACAAAACATTATCCTAATGTGTGCGGCTCTTCATTCAAGATTGAGGCTTTACCGACAGTTTGAGGATCAGTTTTGTAAATCAGCTTGCCATTGGTCAATCTATGTACATTTATTCATAAACATTGCAACTGTAATAACACCATACAAGAGTTCTTTTTATCACATGAACCTGTCAATTTAAAGTTCAAATACGCAAGCAGAGGCTTCTGTTTCAAAACTCAGTTGTGGAAAATAGTCAAAGCTTTTTAAAATAACTGTGTCCTTCGTATAATGTCCTTTCAATGAGAGCAGCAGAAGGAACATATAAAATGAATATGCAGTTAAATTATTGTAAACAGAGGCCCTGTCTGAATTTATATGAGGTGCCTGAGAAAAGGAAAAAGAGGACGCCACAGCAGGTAGACTTTGTGGTTTGGAGATGGCAAAGTGTGTATGTCTGATTCCAGCATTGCCTAGAGTGACACCAGCAGCTAACAGCATTCTCAGATGGTAGCGGTCATGGAACATTGAAATCCGTCCATTACCCTGTCAAACTGCACCAGACACTCAAACTGCCAACATGAGACCCAAATCAGAAGACTTGCTTCTTCAAATACTGAAAAAATCAGGCCTTTTAAAATAAGGCATACAATCCTGTTTTTTAAAAGAAAGGTTTCTGCACTGGCTGCATAACCAGTCCAGAGCAGTGGGAAAGAGAGCTAGGACCTGGTCATACAGTATGGGTCTTTAAGTATCCTTAAGGCGTCTACAGGTCTCAGGGTGTGCCTTTAGAAGTAGGTCAGTTCTTGAAGAAATGAAAAAAAAAAACAAAGGAAACGTTTATGGTTACTCACGTAACCCTGTTTCCCTGAGATAATGGGAATGAGCATTGAGTCAGTTTGCTGACGCTTATGGGGAAAACTGAAGTCCGAATCCTGAAGCCTGATTGGTTCACATCTGTTCTTTTTACAGACAAATAGCATTTCAGCCTGCTGAAAGGGGCGGGGTTGACTGCCTATATAAGTCATTCAGAAATGCCAATTTGTCAGAATATTTCAACTGAGGAGCGGCTAGCATGACTCACTTTGCAGCGTAGTAGCACGGCAAGCTACGCAATGCTCGCTCCCGTTATCTCAGGGAACCAGGGTTACGTGACAACCATAAATGTTCCCTTTCGATATGGTTCACTCACATTGTGTCAGTTTGCTGACGCTTATGGGGAATGTAATCTAATAGTGCCATGCTACAAGTGCAGAACAGAAGCCACTCTGCGAGCCGACAGCTTAAGGGAGCTCGTTTGAGGACAATATGATCAGCTGAGAGGCTCAGACAGCGGTCAGAGCGTGACTACATAGTACACAAGCACTTAGACTGACAACACCCATGTTAGAAGAGCAGGGATGTCCAAGTTATAAAATCTGATGAAAGTGGACAGTGAGGACCAGCTGGCCACCTCACAGCTATCTGCGATAGTGATTCTTTTGGACCATGCCCAAGAGGAGGCCATACCTCTAGTGGAGTTGGCCCTAACCCCTAGTGGACAGATCAAGTCGATGGCATCCACAATCCATCTGGAAATCCTTTGCTTCGAAACTGGCAGCATTTTAGTGAGGCCTCCGAAGATGACAAACAGCTGCTCTGATTGCCGGAACCGGCTAGATCGCTCAGTATACACTCAAAGGGCCATGACGGGACAGAGTGGATGAGGTGCGCTATAATCTGTGTTCTGAATGGGGTGGAAAGCACTTTCGGCACGTAACCGTTTCTCAGCCTGAGGACCACTTTATAGTCGTTAGGACCTAACTCAAGGCAGGAAGGTTCCACAGACAGTGCATGCAGATCTCCAACTCGCTTGACCGAAGGTCAGTTGACTCGAGCGGCTCAAAGGGAGGGCCCCGAACTGCCCTAAAGACTGTAGAGAGGTCCCATGACGGGGCCAAGCACGGTCAGGGAAGATTCAACCTCCTAGCCCCCTGAGAAACTTAACAACCAGGTTGTGCTTCCTGATCGATTGGCCAGCCACCGGGGCGTGACTGGCCGTGATGGCCGCCACGTATACTTTGAGCACGGAGGGGGCATGCCCACCATCCAGCATCTTCTGCAGAAACGTGAGAACTGACACAGTATCGCATTTAGCGGGGTCTATTTACAGAGTTAAACACCAGCTTGAGAAAACAGACCATTTCTGGGCGTAGAGGCGCCTTGTAGAAGGGGCCCTCACTTCCGAGGTCATTCTTATAACTTCCTGAGGAAGGCCTGATGGTTCCCGTTGAGGGGCAAAACATACAGATTCACTCCGGTTGAGGGTGCCAGATCATCCCTCCTGCCTGGGAGAGAAGATCTCTCCTCAGCGGTATAGGCCACGGAGTTGCTGACAGTAGCTGGACCAATTCTGGGAACCAAGGCTAGTTCTGCCAGCATGGTGCCACCAGAAGAACTGCACATGCTTCTTCCCGAATTCGACTGATGGCCTGCGGAAGCAGGGCTGCAGGAGGGAAGGCATCCATTTCTTTTGAGAAGTATATCTGGCAGTGGGAGTTCTCTTCCGTCGCGAAGAGATCCACATCCACCTGACCGAAGGTAAGCCATATCGCATTGACTGCCTGGGGGTGGAGTCTCTATTCCCCCGGGGTCGGTCCGCCGTGTGACAGCATGTCTGCTCCATCGTTTGAGGAGCCCGGCATGTGAGCTGCCATCATTGAGCGGAGGTTCTCTGCCATCACTGTGCCCATAGGAGAAGACGCCACATCTTGGTAAGCTTTTGGTAAGCTCCTGGTGGACCCCTGGGAAGAACAGGGCTGGACGCTGGCAACATACAGTATGTGGATCTCAGTGGTATCATTTATGAAACCAGTGGTCCTCAAAGTAGGGGGCTTGAGAGACTGCTGTTGTTCTGAAATTGTGTTCACTTCCACTGAGGCGTTGATTATACACGCCAGAATCAATGAAGTTTGTGCACTGTTTTCTTGTCTCATTACTGTATATGATGTCAGGTGCACGCACATTTATGTAAACACTGTCATGTTTGGGTGCAAGCAAGAAAAGATGAGACGGGAATCTGAGTGAGTTTATTAATAAATGAAAACAAAACACAGGAGAAGAGAAAACAAGAACACAACCAAACCATACACTGACGAGACTGAACAAATGAATTAAAAAACAAAGGGCTTTACACTTGAAAATGAACTAAACAAGAAACAGGTGTACATAATCAAACACCAAGCAAACAAAGAGAACGTGAAAGCAGAGACGATGGGTCCAAATGAATCACAAAATAAGAGTATTAAGAGATTAAGATAAAACATAAACACACGAGAAACGTGATAAATACTCTCACATTTCATTAAAATGCCATATTTATAATGGTTGAAGGTCTAGGTTTTAAGTGAATAATGACGGAATTTTGGTCACATCATATTTTCTCTGAAGCAACATGAGATTGAGTAAATAATGACATGGTGAGAGGCTTTCTGAGTGAACTATTCCTTCAAAATTGCTCCTGTAAACAGTATCCCTTTTTATTTCTTCTTTTTTTTTGTATTTTTAAAAGCAATTTTTGATCATTCAAATGTGTAGTGTATATGTAGTTACATCTATTTTTAAACTGTTAACGAAAATATCTGTTTTACAGATGCATACAATATATACTACAAAAAACAAAGAGTGATAGAAGACAGTTAAAAAAATGTAGATATTTTGTTCAATTAGACTGTTTTCAAGTGGCAGAGGAGTATCCATTTCTTGTCATCTCAGTCATACGTCTGGAGGCCAGAGATCGCTGCCCAATTAGGACCAGCCGTTTAATCAATATGCTGCTTATTCGTACAGCAGAAGGTAAAGAAGTACACCCATGAGAGCTGCAACTCAAACTACTCTGCTGTCAAAGAGGCAGAAAGAAGCAGACCCAGAGCAGTTCATTGAGATTCATTCGAGCTTTGCAGCCACCTTGGATAACACCAGCTATCACCTTTTACCTTTTGAGCTGCATTAAATGGTATCTTGATAAATGGCTTTTTGTTCACGAAAAGGATCGTTATGTAAGGCCATGTAGCATCTGGTTTTCCAATACACTCCGTCTAGAGAGTAAAGAGCACAAATGTTTGAACATTATTGGAGGAAAAAGTCCAATGTCTGTTGTTACACATCTTAATCAAGGATACTTTTCTTTGTACAACAGTGTGACAGTAGATGTTGTGTTTGACCCTTCACTTTGCTAAGTCCAAGGCCTGTCAACTTACTAGTTTACATAAACAACTCTCACCACACACCCGATTTACCAAACAAATTTCATGTAGTTCTGGCAGTCCAATAATGGATTGGCAACATCCCCAGAGCCAACCAAGAGCACTGATACACCAGGGGGCAGGGATTTTGTGGTTCACGAGTGGCGCTGCTGACCTACAGCACAACATGAGCAACAAAAACTGTGATTTTTGCAAGTTAGCTACAGTGATCAAATTTCTAGAAATTTCTAGAATATAATGTTGCTTATATTATATAGAGCTTAGCCTAGGAATTTCAATATCTTCTCCGGGATAACACTGTCCATAACTGCTGGTCTAGGATCAGATTTCACAAAAAGGGATAAAAAAAAATACTCTAATGTTAATATAAAAATTAAAATCTAAAAACAAATTCATCAAAGTATGTAAAAAAAAAAAATCTGTTTTTAAATTGAATCCCTAACCACATTTTAACTCTCAATCAAATCAAAACTAGTCTTAAAGGGGTCATGAACTGGATTTTTTTTTTTTTTTTTTTTTTTAAATGTTCTACTGTTGTCTGAGGTCAACTTATGACGTTTGCGTGGTTTTTACATTCAAAAACATCATAATGGATAAGTAATGGCTATTTTCTACCCTGGTTTTGAGCCTTTCTCTTGGAACGCTCAGTTTTTATGGGCGTGCCGCAACTGAAGACTTGGAAGTAAACACCCACTGCTATGATTGGATAAGCTTTGCATATTATAATGAGCTCTGTCTCCCCCGTGAGTACACGTGAAGAATTGTTTTGAAAGCGTGTGGGAAAACGGCAACCGGAATGATGATTCGCTCACAGGGCTCACAAAATGTCTTTATCAAACAAACACAATGATTTATCTCTCATCCACCAGCAAATAATTGGAGTGTTATTTTTTATTACTTGGCCCGCCCGATCGGTGGATATAACCGTGAACTGTGCATCACTAACACACACACAAACACACACACACACACGCAAGACTCACTGCAAAGTCAGACAAATCAGCATGATCAAAACTTCCGCGATTGTATTTTTCCTTTAAATATCAAGTCAAGAGAGTGAACAACGCACATCAAGAAAGGAATGTTATTTCACTATTTAAGATTCACCGGCCTGCCGACGGGCTTATGTTTTGGTATTCCGTCTGGAAAACACATAGCCCCGGGACGTTGGGCTTTGTGAGCGCTGGCCCATACATGTTCTAGTCTGATCCCGAATCGCAGCACAATCAACCAACAACACCTCAAATAAAGGATTCTCCAGCCTGTGACAGCGTGCTAAGTTATGTTTAGTTAGACACATACACATAATCAATAGGTATCAAACAATCTGTAACAATGCAATACTATCACAAATAAGAAACAATTTTTTACTCACATAAGTGTGTTGCTTCATTCATTCATGTAATCTCATCCAGTCTGCAAATCCAGTCTCTTTTTTTACAAACGAATCCGTGGTGAAATGAAGGAACAAACATGCAATGTCTTCCCCACGTGAGCTGGATCTTCATTAAAAATAAAGTTCAACCATGCATTCATAATATTAGAATCCGAAGGAAGCTTTTGCAGCGACAGTGTTTTTCCACAACCAGGCACAGCGCAATATCTTGCTATCTTCGGCATGTCTATTGCTCGGTACACATGCACACAAAGCTCTTGGCCCCGACTCTGCTTCAATTTCATTGGTTGAATCTGTAAACCAATCATTTTCCTTTCTGCCCTCAGAACATTTTTGAATAAGTAAAACTCCCATCTGCTCATTCTCCTGAATATTGCTTTTTACTTGACTTTATTTAGGCTACATATGTGACCTTGAAGGAATCCAAAAGTAATCAGATTTCATTACTTTCATATTGTGATGCTTTACTTATGAAGTAATTTGTAACTGTAATGGAATACATTTTTAAAGTAACCCTCCCAACTCTGAAATTAATCTAGTAAATTAATAAAGAACTTGATTTGTATATTCCAGGTCTTCTGAAGCAATTGAGTGATTGTGTTGTTTCAGAAGACTTGGAATATACCAATCAAGTTTTTTATCGAGTTTAGAATATACAGTCATCATTGATATCCTTTTTTAAAGCTTCAAAGTCCTGGACCTGAGTTTCATTATATGGAAACAGCTGAAACCTTGTCCAAAATATCTTCTTTGTCTTCCACAGAAAAAAAAAAAAAGAAAAAAAGTCATACGAGTTTGGAACAACATAATGTCACCGTCACCATGCCTGTCACTTCTGCGCACTACATCTCCCACAATCCAGCACCACACACACATGCTGCGTCCCATTTCGCCTACTTATACTACGACCTAAAAGTATGTACTCTTTTTGTGAAGAAGAAGTAGATACTTTTGAGTAGCAGAAGAGTATGCAAGCTTTGGGTCATACTATTTTGTCATCTTTAATGGACAGCTCTGTCGCTTAGTTACGTGCATCATGTCACCGCAAACTGCCCAGTCAATCATCTTGTCACAGTTAAAATCCTAATTTTAATTTCCTACCTTTTCGGAGATAAATGTTGTAGCACGTTGATCTTTCATGCGGAGACTCTCCTCATGCGTTTACAATTTGAATATAATGATGCATTATATGGCCAAACATATCATTACAAAAGTTCACAATGCTACTGCAGATGAAATATAATGTGGATAACATTGAATAAATATATTTTCGTCAGGTTAGATACAGATAATTAATCACACAAACCCCTTTATCTAAACCTCTCTACATAACCGCCGAACTCACATCCTCCATGTCTGTAGTTCTTTAACACTTTTTACTCATGTTTGAAGTTCTAATCGAATCCTCGTCCAACGCGGAATGGGTTGTAGGCAATATCAGCCGTTAGAGTGTGCATCGATCTGCACTTCGGATAGTAGACCATCTGGGTATCTTTGGAATACTCATTTCATCATACTACGATTTGGGACGTACTTATTCTATTTTTGAATACTATTTAGGATGGATAGTATGCGAATTGGGACGCACCAACAGAGATTGTCTGGTCTCATCCTTGTTAACGTGGACTGCTTCATTGTCTATGTCTTGGACTGCTTAAATTGCTAACCGCCACTTACCTGCATCTACTTACCTGTATCGGCTTCCTGTGCTCCAATCATCTGTGTTCCTGCATGCTTCCCTGGTTTCCTGTCTCCATTATTGCCCATTCTGCTCCTTCAAAGATAAGAGACATTATTATCATCTTCTTTAGTAATCATCAAGGTCTGTGTGGTGCAACTTACCTGTTTGGACTGTTATATTCCTCATCCACTCTGGTTCTTGTTGATATCTACTACATTTGCCATCATCTCATTCACCCTGAATATTTTAATAGTAGTCCAACATTTGTTGTGAATTTATTCTTTATTTCTTAAAGTGAGACAGGGTTTTGCCTAAGGTGCTAAATGGGGATGGACCAGCAGTAATGCTAAACTGTGCAAACAAGCTAAGCAGAACCTGCTCTACCCTCCCTTTTCTATTCCACCAAAAACATGTAGCACAAGTGTGGTCATATTACAGCACATGTAAGCCAAAGGCGTCTCCTAAAAAAATAACATGTCAGGGGCATATCCTTACCCTCTAACTAAACAAACACTTCAAGCGTTTTCATATGTGCAGAGACAAATTAACACACTGAATTATTTAACACACTGATTGTGAACACATCCAAGATTTACACCAGCCCACCAACTGGGATTTGTGTAGGGAGGGAAGACAAATATTTAGGTATCAGAGTCTTGGAAATAATGACAAATGCCTTAGTCATATGGGTAACTGAGGAGGATATTATGATAATTAAGGGACTTTTCATGATTTCACCAGCTTTGGTACTAAAAAGTTGTTTCTGAATATTTACATGAACAAAACGAAAAAGAAAAAAAAAAAGTTCAAATGTAGGAACTAAATCTAAATTGTTTTATGTCAAACATATTATGAAAGTATCAACTTTGCTACTGTATACCACATTTATGTATTTCCTTTTACTACTCTAGATTTGCAGCAGTTTCACAACATTGTGCCCACTTTAAGTTCTGCCCGGCTCTCATATTAAAAATTAATTTTGTCTGGTAACTTTTTCCAAGCGGTTCCTAATGCTGTACTTCCCTGCAGCTGGCTGCCCCATCCCACTTCTTCTGCAGTGTCAAAGTAAATGTTATCAAATGTAAAAACAGCAATGGACATAGGCCTATACAAATGCAGTGAAAATAAATATAGGACTTATATCAATTTGATAAAACAGCATGCATAGGGCTGTTTATTAGTCCCAGACCGTCTTTGCATTAACACAAGTCGTTTTTACGGGTCAGGTCAGATACTGTGGAAATAGTCCTTCCCTTAGCACTTTCACTTATTAGGGTGCATGAATGACAAATACCGAGCTTTACTAACATGTTTAGAAATAAAAAAATCTGCATCATATTTATTTTGCAGATAAATATATCCATGTGCGAGCCAACATATTCAGAGCACTCTTTAGTAATTCAGTTTTATAAAAAAAAAAAAAAAAAAAAAAACTGTTGTATGTCCCATTAATGAAATGACAGATTTCTGTGAATTATACATTTAATTTGTTAGAAATTAATTTTCAAAACCAAAATATACCTTCCCCTTTCTTTCTCTACAAAGTATTTCTGAACCAAAGATCATTTATCCTTCCTAATCCTGCCTCGATCCTTTGGCCTAATTCCTCTTCTACCTGATCGTTGTATTCCAGCAATCAATACTTTAAAGAATCATTCAAAGCAGTTCTTTATCAAAGCATGCTAATCAGGAGCACAACTGGGTCCGGCAAACATCTGTGGATAGATTTTTCCTGTCTAATGTTTCGCTCAATCAAACATTACAGGGGAAGTGAAAGACAGAAAGGATCAAAAGAAAAGGGAGGATAAAGAGAAAAGAGGATAAAGAGAAAAGAGACACATCCAGCCTGGAGAAGAAGATCTGAATACATATGTATTTGGACAAAGGCAGCAAAGTTCATATTGCTCTTGATATGTCAGTTACTCTAAGAATACACAACAAAGATAAAAATTCTGCAATGAATTTGCAGAGGAAAATGTGATTGCTCAGAGGTTGCTCTTTCGTAGCTCAGAAGACTTATCTCAGTTATGTTTCATAAAGTATCAACATTGTCTCAGATGTTTATCTTCTAAAACTTCTTTGGAGAAATACAATTATTCATATACAGTAAGATCTATAAAATGAATGAAGGTAGCTCTGATAATTTGAACTTGAGAAATGTTTAAGTGCATATTTTGACTTTTGATTCTAGACCTTTGTGTCTTGGCAAATGTGGGCACAGTTTGAGAAATTCCAGAGATATCTTTTGGAGATCTGGAGATGAATTGAATCATTTCACTAGTTTACAGTTTTTAATCAGGTCTTGTTGTAAATAAGTTACATTGTTAATGAACTATAGTTTTCCAAGTTGCTCATATAATGCGAGACAACTTTATTCCATATTCCAAATATGGAAAATCATAACCGTGAATTGCTCATCCTGTTACTGAACACTGGAGTGGAATAACATGGTAACTGTCTGAACAGAGGATATGGCCCTCGGCTCACTTCTGGGATGTGTGTGTGGTCTCCAGACCAAAGTCTACCTTCCAACCCTCCAAAGCCCCTCTGTAGACTGAAGAGGGTGTCTCGGAGGGCAAAGCAAAGCAGAGCCCTTTTTTTCAAAAACACTGTAGACACAAAATACAATCCAAATAAAACACAACTCAGTGATTAAATCCACAGTGGGCATGTTGGTCGAAACTCCACATCCATAGCACTGTTGACCAGCCCAGACTAAAATTCTGCTTGTTTTAACAATTAATAGATCATATCACCAAGAGCAAAACATCTAACAGTATATTTGGTGGGTCTGCATGGAAGACATTTTTTTTTTTTTTTTTTTTAAGTAATAGTTCACCTAACAGTGAAAATTTTGTCATTATTTTGCGTCTGTCAAGTTCCCATAGTGCAAATTTTAAGATATTATTCACAAAACATCTTTCGCTTTGCTGTGGCTCTCAAATCAAACATGGCACCTAAGCCACAGGCTGGAGTTCAGTTGTTGCTGCCATATTTGATTTAAAATATTCAGCAGAGAGGAAGATTTTCAGTGGACAATGACTTAAATTTCAGTTTATTCCTCACATAAAAAGATCGTATTCCTTTAGAAAACTTGGAATATGGCACACAAGTCAAATAGTCATTTAGAGTTTGCGCTTTTGGCGCTTAACAGACCATAATCTGTCGCCGTGTGAAAAAGAACTGTGTGAAGAACCTTCAAAATTCAAATTTTACATTCGACAAAAATCAGCAGGTTTGAATTGGCATTGGACATGATTAATAATGTCAGAACTTATGAATAATGTCGTGACGTTATTTAATTTTACTAAACATCATATCTAATGAAACCGCAGCACATCTGCTTTTTGGAGGGTATTTGGGCTACCGGTGTGTGGTGTTAAGCTCTTTAGCGGTAGAGGGGTTAATGGAGGAGGGGGGGGTGAAGACTGGTTGTCTGTGGTTCATGGAGGGCCGCTCACAGGCTGAAAGGGGGCATTGTGCTGTTAAGGGGAGGGAAGAGGAGAGGGGCCAGTGGGTAAAGCTTAAACACTCGTCTGCTCCATTCTAAATGGGCTGTGGTTTGGGGCCTGGCGCTGTGGTCTGGCCTGGGCCCCCTTACAGTCGCCATAGAGACAATACCTGAGTTGCCTTGCTGAGAGAGAAGAGAGGCAGTGGGAGAGAGGCAGAAAGAAATAAGCTGTTTGTTCAAACTCTCTTTTCTCTTCATCTCTTCACAGGCTGTTAATTCTGCACTTAGCTTGTCCAGGCGCAGACAGAGAATGTGGACCTTCTTGAGAGTTGGTTTCATTCTTTGCTCCACTGGGCAGAAAAAACAAAAAAACAGACGTCTCTTTTTTGGGAAGGATTAATTAAATTAGCAAAGTGTTAAACACATGTGACCATATTTTCAGTCCATTAGTTTACATTGCAATAATTCGAGAAAAAAAAAAAAAAAAAAGTCACAGTCATCGTCATTTCTCGTTTCTCCTAGAAAGCAAATGAAACCTGCAAAATTTTGAATAATTTCTGAGGACTGAATTATTGTGGCATGTCATATTAATAATGACAAAATCTAGAGATGCTTTTTCGACTTGTGCTTTATTTGCGTATATTGTGTCTTCAGAAAATCCCTTTGGAATTTCAGTGTTTCAGGCCCAGGTCCTCTGAGAGGGTTTTTATTTAGGAATTCCATTCTGGTTCGCCTTTCCCAGGTTGATGTGTCAGTTTGGTGTATTATGATAAATTCAGCGCAGGTGTCACCTCCGCTGAGGCAGGTGAGAATTGATGTGCTGCAGACAAAGGCCATCCATCAGCTCTGTGTATCGGGATTTGAAGAATCTGTTCCCAATCACGCCCTGCCGTTAGGCAGCGTGGTAACGACCGCTTTCTGTGACGCCACAGGAAATCAATGCCAGGTACTCAAGGTCAATGTCCTGTTCGAAAGCTACTTAAGCCCTGTTGGATGGATTTCACTCCAAGGGAAGTAGGTAGAGGAAACATGACAGGAGAAGGCACAACGACCCATAACGCAAATGATACACTAAATTATTGAATCGTACATTTGTACCCACACAACATTCCTACAATTAATCAAGGCCAGGACAACCATGAAAGCTGTCCCAGAAACGGGGACTCAAGTTGTCCTGGGCCCTGTGATGAAGTGGCCCACTAAACAGATATTTGTATGGGTAGGACCTGTCCATAAAGATTTTGTCCACAGTGCCTTGCTCAAGTGACTGCCTTGTCATTAATATTTGGTGAAGCCTCCCCTGGAGATGCTAGGTAGAGTTTCTGTGCTTTTGTCAAGTAAGTGAACTGTTAAAGATATCTTTGACCTCTCCTCTGAAAAATGTTAAGATTCTTTATATTCTTACATTTGTGTTTTTGGGCATTGCAAAACAATGCTTTTGCTTTTCCAACTGTTTTTCTGTTAATATTTTCTGAAGTCAGTGCTGTCCCACATCTTTACCAAAACTGGCCCAGATATGTTTTAAGATAACTGGGCCATATTTGCTGCAACATATGTGGGCCATATTTGGTTTGCACCCAGATTAGTCATTGTCGATTGTGCCACATTTTTGCCATAGGTGGCCCACATTTGGCTTGTGATATTTGGGCCATATTCATTATTTATCATATGGGCCACTTTAGGCTCACATTCAGATTACACATTGCCATGAGTGCCACATCTTTGCCTAAAAAGGCCCACATGTGATTTAGAATATTTGGGCCATATTTGCCATTTTACATGTGGGCCACTTCTGGCTCACATACATTTTGTCCGGGCCATAAGAAGACCTGCAGTGCCGCGTCATTGCCTGAAGTGGCCTATATCCGTATGCTATCTGGGTCCACCATGTAGATGCACAGTGCACAGATGCACAGTGGCCAAGTATCAGGTTACATTTTATTTCAATTGTCTAAAGTAGACTTTCTACTAACTATAAGTAACTTTGCAACTACATGTCAACTAACACTCATTAATCTGCAACTACATGTAAACTAACTTTCATTAGAATATTAGTAGAGTGTTAGATTAGGGATAAGGTTAGTAGAATAAGTTGACGTACTAGCAAAGTTAATTTAGTCAGTAGATTGTCTGTGGGTGACCATCAAAATAAAGTGTTAGCCAATATTTCATTTTTTTTTTTAAATATATATTTCTCTCCTGAGATGTGTAGGTTAATAATCATTTGCCTCTTTTAGCTGAAAAAACTTTTGGTTTAGCCACGGTGATTGATGACAAAGGGATTTTACGTGGGTGCAAACAGTTCTGTGAAACAGGAAATGTTGAAGTGCTGAGGTACACTGTCCTCGAGTCTGAAACCAAGACTGAAAATAAACCACTTTATTTGGTTTTATTTAATTTTAAATTATTATTCTGTAATATTTGTTTAAATTAGTGATGGGTGCCAAAATGCACACACCACAGTTACTCTAGGGTGAATTCAGGATGATTGGGACACATTTTGCCATTGAGATGACTTGGAAAATGTGTCCCAATTAACCTGAATTCACCCTATGTAGTACCATGTAGAGTCTGGGATAGCAATTTGCAAGTAACCTATGTTAGAAACTGACAAAGACTTTTTGTTGAAGTAACCTACTTATACATGCAAATGCTATGAACGGTCATTGTTCCTGTGTGATCTCATTGATTAAACCCTTACAAGCTTTCATGTGATTGAGTAGTTGTTGTTATTATTATTGGGGGTACTTTACATAAAAGTAACTATTTTCTATTTAATTTATTTAGCAACAAAATGAAATTAAACATTGGTCTTTTCCCTATTATATAGTCACATAGGCCAACATAGTGAGCATGACAATTCGAGCAGTGGCTGATGTGACAAAACGTCTCAGTTATGTATGTAACCCTTGTTCCCTGAGTAAGGAACGAGATGCTGTGTCAATAGCTGACACTATGGGAACACCCTCCAGGTGTAACAACTGTCTGAAGCCTATATAGAATCATGCAAATTAATTGGATGATGTCGCAAGCACCACCCTCCATGGGGGCAACACCCCTTTTGCAGCCACCAAAAACAAAGAAACTTCGAGAGCTGATCAGATTTACGCCACTGGCTCATGTGGTCAATGTAAAACTGTAACGCCCTTACAAGGCCTGTGCAGAAATGAAAAGTGGAAGTAACCTTAGGTAGGTAACCTAGCTTTGGTGGCAACAAAACCTTCACCAGATCGGGAGCAAAACCCTTACAAGAATGGGTTCATAGATAAAACCAGTAAATCACCAATTCTCTGTGACCAGAAGTGACCAGCAGTAGGACTTGCCAGTTGAAACCAAAGTGATCTTGCAAAGCTTCAAACAGGGGGGAGTAGAGCTGTAGTCAAGTCCATCTTTGTCGAGTCCAAGTCAAGTCCAAGTCCAGGACTAGTCGAGACCGAGTCAAGACCGAGTCCAAAGAGGTTCGAGTCCAAGTCAAGTCCAAGTCCAAATGAGACAGTCAAGAGAGAGACGAAAAAAAAGAATCCTCTTCAAGACCACATACTTAACTATTGATAATTTATGTGATGCGAGAGACAGCATATCTTCTATTCTAAGATAATCATTTTGCATTATATTTGTAATGATCAAAAAGCATGTGCAGAGTAACACTGGATCAAATTAGGCATTTTATTTACTTTAGGTATAGCAATTTCACTAAAGTCACATAAAGCTGAAGTGCAACTTCACATTTCAGTCTTTTTATTATAGTGTAACAATCACATTCTGGGCTGCCAATGGAAAATGTAACAAATAACAAGCAACACAGGTGTCACTAAAAAAATTTCCCATTCTTGATCTTATTAATTATCCTAAAGAATCCATAGTACAAAGTAACCAAAATAATGAGCATTTTCAACAGCCCTCCCAAGCAAGGCAGTGAAGCAAAAAACATGAACACCTTCAGCTGTGTGTGTGTGTGTTCACATTGTTTTTTTTTTGCAATGATGATGACTTGCGATAAATAAATAAATAATTAAGTGTTTGTTTTTAAATTCACTACAGGATTAGATTATAATATTTGAATATAACTAAATGTTGTTTCTAGAGCAGCAATATTAAAGTTTACAGCAACAAAGTCACTATATATATATATATATATAAATATTGTCTTTTTACTCACGAGGGTTTAATTTCACGTACTTACAGTAACGAACGTAACTTTAGCTGTTGTCAACTCGCTTCTTCACTTCACCGCGACCGCTGTGTGTGTGTGTGCCCGCGCTTATGAGCGACAGAGAGGCTGCCGGTCTGCAGCCCCACGGCCCGTTTAATAGCATGTTTCGGTGCCCATCGCTAAATAATCATGTTCATAATATCGCAATGACAATGAAAATACGATTCATCTTTCAGCCCTAATTTCTAACCTCATGAAAAGACTCCCGCTGCTCGCCGACATTGTCTGTGGCCAAAATGAAAATGATTGATAATATCTTGGCGCAGCGCACACACGCAGAGCCAGGCATATGATGCAGCCAGGCGACCAATGTCAATGCCCGTTCTAGATGAATTGTGAATTAAACCAATAACGTTACCCGTTTTCTGAACAAGCACGAAAAAAAAGCATATATTGCAGGACTCGGTTGAGACCAACTAGAGCATTTGGCGAGTCCAATGACCAAGTCCGAGACAAGTCCGAGTGCAAATATCAACGAGTCCAAGACAAGTCCGAGACATTAGAAAAATGTCTCGAGTCCAGACTCTACTACAGCACTAGGGGGCCAGAGTTGCCCAGCCCAGACTTAGAAATCAGTGTAGGCTGCAACTTCAAAGAAGGAGACATGACAGTAAGATAAGCAGCAAAGCATCTCTCTGTCATCTCAACATACCCCTGCTCCACTACACTGGAAATGTTGGAAAAGTCAGAGACAGTGGTAAAAAGGTTTGTTTCCAGGACCTTGAAATCTCCTGATCTAGAAGCGGCAGTGGAGAAAACATCGTCAAATCCGAAAGAGATTGCATAGCAAGCTTCCGGCTCGGGTGCAGCTTGTCATATGCAAATTCCACCAGAGAACAACTGGAACAACATTCTGATCAATCAATCAGATTTGAAGGACAAGTTTACAGTTTATGTCAAGTTAAGGCTTACAACCAGGGTTAGGTGCTTCTACGTCAGTGTTATTCACCTATCATTTCTCTCTGATTTTAGGGATAACTTATGGGTAGGGTTAGGTTTATGTGTAGAGATATGGGTATGACAGGAATCAGACAGGAATGTTGTTCAAGGATCAACAAAATATGTTGACTCAGGAACGCGTCTAACTTGGCCATCATGCTGATGGCACTGACATTCTTTTCAAGTACTGGTGATGCAGTGCCTTGGAGGGTGGCACTTGTGCCATCAGTCAATTAATTGGTGTGATTCTCTATGGGCTTCATACAATTGTCACACCTGGATGTCACACATAGAGTGATTCTGTCTACATAAAAAGCAGTGTGATGTCTACACAATACATAGATAATACAGTTAAACATCCAGGTGTTGTTATACTCTACAGTATATCAGTTTAATGACAGTTTAATGACTGGAACTGTTGTATAATTAAACAATATCAAAGAGCAATACAATAAAAGCAATAAACAAGATCAAGAGTGCCTGTTGATAAGATTATCAGCATGTTTGTGTAGAATAACAGCATGATTAGAAGTGTGATATTGCTTTTATACAACGGTTCAATAAACAAGAAGAAAAAATCCTGAATACTTTATTTTTAACATATCCCTTGAGTGAATGATTCAATGACTCCCTCATAATACATAAAAATACAGTCAATTGTTATCAGATTGTAGTTAGTATGTCAAGTCAAGTCACCTTCATTTATATAGCACTTTTTACAAAGCTTCAAAGCGGCTTTACAATGATAATATGAAATTAATTTTGCTTTAGAAAAAAAGCTAAAGTACGTTTTTGATTGATTAAGTTCTGTTGTAAAAACTGATTAGTTATTTCATTTGGCGCCACTTAAACAACACCATCCTCAGCTAAAACAGAAAACCCCCAATGCGTTGCAACCCATGAAATAGGTTTTGAAATAGTGTCAAACGAGAGTGCCAATATGGCGAATGTAGTATGTCCTAAATGTATTTGTACCACTCACCTACATACCTAAAGATCATGCTTCATAAACCGTCAAGAATTTCTACATCCAATTCAGCACTTTAGACCCAGCGATAGAGAAAAAACATTACACTAAAAATATTCATATATTTACAAAATAGTGATACTTGCCATATATGTTTATATTGCTGTAAAATTCCAAACTCACACATCTGCCTGGGGATGCATTTTTAGAACCAATTCATTTGAATAAAACAAAAAATTAATCCAAAAATAAAAGAAATAAAGAATACAGATATTTGATTCGCCATGCATTCGCTATCTTAAGAAGGATGATGTTCACAGTGTATGGAATGTCCTGACGTGTACATGAGAAAACGTGCATTATTGGGAGTTCCAGTTTAAGCTTGAGGGAAGAAAGTCAGCTGATGCGTGGCTTGGTCTCGTGCTTCTCAAGGCAGCATTTAGACTGCATGCCTATCTCATCTTATCTGAAAAGCTTGCTTGATTCTCTTGGTATACATGAGAAATTGGATACTGGTTATATTTATAACAAATTCAGTCTATCATCCAGACAGTGTTATACTTGTCTGGTTGATTTTATAATTGCATTTAAAATAAAATTGGTCCCACTATATATTAGGTGGCCTTAACTACTATGTACTTACATCAAAAAATAAGTACAATGTACTTATTGTGTTCATACTGTATTCCAAAACACTTTTGCTGATATTGAGGTGGGATATGGGTAAAGTTAGGGACAGGTTTGGTGGTATGGGTAAGTTTAAGGGTAGGGTTAGGTGTAAAGGATGGGTCAACAGTGTAATTATAAATGTAACTACAGAAATTAATTACAGATGTAATTACATGCAGATATTTTTTAAAATGTAAGTACAATGTAAAAACATGTATGTACACAATAAGTGCATTGTATCAAATTATTAATTCATATGTTAGTGCATAGTAGTTAAGGCCACTTTAATATAAAGTGGGTCCATAAAATTTATAATTGCCATCCCCCTCTCTCATTCATTCTTCAGACTTTGAAGATCTCATTTGAATTCAGAAGCTCGCTTAGCAATTTCTTCTGATCCAGAAAAGGGTCTATTATTAGCCACCTATGGTTCTGATGAACTTGGTGGCAGTCTGTAATGCCCAGGTTGCTTCTGAGCAGTTATCTTTCCTGTGCATATAAGGAGCTGCTTGAAGTTATTACTTGTGCTGTGGCTGTTTTAGGCCAAAAAAAAAGACATATGAGTGGATTTGCTAGGAGTTAAAATATATATATATTGAATTCCCTGGGACCACAGAATAGGCCCTCCGTGCCACCAAGCAAACGGCCTGTGCAATTGGCCCTTCTATGGCTGATATGGTGAGGGTTGGGGAGTATTGGAATACATGTAAAGGCATTAAATAATCAATCAGGATATATATATATATATATAAAAAAAGGGGTAACACTATTTTTAAGGTGACACGTGAGTTACACGTTACTTCCTGTACTTACTATAGTAATAACAGTAAATTATGTATAATTACAAATAACTAACCTTGAACGTAACTCTATAGTAAGTACATGTGGTTAATTAATATTACTCAGTACTTATTTGAGTACAATTTAACTACGTCACCTTAAAATAAAGTGTAACCTAAACTGGTAACTGTAATTCATTACTTTATACATCAAATAAAGTAATCAATTATAGGTACATTTTGTAAAATAAACATGGGAATACTATCAGGATTACAATAGTTTCATTTAAAAAGTGATAATTCTAAAACAATTTCAGTAAAAAAGTTTACAGTATCACTCAGAAATGCATTATATAACTGGCTTTTTCCCACTAACAGTATAATGTAACTTCAAAATCTCTCCTGTATTTCTCCCATTCCAGAGTCCAGACATACCCAAATGGTTTCTGTTGGAAAGAGAGCAATAACAAATATTTTATTTTATACATTATGGTTAATTATTTTGCTTTTTGAACAGATATTTTTCCATTTTGTATTGTAAGAGAGGATAAGGGGCACCTTGTCTGAATTCCTCAATACGTTTGTCCTTGAAATGAGAGAGAAAAATTTATCCAGCAGGGGTATTGACAGAGATTCCTTGCAAAGAGCTAAAGATAATAATGCTTTACTTAAAGAGGTATTAGGGAATGTCCAGCCTCAGCCGAACATAATTTAAATGAGCTAATCCTGAGAGGTACATAATTACCTATTCCTGTGTGAACAAACCACAAATCACACAAGAGGAATGTGCCAGACACCATTGTTTTATAGTTTTCTGCATGTTAGCATGTTTAAAAACTCATAATCCAAACGAGAAGAGGTTCAACGCTATGTTACAGCTGCACTGAATTCAACTGCATTGCTGTACCTTTAATATTCCGCCACAGGAACTCACAACAGATCAACACCGAAATCATACTCAACTCTCCTCTGTCCCAGGAAAACCAAAGCCCTCATAACTCTCCGCTCCTCTCTGGTCTGCGGGAACATTGGTATGTGTGTTTATGTGAGTGTGTCTGCATGTATAAAGATACCATGAATAAGGGCGCTCATTTGGACGAATTAGTGGGCTAACCTCGGCCTTGGCAGCACTATCGAGTGCAGCCACTGAGCCGACGAGGATCTCGTTTCTTTTTCCGACCTCCACTTCTGCAGCCAGCCTCAGGCTGCGTCACACTGGAGTCAGGTTTCCAGCTAGCGTCTTAATTACAGCCGCCTGCTCAAACAAGGTCAATGTGAACGTCTGCCAGGACTTATCTCTGGCTTCCTGTTCTCCTCATCTAAACTGAGCATCAACCCCCAAACAGTTTCATTTATGTGTTTGAAGGTTAAGTACACTGGTCTTTGACATTAAATTAACTCAGCTACTGCTAAAGGTTTGGACACAAAAGGTTGTACTCCTAAGTAAATGATTCTGTTCACTGCTAGGTTTCAGTAGGGCTACAGAACAAAATTAGGAAAAAAATCTAAATGTCGATATAGACCAGTGTGGTTATTAAGCTGCAAAAAAACAGAGTTTATTTAAGGAATATGTAGTCTGCACGCTTCATAGTGCAGGGGTGGCACAATGGGCGACGCTTGGGATGGGCTTAAGCTCTGAACGTTTTTTATTACTTTGTCAAGTTTTCAAGCCCCGTAATTTTGTCACTAATAAAATCATTCAGAACTGCAATCTGCTCTATAAATCTGACGTAGTGTCGCACATAAAATCTAGCAGATATTGTAGTTTATTCTGCAACATAGTAAAAGCTCATTTAAATTATTGCTGAGCCTTCTGTTCTGTAGAGAAAGTAGAGAAACCTTTTTTTTTTTTTATCAGAGTTGTGCTCTGTTTGAACGTAAATCGCACCATTGAAATGAGATAAATATCATAATAAAATGAAACATACAGTTGCACTTGAGGATTTTGTAAACTTTAATACATGAACCTTACTATGCAAAGCCACAAGTTTCTCTAACTCCTTCTCTGAAGTCCATCAATATTTTTTCCATACATTGCTTGGTGACAGAAAGTTTTGGAATTATTAATTAAACTACTGTTGTTTTGGAATTTTCATTTGCAGAAAATAATTACATAAACTTTTTTTGTCAGAAAAGTAAGTTATGCAATATTAATTACTTGCTTATAGAACTGTTGTGTAAAATCAGTATCACACTCACAATCATACTTATAGCCAAGTAACACCTCTGCTGACATTCAGAACAGTATTTCTCAAGTGATATCTGCTTAAAAATGTGTAATAAACAATACATTATTTTTGACATTGTGCAGTCTTTTTTAAATCTTTAGCAGCAAACTGCATAAAATGGTTAAAACTGGAACACAGCTTGGCTGAACTTGTTTGCTGACAGTCTTCATGGATAGACTTCATCATGTTTTTTCTATAGTAATAAGAAAAAATGCTTGGGTTGCTTCTAGAGTACCTCATTATGATCATTATGTTGATGTATCATGTTCATTTACTTTTTCTCAGAATGCTTGCCTGTCAGTCATCGTAATGACACTAAACCTATATCCAGAGCGCTTACTGGTCCTGTGCTGCAGAATCTCCCAGCTCTACTTAGCACCTACAGTAAGTGACACAAAGAGCTTTGTCATCTATGAGAAACACTTACTTCCTGTCAGTGCTGTGGGATAATTTGACACTACCACACCAAGCCCGCAAGGTACTTTCAGTGTGGTCACGTTTGTTAGTAAATCAATAGATACAAACATCAACCTTGATATCCTGTAACTCATGGAGCAATGCTCTAACAGATGAAAAAAAAAGAGCGACAGAAAGACCCTGCTGATATGCACATCTATCTCACAAAGAGACCACAGAAACCTACTTATTGTCTCAGTATGAATGATGTTTGTACATCCTGATAGGTGCCTTCACCAATTGCGGAGTTTCTCACATCTGGAGTTCAGTCAAAATTCTAGTGAATTTGGGTAGAGCATTTATGTAGAAACATACACACTATCAACTAACATGGATATGTTAAACCTTATAGTATGATTTAACTTTTCCTGTTACTGGGTTTTGAAAATGAAACTTACAAAGATACTTACCAAAATGTAAATTATGTAATCATTTAATTTGGCCTCATATCATTCCCAATTTAACTTTGACTTTAGACCAAACTACCATAATGCCAAATCTAAAGAGTGATTTTATAAGCAAAAACTAAAAGATAGATTTGGCATTATGTAGTTTGGTCTAAAGTCAAAGTAAGTTCAATATACCAGTTGGTGATTTACTATAGTTCAGGTATAAAGCAGTTATCAATTCCTCATAGATCTGCAGCTGGTTTACATGAATACAGAATGTATTAATGTATCAAATTCTTTGAAGGTTTATACACACATACAACATACATACATGCATACCCACACGCACACGCACACGCACACACACACACACTGGGTTTTCATGTTTTATGGGTACATAATGATTTGACCTACCATCTCAGAAATCTTTCTGCGTTTTTACATTTTCAAAAAACATCACTTAGTTGATTTATAAGCGGTTTTCCTCGTGGGGACCAAAAATGTCCCCACAAGAACAAGGATTTCAGATATTGTCATCTTTGTGGGGACATATAATGTAGGGTATACCTCAACCACCCACAACACACACGCACACCACCTGGTAGAGATCCCAAAACAGTCATTCACATGATGGATTATATGGGTCACTCCTGTGGTGGTCTGTTTTTTCTTTGTTCTCTCAGTATTTGTATGGAATTAATTATTTATTATGTAATACAAATAAATAAATTTATCATGACATTTCTCACCTTCATCTAAGCCAGTTCAACCCCTTACAAACCTTACAATACCAAACAAAGTCAAAAACTCAAGAAGTCATAAATGGCTAAATTGTCAGCAACGGTTGAAATAAAGATGAAAAACGGCAGGATCTAATCGCACTAGTAATGATTTTATTAAACTTGAACTCAAAACATAAACTAGAAATACTAAGAACCTTAAAACCATAACCAGAACAACCGTGTACACCCAACAAGAACAGACAATGAACTGAAAAAAAAAAAAAAAAAACCTCCAAGGTTACAAATGTACAAACCTTGGTTCCCTGAGAAGGGGAACGAGACACTGCGTCCTAGGACGCTAATGGGGAATGTCTCTGGCATAACCAGTGTCTGAAGCACATATCAGCGACTGCGACAGCCTATGATGTCATTACTGGTGCAACCAGAGTATAAAAGGGCACCTGTAATACAAGTTTCATTCCCCTTCTCAGGGAACCAAGGTTACATTTATAACCTGAGACGTTCCCTTTTGAATGGGAACTCTGCTGAAGGAATGAGTGCCGAATGGCTGACATAACTTGACAACTCTCTAAAATGAAATGAAGCCTAACTACATTCTATGCCAAGACTGCTTACCAAAGTGGCTCAGAGGGAGCTCTACAACCTGATACTGCTTTCCTAGTGGAGCTATGGGAAGCGGAGATCTCACTAGAATAACTCTTTAAAATGAGAGGAGACCTAACTACGCTTCCACTGGAAGACACTCCAGGGAGGCTCATGGAGCCATACACATCAGAGGCCCGACCCAGACTGAGCTCTGAAAAGAGGGAGGTCTTAACATAATGACTCTCAATAATGAGAGGAGCCCTAACCAGTTCTATCAAGGAGGCTCACAAGAGAAAGGAGAGGTAGCACTGGGCACGTCTACTTTGCATTACTTCTCTCAAATCCTGTTTTCTCTTCCTTGCATCGCGGGTCCTCTGCGTTCTTCTCGGAGGAGGAGCGTGAGTGGCAGAAGAACTCAGAGGGCGAAACCGGTGCATCAAGGAGAATGTTTCGGTAACACTTTACTTAAAGCCTTTATCTATAATGCATTATAAAGGTATTCATGATATACATCATAATGCATTATATCTTTTCATAAATAATTGTAACCAAAGTTAAAATGCATTATAATATTCACAGATTCCTTGTTACATCTCAAATTGGTTGTTTGTCACGTTTTAATGTATTATACTTTCTAAAGGTGCATTATAATGTATAATAACTGTGGTTACAATTATTCATGAGACCATACAATGCATTATAAGATGCATTACAAGGCATAATTAATGCATTACAATGCTTTCATAATGCATTATACATAAAGGCTTTAAGTAAAGTGTTTCTACCAGAAAGATTCAAAGGGCAGGTAAATGTTTACATGGTATTTATTTCATAAAGTATTGACAGATGGTACTGAGCTACAATGATTCATGTCTAGTTGTATAGAAAAGTTATTTTGCGTAGGCCCCATCCTTAGTCCAAATCCTGGGGGATGCAGATTCAACTGATCCTGGCAGGGATCAACCTGGTGGTGGTGGGGAGGATGGAGGGAAACGTCAGCTCCATCACCTGCGAATGTAAAACAGAGTTCAGTGCTTATATACACCAAGTGTCAAGCAGTGATTGGCCAGACCTATTAATATAAATGAATGGCGTGCCATTAGAGTCTTCCTGTCCATAGTCCAAATCCGGGGGGATGCAGATTTGGCTGACCCTGCCTGAGGATGAAGGCAGAGGCAGAGCCTACCCCCTAAAATAAATGAATACCCACCATTTGGGGCTTTTCTTAAACGGAACAATCCTAAAAAGTACAATCAAAATTAGTATTAAATTTTATGACAAATTAAGCTATAAATAGTAAATATTTATAAACAATTGACTGTATAAGCTATTGGCATGAGAGGCCACATTAGGCTGTTTAAATACCCAAACAAACCAATCAATGAAATAAATAACAGGTGCACATGATAATCAAATCAATGAGAAACCAAAGAAACAAACTGAAAACTAGGAAACTTGTCAAATCCATTCACACGGATCCGTGAAAACAAGTAAAACGCTGTATTATACATTCCAGGCCAGTAGTTGGTGATGTCACTACTATACACTACTATACAAACACTACTATACAAGAAACACCTATACAACAGTACTATACAAGAAACACCTATAGACTAAACATGTAAAATGCATGTGCATGGCGTAACCGTTTCCACAAGTTCGCATTTTTTGAAAAAAAACTTGCACTTTGAAACCCGTTTTCAAAAGTTTGCATTTTCCGGCTGTTCATTCATTGTAAATGGCCAAAACGCATAAAAAGTTTTACATTTTTTGTTGAAAATGGTGTTGTGTAAATGGCCCCTAAAACATGTGGCAAAACCACCCAAAATAGAAATAAACACAGATTAAGAAAAATTAAAAGGGAAGAGAATAAATGAGTTGAATAGTGACTAGAGAGCTTGACTAAAGTTTTGCCACAATAAGCCACTAACCACATCAAAACTGTTTTTTTTATCTTTTATATTTTAATTTTAAAGAGCCAGAGCCTGCTGCGATGCCAGAGCCGACAACTGAGCCATTTATCGTCCTGGAGCCCGAGCCTAACATGTCTGAACAGGTGTGAGTCAGTAAAACTGTCCGTCTCTGAGGGAATACTTGTGGAATATGAGGGGATGGTGTGGAGGCCTGTCCTGTCAACTGAGGTGGATGTGGATGCGCTATTTCAATCGCCCCTGATTGATTTGGAGAAAAGCACAAATGTGTGTGTGTGTATGTGTGTGTGTATGTGTATGTGTGTGTGTGTGTGTGTGTGTGTGTTATAAATGACATATTTTTGGTCAAAAAAGATTTTTAATGAATGACTGTCAGTCAGGGTGACAGTGTTAAGCTTAAGCTATTAAGTCAAGTTAAGTTATATGCTGCTATACATACATGTCTACTCATCTGTCTACTTATCTGGTTGTCAATAAAGTTGGACCATCCATCTGATCATATCTCTGATCAGTTTGTCAGTTAGACATTTATATCATTAGAGCTCTTGTTTGGTTTCTTGTAGTATTCACACCATCAGTATTAAGACACCATTTCCTCATTTCACTTTTCTAGCCCAGCCAATTTACAACTTTTTAGATCTTGTTTCCACCTTTTTCATCTGATTGACTGAATGTTATTTCACTTTTTACGTAATTTACAAGCAGCTGTAAGAACTCAAAATATAATCTCTGAATGGGACATGCAGAAGGCATTGCATTAATTTGTAGTCTGTAAGAAAAAAAATGCAAAGCAAAAGGAAAAAAAAAACATAAAAATTAGCCCTGCTCTCAGACACTAGTCGTTATGCGGCTACTGCGTGGCTTTTCCTATGACCACAGGCTAAAGGAAGCGCCAGCCGGCTCGCTATCAACCCTGCAGGCTGGCTATTCAAAGAGAGAGAGAAAAAAAAGATTCCTTTGGAAGAAGCCGTCATGGAGAGACAGACTGGCAATTAATGGCATTCAGAGCGAGTGTGCGCCATCGCTCTACACGAGTCTGTCCAGGTTTTTTTGAGCAATGCCTGCATCTCTCATCTCCTAGAAAGGATCAGTTGGCAATACTGCAGTGGGAAAGTCCTTAAACTAGTAATGAAAAGTTCTTTGCAGTTAAAATACATTTAATGATTAAGAAAAAATCTGAATTACAATGCAGCTCAATTTCTCCCATATAATTCAAATCTAAAAGGCAGCAAGCACCCATTTCTTTCTAATACATTATATAAGTTGTATGATTCTCACTATTAACTAGTTGCTTATTAGCATGCATATTACTAGGATATTGGCTGTTTATTAGTACTTATAAAGCACAAATTAATGCCTTATTCTGCATGACCTTATTCCCTGATCCATTAATCCTACCCAATACCTAAACTTAAACGCTACAAAAACTACCTTACTAACTATTAATAAGCAGTAAATTAGGAGTTTATTGAGGCAAAAGTCGTAATTAATAGTGAATATGTGTTCCCCATACTAAAGTGTTACCAAGATTATAATGAGATTTAGACAATATTGTGTTTAAACTTTATCTCATATAAACACAATACTTCGATCAAATCGATGCGATTAAGCTCATAATAGTAACAACCATACAATTTGTGACATATGCCAATTTTAAAAGCAATAAACAAGCATGTAAACACATTAATCACATCTATTCCACTCTGACCACAGTGCACATATGCTTGTCATACGCAGATTCATAAACATAGCGGTAAAGAAGACATCATATTTTTGGGGTGCTGAATAAACTTAAGTTATTGATATGATAAAGTATATTGATCATAGATCATGCAGTACATCGAAATGAGGATGTTTTTGGCACGTCACTGAAAAAATCCAATATGTCCATAGAAATGTATTGCAATTTACGGAAATAGATTAAAACAGTGGCCAGTAGCACACCTACTGTATCTGAGTTCATCATTTGTGCTGTACATTGGGGTATATGAATAATGGTAATATAAATAACCTCAATTCTTAGTGAGAAAAATTAGCATGGAAACAGGAGTGAACAGCATAAACCAGCATGGATTCCATGCTGGTCTAGGCTGGTTTATGCCGGTTAGTGTTGGTATAGTCCAGGCTGGTTTATGCTGGTATAGTACTGGTCTAGCTGGTGGACCAGCATATTCATGCTGCTCTCAAGCAAAACGGAGCTGGTGAAGCTGATTCACCATTCACTGCGCTAGATAGTCATCTTGCTGACGATTCTGGAATTTCGGTCAAAAACATGCTATTTTTTGCTGTGCTGTTACATCTCTGAATAAACTGCTTCTCAGATCACTTAGTTCTGAAGATTGTGTTGAAAGATGATATTAAATATGCTAATATTAAAATGCAAATTTTAACCTTTCTGTCCAGTTACATGCTCCCCATGAAATAAATGTGATATACTGTATATTTTATATTATTTAACAATTAATATGAAAATGATCATATTTCTAAAATAATTTATATTTCTTTTAACTATTAAAATTAAAACAAAAGATAAAAGTTTAGAGAGAATCAAGGTAATTGAGATATTTTTTTTTTATTATTTTTTTTTCTGTGCATATTCACCCCACATGAAGCATTGGAACACTTTATGATTGTACTTTGTGAACATTTTCTGAGTAAAATAATGCCAGAGCAGCAGCAAGAAAAAACACTGAAGAACTTTACCTTGTGGTATTGCTTCATGCCAGTTAAACAGCAAACAACAAAAACAGCCTAATGGCCATCTAAGGGCACAAGCCAGATGAAACACTCTTTCATTCCAAAAGCCCAGACAAGGTATATCATTTAGTTATCATTAACATATCGTAGTGACAATTCTAAAAACGCTCTTATTCTTACACTTTATTGCACTTATGAACCTTCATTTACTCATACACGATCTTCACGAACTCAAAACTTCACTATATATATACACCGATCAGGCATAACATTATGACCACTGACAGGTGAAGTGAATAACACTGATTATCTCTTCATCACGGCACCTGTTAGTGGGTGGGATATATGTAGGCAGCAAGTGAACATTTTGTCCTCAAAGTTGATGTGTTAGAAGCAGGAAAAATGGGCAAGCATAAAAATCAGAGCGAGTTTGACAAGGGCCAAATTGTGATGGTTAGATGACTAAGTCAGAGCATCTCTAAAACTGCAGCTCTTGTGGGGTTTTCCCGATCTGCAGTGGTCAGTATCTATCAAAAGTGGTCCAAGCAATGGTTTGGGCAATGTTCTGCTGGGAAACCTTGGGTCCTGCCATCCATGTGGATGTTACTTTGACACGTACCACCTACCTAAGCATTGTTGCAGACCATGTACACCCTTTCATGGAAACGGTATTCCCTGGTGGCTGTGGCCTCTTTCTGCAGGATAATGTGCCCTGCCACAAAGCAAAAATGGTTTAAGAATGGTTTGAGGAGCACAACGAGTTTGAGGTGTTGACTTGGCCTCCCAATTCCCCAGATCTCAATCCAATCGAGCATCTGTGGGATGTGCTGAACAAACAAGTCCGATCCATGGAGGCCCCACCTCGCAACTTACAGGACTTAAAGGATCTGCTGCTAATATCTTGGTGCCAGATACCACAGCACACCTTCAGGGGTCTAGTGGAGTCCATGCCTTGATGGGTCAGGGCTGTTCTGGCAGCAAAAGGGGGACCAACACAATATTAGGAATTAGGCACATAATGTTATGCCTGATCGGTGTATATACTGTATATGTGTATATATATATATATATATATATATATATACAAACCCGATTCCAAAAAAGTTGGGACACTGTACAAATTGTGAATAAAAACAGAATGCAATGATGTGGAAGTTTCAAATTTCAATATTTTATTTAGAATACAACAGATGACATATCAAATGTTTAAACTGAGAAAATTTATCATTTTAAGGGAAAAATAAGTTGATTTTAAATTTCATGGCATCAACACATCTCAAAAAAGTTGGGACAAGGCCATGTTTACCACTGTGTGGCATCCCCTCTTCTTTTTATAACAGTCTGCAAACGTCTGGGGACTGAGGAGACAAGTTGCTCAAGTTTAGGAATAGGAATGTTGTCCCATTCTTGTCTAATACAGGCTTTAGTTGCTCAACTGTCTTAGGTCTTCTTTGTCGCATCTTCCTCTTTATGATGCGCCAAATGTTTTCTATGGGTGAAAGATCTGGACTGCAGGCTGGCCATTTCAGTACCCGGATCCTTCTTCTACGCAGCCATGATGTTGTAATTGATGCAGTATGTGGTCTGGCATTGTCATGTTGGAAAATGCAAGGTCTTCCCTGAAAGAGACAACGTCTAGATGGGAGCATATGTTGTTCTACAACTTGGATATACCTTTCAGCATTGATGGTGCCTTTCCAGATGTGTAAGCTGCCCATGCCACACGCACTCATGCAACCCCATACCATCAGAGATGCAGGCTTCTGAACTGAGCGCTGATAACAACTTGGGTTGTCCTTGTCCTCTTTAGTTCGGATGACATGGCGTCCCAGTTTTCCAAAAAGAACTTCAAATTTTGATTCGTCTGACCACAGAACAGTTTTCCACTTTGCCACAGTCCATTTTAAATGAGCCTTGGCCCAGAGAAAACGCCTGCGCTTCTGGATCATGTTTAGATATGGCTTCTTTTTTGACCTATAGAGTTTTAGCCGGCAACGGCGAATGGCACGGTAGATTGTTTTCACCGACAATGTTTTCTGGAAGTATTCCTGAGCCCATGTTGTGATTTCCATTACAGTAGCATTCCTGTATGTGATGCAGTGCCGTCTAAGGGCCCGAAGATCACGGGCATCCAGTATGGTTTTCCGGCCTTGACCCTTACGCACAGAGATTGTTCCAGATTCTCTGAACCTTTGGATGATATTATGCACTGTAGATGATGATAACTTCAAACTCTTTGTAATTTTTCTCTGAGAAACTCCTTTCTGATATTGCTCCACTATTTTTCGCCGCAGCATTGGGGGAATTGGTGATCCTCTGCCCATCTTGACTTCTGAGAGACACTGCCACTCTGAGAGGCTCTTTTTATACCCAATCATGTTGCCAATTGACCTAATAAGTTGCAAATTGGTCCTCCAGCTGTTCCTTATATGTACAATTAACTTTTCCGGCCTCTTATTGCTACCTGTCCCAACTTTTTTGGAATGTGTAGCTCTCATGAAATCCAAAATGAGCCAATATTTGGCATGACATTTCAAAATGTCTCACTTTCAACATTTGATATGTTATCTATATTCTATTGTGAATAAAATATAAGTTTATGAGATTTGTAAATTATTGCATTCCTTTTTTATTCACAATTTGTACAGTGTCCCAACTTTTTTGGAATCGGGTTTGTATATATATATATATATATATATATATATATAATATTTGCAAATTACTTGTTACATCTGAAATTGGTTGTTTGTCATGTTTTAATGCATTATACTTTCTAAAGGTGTGCTCAATGAATAGATAAGTATTATAATGTATTATAGCTGTGGTTGTACAATTATTCATTATTACATACAATGCACTATAAGGTGCATTACAAGGCATAATTAATGCATTATACATGAAGGCTTTAAGTAAAGTGTTACCAATTTTTTTTAATGACATTTAGGGATGGGTACATTTGAAAGCGGACACAACCGTAAAGTTAAAAAATGTTTTGTTTTCAGAATTCAGATGTTGATGTATTTTTGTCCAGAGTCAATGACTGGGTTTCCTTCCAACTATTTGATGCACATTTTTCTTATTTAAAATAAGCTCTCAAAATTCACATACAAATATAAAATGCTAAGCAGAAATGGATTGTCTGGATTGTTTTGCATTAGTTAGCATGAAAATTAAAGTGTGTTTATTCGCATAAACAATGACATTGTTACCATTTGGCTGCCAGCATGCTCATTAGTAAGTATGGTGGGACAAATGTAGGCACAATATGGGCTTGAGGTATGGGCCCTACATGGATTTGTCCATGGGTTCCATGTCTCCGACAGAAGGACCGACAAAAATTCTCAACATTTCTTCTGTGACACCTTCTGGCATAATTTAATAACAATGCACATTTGCTCTGTTACAGCAAAAACAAATTCTCCCCGACAAAAGTGCTCAGATTAAGACCTGATTATCCAAAGCATTGATTTCCGCTCACTTAAATAGGTAGATGAAATAGAATGATATCAGAACACTTAAAAGAAATGGGGGAGGTGTGTGGTGAATTAAATCTGTAAAAACTACACACGGGAGTAAAACACTCATTATGTTCTTTTAAAATTCTGAGTAGCACCTCTTTATCTGGAGTCTTAAAACACAGTAGTTAGTCCTTCCACCCTCGTCAGCACTTTCACACTCTTACTATTTAATATTGATGATTCTCACAGGATCAAATAAGTTAAGTCCAGATATGTTAATCCTTTTTTTTTTTTTTTTTTGCTTGCCAAAGAAATTTATTTACTCTGGGGTGTCAACATGTTCTTCAGCACACATGCAAATCATCTTCCATTTTACCATCTCAGCCCTAGATGTGTGGAATTCAAGGTCAAAACATGTCAAAGTATTTGCACAGCACCTAAATAAAAAAAAAAAAAAAAAAAAACATATTAATGAATAAATATTTAATATCCAGTTGTTGTAAGGGTTTCAGAAATATAAAAGCAAAAATGCAATATATGCATTGGGTGCGGTTCAATGTTCATTTCACTAACAGAGATAAATGATGGGGGAAAAAAATACATTTATTCATGCAGAACACCACATCAAAAGTGCACGGAAACATGTAGTAGAGGACAATTTCAGGAGGTAATGCCAATGTTAATATGTAATGGTCGTTTATCCATTGACGGGATGAACACCCAGTATAAGAATATGTTGCTGTCCGTTTCACCTACGAATGACCGTTACTGGTTGATCCTTTACACTCATTAAACCCATTCTGCCATTTAGTTATTACTGTGTATGTCAATAACATCCCTTTATTATATAAGACATTGAATGTGTTGTAAGTATTTGGGTATTCTATTTGATAGTCACTTATCTTTTAAGTTTCATACTGATAAATTTGTTTTTAAACTTAACTTAAATTAGGGTTTTACTTTAGAAAAAAAAACTTGCAGTTATCAAACACATCATTGTATGTTATATGACAAGGCTGAGTTACCACCTCTGGTTACGCAGAGAAGTCTAAATTGGTACTGTTTTATCCATTAGTGGTTTAACTCCTCTTTATTTGTCTTTCAGCTTGTCCAATACAAATTTGTGTTATAATCTTTGTTGAAATTACCTGTTATAGGCCTATCTCAGTGTTCCTCGGGTCTGAACTGAGTTTGAGAAAAAAACTATAATACTTCCTTTTCTGTTCCATTTTTTTATATATATATATATACACTCACCTAAAGGATTATTAGGAACACCTGTTCAATTTCTCATTAATGCAATTATCTAATCAACCAATCACATGGCAGTTGCTTCAAAACATTTAGGGGTGTGGTCCTGGTCAAGACAATCTCCTGAACTCCAAACTGAATGTCAGAATGGGAAAGAAAGGTGATTTAAGCAATTTTGAGCGTGGCATGGTTGTTGGTGCCAGACGGGCCGGTCTGAGTATTTCACAATCTGCTCAGTTACTGGGATTTTCACGCACAACCATTTCTAGAGTTTACAAAGAATGGTGTGAAAAGGGAAAAACATCCAGTATGCGGCAGTCCTGTGGGCGAAAATGCCTTGTTGATGCTAGAGGTCAGAGGAGAATGGGCCGACTGATTCAAGCTGATAGAAGAGCAACTTTGACTGAAATAACCACTCGTTACAACCGAGGTATGCAGCAAAGCATTTGTGAAGCCACAACACGCACAACCTTGAGGCGGATGGGCTACAACAGCAGAAGACCCCACCGGGTCCCACTCATCTCCACTACAAATAGGAAAAAAGAGGCTACAATTTGCACGAGCTCACCAAAATTGGACAGTTGAAGACTGGAAAAATGTTGCCTGGTCTGATGAGTCTCGATTTCTGTTGAGACATTCAGATGGTAGAGTCAGAATTTGGCGTAAACAGAATGAGAACATGGATCCATCATGCCTTGTTACCACTGTGCAGGCTGGTGGTGGTGGTGTAATGGTGTGGGGGATGTTTTCTTGGCACACTTTAGGCCCCTTAGTGCCAATTGGGCATCGTTTAAATGCCACGGCCTACCTGAGCATTGTTTCTGACCATGTCCATCCCTTTATGACCACCATGTACCCATCCTCTGATGGCTACTTCCAGCAGGATAATGCACCATGTCACAAAGCTCGAATAATTTCAAACTGGTTTCTTGGACATGACAATGAGTTCACTGTACTAAAATGGCCCCCACAGTCACCAGATCTCAACCCAATAGAGCATCTTTGGGATGTGGTGGAACGGGAGCTTCGTGCCCTGGATGTGCATCCCACAAATCTCCATCAACTGCAAGATGCTATCCTATCAATATGGGCCAACATTTCTAAAGAATGCTTTCAGCACCTTGTTGAATCAATGCCACATAGAATTAAGGCAGTTCTGAAGGCGAAAGGGGGTCAAACACAGTATTAGTATGGTGTTCCTAATAATCCATTAGGTGAGTGTATATATATATATATATATATATATATATATATATATAATGTCAATTAATTCATATCATACAATTTAAAAAATATCATTAGTCAGGGTTAATCAGAACATTAGTCAGGGCTGATCATGCTAAACAACTAAACCCATACGGAAATGTAATATATGTGCATATATGAAATATCAATATATGCAATATACACTCACCTAAAGGATTATTAGGAACACCATACTAATACTGTGTTTGACCCCCTTTCACCTTCAGAACTGCCTTAATTCTACGTGGCATTGATTCAACAAGGTGCTGAAAGCATTCTTTAGAAATGTTGGCCCATATTGATAGGATAGCATCTTGCAGTTGATGGAGATTTGTGGGATGCACATCCAGGGCACGAAGCTCCCGTTCCACCACATCCCAAAGATGCTCTATTGGGTTGAGATCTGGTGACTGTGGGGGCATTTTAGTACAGTGAACTCATTGTCATGTTCAAGAAACCAATTTGAAATGATTCGAGCTTTGTGACATGGTGCATTATCCTGCTGGAAGTAGCCATCAGAGGATGGGTACATGGTGGTCATAAAGGGATGGACATGGTCAGAAACAATGCTCAGGTAGGCCGTGGCATTTAAACGATGCCCAATTGGCACTAAGGGGCCTAAAGTGTGCCAAGAAAACATCCCCCACACCATTACACCACCACCACAAGCCTGCACAGTGGTAACAAGGCATGATCGATCCATGTTCTCATTCTGTTTACGCCAAATTCTGACTCTACCATCTGAATGTCTCAACAGAAATCGAGACTCATCAGACCAGGCAACATTTTTCCAGTCTTCAACTGTCCAATTTTGGTGAGCTCGTGCAAATTGTAGCCTCTTTTTCCTATTTGTAGTGGAGATGAGTGGTACCCGGTGGGGTCTTCTGCTGTTGTAGCCCATCCGCCTCAAGGTTGTGCGTGTTGTGGCTTCACAAATGCTTTGCTGCATACCTCGGTTGTAACGAGTGGTTATTTCAGTCAAAGTTGCTCTTCTATCAGCTTGAATCAGTCGGCCCATTCTCCTCTGACCTCTAGCATCAACAAGGCATTTTCGCCCACAGGACTGCCGCATACTGGATGTTTTTCCCTTTTCACACCATTCTTTGTAAACTCTAGAAATGGTTGTGCGTGAAAATCCCAGTAACTGAGCAGATTGTGAAATACTCAGACCGGCCCGTCTGGCACCAACAACCATGCCACGCTCAAAATTGCTTAAATCACCTTTCTTTCCCATTCTGACATTCAGTTTGGAGTTCAGGATATTGTCTTGACCAGGACCACACCCCTAAATGCATTGAAGCAACTGCCATGTGATTGGTTGATTAGATAATTGCATTAATGAGAAATTGAACAGGTGTTCCTAATAATCCTTTAGGTGAGTGTATGCTCATATAAAGTAAAAACATATATGAAACTTATTAGAAATTGGAACAATTCCATATATTGACATAAATGTATCCCATATATTATATATGTTTATGTATGTATAATACATATTTTGACATATATGTCTTATATATGAAATATCCTAATATGCTCATATAGAGTAAAAACATAAATGCACATATATGCACAGCTATGAAACCGATCAGAAATTAGAACAATTCTATATATTGACATATAACTCTATTCCATATGTTATATATGTTCAAATTATATATGTGACAAATTACTGTCATTGACATGTCACTGATAAATGTCGTAGAGTCTTATTTTATGTATAAAACAAATTAAATTTAAAATATAAAATATTTTTAATGTTACTTATTGTCAGGTGAGGCAAGGGATGAAGAAGGACTCAAGGATGCAGAGGTTAATGGGCTTTTTATTAGACTTCAAAAATAAACAAACAAAACACAAACAAACCCCTTCATGCTACACAGAACAAAACATGAAAGTACGCAGCTGATGGTGAGCACGAGCCGCGTGCTAAACAAACACACAACACACGGACAAAAGAGTGTATACTGCCCAAGCAAAACTACATGCTAACACGAGACCAAGCGAATGCTCATACTGTACGCTCACAATGGGGGGAAAAAACACATGGAGCATTAATGTCCAAAGCCTGAACCAAAATCAAACTAGAATGAAATGCCAGGATCCAAACACCACACAAAGCAATTCAGATAGAAGAGCACATTATCCGAGCGAACTCAAACCCGCAAGACAATAGGAGTTTCAGAGCTCTCACCAAACCAAGAATAAAACCTTATCCAAGTAACAGAATCCTGACAAAATTTATATGTAAAATACATCTTCATAATGTCTGTCTTATATTCTTTTGTATTATGTATATGAATTGCATGATTATACAAATATACTTTATTAAACATGGCTTCATATATTTGTTAGCCTACATATATTTTAATACAAGTTATAAACATTTGCCATCAACCATATTTTGCAGTTACTCGTATGTATACTCATAATTTCAAACAAAATTAAAAACAATTTGACAGTGTAGACTGCCCAAAATTAATTCTATGAATTCTATGAGCATACAACATGTTTGCATATGTTTAAATAAACTTTTTACAAATATAAATTATTACAAATATATATTGTTTACATATATGATCTTAACATACTGCACAGTACCATATAGAAATTCATTATATAAATATCTGTAATATATGCATATATACTAATTTTACTATAGGTATTTTATATGTGGTATACAACTATATAAATCCATATAAAATCCTATATAAGCATACTGAATGTTTGCACATATGTTGTTTAAATAAACTTGCATATATAAATTAAACATATATTGTTTACATATATGGCATTAACATACAGTACCATATAAAAAGTCATCATATAAATAATTTTAATATATGTATATATAATAATTATTCTATGGGTATTTCATACATGGTATAAACCTATATCTTCATATATCGTGAGGATGTATATATGTGCTAATAATGTATTGCCTTATATGAAACATATATGACATCACTACTCGGATATAGGGACATATATGTACATATATTACATTTCCGTATGGGATCAATTTTCATAATCTTCAGAAATGAGCTTGTCCTGAAAAGTCTCGTTAAACGTATGTAACCCTCGTTCCCTGAGGAGGGAACAGAGACGTTACGTCAGTGACTGACAAAATGGGGGTTTCGCTTAGAAGCCTATCACCTTCGAGTTCTTACAAAACGAGCCAATGGCAAGGAAATGCCATGGGTCTGTGGAATTTGCATAGCGTAACTCCGCCCCACCGCGTGGGTATAAAGGAAGGACGCTGGCAATTTCACATTATGTTACCTGCTGAGGAGCCGAGACTGAACTCTCGGCCGTTCCAGCGGTACAGCGGAAGTGGCAGAGGGACGTAACATCTCCGTTCCCTCCTCAGGGAACGAGGGTTACATACGTAACCGAGACGTTCCCTTTCATTCAGTCACTCCGAGTTACTTCAGTGACTGACGAAATGGGGGTCCAATCTAATCACGCCACCTCGGCTGTCTTCCAGTGCCCTGCTCAAGTCTGAGCTCCCTGTCGTGAGACTAGCACGGACGAAGGACTCGACTTAACACAGGAATACCAAGGTACACTGGGAAGCATATCCATGTGGAACATGCAACACAATGCCTGCCCGAAGGGAGGACTTACAGAATACACATATGACCCGCGAGTGGGATGCATATGGAACACACTGGGGTATCCAGCCCAAAGGGTGAAATGTTTCAACCCCAGGGGTGGCAAGGGGCTTGCCAAGGGAAAGACACATGCTCAGAGAGGCTTATAATGGAATACACACGTGGGGGTTACCCAACGGGGGAACCATGCACATGGAGGCACCTAGCCTAACACGAGGGCTGACCGAGCGGGCATGCACTCTGGTGTTGGCATCAACAGTGCTGGAGGAACTCAGGGCTTCAGAGGAGGAAACTCACCTGAGAAAATATCGCACGTATCCAGTCCGTGGAGTGGAATGGCGAGCAAGCGATGACACAGAGCAGGTCCTAGTTACTGGCTACTGGAAGAGAGGACACTGGCTTCACTACTGACAAACGCATACTAAGCTGCGCGTACATGGCGACCGAGTCGATTTCCTTACCGAGAAAAGAGATCCTCTGCACGGGGGAGAGTTTGCTCTTTTCCCAGTTGACCCGAAGGCCCAGACGGGCGAGGTGTTGGAGCACCAGGTCCCTGTGTTCGCAAACCTGGTCTCGAGAGTGAGCTAGTATCAGCCAGTCGTCGAGATAGTTCAGCATGTGAATCCCGTGTTGCCTGAGTGGCACAAGGGCTGCCTCGACGACTTTCGTGAAGACGCGAGGAGACAGGGCTAACCCGAATGGGAGAACCATGTACTGGTATGCCCCTTGAAGGCAAACCGTAGAAACGGTCTGTGTCGAGGAAGAATGGAGACATGAAAGTACGCGTCCTTCAGGTCGATTGCTGCAAACCAATCCAACGGACAAACGCATTCGAAAATGCGTTTGGCTGTCAACATCTTGAATGGAAGCCTGTGAAGGGTTCGGTTCAAGACACGCAGGTCCAGGATTGGTCGTAACCCACCGGTTTTCTTGGGTACAATGAAGTAAGGGCTGTAGAAGCCGGACTGCATTTCAGCTGGAGGGACAGTCTTGATCGCACCCTTCGCCAGCAAGGTAGCGACCTCCGCACACATGACAGGGGCATTGCCACCTACCTTGGTATAGCGGACTCCCCGGAAGCGGGGAGGAGACCGTGCGAACTGAATCGCATAGCTGAGCCTGATGGTTCTTGCGAGCCAGCGGGACAGGCTGGGAAGCTCTAGCCAGGCTCCCAAGACCTGAACCAGCGGGATCATGCGAACCACAGACGTACCCTGGGTGGGGAAGCGAAGCTGAGTGACCGGCCCAGACGTGGGAGACGGAGCGTCCCGGTGTGGGGGCATAGTCAGGGAAGGACGTGCGTTCCACTGGGGTCTGCTCTGACAGGGGTCTGGCGCCAGAGGGGGACGAGAGTGGTGAGGCCCTTGAGCGTCGCGCACTGCCATCCACGGCCTCTGGGAGCTCAGAGATGGGGACATGAGTTCTTTCTTTAACCAGATTAGAACAAAAGATTCTCCCCCGGCCCTTCACCTGGGGGAAGGAGTGGCCCTGCTACCATCTCCTGGAAAGAACTGGAACCCATCTCTGAGTTGTCCGCGTCAGGAGCGCCAAAAACCAATCATCCAGCCGCGAGCACTCGGGACAGGGCGGAGGGTTCCACTCCAGCCCGATGCTCGCTGCTGCCCGAGATAACATGGCTGTCAACTCCGGATCAGACTCAGGCAATGCTGGCACGCCTGAAGGCGGCAGCATAGCCGAATCTTCATCCCCAGAGGACTCCAGCCCACCTTGCGATGCGGCGATCCACATCTCGTCATCGTCTGGAGCGGCAAACGAAACATGCAGGGTGTCCGCAGACGGTCCCGCTGCTTCAGTGCGAACACTCGCTGGTAGCGGTGTGCAAGAGGGTGGTGTGGCCAAAGGAGGAATCGTCTGGGCTTTGTTCCACACCGTACCCACCCTGGCCACCAGCCAAAGTATCGCCTCTTGTGGAGGTAATAGATTGGGGTGTGGCAGAGGGGACTCTACCTCCATTACGAAGGTCATTGAGTCTTGACCGCAACATCGTGATGGTCGTTCCCGCAGTGAGAACATGACTCATCCACAAACGCTGCTTGAGCGTGCTGTAAGCCCAAACACGCCAAGCAGCGATTGTGCCCATCAGACGGTGACAGAGATCGACCACACCCAGAAGTGCACGGACGAGACATCTTTAAAAAGACGTGCCACGTGCAAGTTCTTTTGTGAGAGGAAGCTCAGCAGAGTGTTGAAGCACCCCGGGAAACACACACAGCTGTTGCAAATCACTGCACAGACAATCAGGCAGGCAATGTGGAATCGCTGGAACGCAACGTCACACCAACACACTGGAGAACCGCTCGTCTCGAAGAACTGAAGAGAACTCAGATTTTCAGGCTTGCAGGACTGAAGAATACTCTTGGCTCCGAAGCAGAAACTTAATGCGAGATTGCCAGCGTCCTTCCTTTATGCCCACGCGGTGGGGCGGAGTTACGCTATGCAAATTCCGCAGACCCATGGCATTTCCTTGCCATTGGCTTGTTTTGTAGTACTCTAAGGTGATAGGCTTCTAAGCGAAAACCCCATTTCGTCAGTCACTGACGTAACTCGGAGTGACTGAACGAAAGGGAACTGATTTTATTTCAAGATGTTTCTTTAAGTTCTGATGGGTTCTTGGCAAAAACCCAGTTGCATTGAATGTCTCTATTTGTGGTGGAATAATTCTATTCTCTGTGACAAGATTGACATGCATGAAGTAGTTGTTTCCTTGAAAAACCTCACACTACACATCATTCCCATTTTCAGGAAAGAAACTGGATCCTTTTATTTGGGCAGACCAGGAATGGCACAAGAGCTGTTATAAAATGCTCATCTATTAAAAAAAGGTTCTTTCCTGACCGCTGCGACTCATTGGCGAGTCTAACTGGGAGTATCCCTTTCCAAGCTATGATGAAGGAGTATGTCTCGCTGGAGGGGACTTCTTGCTGGGTTGACCACGCAGTGACAGGACTAAACCTCCATCCTGCTGGAACGCAGTGGCCACACGCATCTATGGAGTGCTGAAGAAGAGAGTATAACGTCATCTGATGTTGCCCAGACGACATGCCAGTTCAATTGCCTGTTTTAACTGGGCCATCATGAAAATTACATCCCATCCTAGGCAGATCCAGCCATTCATGGGATCTGCATGCTAGTTCTCCTTGTGCACTTTTATGTGGTTAAAGTGCTACTTTGTCTTTACTACCCTATCACATTCATTCATTCATTCATTCATTCATTCATTCATTCATTCATTCATTCATTCATTCATCCATTCATTCATTCATTCATTCATTCATTCATTCATCCATCCATTCATTCATTCAGACATAGCCTGGTTTACTTCCTGTCCAGTGTGCAATGTTTTAATATTTAATATTTTAATATATAAATATGCTTGCAATTGTAGAATGCTATGAAAAGGAGAGTCATATTATTAAAATGAATTTCTATATGTCATCTTTTATCTTGGTAATTTTCTATAGGAATTCTTGTGCAACTCAAATTGTAATTTGGTGTCACTATACAGAAAGATGAACAATATACTTTAATATACAATTTACTTAAATATACTTTTCTTTTAACAAAACAAAGATTCTCTCTTTGTGAAAAAAAATGTGTGCTTAATTGTACTGAATGTGCACTTGTAGTGTACTTCAAATATTAAAAGTATATATTTAAAAAAAATCTACTTGCAGATTATATAACGCACAAAAGGCCACTCAAGTGTACTTAAAGATAGTACACTTTCATAACTATGTTTCTTAACAGCAAGTACACTTTTAAAAAGTGCACTTTGTGATAATTTCAAATTAAATGATTACTTTAATGTATATTTTAAATCATTGTTTTAAAATGTTTTTAACGAAGCACACTTATTTTGATGTGTGGACTAGCACACTAAAGCTAAAAATATATTTAAATACATGACATACAAGTTACAAAAGAAATGACATTGAAGTATGTTTTAGTGTACCGTAAATGTACAGTACATTCAGCAGTACACTTTAACCATATTTCAAAGGAAATAGAATTATGAAATTGCATAAAAAGGTGTCCTACTTAAGTGGGACAAAAGAGCTCTCTTAAGTTCAACTAATTATATTTTTCTACAAATTTAAACTATTTTCAATTAATTGTAAATAACATTTCAGTGCCCGAAAACATTACATTCAGTTCAAACTTAAGTATATTCTTATAAATTATATTATTTCCATTATCTACTTTTTTTAAAAGTATGCTAAAGTGTACTTCCTATTCACAAGGGTCCCTCATTGATTGTTCCCAGGTGTTTCTTGTCATGCTTATTTTGTGTCACGTTCAGTTATTGTTTTAGTTTCATTTTCATGGATTTCTTGTTTGTTTCTCATTAGCGGTGTCTCATTTCATAGGCTGCGTCCTCTGGAAGTCATATTTGTCGGTATTATTTTAGAACATTAACCATTATAAAATTGACCGTTATTCCTAGAAAAGCATAAATTGTTGTAAATTCTTAATGACTTGGATTTTCTTTTTTTTGCCCTTGTCTGGATTTACTCTTGTTATTTTTGTTAATAAACATTTTACACTGCATTTGGATCCGATTCTCAAATGTCACTGAATCAACCTAATGTTACATGTGGTTTCTGAAATGTTATTTTAAAATACTTCTGTAATTATCCTAATGTGATAGGAATTAAAATGTTTAGTATGCATATGTTTAAGACTTCATACAACTGTATATTTTTCAGTCCCTTTAAGCCTACTTTGTCAGGGGCCAGACTCTCCCAAACTCCCAGTAATTTGCAAACTGAATCTCAAATTACTTGACTTTTTCTTGTCTCGACATATGGGATTATGTGTGGTACATTAAAAGCAAACACAATAGAACTTAAAAATATATATGTTTTAAATGATAAAATATATAAGAAATATATAAGCTCCAGTGTACACTTCACACCAGAACTAAAGATAACAAGTCCAATAGAAAATGGATGCAGAGTACTTATAGTGAGCTAAGTGCTCTAGTAACTATCTGCATTTCCATCTGTCCATCCAGCCTAACGCGTCAAAGGTTGACCATGGGACAACACACTAAGGCATAAAAGCGCAAACAGTAGGAAATGTTCAGATCATGACAGAAAGCTGCCAATTTTTGCCAACTGTTGCCAATAATCCATCGTGTTTTACCACACTTCTCTGAAATAAAACCCCAGCGCTAATGTTGCTTCCTCACAAATAATAGCCCACATGTGTGGGTGTGTTGAGTGGGAACATTGCCCATTCAGAGCGCTGTCAGACCAGCTATAAATTTACCGCTTGTTTTTTAACTGAATTGGCCAGATGTGCACATGAAGTTGGATAAACAGCTCATTACAATATTTATTTTCCATGCGCTGCATGAGAAGGTATATTGCTTCTATGAAACCTCAGAATTATGAGGTGCCACCTCACCTGCCCTCCACTGCTATCCCACAATGCATTGAATGCATGAATATTTTAGCAGGACTCATCCGTTCAAGGGAGATTTCTTCGCATAGGTCACAATGATATTATCCACAGTGGTGATGGAAGGTCTACGAAAGTACACATTGTGAAAAGTCTAGCTTAAATGCTCTCTGTACTTTCCCTTTGATGAAAAGAACCCTGCTGTCTGATTCATACGCTCACTGCTGCTAATGGCATAAATGTAACATATTAGACATGACACTTTGTCCTTGCATGAAAGCTTCAGCTGTGAGCCTCATCCCGTTTTACAAATAGATTTTAATGTTTGGATTAACTTGTATGTTCAGGAGTGTTAAGGTGTCTTTTAGATGGTTGGGAACATGAAGGGACAAAGTAGGATCATCCAGTAGGCTACACCAATACATATGTGCATGAATACTGTAGGCCTGATGAAGCCAATCAGATCTGTTGCATCTGGTGTCCCATAAATGTTACTCTGATATGTGACCATTTCTATTTGAGAATAAGATGATTTATATAGTATTGCTGTTATTAAATCATATACATTAGGTATACTTCTGGTAATTTGGTGAAGTTATCAGAAATCTTAATGGGTTAGTTCACTCAAAAATGAAAATTCTGTCATTATTTACTCACCTTCATGTCGTTCTAAACCCGTAAGACCTTCGTTCATTCGGAACAGAAATTACGATATTTTTGATGAAATCCGAACGCTCTCTGACCCCTCCATAGACAGCTATTTAATTACCACTTTCTAGGTCCAGAAAAGTAGTAATTGACATTGTTAAAATAGTCCATGTGCGAGAATACTTTTTTTGCGCAAACCCCCCAAAAATAATGACTTTATTCAACAATCTCTTTTCGTCTGTGGCAGTCTCAGTGCAGTGTAAACGGTGCAGCACTTCCGAGTTCTACGGCTCACCATTGGCTAGCTCCTGCGTCAGCATCACACGCATGCGTCGTGGTGCTCACGCAAACAGCGTCGGCCAATGGTAAGCTTCGAAAGCGCTGCACTGTATTTACTGTACTACGTCAACAGCGTAGGAGACTGCACAGACGAGAAGAAATTGTTGAATAAAGTCGTTATAATTAAGGTTGAACCACTGTAGTCACATGGACTATTTTAAAGATGTCTTTCCTACCTTTCTGGGCCTTGAAAGTGTTAATCAAATTGCTGTCTATGGAGGGGTCAGAGAGCTGTCTATGGAGGGGTCAGAGAGCTTTTGGATTTCATCAAAAATATCTTAATTTGTGTTCCGAAGATGAACGAAGGTCTTACAGGTGTCGAACGACATGAGGGTGAGTAATTAATGACAGAATTTTCATTTTTGAGTGAACTAACCCTTTAAACCTTTAATTTATGTTCAGTGCATTGTTTTGTACTTTGCTTTTAGTCTACTAACTGTACATTTACAAAGATGTACTTTATCAATAGACAGACTCTATCAATGGACAGTCTATAAATGTAACATTTGTAATACAATTAATTTGAGGACTGTCGAAATTAACACAGCTACTTTTAAATAAAATAAATAAAATTAGGGATCGCAAGGATTGGTATTGGGGCGCTTTTTTTTTTTTCATTAGCTATCCTAAGCCTGAATCTTTGTTATACATTAGCTGTCACGCAGGTGTCAGCACCTTCAAGTGGGTTTGTCAACCACCATTAAAAGGGAATAGAAGAAGCTCAAATGTGTGGAGACAGGAGCTGTGTTGGAAATTACCCCCTAAACCCTCATTCACTATTCCCTATAATATTCCTAATATAGTCCACTTGAAGGTGTGAATGAAAACGTGTGAGCGAATTCAGACACGGAGTGTGCCGGAAGGGCTGCCGCTTTTGCATAGTTTTTGCTTGCATTGTGCTTCCTTTTGCATTGTTTAATAATTATTTAAAACTTAGCAACTAGCAGCACCAGTAGTAATGAAAATATGTATTTTGAACTCTGTTATGGAAACTAGCATGTGTAAACCTTAATTAAATAATTTAATAATCAATTAAAAAGGAATTTATACCTGTATGATATTACGATGTACCCACATTGGAGTAGCGTTTTTGGAAAATGGATGGATGTATAATTCAGCTGTGGGCGCCATTTTATGACGAGACTCTGGAATTCATTCGGCATGACCCTTACAGTGCATTATGGGTATTCTTTAGTCATTAAGTGTACATCGATTGTACACTCGTTATTGTGGCGCATTATGGGATTAAATGAGTGCCCTCGATAACATCCACTAGGGTTTCGGACACCACTACAAACGGTCAAACACTTTAAATAGTGTCCTATTTAAAGGTATAGGGGGCTATTTCAGACACAGCCAGAGATAGCTGCAGGTTGGAGTATTGGGTGTGTCAAAAGGCGTGCAAAAAAATTTATATTTGATTTTAATAACTTTAATGTACTTGAAGTGTTCACCAAGCACTAGGAAAATACAAGTATCTGATTGGGACTCCATATCGGCAGACACTCAATATTCAATGACTCGAATTGGATTGGGGGTGCAAAAATGATGGGACATGATTGGGACAACCCTAATTAAAATGTTTAATGCAGTTTTTAATTAATTTAAATATACAACTTTGAATATTAAAATATTATAGAACTTTTAAATTATAGTATAAAAATATCATCCATGAATGAAACACATCACTTGTACATTAATTAGAATATTGCAGCGACAATGGCATTAAAGATTAAGTGTTAGGAAATTGTTGTATTTATTCATTATTGCTGAATTGAATTCAGCAGATTTTAATGTAGTTTGAGAAATATAAATATAAATATAGAATGTGAGATACACATGTAAAAAGCATTACTTCAGAAATGTACCTCTCCCCAGTGGCGTTATGCACATTTTCCGAAACCAGTAACACATATAATTTCTAAAAACACATATAACTAAAAAAAAGAATCATGATTAAATACTTTAGTAAATTGACAGCTCCGTTAATTTTAGCTGTAGATGATTTTCTAGTGACATTTCCCTTCAACTAACATCAAAGTGAACCAAGTCATGAATAATGCCAACCCACATTGAATGAGCAAATATCTCATTCCATACTATGAGCCTGCTGTCTCGATTTAAGTTTGGCCTGAGCCACAAAGAACCTTTGAGATTAATGTGCATTAATTAAAAATACATAGGTAACTAATTGTGGACCATGTCAAAACAGTATGTTAATTTGCAACGTATTATTTTGTCATTACAGGATAAATGTTAAAGGTCAGCAGTCAGTTTTTTTTTTTTTTTTTTTTTATGTTTGAATGTCACACAGATAAGAGCATGAACATTACAGTATAAAACAGTCACAGGTTATGTGGGCTCTGTTCCAAATCCTGAGTGCCTGTAGCTATCTTTCCATCTGAAGTTGTGAATTTAACTTATGAGCAAAATTGGAATATCGCATAAATCATTTGCAAATAAAATACTGTTTCCATCTCATGTGTTCAATAGTACAAAATTGTCACTTCCTGGAAAATTGGTGCAAAATATCTGTGATAAAAATGGAAGTTGCTGCAACTGGGGAAGCCACTGTGGCTCTTTTATTCTACATCATAAATGACTTGTGCCTGCGCACAGATGAAACACAATAAACGCTGTCATGTTATCTTGCATTCGGATGCCTGATGTTTGTGAACGCAATCATGTGAGACACTTCTGGAAGGTCATTATACCAAATCATTTTGATGACAGACATTGGCTCAGCCATTTCAGAGTAAGTAAAACAACATTGAGATGCTATGCAATGAAACTGATCCGCTGGTTAGTCCAATTATCCAATCGCATTCTCTGTTGAGGAAAAGTCCCAAGTTTTTTTGTTGCGCATTAAGGGATTTATTCTGTAAATGTGTTTCCATCAAAGGTTATGCGCATGTCTTCTGATCTGATAAAAAATACTGTCTGACTCAATTGAGCGCATACGTTTTTATGCACATTTTTAGAAATTATATCCCAAAATATATTCCATAGATATCCCAGAATTTGCATAATAATCGGTGGATGAAAACATGGCTATTGTCAGCTATTTCCCACAAAAATCCAATGGAAAGTGACTGATTTCGAATAGGCAGTAATTCTATGCATCATACAAATGCTTGAAATCAGTTTTTCTGAATTTTATAAGAATTTTATTTTGTGTCCTTGTGCCCAATTTTTATCCAGCTGATCTCCTAGACATTCATTCAACATCACTGACTAATAACAGCAAAGCACCCTCATTAACCATTAAGATCCAACAGGTTAAAAGCAAAACCAATGTCACTATATTATTATAAAAAAGGTCAAACCTGGAAAATATTGTTTTTAACTCAAATTACTGTTTACAGCATTAACTGACAAGGAAAAAAATATTCAGCTATACCCTGAAATGACTAAATTTACCTGTAAAACTATCCATCTTGTCTACCTACTTTTAGTTTTAGTTCATGACAGTAGAGTAGTTTATGAATCTGTTTCCAACATACTGACTGAGGGAGTTATTTATATTCATCAATATATTCATTTCTTACATTTGAGAGTCACTGCATCTCCTGTGTAAACTGAGGTCAACAACACCTCACCTTTTGAGTTCCCTGTAGGCTGATTTCAGGCAGTTAGGGAACATATGTAGTAAATGTTACACAGGGATCCCCACACTAATGAATGCTCACAAGCTATTTCTGTTTCACTTATCTCAGTGGGGCACCGGAGCGTCCACACCATAATCCCATGAAAGAATAAATGTTTTATGTGTTTTTGTGTAAAAGCCTGAGTGCATGTGTATCGCCAGAGTGTCTGTGGGCCACACAGAGAGTAGTTGCTGGAGTTTGACACCTCCCTCTTTATTAGAGTTGGTCTCTCCTGTAGAGCTGCTATTATTCCAGTCAGTTCTGCTTTTAGTGGCAACGCTAATATTAGATCAGCTGGCGATTCTAGTTGATAGAAAATGGTTTATGCTTGTTAAAATAATGGCTTGGTTTTTCTAGCCATAAAGTTGTCTTTGCAATTGAGGAATGTATCTTTTGGAACAAACAGTCCAGATTCGCACCGCTTTTAATTAATGGCATCAGGTTTCTTGTGAAATGTATCCGTTACTATTGCACAGAGCACTGTTGTTAATTAAAATTAACAGATTAAGCCGTTTGTATGTTAATATCCCCTGAAAAGTGGAAACACGGTGGCACTATATTTGTCCAATGACATGGGACAAACTCTTTTCCAACCAATAGACGATGGGGGAGTGTTTGAAACCTGCCTGAAAACATTCATTTTCTCAATCCAAAGTGTGTCCAAAATGTCCAAATATTCAGTATTCATGATACAGTGGGCAAACAACACCAGGATGTCATACTGCAAAATAATCATGTACATTTTTTAAGGCCATCACATGAATTTGGGGTCAGGTTAGTTAAGTTTTTGTGGATGTTGTTAGTATGTCATAATTCAAAAAGCACAAGAAAATGCCCACATCATAGATGAATTATGGCTTGTAACGTATTTATACAACATACTTGCATATGTACAGACAGTACGTCATCAGTAGTTTATCGATTTCAGTACATTCTATAAAAGTATCAACAGAATCTCAAGGCAATTTGTAAGTACATTGCAATTTGTAAGTTTTACATGTTGGTGAAATGGTGGCTAATTCATATAAATTCATATGATCTCATTTGTATGTTTTTATATGATCTGCTTATGCCCCAGTGATGGTAATCTTTAAGGATGGGTTAGGGGGTGGACTTTCATGTTTACTTTTTCTAAAAATCTAATTTTTTTATACGATTCACTTCACAAATGATTGTACAAATTCATATGAAATTGTCACCTAGATATCTTTTCTTGTGAGGTTGAAAGTATGGAAAGGGGTGCAGCAATTACTTTTGCAATTCTGTCACACTAGTGACACTTAACCTTCAATAAAACAAAACAGAAAGCCTGTAAGCCAGTTCTGTTGGTTGCTCACTTTAGTGGATCTTATGAATTCCACCTAAATTAAAATTGGTGAATCTGGTTTATCGCTTTTTTATACAATCTCTCTTCTGTTGTTTCTGTGCTTTCGACTGTCGTCTGACCTCTTTCTCTCTATATCTATACCCCCTGCAGATGAGTATACAATACTCAATCCCTCTTTAGTAGATCTTAATTTAGTGAGGTGCCAGTGGGACTCAGAGAAATGCCCGTCACTAAAGGAACTGTGCCATGGCGACAGAGACCCTCCCCAGATCATAATCCACTAATCCGGCAGTCGAGGCACCGTATGCCGCCTGCCTCAGGACTTTAATTAGTGTACAGAGGGGTTTTGTGGATGGAGGTAAGGCTGCCTGAAGGGTTGAGAGGAAGGCTCTTCCAGAGATGAGGTTGTTTTTCCGACACCCTTCGAGCACTGGCGTCAGGAGATATTTCATCAGTCAATGTCAGAGTAATCCAGCTAGAGAGAGGGGCCAGTAATCTCCACAAGGTTTAATTCAAAATAACTATGCTTCTCACAGTGGTTTCACAGCCGATTACCAAATTATGGTGTTTTCTGTCAAAGTGATCTTACCATCTTACAGTTAAATACAGTAAATGTCTCTTTTCTGTCTAATTCAAAAAGCAACTTAATACCCTTATACAAACCAAAGCAACCCTCATATTTTTATATTTGGCCCCATTATTTTCTCTATTGTTCATCTAATCGGTCGGTAGTCTATAGTCCATGAGTTGGTGTTCTGGGGAAAATGTACCTGCAACTAGATGAAAGACGAAAATGTGAGTGCCGCTTGTCCTTGCAAAAATATACTGATTTGTCCATTGTGTCATATAAGTATGCTCCCTTAGAAAAGTAAAAGAACACATCTCTTGTTCAAAAGGTATCATTCATGTCAGCAGCACAAGTATAAGTTAAATTTAGTAGGCCTACACCATTTTATCATTTATTTATTTATTTAATTTTTATTTCTTAAGCATTAGCCACTCTAATGACTGTGGTTATGCAATATGGGAAAGTTAGACAACTTCATTTTATTTTCTGTAAACCACCCAGATTCCTTCCAGGTCAAACAGGGAATCATGTGGTTGTTCATGTTTCACTGGATTTTTCACGCTTAAAATCCCTATTATTCATTATCTCCCATTGATCTTTAGGGTCACATTGAAAGATTAAGAAGAGGAGACTAGACCCTCTATCTAAACAGTTATAAAGTTAACTAACAAGGGGTGAAAGGTTAAATTGCATGATTTAGCAAAAAACAAAAACAAAAAAGACTTAAGTATGGTGTAAAAAGGCACTTGAACAGGTTTGCCTATTTATATGGCTGCAAAAAAACAATTAGTTTTAGTCTGTATATTAGTATGTGTACTAGTCACTTATTTGTTGTACTATTATATCTATTTACTTTGCATTTTTCTTTATTTTTTGTATATCTTTACTACATTACATACATCTTCATTGTATGTTTACTTCTCTATCTCTACATTTTTGTATATTTAATACAACAAACTCATGGAACACACAAAAAAGTAATCATTGTACCCATACAATGACAATAAAGAGCACACACACACACACACACACACACACGTCCCCACAAGTTTAAAATGTACTGGTATTATTATACTTGTAGGGAATACCAGGACCACACACACACACACACACACACACACACACACACACACACACATCTGTGTTATCTCCTGCATCACATGATATACTCATTGGTGCTCCTGATGTGGCTTTGCAGTGAAATAAATGCTAAGTACATCTTGAAGGTTTCTGGCCATTATGTCAAAGAGCATGCATAATAAAAGATGATCTCAGCTGAAGATATGAAGAGCTGAGATTGTAGAGCTTATTTTTTACATTCATTTTGCAGTAGAGCTACTGCAGATGAGAAAATCTTAAAGACAATAATAATTTAAGAAATAAAAGTGTTGTCATGCATGTGGCTGATGTGCACAACACAGGCGATTCAGAGAAATAGGAGAGGGATGGTGGGGGCTCTGGAGGAGGACAAGAGGGTGCCGCAGGGTATGAAACTGAAAATGCCGGCGGAAGAAACCAGGGACACGATGGCGATGGGAGGAGAGGAGAGCAGAAGGAGCCAGGCGGGGACCCAGACCCCAGCAAGTACGAAGGCCCATGGCGGAGTCGAAGGAGGGAGGAGCCATGGTGGAGACTTGGCAAGTTTAACCAGGAGGACGACAGATGGAGACGGAGCTGATGGAGGTGGAGACTCAGGCAAAGCTGAAGAGACAATGAGACCAGGCGACACAGATGGATCTGTAGACCAAGGTGGAGCCACAGTGACGAGCATCTGAGGTGGAGCCAGGGTGCCAGAGGACTGAGGTGAAGCCGGTGGGACTGAGGACCAAGGCAGAGCCCAACAGAGCCAAAAGAGGTGGAGGGACAAACTGCAGGCAGAGTGGCACAGGCAGAGTGACGTCTGACCAAGGCGAAGCTGGAGGGACGAGGGAGCCCGGTGGAGCTGTAAGGAAGATGGTCCCAGATGGAGGGGGCGGGACCTTTGGAGTCACAGGACACCCACAGTGACAGATGCTGTAGCCGGCTCACGCACCTGTTCAGACAATCTGTAGGGCTTGGGCCGATGACTGGCTTAGTCTTTGTTCCATCTGGCACTGACATCGCGGCAGACTCGGGGTCCATGTCTGTGGTGGGCTCTGGCATATGCTCCATGCAGGCTGTGGGAGGTGGCTGGCTGAGCTCTGGGTCCGGAGTGGGGCTGATGATGTCCAACACCGGGCAAGCATGCTTTTGAAAAACGCAGCAAACAAAAATCTTATCTTATAAAGCCCTTATAACCCATTTGGAATATAACACAGCCTTGACTGTATTACTTTTACAAAATGAAAAATATTTGTCATATTTCTCAAGTACACAATTTCTCATTAAAACAAAATTCCTGGCATAAACTATGGGTTCTGCAGAGTGATAGATACACAGTATAGGTGTTGCATAGCTGTTATTTTGTATCTTAGCACAGCTTTAACAACATATTAAGAATTTAATAACAACATCTGTAACACCAGGAACTGGATTTGTCAGTACAGCATGGCATTACAGATGAATCGCAATGGGAGGTTCACATTTGTTAAGGCAGAAATGTGTGTGTAATTGGACATAATGACTTTGACAAATAAGCATTTGAAACAAAGATTTCCATGAGATGTTCAAAGAAACGTGAGTCTTAACAATCTGACAGAAACAAAAGTCAGACAGATTGCAGAGGATTCTCTACTTAAACCTCAATCTCATTTGCACTGCACAAGAATAGAAATGGGGCCTGAATTAAGAGAACTGTTAATTTTTAGTATGTTCAGCACAATCACCATTTTACTAATTGTTAAATCCACTTCAGATGGGTTTATGCTACCAACGGATGGATAGAATAAAGGAAGGAAGGAAAAAAGAAACTAACCTGGAATGATTCTACAAACATAAAAGGACTTACATTAACACATTCATTAACACACCAATAAAACGTGCGAATGTATTAGCTTGTTAAGAGAAAGCCCAGGATATTCCCACAACGCTCAAATGGGATTACACTGCTAATCTCTGCTGTCACTGACGATGATGGGCCAAATCTCCCTCCAACTCTGAGGAAGGGCTGGGCCTGTCAGTGTGTTGTACGCTCCTGTGTGTGACAGCCTGCCAGAAGATGGGAAATCATGAGAATGCTTGCTTTGAGCCTCATTTTCTCCCGTGTTACTCTATGTAGAGTCTGTTTAATATGGGGAAAGAGTCTGAGAAATCTCCATTTCATGAGCCGGACCCTAAATTTAGACCAACTGAAAGCACATCTAGCAGATTTTTTTAAACTAGTTTTGCATATCTCTTTCTCTTTACTCTCTTAAATATCTTAAACAAAGAGTGTAGTCCTATTATATGTTATCACTGGCAAACGGGACACCTACACAGTCCATGCAGTGTAGGGGAGCCCGACCCTATGCTGGGGCCACCTCACAGTATTATGAGCCAATTATATTATGCTGAAATGTGCCTATATAGGGTCATTTTATTCGACAAAGCATGTATTTTTCAGGCAGCCTAAATATATTTACACACAAATAACAATTGAAGAAAAACATGTATTACATGTTTTTTTTAAATCATCAGTCATAAGCCATAGACATGTATAATAGACTTGTGCAGAACTTGCTGCCATGAAATGAGGGTGCTTACTAAAGTGTTAAACAAAGTGCATTGTATCAAATGGTTAATTTAAATGTTAGAATGTTAGTACATAGTTGTTTAAGACACCTAATATAAAGTGGAACCAATAATTCAAATTATCATCTAAAAATTGCATTGTTTCAGAAGAAGGGCCTGGCACACCATCCCATTTGGAATTAAAATAATATAGAATTTTAAAAAGGTTTGACCTAATTATTGACACGGCCAAGGGATGAGAAAATCCCATGTGGGTTTAATGTTTGGGAAATGTGTTGCATTTCTTTAGCATAATCATAAATCATGTTATTTAGTTATTCAATACTGCAGTGTTCCCCGGGGTCTTAATCCATTATAATGGTGGCGTCTTTTGTAAGGTAGCACCTTAAAATCTATACCAAACACATTTATAATTGGCAAATTAAAAAGCCACAAGGTACACACTTAGAATACAATTAAACCTAAAATGCAGTTCAGGTTCTAGGCAAATACTGTAATGTAACACTGTATTATATATAAATTAAAGACTTCCATTAAAAAACAAATGGTAAATTAAAGGTAACAATGTAAAATATATTGCCCAAAAGCTGTTCTTAACAATATTGTCTATATTTGCCATTAAATAAGGTACATGTCAATCCCTGGGTCTTGCTACTGCTACTGGATTGCTCTTTAATTTCTCTCATTATACCTATAACTCATTTCAGAAGACAGTAAAAGTTGTATTGTAAAATACATCATCTACAGTGAGGTCATTGACATCTCGATTACTGAGGAAGGAAACACAAAGACATCTTGGTTTATGGAGCTATCAAATTACATTTTATTGCCCAACTCTATGATTTGTCATAATGTCCGGTGACATGAGACGTGTTACTTGTGTTTTATGAGCAAAAGGTGCATTCTTGTCAAAGCAAGAGGGCTTCTCTCCTTTGCTTGCAAGGTTTCAGACAGTAATCAACCCATATTTTGAACTAGTTCATCTCTACTACGTTCATTATGAAGTGAAATGATCTACATTTTATAAATGCATTCTACAATTTTTGTTTATAAAAAAAAGATTTGAAAGTGACCTGTCCAAGCAATGCCCCAGAAACCAACCAGAACACCTTAGCAGCCACCTAATTGTGCCCTAGCAACCATCCAAAACACTATAGCAACCCACTAACAATGTGCTAATAACCACTCAGTAACCCTTTAGTAACCACATAGCAATGGTCTAGCAACCAACCGCTACTACACCCTAGCATTGTGGTTCATTGAGTTTTGCACATGCAAGCATTGCTCACATTTTCATCCTTTATTCAATCAGTTTCATTCATAAAAGTTCACAGCTCCGTTATCAGTCTATCAGTCTATTAATAAGCTCACTGGCGGGCGTTTCATTCTCACTATCTGTTGAACACAGTTAATTATTTTTGAACGTGCCTAAGAGTATGCTGTGAAATGTGACTCTGCTGGTAGTGCTATTAAAATAATGAAGATGCCAAAGTTCAAGGTGATCCCGTGTGACGGACAGACAGATTAAACCACCGGAGAAAGGAACATAGAGCTGGCTAGCGACTCAAGATGGGTCAATCATCTACTTTATCTGCCCATTTATCTACCCATTTATCACTGCTGATATTCATGATGTCGGATGGACTGGTTGCATTCTTGTCCATAATAGACATTAATTGACCAAGTTTCAGTAATTTGTTATTTTGATTAACTTTAAACGTACATTTTCACAATGTATATGTATGTATATAAATATGTATAAAGAAATTAATGGATGGAACTTCAATTCTTGAAATGTTTTAATTTCAGCTCTTGAAATGTTGTACCTAGTGTGAATCACATGAAAACATGTCTGGGCCTCATTACATATCCAAAAATATATGAAATACAATTTATTATTTTATTTTATTTAATTTTTGCATTGTCTATTTTTTTTTTTTTTTGTTACTACTTTTTGCAATCATATCTTGAATTTTGAGGGGATTTGTATTAATTTTGGTGAGATTTTTTACACAATCCCCCGGTAATTTCTGACCCGACAAAAGAAACCAAATTACAAATAAGTTATTGAATGCATTTGAAGCAGGAACATGAATGATGCTATCAAATAAATCAGGCAATGCCCCGGCAATTTAGTAATATCCCCACAGTTGTGGTCTTGACCGGTTTTGAGAATCCTGAGTCCTCTTAGTCTGAGACCTAGACAAGGCCAAAATCTTCAAAAAATGGTCTTGAGAACTACAACACCAATATTAATTATATTGAATATTGGTGAACCAGTTGAATCTGGAATAAATCCAGTAAGATTCAGTCTTCACAATGATTTGGGTCCAAAGTTGACATGACGTTGTTATATCAAGGTAATAGAGGAGACACGTAGATATGCATTTTACAGCATTCTAAGGATTGGCAGTAGTTGCCAAGTTTATGGCTTTATAGCATGTTTTCTCTTCAATTAAAACCTGCTATCTAACATGCTATAAACACCAGAGTAAAATAAAGTTTAGAACATTGAGAAATATTTAACTGAAAATGACAGCAGAGTCCATGTCCCTTCTCTGACATATTTTGCTGCTTCATTGCTCATGTGAACTTGTGACAAAATAAAAAAAAAAATTCAAGTCAGATGCTTAATACCAATGTGTTCATCTTTATAAGTGTAGTATGAGGACCACATGGGAAATAATTCTTATTGGTATTCTGCAGAATTGCAAAGAGCATGACGCATAATAACTCAAGCCACTGGATTCAATACAAAACTCCATCCACACTGACCACTGAAATTACATTGACAAATGTGACATGACATTAGTGTGACTTAACCTGTGTTTTTCACACACACTCCTACTAAGGAAACATTACATAATATATTATGCTCATCCCCTTCCTGTTATCTCTGCACTGATTGGGGGGCAATTAAAAGTATAAATCAACATATCATCAGATATTGCTGGGATTGATATGACAGCATGAAGAGAACATTTTATCTGCAAACAATATTTTAAATCAATGTGTATAACAAGTGCATGCTTCAAATAAAAAAATTTAACTTTCTCTTATCCCAGCTTAATATACACAGGCAATTAAGCCTTTTGGAGGATGATTTCCATGAAAAGTATAACATATTTTTCAAATTTACATGTTATTGTATGTCTATAAGAATACTTATAGCAAACAATTTTCCTTTGTTCTATAGAAAAAGAGCAGATTATGGGCCAGATTTACTAACAGCTTGCGCCAGCGCAAACCCTCTTTTGGCGTTAAAAAACTACTGTTAGGATTTACTAAAGACACACAGAGAAAAATTAACGCAGTCATTTTTGCGGCTGACCTTATTGCATATGCATTTGTAGGAGTTTCCCTTTCAGATACAAAATTTATGGGAGGAGAGTATTTAAATGAATCACGCAAGGTGATTTACTAATATTTGCGCTAGTCAATTTACTGCTATTTGCGCCATTATTTACAGCCCCAAAAAAGCATGTCTTAAACCAAATGCTAATTGGTCAATTGCGTTGGTCATTATGGAAATGATCCAGCTGTGTCTGTGTTCTTTAATTTGCGTAGTCAGTAGATCACGAGCAGAACTTTCCACTTCCATCTGCGCTTATTTGGGATTGCACTCTCACGCTAATTTGCCCTTTTTAGTAAATCTGGCCATACGTAAAGCATTTCCTTTTGTGTTCCACAGAAGAAAGGAAGTCATATCAGTTTGGACGGATATGATGGTGACTAAATGTTTTTAATTTTTTCGAATTGCAATTTTTGGGTGACTCAAAATCTATCTTGAAACCATAGTTTTTATCACCCGTAGAACAAGTAAAATGCATTCACACATATAGGCCATTATATTGTTATCATTACAGAGCTCCAGGAGGACACCAACTCACACCTGTATTCTTATCTTTACCTTTATGGCTTTATAGATATACCTGATTTACACTGTAACCATATTCACATGTCAGATCATAAATGATCAAGATGTTTCTTAAGACCATGATGTCTTGCAGATGATGTTAAGAGGATGAATGTTTTTTTTGTTTTTTTTGTGACCCTTCAAGGAGCTTTCAATAGTTTACAGAGGTTCTATCAGCTTTTAATCACAGCCAGTGTAAATTTTGCTAATCATGTTTATTTAGTGAATGATCTACTTGTGAAGATAAGAGAAACCTGTTTTCTGCATTAACAGTAAAGCATTTATATCTAAAGTGTTTGTTGATACTGATGATGTAGTTTAATATATTTTTAAATTTGAAGGTTTAATATACACTATATTGCCAAAAGTATAGTGACACCCCTCCAAATCATTGAATTCAGATGGTCCAATCACTTCTGTGGCCACAGTTGTATAAAATCAAGCACCTAGGCAAGCAGACTGCTTCTACAAACGTTTGTGAAAGAATGGGTCGCTCTCAGGAGCTCAGTGAATTCAAGCGTGGTACTGTGATAGGTTGCCACCTGTGCAATAAGTCCATTCTTGAATTCTTGAATTGGAAGCAACAACAGCAACTCAGCCACAAAATGGTAGGCCACCTAAAATCACAGAGCGGGGTCAGCGCATGCTGAGGCGCACAGTGTGCAGAAGTCGCCAACTTTCTGCAGTGTCAATAGCTACAGACCTCCAAACTTTGTGTGGCCTTCAGATTATCTCAAGAACAGTGCGTAGAGAGCTTCATGGAATGGGTTTCATTTGCTGAGCAGCTGCATCCAAGCCTTACATCACCAAGTGCAATGCAAAGCGTCGGATGCAGTGATGTAAAGCACGCCGCCACTGGACTCTAGAGCAGTGGAGATGTGTTCTCTGGAGTGACCAATCACGCTTCTCTGTCTGGCAATCCGATGGATGAGTCTGGGTTTGGCGGTTGCCAGAAGAACGGTACTTGCCTGACTGCGCTGTGCCAAGTGTAAAGTTTGGTGGAGGGGGGATTATGGTGTGGGGTTGTTTTTCGGGGGTTGGGCTTGGCCCCTTAGTTCCAGTGAAAGGAACTCTTAATGCTTCAGCATACCAATACATTTTGGACAATTTCATGCTCCCAACATTGTGGGAACAGTTTGGGGATGGCCCCTTCCTGTTCCAACATGACTGCGCACCAGTGCACAAAGCAAGGTCCATAAAGACATGGATGAGTGAGTTTGGTATGGAGGAACTTGACTGGCCTGACCTCAACCCGATAGAACACCTTTGGGATGAATTAGAGTGGAGACTGCGAGCCAGGCCTTCTCGTCCAACATCAGTGCCTGACCTCACAAATGTGCTTCTAGAAGAATGGTCAAAAATTCCCATAAACACACTCCTAAACCTTGTGGAAAGCCTTCCCAGAAGAGTTGAAGCTGTTATGGCTGCAAAGGGTGGGCCAACTCCATATTAAACCCTGCGGATTAAGAATGGGATGTCATTAAAATTCATGTGCATGTAAAGGCAGGCGTCCCAAAACATCTGGCAATATAGTGTGTGTGTATATATATATATTGCAGCAAGGCATTCTTTATAAACCACTGTCAGTGAAGGTTTATCAGTTTATCAATCAAATGAAGGGCCACACTGATGCTTTACAATGCATCCCTCCACATGCCCACCCAGAAGGACATGACAGGCTGAGCGTTGTTTTTCTTTCAGTACTCTACTGTAGGAACTGTGTTCTCATTGACTTCTCACTGAAGTTTTAAAAACTATCATCTCAGAGTTAGAATTTAAATTTTAAATTGAAAATATAAAAAAAAAATTTATCTGGTGGAGTATACCATGCTGTAAGAATGTAAAAGCATTGGTCACATTAGAAGCATTTTATTGCAATTGGTAATCTCATCAGTGCCTTGATTGGAGGACTTTGTTGAACAATGGCTTCTCTGTCTGATTTTATTTGCATCACTGTTTGAACAACAAACATTATTGATTTTATTGATCACTGTCTTTTAACAACAAAAAGGTCTAACAGATTACTTTGAATGCAGAGTTCTGAATAAAAGAGAGTAATATACTTACATTTGTAAACTCACCCACACAATGTATAATCATAAAAAAGCAACTAGTCACTTTTAAAGCATGTGCACTGTGAAAGCTTACTCAAAACGAAATTGCAATAGATAGTTCCAGTCTTAGATGCTTATTGGTCAATATGGTGTTCCAGTCATGCTAAAATATGTGATATGCAGTAGCAGAAAAAACAGCTGTATTACAATATTATATACTGTAATTTGTATTGTAAAGTACCCATTTTATAAATGTAATAAGGATACCTGGAATGCTCATCACACTGGAACAATTGCATATTAATATCTTTGCAGAGGCCAATTGATCATTAGTCCATCAATACACAGTTTGCATAAAATTATTCTTCCTTAAATAGTCTATGTTTGAGGTGACAGGAACGCCTCATCAATAATGCAAATGTCCCTTTAGCCAGTCTGAGGAAATTAGGGGCCACATTTAGGCTGTGACACAATGCTCAATATGCCGTCTTTACTCAAGACCCTGAAAACAAAGAGGGCTGACTTATTGATATAAGGTGTGGTGAAATGTTAACCTGAATAAAGAGCTCTTTACACTTTTTGCACACATATCTTTGGTATGTAAAATAATACAGCATATAAAGTATTTATCATAGATCATTAATAAATCCCAACACACAAAATTATAAAAATGTACTGATTCTGCAAATGTAAATGCACAAAAAGTCATTATAATAAAACATACATATTCAAATATACAGATACATAAACAAATAAAATGTTAATAATGTCAGCTGTAGATAATACAGATAAGTAAATTCAATGATTTGCTCGATATTATTTTCAACAGTTTATATATGTCTGGCAGGCTTGTGTTGCTTCACCGGCTTGACTTTTTCTTGTGTGGTCATAAAATGATATGTTTTGATCTTGATCCATAATCTGTAAAATCTAAAACAAAGCCAATCTGTTGTGTTATTTTGTCCTTAGTCTCCACCTTGATTCATACGCCTCCTTTAGTGACAATACCCAAAATGCACTGCTGGAATTGTCAATAATGAGCATCAGTGCGAGGCTGTCTGCCTGCCTGCTCTGCCAATAACACACAATGCAACAGTGTCAGAGAGACAGATATGCTATTGGCTAATGCATTCTCTAATCTGCAGCTTGTGACCTCTGGTTCAGACATTAACATGCTAAAACAAAGCATTGATGAGATAAAATAAGGATTCAAAGCACGTCTGTAGAGAGCAGTTGCATAAACGTTGGAATAAAACAAGTGTTTTATGTATAGACAAGAGACAACTTAAGGAGGAGTTTGCCCAAACATTTTTCAATTCCTAACATGAATAACAGCTTTGAATATTACACATAAGCCACATTGACTACTTTTATGTACTTTATTTTACTTGTAAAATAAAGAGCTTCACAGTCCCATATGCTTTTGTTTTATTGAAAAGGACCATTTAAATATATCCATGAAAGAAAGGAAGTGGTAAGGGTTTGGAATAATATGAAGGTTGATGACAGAATTTTCATTTTGGGTAATCTTTTCCTTTAAAGCGCCCAAGGTAAATTAAAATTGATTTGATTTATTAAGGTCAACTGACATTTACCAAAGTAAATTCATCAAGTTTTTAATGCTTTCTTTGATCATCATCAAGACTAGTGATCACCCGTTCAGAGGAACATTTCAATTCAGATCTAGCACACATAAAAATAATGCAGGGAATTAGTGGAACACATAGGCCTAAAAGTAAATGCCCAGTGCAGCATGGAACATTTTGACATGGAACATATGGTTTCCAGTTGCACTGTCACTGTACTCAGTATGAGCTTGACACTAATAAATCAACTTGCACCACAACACAACCGTAACTCCAGTCACATACTGACTTTATTAAGGGAAAAATAACCAATACAACATGACAATTTACTAAATATGGTATGAATAAGCACCACAGATGACATCATGCCATTGATGTGAAACAACCGACTTAAACTATTTGACTGTTCTTTGTAGAAATAATAATCATAATCATAATTATAATAAAATGTGTCAAAAAAGGAGAAAACACAAACATTGAAATTAATTCACACTCAGGTTAAACTTTCATATGTATAGTTAAAAGTAAACTCCTGGTTTTGAGATATTAATAAAAGATGAGTAAAAATCACCCACATACAATGTTTTTTATGGCTCGGGTATTTATGAACTAACTCTGCGATCGAGTCCAATTGGATCCTTTTCTGTGGTCACAGTCTATTTAATTCCTTGACACTTAACTTGTTTCTGACAAACCTGAAAACATTGTTACCTATGTGATATTGGCCAGACCTCATGAACACACAGTATTACAGGAAATCTTGCCACTGTCATGTTTTTTTTTTTTTTGATAGAGTGTATGTAATGGCATGCCAAATTGTGTTGTAATGGCTGTCATTGCTGTCAGTGACAGTGCTGACCGATGTTAAAAACACATATTCAAGGGTGGAGTGTTTATTCTGTACCTCCCATACTTAATTTATAGGAATTTTTTTTTTATTAGGAATTTTTTTAGAGAGAGAGAGAGAGAGAGAGAGAGAGAGAACAGTACTACTCACTAAAAGTGATAAATGTTTGTGATCTATTTCCAAGGCTCTGCCAAAAATGATTTTGGGACAAGATAAAAGAGCCCAAAAGTAGATATGACTGTGTAACTGTTCTTACTGAAACAATTAATTTAAATCATATTGTGTATTGTTGGACATTAATGCCCCTTGCTGGAACATACATAATACTGCAAGTCTGATGCCCATAAACATATATAATATACTGCTCTGCCTCGCTCTATATGACATATGACAGAAGTGCCATATCTGCTGTTTGTCAAATGCAACCAAGACATTTATAAGGAGTCAGCCATGGAAATAAAGGATCAAGTGTTTGTGGCCATTAAAATGATTGATGAAATCGTCTTTATGGGAGACGCATTATACAAGCTTGATTGAGACAACAAAATATGTACCCGTCCAGTACAGTTATAGATGTGGCTTACAAGAGTGATTCATTAGCGCTTCCATTAGCATGCGTGATTATGCTAATCATGCAGTAATTAAGTGCCAGTTCTTCGGAGACTGGTTTTTAGACTTTAATTTCCCTTGAATGTAGTAATTAGTTATGTTTTACTTTGCCGATTATTTTCAGGCCCTCTGAAATATTGGCCAGATGTGTTTTCAGTGTCACAGTTCTGCTCTCTTGCTTGGCTTGTATTAAACAAATTCTTTATTCACAGTCGTTTACAACCTGAAATTTAATCAACCAAAAACAACAACAACTGGCTACCTATGAATCACATAAACATCTGAGGTGAATGCCTGGAGTAATATTTCTGCATTAGATTTTACATAACACTTAATTTGGCACCAAAAGTGCAAAGACATCAATTTATTCTATTGGTTTTCTTATTATCTGTGAGTGATTTATCATTTGTAAAAATGTAGCACACTGAATGGTAAGGTTCTTAACATTCCTAGAGGTGGTTTTTGAGTCTGTCTCTTAAACACTCTAGCGCAACCAACATATGTTGAAGCATGTTTTAGACTTTTGTCTTAACATATTTTAGACACAACTGTGTGCTCTAGAAAATAATTCCATTTTGTCTGATTCCTTTAGTCATGCTGAGATTTTTCGTTAACTTTTCCGAACTCATTCTGCAGCTTTCATCAAATAACAGGCATAACATTATGATATACCTAATATTGTGTTGGTTCCCCTTTTGCTGCCAAAACAGCCCTGACCCATCGAGGCATGGAGTCCACTAGATCCCTGAAGGTGTGCTGTGGTATCTGGCAGCAAGATGTTAGCAGCAGATCCTTTAAGTCCTGTAAATTGTGAGGTGGGGCCTCCATGGATCGGACTTGTTTGTTCAACACATTCCACAGATGCTCGATTGGATTGAGATCTGGGGGATTTGAAGGCCAAGTCAACACCTCAAACTCGTTGTGCTCCTCAAACCATTCCTGAACCATTTGTGGCAGGGCTCATTATCCTGCAGAAAGAGGCCACAGCCACCAGGGAATACCGTTTCCATGAAAGGGTGTACGTGGTCTGCAACAATGCTTAGGTAGGTGTTACATGTCAATGTATCATCCACATGGATGGCAGGACCCAAGGTTTCCCAGCAGAACATTGTCCAAAACATCACACTGTCTCCGCCGGCTTGCCTTCTTCCCATAGTGCATCCTGGTGCCATGTGTTCCCCAGGTAAGCAATGCACACGCACCTGGCCATCCACGTGATGTAAAAGAAAACGTGATTTATCAGACCAGGCCACCTTCTTCCATTGCTCCGTGGTCCAGTTCTGATGATCACGTGCCCACTGTTGCCGCTTTTGGCGGTGGACAGGGGTCAGCATTTGAACCCTGACTGGTCTGTGGCTATGCAGCCCCATACACAACAAAGTGCGATGCACTGTGTATTCTGACACCTTTCTTTCAGGACCAGCATTAACTTTTTGAGCAATTTGAGCTACAGTAGCTCGTCTGTTTGATCGGACCACGGGCCAGCCTTCGCTCCCCACGTGCATCAGTGAGCCTTGACCCATGACCCTGTCGCCGGTTCACCACTGTTTCTTCCTTGGACCACTTTTGATAGATACTGACCACTGCAGACCGGGACCACCCCACAAGAGTTGCAGTTTTGGAGATGCTCTGACCCAGTCATCTAGCCATAACAATTTGGCCCTTGTCACACTTGTCAGACAAAATGTTCATTTGCTGCCTAATATATCCCACCCACTAACAGGTGCCGTGATGAAGAGTTAATCAGTGTTATTCACTTCACCTGTCATAATGTTATGCCTGATCGGTCTATACCAGACAAAAGCTTTATACATTTTATAAATGTGTCTTTTCTTCATAACAAAGAACATTTCCTACCAAAGATATGTGACAAACACAACATAAAGTACTAATATTGGCCACCCCATGGACAAACTGAACAAATTAAATGTAAATGTACATTAGAGTAGCGAAGTAATAACATGGAAACAGGAGAGAAAAAAAGACGAAATTCTTTTGAATGTTTCTTTAAACATGGCTCATATGCCTTAGAAAAGGCTGTGATTCCCATCATAGTGAAAAACACTACAGTCACACACAGTGAATCACTCTACAGTCCACTGACCTTGGCTTTGTGCAATCAAACTCATATCATACAAGTGAGATCCTACAAGACAGAGTTCAAAATAAACCTGATCCATCGTTTAGTCCCCATGGGAAAGAACAAGATATAGAGAGTGAGTGCTTTGAACAGGGTCCAACTCCTTGAAACTCTGGACCATTATATTTCAATGACCCCTGGTGCCACACCATTACATAAAAAAGAGTATTTTCTCATCTGCCTCACTCAAAAAAATTATTCTAGCTGTTTGCTCAGTTTATTTAAATAAAATAAGCTGAAACAACACAAATCTTTAGTTTTTTACTTAATTGCCATTTGCACTCAATTTTATTATGTTAAATTAAATGAAATTTGTAAAATGTTAAGTTAACCTAAACCATTTGTGTTGGGACTACATGAATCATTTCTGTTGCACTGACTGAACTGGGCAGTGTATTTCTAGTTCCCAGCATGCTTTGCATAGGGATAGATAAGGAGAGGAAATTGAGTGCTGTTTAATGTGTTTTTTAGTAAAGGGAAAGACCTGTTAAAGTTTGGTGTTCAGTTATATTTAACATTTAAAAGAGTTTATGTTATGTCGATTTTTGAGGTTACCATTGTCGTGAAGTGTAGACCTTGTGGTTAGGCTGTGGGTGGCTATGTGAAATAAGTCTGTTCCCTTTCGTTCAGTCACTCCGAGTAACGTCAGTGACTGACGAATGGGGGTTTCGCCTAAAAGCCTATCATCTTCGAGATCTAGAAAACGCCCAATGGCAGTGCCAATGCCATGGGCATGCGGAATTTGCATAGCGTAACTCTACCCCACAGTGTGGGTATATAAGGAAGTACGCTGGCAACATCGCATTATGTTTCTGCTTCGGAGCCAAGAGCATCTATCTCTTCACTCCTTAAGCCTTTTGAGTATATCGTCAAGCTTCTTCGAGACAAGCAGCTCTCCAGATGGTGTTGGTGTGACTGCGCGTTCCAGCGATCGCATACTGCCTGCCTGCTGATCTGTGCAGTGATCTGCAACAGCTGTGTGTGTGTTCCCTGGGCGCTTCAGCACTCTGCAGGGCTTTCTCTCACAAAAAGAGCTTGCGCGTGGCACGTCTTTTTAAAGACGGTTCGCCTGTGCACTTCTGGGTGCGGTCGATCTCTGTTGCCATCTGATGGGCACAATCACTGCTTGACGTGTTTGGGCTTCAGCACGCTCAAGCAGCGTTTGTGGATGAGTCATGTTCTCACTGCGGGAACATGACCATCGCGATGTTGCGGTGGAGACTCAATGACCTCCGTAAAGGAAAGAGAGTCCCCTCTGCCACACCCCAATCTACCGTCTCCAAGAGAGATGGTACTTTGGCTGGTGGCCAGGGTGACCCGAGGGTTACGGTGTGGAATAAATCCCGACAATCATTCCACGGACCACACCCCCCTCTCGCACACCGCTACCCGCGAGTGGTCGGACTGAAACAGCGGGACCGTCTGCGGACGCCCCACGTGTTTCGTTCAGCGCTCCAGATGACGACGAGACGTCGATCGCCGCATCTCAAGGTGGGCTGGAGTCCTCTGCGGATGAAGATTCGGCTATGCTGCCGCCTTCGGGCGTGCCAGCATTGCCCGAGTCCGACCCGGAGTTGACAGCCATGTCATCTCGGAGGATAATTGGTCTTTGGGTGCGGCGCGTCCTGACAGCTGTCGGACTCTGCCCCCAATTACTTTCTCTCCCGAGGTACATGAGGAGGTCACGCGGTCCTGGAAGTCCCCGTTGTCTTCCTGTGACCGTTCGCAGGCCTTCTCCGCCTTCTCTGCCCTCGATGGGGCCGCGGCCAAGGGTACACTGGGGTCCCCCCTGTTGACGCTCAGTTGCAATCACGGTCGAGACTCAATGACCCCCGTATGGAGGTAGAGTCCCCTCTGCCACACCCCAATTTCCCCTCCACGTGATGGGATGCTTGGCTGGTGGCCAGGGTGACCTGAGGGCTGCGGTGTGGCATAAACCCAGATGATCATTCCTCGGGCCACACCCCCCTCTTGCACAGAGTGCTTCAATGGGGCGTGGTGATCCTAAGCACCCCTCCAAGGCCTGTAGGTCCTCGTCTACTTCGGTGGCGAGGGACTACAGAGCTGTGGGGCAGGCTGCCGCCTCCCAGCATGCCATGGCCATCCTTCAGGTCTACCAGGCCAGGATGCTCGCGGCATGCACGAGGGTTGAATGAGCCGCGTGCCACCACTGACCTTGAAGACGAAGGTGACCGTGCGCTCCCTGGGTCAGGTGATGTCCACAGCTGTGGTCCAGGAGAGATGTGGCTCAGCCTGGTTGATATGAGAGAGGCTGAGCAAACCCGGTTCCTCAACGGTCACATATCCCAGGCTGGTCTCTTCGGCGGCACAGCCGAGAACTGTTGGGCGAAGTTCTCGGCCGTGCCGCCGAAGAGACCAGCCTGGGATATGTGAGCCTCAATCTGCCCAGAAGCAGATTGAGGCCATTAAACATGTGCTGCCCCGGCGGCCAGCTGCTGCCTTACTCAGCCGCCGGCTCAGTCGCCTCAGTCTGCTTGCCGCTGAGGGTGCCCTCCTGTGGCTTCCACCCCTCCCGCCCGGCCCCAGCAACAGCCGACTTCTCTGGGCCGCGCCGTGGAGGTAGTCACAGGAAGACATCCCCCGTCCGCTCCCCAGCCCCGCAGCCCGCCTAACGCCAGGCTAAGCGGCGCTCCTGACGCGGACAGCTCAGGGATGGGCAGTTCTTCAAGGAGGTGGTAGCAGGGCCACTCCTTCCCCCGGTGGAGGGCCGGAAGAGAATCTTCGGTTAAGGAAGAACTAACTCACCCATCCCTGAGCACCCAGAGACCGTGCACGGCAGTGTACGCCGCCCCCGGGCCACGCCACTCTTGTCCCTCTCTGACGCCAGTCTCCTCTCAGAGCAGACCCCAGTGGAACGCACGTCCTTCCCTGGTCTCCTCTGTCAGGACGCGGCTGATGACTCGGCTATGCGATTCAGTCTGATACACCATGGTGGGGCCCTACGCCCCGGTCATGCGTGCGGAGGTCGCTACCCTGCTGGCGAAGTGTGCGATCGAGCCTGTCCCTCCAGCCGAAATGAAGTCCGGCTTCTACAGCCCTTACTTCATTGTACCAAGAAACCGGTGGGTTACGACCGATCTTGGGCCTGCGCGTCCTGAACCGATCCCTTCACAGGCTTCCGTTCAGGATGTTGACAGCGAAGCGCCTTTTCGAATGCGTTCGTCCAGTAGATTGGTTTGCAGCGATTCACCTGAAGGATGCCTACTTCCATATCAGTACGCGGCCCTCCCATTCGGGCTAGCTCTGTCCCCTTGCGTCTTTACGAAGATTGTCGAGGCAGCCCTTGTGCCACTCAGGCAACACGGGGTTTGCATTCTGAACTACCTCGGCGACTGGCTGTTCCTGAGTCACTCTCGAGAGCAGGTGTGCGAACACAGAGACCTGGTGCTCCAGCACTTAGCCCGTCTGGGCCTTCGGGTCAACTGGGAAAAGAGCAAACTCTGCTAGGGCAGAGGTTCTCTTTTCTCAGTATCGACTCGGTCGCCATGTGCGCGCAGCATACGAGCCCGCGCGCAGTCACTGCTGACTTGCCTCCGTCAAATCGAGAGCAAGAGTGCGGTTCCACTGAAGTTATTTCAGAGGCTCCTGGGGCATATGGCATCTGCAGCCGCGGTAACGCCGCTCAGATTGCTTCATATGAGACCGCTTCAGCACTGGCTTCACGATCGAGTCCCGAGATGGGCATGGCAGTCGGGCACACTCTGGGTCCCAGTGACTCGGGCCTGCCTGCAGACCTTCACCCCGTAGTCGAACCTCAGCTTTCTATGGGCCGGTGTTCCCTTAGAACGAGTTTCCAGGCATATTGTTGTCTCAACAGATGCCTTCACCACGGGCTGGGGTGCCATGTGCAATGGACATGCTGCCGCGGGCTCCTGGACAGGACCCCAGTGCCTCCTGCATGTCAGGTAGATCTGTTGCCTTCCACGTCTCTTCCCATTGCCGCCTGTTTTATTCCCTGACCCTCGGCACGGATGCTCTGGCGCACAGGTTCTGTGCGAGATCAGGGAGGACAAGGAGCAGGTCCTTTGGTCGCCCCGTATTGGCCCGGCCGGACCTGGTTTTCCGAACTCGTACTCCTTGCGACAGCCCCTCCCTGATCGATTCCTCTGAGGAAGGACCTCAATTCTCAGAGACGGGGCACCCTTTGGTACCCGCGTCACAATCTTTGGAACCTCCACGTGTGGCTCCTGGATGGGACGCAGCAGGTTGAGTACCCTACCACCTCAGGTGGTGGCTACCATCACTTCCGCTAGGGCCTTGTCTACCCGACACGCCTATGCGTTGAAGTGGAACCTCTTCGTCACGTGGTGCTCTTCTCGCCAAGAAGACCCCTAGAAATGCCCGATAGGGTCCGTGCTCTCATTCCTCCAAGAAGGGTTGGAACGAAGGCTGTCTCCTTCCACCCTCAAGGTTGATGTGGCCGCTATATCAGCCTACCACGACCTTGTGGAGACGAAAAAGGTAAGTCAGCACGACCTGGTCATCAGGTTCCTGAGGGGAGCGAGGAGACTGAATCCTCCTCGCACTCCCCTCGTACCCTCTTGGGACCTTTCAGTAGTCTTAAGTGCTCTGCAGAGGGCTCCCTTCGAGCCATTGTGGTCAGTCGAGCTTAAGCTCCTGTCTATGAAGACAGCGCTCCTGATCACTTTGGCCTCCATCAGAGGGTAGGGGACCTGCAGGCATTTTCAGTTGATGAAGCGTGCCTGGAATTCGGGCCGGCCAACTCTCACGTGATCCTGCCCAAGGTTCCCACCACTCCGTTCAGGGACCAGGTGGTGAACCTGCAAGCGCTGCCTTTGGAGGAGGCAGACCCAGCCTTGGCACTGCGCTGTCCAGTACGCGCCCTCCGTGCTTACGTAGACAGAACGCAGTGTTTCAGGACCTCAGACCAGCTCTTTGTCTGTTATGGTGGGAAGCTGAAGGGAAAGGCTCCCTCTAAGCAAAGGTTGTCTCACTGGATAGTGGACGCCATTGTCTTGGCTTACCAGACGCAGGGGCATGGCGCCTCGCTAACAGACATCTGCAGAGCTACAGGCTGGGCGATACCCAACACATTCGACAGATTCTATAATCTCCGAGTGGAGCCAGTGTCCTCTCTTGTACTCGCCTCTACTAGTGGCAGGTAATGGACTAGGCTCAGGTGTCTTCGCTTGCTCGCCATTCCACTCTATGGACTGGATACGTGCGATATTTTCCTCAGGTAGTTTCCCTGAAGCCCTGAGTTCCTCCAGCACTGTCGATGCCGACACCAGTGCGTCTGCCCACTCGACCAGGCCGTCGTGTTAGGCTAGGTGCCACCGTGTGCATGGTTCCCCCCATGGGCGACCCCCACATGTGTATTTCCACTGTAAGCCTCTCCGAGCATGTGTACTTCCCTCGGCAAGCCTTGCCTCCCCTGGGGGTAAAATTCTTCGACCTTCGGCTGGTTACCCAAGAGCGCTCCAAATGCAGCCCCTCGCGGGTCATATGTGTATCCTTAAGTCCTCCCTACGGGTAGGCAATTGGCGCATACTTCCACCTGGAATATGCTTCCCAGTGTACCTTGGTATTCCTGTGTTAAGTGGGAGTCCTTCGTCCGTACTAGCTTACAACAGGGAGCTCACGCTTACGCAGGGCACTGGATGACAGCCGAGTGGCGTGATTTCATTGGGACCCTCATTCGTCAGTCACTGACGTTACTCGGAGTGACTGAACGAAAGGGAACGTCTCGGTTACGTATGTAACCCTCATTCCCTGAAGACGGAACGGAGACGTAACGTCCCTCTGCCACTTCCTCTGTACCGCTGGAACGGCCTGGAGTTCAGTCTTGGCTCCTCAGCAGGTAAACATAATGCGATGTTGCCAGCGTACTTCCTTATATACCCACACTGTGGGGCGGAGTTACGCTATGCAAATTCCACATGCCCATGGCATTGGCACTGCCATTGGGCGTTTTCTAGATCTCGAAGATGATAGGCTTCTAGGTGAAACCCCCATTCGTCAGTCACTGACGTTACGTCTCCGTTCCCTCCTCAGGGAACGAGGGTTACATACGTAACTGAGACGTTCTCAATGAGCTGTAACTGTGCTAATGCCAGAGAACAAGTGTTTTACTTGATCATTACTTGCATGCTACAAAAGTTACACTTAGCAGGTCTAGAAAAGTGTATATCTCAAGTGTCTCCTTTTTTGACAGCTGAACATCTCCAATGCTACTGGTAATGTTGTTGTTTTTGTTTATTTACAGTATGTCATGTGCATCAGGCAATGGAACTTCTTTGTCAAAAGTTGCAGATATAAAATGGGAATATCCCACATCTGACTTTGGATGGAACACAGCATTTGGGCTGGGGCTGGAGCTTGAATAACAGCCTATCCTATCCATCTGATTTTATGGGTAGTTAAAAGTTTGAATTATGGTTGGAATTTGAGATGGGGTTAGAACTATGTTTGTTTGACAAGAATGTTGTTCCTGGACCATCAGAAGATCTTGATCCAGAGACACATCCAACATGGCAAAATCACGGTTACCGTTTATTCTCCGTATAGACTTCCAGATACTATGTACCTTCATCTTTCAAATTCACAGTAGGTAAAATATTATTCCATTGGATCTGTCGTAGTACCACATTCCCACAGAAGTCTCTTGAAACATCAACAAAAATGTATCTCCACCCAAGAGCTTCTAAGAGAGCACCTAACATGGCAGGATGTAAAAGTGGCAGCAGCTGCGCAAATACACGTGCTACGGGTCACAATAACAGAGTGTATTCACCTAACAGGCCCTGTCTGAGGAACTTGGCAGGTTAGTCTCTAGCCTCCATGACCCCACAGGCTGTCAGAGTGAATGGGCCAACCAAGGGATAAAACCGCTTTTCTCCTGCTGGCCGCCCCAGCTGGGGCTCTCACCTTATGATATTTATTAGCAGAGAGATGGTGAGTAAGTTTGCCAAGAAATTTGAGGTCTTAGGGACTGTACTTTTCAAAAGACTGTGGCAAGGTCAAAAATGAGGCCGTTTCCTCTGAGGCTGTTTACTCTCTTAGTCAGGGAGAGAAATGAAGGTTAGTGTGGCTAATTCAACTGAAAGGCACTAGTTGTTGAATTAGAAATTGTAATACTTCATAATTTTTTTCCATCATGTTTTTCAAGTGTTTTTGTAGCTGGTGCATGTCATATTCACCCACTTATTTTGAGTGAAAAGTGTTAATATAAATTCTAAATGCTCTTTAAAGAGAAACCGGAATATCAAATGGAAAATCTTTTCGAGTTTTAATTTCTTTTTAGCAGTCTTTGCTATGGCAAGCATCCCTATTACTACTGCTCATACAGTACTGGTTCTGGTGGATAAAATTCTGCCCTACTTTTTTTTCTATATCCTATTGCATTCATCACATTACCAAATTAAAACAGGCTGCTAGCAGTGTTTCATTATTACATGTTGATTTCTGTTTTTTTAATCTGACATGTAAATCCTGCACTGGTTATGAACCAGACATGGATGGTACCTTCAATTGTCATATGTTCTCCGTGTTTGTCCCTGGACTTTTGTGTTACTTCCTGTTTCAGTGCCATGTTTGTTGTCCCTTGTAGTTTTTCATGTTGATTTGTCTTGATTGTTCCCAGTTGTGTCTTGTTAGCTTGCTACCCCTTGTGTATATATAGCACTTGTGTTTCATTTGTTCCTTGTCAGTCATGGTCTGTTGTTTGTTTCTTGTGGATACCTGTTCTCTGAGCTCCCAGTGTTCCTTGCTGTTGTTTTGTTTGGATTACAATTAAACCCCTGCACTTAGATATCTTTGCCTGCATTTCTTGTTCCTTGCATGACATCAATTCTATGGCTTGCTGGGAAGTGTGCTATTTTCTATGCATTCAGACATATGCTTTACATGAAGTAACACATGAAAAAAAAAATCAACATCACAAACATTTACTTTGAGGGAGGGACCCTAGCTAAATAGGGAATAGAATAACATAGATACTTAGGAGTAAGCAGAAAACCACAATCCAAAACATGCTAGCAACCACATAGTAACATTATGGTAACCATTAACAACAATTAGTATCCTGGCATGTGTTTTACAAAGACAAGCTCTCTCTCTCTCGCTCTCTCTCTCTCTCTCTCTCTCTCTCTCTCTCTCTCTCTCTCTCTCTCTCTCTCTCATTTCTCCATTTCTCTCTCTCTCTCTCTCTCTCTCTCTCTCTCTCTCTCTCTCTCTCTCTCTCTCTCTCTCTCTCTCTCGTTGAAGAGTAGATTCTACTAAAAGGTGGTAAAAAGAATAGCTCAACATCACTGGACAGTCTGATCTCTGACGAGGACAGTGATGATGGTATAAAAGTGCAATCTATGTCTGAACGTATAACCCCGCGGCACTAAAAAGTAGCCGACTGTGACCTTTATATCCCATTACATCATCTTTAATCAGGAATATTTTAAGTTAGAGTGCCCATCTCACCATGTGAGGTTAGACAGACACAAAAGTATGAAGACAGATACACACAATGATGTTTGACTGTTCTTTTTGATGAAGCATCACATCTGCCTCCTACTGTCTGAGCAAGACAATCATCATTTTGGCATGCCTGTCAGATCCCGCTGACACTGAGGGAGATTGATCTCGCTCAGCCAAACAGGAAATATGTTCCACAAAGCTGGTGAGCACCAAATGATGAGAAAAAGGAAAATGACAGCAGAACAACACAAAGATACAGTATTACTGTTCCCATGCACTTTCCTTTTTAGATTAAATATGGCATAAGTTTTTGTTTACCTGTACTGTGCAATAAACAAAAGGTTTTATTTGGCACATAAAATAGTAGGCTAAAACAGGGGCTCTCAGTGTGTTGTGATAGTTCACAGATTTGTGTTTTGTCCAGCAGAGAAATAGAATACTAAAATGCAGCTAACAAAGGCAACTAATATGATCATCCATAATTATAACAGCAAAATAAAAAAAGGCTTATCACTATAAGAAAAAAAATAAAAAAAATAAAAAAATAAAATAACCAGGTGTATACATTTATCATCAATAAATCCAATTTATTTCAATCTAATGAATTTTAACTAATTGAATATTGCTTGTTCCACTGCTAGCCATATTTTAAGCCTTAAACGCATACCTCGGGTCTTTAATGACCCAGGATGTCATTCACTACCCTCCTCCTCATTCATTTTTTAAAGTTAGACATCAATATCCTTAGTATTCCATCCATGCATCGTCACCAGATCTCCACGCTCCACCCACTCATTCACAATCCCCTGAATACTGATCACTGGCACCTGCACCTCATCATCACAGACACTATATAGACTCACACTCCCTTCACTACAGTGTCTGGTCTCGTCACGTGTACCTGGACTCCTTACCTGCTACTCACCTGAGTATCCACTGTCTTCTTCCAAGTCTTCCTCGTCTCCAGTTCCTCGGTCCTCGTGTTCTCAATTCCCTGCAAACGACAAACTCCATTATCTACAGCTAAGTGACTGTCCAGAAGTGCTTGCTTCTAATACTCACCTGAATACCTATTGCAACCTGTGTTCGCGTCTCTGTCAATAAATATCACTTGAGTTCACCTTATCCTCTGCCTCCGTCTGTGTCGTGACAATTCCACAATCAATTCATTACAAACAATATAACAAGAGAAAAAAAAGGAAAAAAATAAATAAATAAATAAATAAATAAATAAAAATAAATTAAAAAAAAATATATATATATATATATATATATATATGTATAGGGTCGCTAACGACCCGAGGTGTGTAACAGTGTAAGTATTTTTTTTTTTTTTTTTTCCTGCACAACAATAATTGAATCTGTAATTGTCATTCTAATATCAGGAGAGTTTATATTATCGTGACAGGTAGAGATCCATCCATGTTAGATATAGATACGGGTCGCTAAAGACCCGAATATGTAATAATGATAGGTGGAAACATTCATGCATTTAAGGGTTAACCATGCTCATACTTTTTATCTGACTAAATTGAATTATTTATTGAACAGATTTATGCTGATTCTAAGAAATTTGAATAAATGCATTAAAATATGGTTATTTAAATAAAATCGCTGCAAATAGTGGTCACTATTTTAGGTGTCTTTAACTACTATGTACTTGCATAAAAAAACGTAGTAATGGTTTTTTATAATGTATTATTGTGTTCATGCTGTATTGCAAAACACTTGCTGCTTTTGAGATGGTATACATAAGGTAAGGTTAGGCACAGGTTTGGTGGTATGGTTAGGTTTACGGGCGGGTTAAGGTGTAAGGGAAGGCTCTACAGTGTAATTATAGATGTAATTACTTGAAGATGTCAGGGATGCTTGTAGTTTGAATCCCAAGGGTGATGCAGAAAGAACGATGATAATAGACTTTAACACAAAGAGCAATAACACTACACACGATCCATAAACGTTAATGCAGAACACTGAACAGCAGAAACAGAGGGCTTAAATACACAAGGCTAGATGATTAATGGAACATGTTTGAACTAATCAGAAACCATGACAACTAGTGAAGAACTTGAACACAGGAAAAACAATGACAAAGCAAACCATGGGCCCATACAATGATGGTAGTTGAACAAACTCAGGGTTACAGGATTAGTTTCGAGTTGACAAAACCAAACTAATCCAATCAGGCTTTGTTGGTACCATGACGCTGATCATCAGCTTTCTCTGTCAACTCAGGCTTTGATCCTGAGTTTAGGAGTTTGGGTGTGACATCAGTAGTGAACAGCCAATCACATGCTGTGGAACAGTGAAACTGCAATTCACTTCTTGCAAGAGAAGCAGTGCAATTCACTTCTCTCTTCTGCAGAATATTACGAGATTGAAAAATATTAAGAATTTAAACAAATTTCACAGCAAGAAGAAAATATGAAAGAGGATAATTAAAAGAAAACAAATCTTGCTATATCAGTGCAATTAAAAGTTGTGAAGTTAGTTTGTATAGTTGATATAAGTATAGAGATAATTGAACAGCTCACATGTGTAGTCATTTTTATAGCTTTATCTATTGATTCTAAATATTATTTATATTACCTTTATATATTTATATTCATTTAAACTAAGTGCTTAATAATAATTGATAAGCTAAAATTGTACATCTGTAATGGATTAAGGGTATAATAATTGCATAAATAATATCTAAATCATACAAAATTATTATTATCATAAATAAGCTGTATATTGTAAGTTTCCATTGTAAATAGTGCAGCGCTCTCATCTACGGCAGCCGATGCTGTTCACGTGAGCACCACGCGGGAGCTGCAACATAAACAGCATAGGAGACTGGCACAGGCCAGAACGAAATTGTTGAATAAAGTCATTATTTTTGTTTGTTTTTGCGCACAAAAAGTATTCTTGTCGCTTCATTAAATTAAGGTTGAACCACTGGAGTCACATGGACTATTTTAACAATGTTTTTACTACCTTTCTGGACCTTGAAAGTGTTAATTAAATTGCTGTCTATGGAGGGGCCTGAGAGCTCTCGGATTTCATCAGAAATATGTTAATTTGTGTTCCGAAGATTTTGGAATGACATGAGGGTGAGTAATTAATGACAGAATTTTCATTTTTGGGTGAACTATCCCTTTAAGCGCTGCATTATGTGTCTTACTAAGGAGGGACTTTTATTTTGACGGGTACTGTAGTCTACGGATCACTACGGGTAAAAAAGAGTGAGAGCTCGCAGTTCATCGGAGTGATATGGGGGCAGAGGGCAATGATGAGGTAGATCCGTTAGCAAAGAGATCTGTGAAACACACTGAAATACATATTAATGTCTCACTGAGTAAAACTGTAAAAGTTAAAGTAATAATAAAATCTGCTCTAAGCAGAGAAATGGGACAAGGAGATACAAGGTAGACATCTGTATAATATTCAAAATAAAGTTGGGGTTGAGAGAAATAAATACGGAAGCAGAAAGGAAGATTCCATAATATCTATGCTTTGAATAGGGCACAAAATCGGTTGAAACTGCCCTTATGTCTGTGGTCTCCCAAAGTTTTAAAATTGGTTAAGATTTGAAAATCTTCTAGTGTGTCCCAGGCCTTAAACCCAGAGTTGGCACAAACTAAACTAAAACATACCTGGCTAGCCACCTAAACCGGCGTCATGGTATAGGCTCCATGACTATAGAAACTAAACAAGACTTTCCTTTTTCCTGCTCATCGTGGATCTCACAGTAGGACACATAGTCCTGAAAGTTTTATATTTTTTATATTTTATACAAACAATGTTGAAGTCTCTGCAGTCACATCTTTAACATGTCAACGCTGTCATCCCGGTGTAAAAGTTTCTGTAAATAGTTGTGGGATAAATCTTAGCATTTTTGATATGTTTATTAAGGCAGCTACAACTGTGGGAAAAAAAAAAAAATTGCTTCACTGTACAACACGTGGTTAAAAGTGGAAAAATATTCCGTTTTGTCAACTCCGTCAGGTTTTATGTCTGACAGAGTTGACTTGTAAGCTGATGGAGTTGACAAGTGCTCACAAAACAATTTATATAGTGATATTATATACATTTTTGGTAACACTTTATTTTAAGGCGACACGTTACACGTTACTACATGTACTTACTGTAGTAATAACAGTAAAATATGCATAATTACAAGTAACTAACTCTAAACCAAACCCTAACCGTAAATTTATAGTAAGTACATGTAGTTAATTAATATTACTCAGTATTTATTTGAGTAAGTACAATGTAACGACGTCACCGTAAAATAAAGTAAAATAAAGTAAAATACAGTTTTTTTGCATATGGGTAATTATTCTAATGTTGTTTCATGATTTTATTTACATATATATTTGGTCTGATTTACATACCTTATATACATAGCATCTTTACATCTGCTGTCACCTTATCTGCTGTCGCTTATTTTTTTAATGGAATATTGCAGTTCTTATTATAAATAATACATTTATACACTTTTTTTTACAACCTGTCACTCACATGAGATCACAGCAATAGCAAACCCTGATGTAATGGACTTCATAGAGAGCAAACATGCCAGTTTCCCACTGCTTAAGTCATGCAGGCCAGGCACAAATTAAATGTACGTAATTGATGTGGTTTAAAGACAGGCTACAGATCCTTTGGATTCACATTGGAACGATTTCTGTTGCTGCTACAGGGCGGCACATAATAATGCTTACCAATACACTCAACCTAACATACACTTGTATTCTGTCTGGAGACCCAGAATGAGACGTACTGTACCGTGAGAAAAAAAGGAGAAAAAAAAAAAAAAAAACACTGGAAGGATTGTTGTATTAAATTAAATATTAGTTTAAAAATTAGTTAGTTTTCTTAATTTGTTGTCTTGTCAATTAGTTGATTGATTGTCCAAACCTCAGTTTGACCTTTGTCAACTCCATCAGTTTTTGTCAACTCCGTCAGAACCTAACACCGTCAGATGAACGCTTCTGTTAATTTTGAAAGAAATATTTTATTCTTTTTTCCATTTATTGTGTTAAAATATTATTACATCAACTGAATTGATATTATGAACATGATATTATGTCTGATTTACCTAAGAACATTGATTATATGTTTAATATTAAAAAGGAGGGTAGAGAATTAAGGAATTTAGGAACTGGACTGTTCATAATAACCCTAACCCAGGAAAAGAATGTAGAGAATGTATTTTTTCACTTAGCTCTTTTACTAAATACCATTATTACATAATTGAAGACTTTACACTGTTGTTGGATGGATCAAATTAAAATAGCATGCTTTTTAATGCGTCTGGCAGAGTACACACAAATTAAGTGAATAAATGTACATTTTTAGAAAAAAATAATCCAATGTTTAATCCAATCCAAATAATAATAATCTAATCCAAATTGTCACACCATTGGACATAGTGCTGCTGCACAAATAGCATATATCAATAACCCATAGCAGATCTATACAGGTGGAGCTGGGAAAGGTGGAGGGTTTTAGAGGAACTCTGAAGCGCGCTGCAAACTGCTATAGTGCATGTAACCAACCATTTAAATGTGTTGAGCAACAAGCTCATTGGCTGCAGATGCAACATGGACCAGTCAGCTTGTGCCAAGTACAAACCCGATTCCAAAAAAGTTGGGACACTGTACAAATTGTAAATAAAAACAGAATGCAATGATGTGGAAGTTTCAAATTTCAATATTTTATTCAGAATACAACATAGATGACATATCAAATGTTTAAACTGAGAAAATGTATCATTTTATGGGAAAAATAAGTTGATTTTAAATTTCATGGCATCAACACATCTCAAAAAAGTTGGGACAAGGCCATGTTTACCACTGTGTGGCATCCCCTCTTCTTTTTATAACAGTCTGCAAACGTCTGGGGACTGAGGAGACAAGTTGCTCAAGTTTAGGAATAGGAATGTTGTCCCATTCTTGTCTAATACAGGCTTCTAGTTGCTCAACTGTCTTAGGTCTTCTTTGTCGCATCTTCCTCTTTATGATGCGCCAAATGTTTTCTATGGGTGAAAGATCTGGACTGCAGGCTGGCCATTTCAGTACCCGGATCCTTCTTCTACGCAGCCATGATGTTGTAATTGATGCAGTATGTGGTCTGGCATTGTCATGTTAGAAAATGCAAGGTCTTCCCTGAAAGAGACGACGTCTGGATGGGAGCATATGTTGTTCTAGAACTTGGATATACCTTTCAGCATTGATGGTGCCTTTCCAGATGTGTAAGCTGCCCATGCCACACGCACTCATGCAACCCCATACCAGAGGAGATGCAGGCTTCTGAACTGAGCGCTGAAGGACAACCTTATCCTCTTTAGTCCGGATGACATGGCGTCCCAGTTTTCCAAAAAGAACTTCAAATTTTGATTAGTCTGACCAGAGAACAGTTTTCCACTTTGCCACAGTCCATTTTAAATGAGCCTTGGCCCAGAGAAAACACCTGCGCTTCTGGATCATGTTTAGATATGGCTTCTTTTTTGACCTATAGAGTTTTAGCCGGCAACAGCGAATGGCACGGTGGATTGTGTTCACCGGCAATGTTTTCTGGAAGTATTCCTGAGCCCATGTTGTGATTTCCATTACAGTAGCATTCCTGTATGTGATGCAGTGCCGTCTAAGGGCCCGAAGATCACGGCCATCCAGTATGGTTTTCCGGCCTTGACCCTTACGCACAGAGATTGTTCCAGATTCTCTGAATCTTTGGATGACATTATGCACTGTAGATGATGATAACTTCAAACTCTTTGCAATTTTTCTCTGAGAAACTCCTTTCTGATATTGCTCCACTATTTTTTGCCGCAGCATTGGGGGAATTGGTGATCCTATGCCCAGCTTGACTTCTGAGAGACACTGCCACTCTGAGAGGCTCTTTTTATACCCAATCATGTTGCCAATTGACCTAATAAGTTGCAAATTGGTCCTCCAGCTGTTCCTTATATGTAATATACGGGCTGAAGGTTTGGCGACAGTACGGAGTAACTGAGACCCGGTACTTGCCGCTCTGCCACGCCATCTCGGGACCCGGCCATGAAGCCAGTGCTGAAGCGGTCTCATATGAAGCAATCCGAGCGGCGTTACCACGGCTGCAGATGCCATATGCCCCAGGAGCCTCTGAAAATATTTCAGTGGGACCGCCGTCCTGCCCTTGAATGTATATTCAAGCAGTTCAACACTGACCGGACTCGCTCCTCTGTGAGGCGCGCAGTCTGGTTGATCGAGTCCAGCTCCATGCAGAGATAAGAGATCCTCTGTGTGGGACAGAGTTTGCTCTTCTTTCGGTTGACCCGAAGGCCCAACAGGATGAGGTGACGGAGCACCAGGTCCCTGTGTTCGCACAACTGCTCCTGAGACTGGGCGAGTATGAGCCAGTCGTCGAGATAGTTGAGAACGCGAACGCCGCGTTCTCTGAGCGGAACAATGGCTGCCTCTGCGACTTTCGTGAAGACGCGAGGCGACAGGGACAGCACGAAGGGCAAGACTTTGTACTGATATGCCCTCCCCTCGAACGCAAAGCATAGGAACGGTCTGTGTCGAGGAAGGATAGAGACATGAAAGTACGTGTCCTTCAGGTCGATCGCTGCAAACCAATCTCGCCACAGACATACCCGGGGTGGGGCAGCGAGGTGGAATGCTCAGACCCGACCCGGATGGCCCGGAGGCGACCTGGAGTGTTGTCTGACCGTTCCAGGGTGGGGCAGCGTGTGGGAGAGAAGGCCCGGGGGCGTCCTCTAGCCTCACACCGCCCCCTGGCGAAAAGAGGGGGAGCCAGGAGTGGCAAGGCCCGGGGGAGTCGCACACAGCCGGCTTGGCCCTCTTGGGGCCCAGGGACAACGGAAACTGCTCTTTTATTGAAAATGTGGGTACCGCTGCACTCCGAAGAGCAAGCGGCAGAGTGAGTTTGGGGGGGGGGGGGGGTAGGGGGGGTGCGGACACCATCTCCCTCCAAGCAGACTCCCTCCAGGCAACGAGCAGGCAGAGGCGCTGCAGCCGGCGACGGGGTGGAGGCAGCAGCTGTTCGCCAGGCTGGCCTGGCAGACAGGGGCGTCGAAGAACCAAACCTTGTCGGACTCGCGCATGTCAGCCACAGGTGGCGCTCATGGACCACCAGAGTGGACATCGCCTGACCCAGGGAGCACGCAGTTACTTTCGTCGCCCTCCGGGGTGTACGTTGCAGCGGCCACTCACTGAATCACACCGTCACGCCAGCACCGGTAAGAGAGCGATATTCCTCAAAAGGCTCGTCTTCACAAAACACTGTGTAAGCCTTGCCCGTTAGGTTGGACGAGAACTTACACGCCCGGGAGGGGAGACGTGGGTTAGCCCGCCAGTCCGCAGCGGCCCTGGGACACAGTTGCATCGCCACGGACCGCTCGACTGGGGGAATCCCCACGTACCCCTTAGCCGCGCCACCATCGAGGGTAGTGAGGACGGAAGAGTCACTAGATCAGTTTCTGGCGCTATAGGGTGCCGTCCACGACTTTGTGAGATCCTGATGCACTTCCGGAAAGAATGGTACCGGGGCGGGCGCTGAGAACCAGAAACCAATCATCCAGCCGCGAGGGTTCGGGACACGGTGGAGGGTTCCACTCGAGCCCGACACTCGCGGCGGCCCGGGAAAGCATAGCCGTAAGCTCTGGATCTGACTCGGGCAACGCTACCACACCCGAAGGGGGTAACGCAGTTGAATCCTCATCTCCAGAGCCCATTAGCTCGTCCTCCGATGCAGCTATCGAGATCATATCCTCAGCCGGAGCCCCGAAAGAGACGGCCGGCACCCCCTGGGAAGGACCGGGCCGCTCTTCCGGAAACTCCACCGGCGCAGCGGAGGGGGGAGGGGCCCAAGGGGCTTGTTGGCCCGTCGGGGAAGCCCTCACAGTCACCCTCAGGTCTCCACCAAAGGCATCAGCCAAAGTAGCAGCCCTCTGCTTTGCAGCGGGAGGACCACTAGATCGGGGGATGCGCAATGGGACCCCTTCTGAGGTATTCAAGCCTAGACCGTAGAACGTCTCGGTTACGTATGTAACCCTCGTTCCCTGAGGAGGGAACGGAGACGTAACGTCAGTGACTGACGAATGGGGGTTTCGCTTAGAAGCCTATCATCTTCGAGATCTAAAAAACGCCCAATGGCAGCGCCAATGCCATGGGCATGCGGAATTTGCATAGCGTAACTCCGCCCCACAGCGTGGGTATATAAGGAAGTACGCTGGCAACATCGCATTATGTTTACCTGCTGAGGAGCCAAGACTGAACTCCCGGCTGTTCCAGCGGTACAGCGGAAGTGGCAGAGGGACGTTACGTCTCCGTTCCCTCCTCAGGGAACGAGGGTTACATACGTAACCGAGACGTTCCCTTTCGTTCAGTCACTCCGAGTAACGTCAGTGACTGACGAATGGGGGTCCCAATATAATCACGCCACTCGGCTGTCATCCAGTGCCCTGCGTAAGCGTGAGCTCCCTGTCGTAAGCTAGTACGGACGAAGGACTCCCACTTAACACAGGAATACCAAGGTACACTGGGAAGCATATTCCAGGTGGAAGTATGCGCCAAATGCCTACCCGTAGGGAGGACTTAAGAACACATATGACCCGCTCAGGGCTACATATGGGAAACTCTGGGGTAACCAGCCGAAGGTGGAAGAATTTTACCCCCAGGGGTGGCAAGGGGCTTGCCAAGGGAAAGACACCTGCTCAGGGAGACTTACAGTGGGAATACACATGTGGGGGTCGCCCAACGGGGGAACCATGCACACGGTGGCACCTAGCCAACACGAGGGCCTGAGCGAGTGGGCAGACGTACTGGTGTCGGCATCAACAGTGCTGGAGGAACTCAGGGCTTCAGGGAAACTACCTGAGGAAATATCGCACGTATCCAGTCCGTGGAGTGGAATGGCGAGCAAGCGAAGACACCTGAGCCTAGTCCATTACCGGCCACTAGTAGAGGCGAGTACAAGAGAGGACACTGGCTCCACTCGGAGATTATAGAATCTGGCGAATGTGTTGGGTGTCGCCCAGCCTGCAGCTCTGCAAATGTCTGTCAGCGAGGCGCCATGCGCTAGAGCCCAAGAGGAGGCCACACTCCGGGTGGAGTGAGCCCTGACCCCAAGGGGGCATGGGCGCCCCTGCGTTTGGTAAGCCAAAACAATGGCGTCCACTATCCAGTGAGACAACCTTTGCTTGGAGAGAGCCTTTCCCTTCAGCTTCCCACCATAACAGACAAAGAGCTGGTCTGAGGTCCTGAAACACTGCGTTCTGTCTACGTAAGCACGGAGGGCGCGTACTGGACAGAGCAGTGCCAAGGCTGGGTCTGCCTCCTCCAAAGGCAGCGCTTGCAGGTTCACCACCTGGTCCCTGAAGGGAGTGGTGGGAACCTTGGGCACATATCCAGGCCGGGGTCTCAGGATCACGTGAGAGTTGGCCGGCCCGAATTCCAGGCACGCTTCGTCAACCGAAAATGCCTGCAGGTCCCCTACCCTCTTGATGGAGGCCAAGGCGGTCAGGAGCGCTGTCTTCATAGACAGGAACTTAAGCTTGACTGACCGCAATGGCTCAAAGGGAGCCCTCTGCAGAGCGCTTAGGACTACTGCGAGGTCCCAAGAGGGTACGAGGGGAGAGCGAGGAGGATTCAGTCTCCTCGCTCCCCTCAGGAACCTGATGACCAGGTCGTGCTGACTTACCTTTTTCGTCTCCACAAGGTCGTGGTAGGCAGAAATAGCGGCCACATAAACCTTGAGGGTGGAAGGAGACAGCCTTCGTTCCAACCCTTCCTGGAGGAATGAGAGCACGGACCCGATCGGGCATTTCCAGGGGTCTTCTTGGCGAGAAGAACACCAGGTGACGAAGAGGTTCCACTTCAACGCATAGGCGTGTCGAGTAGACAAGGCCCTAGCGGAAGTGATGGTAGCCACCACCTGAGGTGGTAGGGTACTCAAACCTGCCGCGTCCCATCCAGGAGCCACACGTGGAGGTTCCAAAGATCGGGACGCGGGTGCCAAAGGGTGCCCCGTCTCTGAGAAAGGAGGTCCTTCCTCAGAGGAATCGACCAGGGAGGGGCTGTCGCAAGGAGTACGAGTTCGGAGAACCAGGTCCGGCCGGGCCAATACGGGGCGACCAAAATGACCTGCTCCTTGTCCTCCCTGATCTTGCACAGAAGCTGTGCAAGAAGGCTCACTGGGGGAAACGCATACTTGCGGAGGCCCCGCGGCCAGCTGTGCGCCAGAGCGTCCGTGCCGAGGGGGCCCTCGGTCAGGGAATAAAACAGGCGGCAATGGGAAGAGTCGTGGGAGGCAAACAGATCTACCTGTGCGTCGCCGAACTGTTCCCAAATCAGCTGAACCGTCTGGGGATGGAGTCTCCATTCTCCAGGAAGTGGCTGAAGCCGTGAGAGCTCGTCGGCTGCACGGTTCAGGACTCCCGGGATATGGATGGCACGAAGGGACCTCAGGTGCTTCTGACTCCATAAGACGAGATGGCGGGCGAGTTGAGACATGCGGCGGGAACGCAGACCACCCTGGTGGTTGATGTACGCTACTGTGGCCGTGTTGTCTGACCGGACTAGCACGTGTTGACCCTTGAGCAGCGCTCGGAAGCGGTGCAGGGCGAACCGTACTGCCAGCAACTCGAGGCAATTGACATGCAGGAGGCGCTGGGGTCCTGTCCAGGAGCCCGCGGCAGCATGTCCATTGCACATGGCACCCCAGCCCGTGGTGGAGGCATCTGTTGACACAACAATATGCCTGGAAACTCGTTCTAAGGACACACCGGCCCGTAGAAAACTGAGGTTCGACCACGGGGTGAGGGTCTGCAGGCAGGCCCGAGTCACTGGGACCCGGAGCGTGCCCGACTGCCATGCCCATCTCGGGACTCGATCGCGAAGCCAGTGCTGAAGCGGTCTCATATGAAGCAAACCGAGCGGCGTTACCGCGGCTGCAGATGCCATATGCCCCAGGAGCCTCTGAAATAACTTCAGTGGAACCGCACTCTTGCTCTCGATTTGACGAAGGCAAGTCAGCAGTGACTGCGCGCGCTCGCTCGTAAGCTGCGCACACATGGCGACCGAGTCGATTTCCATACCGAGAAAAGAGATCCTCTGCACTGGGCAGAGTTTGCTCTTCTCCCAGTTGACCCGAAGGCCCAGACGGGCTAGGTGCTGGAGCACCAGGTCTCTGTGTTCGCACACCTGCTCTCGAGAGTGGCTGAGGATCAGCCAGTCGTCGAGGTAGTTCAGGATGCGAACCCCGTGTTGCCTGAGTGGCACAAGGGCTGCCTCGACAATCTTCGTGAAGACGCGAGGGGACAGAGCTAGCCCGAATGGGAGGACCGCGTACTGGTATGCCCGCCCCTCGAAAGCAAACCGTAGGAACGGTCTGTGTCGAGGAAGAATGGAGACATGGAAGTAGGCGTCCTTCAGGTCGATCGCTGCAAACCAATCTGCTGGACGAACGCATTCGAAAAGGCGTTTCGCTGTCAACATCCTGAACGGAAGCCTGTGAAGGGATCGGTTCAGGACGCGCAGGTCCAGGATCGGTCGTAACCCACCGGTTTTCTTGGGTACAATGAAGTAAGGGCTGTAGAAGCCAGACTCCATTTCGGCTGGAGGGACAGGCTCGATCGCACCCTTCGCCAGCAAGGTAGCAACCTCCGCACGCATGAGGGGGGCATTGGGCCCCACTATGGTGAATCGGACTCCCCGGAAACGAGGAGGAGCCTGAGCGAACTGAATCGCATAGCCGAGCCTGATGGTCTTCGCGACCCAGCGGGACAGTCCAGGGAGCTGAAGCCAGGCTCCCAGGAACTGCACCAGCGGGGTCATGCGAACCATAGACGTACCCCGGGTGGGGCAGCGAGGCGGCGTGACCGGCCCAGACGTGGGAGGCGTAGCGTCCCGGTGTGGGGGCACGGTCATCAGCCGCGTCCTGACAGAGGAGACCAGGGAAGGACGCGCGTTCCACTGGGGTCTGCTCTGAGAGGAGACTGGCGTCAGAGAGGGACGAGAGTGGCGTGGCCCGGGGGCGGCGCACACTGCCATCGGTCTCTGGTCGCTCAGGGATGGGTATGTCAGTTCTTTCTTTAACCATAAAAGGGTGCTGCTGACCCGGGGGCCAGCAGCGGAACAAAGGATTCTCCCCCGGCCCTCCACCGGGGGAAGGAGTGGTCCTGCTACCATCTCCTGGAAAGAACTGCCCATCCCTGAGCTGTCCGCGTCAGGAGCGCCGCTTAGCCTGGCGCTTGGCGGGCTGCGGGGCTGGAGCGGACTGGGGCGCCTTCCTACGGCGTCCTCCACGGCGCGGCCCAGGTGAAGGCTGCTGCTTGGGTGGCGCGGGAGGGGCGGGAGCCGCGGGAGGGCGCCCTCGGCGGCGAGCAGACTGAGGCAACTGTGCCGGCGGCTGGGTGGAAGCAGCAGCTGGCCGCCGGGGCAGTACGTGCTTGATGGCCTCAGTCTGCTTTTGGGCGGCTGAGAACTGTTGGGCGAAGTTCTCAACCGCGCCGCCGAATAGCCCATCCTGGGATATGGGAGCGTCGAGGAGACGAGTCCGCTCGGCGTCCCGCATATCAGCCAGGTTGAGCCATAGGTGTCTCTCCTGGACCACTGCTGTGGACATCACCTGGCCCAGGGAGCGTGCGGTCACCTTCGTCGCCCGGAGGGCGAGGTCGGTGGCGGCACGCAGCTCATTTCTGAGCCCTGGGTCAGCTCTACCCTCGTGCATGTCCTTGAGCATCCGGGCCTGGTAGGCCTGAAGGATGGCCATGGCATGCAAAGAGGCGGCAGCCTGCCCCGCAGCTCTGTAGGATTTCGCCACCAAGGTTGATGTGAAACTACAGGCTTTGGAGGGGTGCTTAGGGTCGCCACGCCACGTTGAAGCACTCTGCGGACACAGTTGCATCACAACAGAGCGTTCAACCGGGGGAACCCCAGTGTACCCTTTGGCCGCGGCCCCATCGAGGGCAGAGAAGGTGGAGGAGGCCGCCGATCGGTCACGGGAAGACAACGGGGACTTCCAGGACCGCGTGACCTCCTCATGCACCTCCGGGAAAAAAGGTATTGGGGGCGTGGTCTGACGGGTGTCAGAACGCGGCGCCCCCAAAAACCAATCGTCCAACCGCGAGCGTTCAGGACGGGGTGGAGGGTTCCACTCCAACCCGAGACTCGCGGCTGCCCGGGAAAGCATGGCTGTCAACTCCGGGTCCGACTCGGACAATGCTGGCACACCGGAAGGCGGCAGCACAGCCGAATCATCATCCTCGGAGGACTCCAGCCCACCTTGTGATGCGGCGATCGACATTCGCTCGTCCTCTGCGGCGCCAAACGACACACTCGGAACAGCAGGAGCCGGCTCCGGTGTCTCAGTCTGAGCGCACGGCGGGAACGGTGCGCTAGAGGGGGGTGTGGTCCGAGGCATGAGCGTCGGGGCTTTGTTCCACACCGTCACCCTCAGGTCACCCTGGCCACCAGCCAAAGTGCTGCCTCGCGTAGAGACCGCAGATTGGGGTGTGGCAGAGGGGACTCTCACTCTATTACGGAGCTCATTGAGTCTCGACCGCAGCACCGAGATGGGCATGTCCCCGCAGTGGGAACATGTCTCATCCACAAACGCTGCCTGAGCATGCTGAAAGCCCAAGCACATCAGGCAGTGATTGTGCCCATCAGAGGGCGGCAGATATCGACCGCACCCAGAAGCACACTGGCGAGACATCTTGAAAAAGACGTGCCAAGTGTGAGCTCTTTTAAGAGAGGAAGCTTCGCAGTGATGCCGAAGCGCCCAGGGACCGAATACCGGCTGAATGCAGACCACTGCACAGATCAGCAGGCAGGCAGTAAACGATCGCTGGAACACGCCGTCACACCAACACCAACTGGAAAGCTGTTCGTCTCGAAGAAGCTGACGATACTCAGAAGGCTTGAGGAGTGAAGAGATACTCTTGGCTCCGAAGCAGAAACATAATGCGATGTTGCCAGCGTACTTCCTTATATACCCACGCTGTGGGGCGGAGTTACGCTATGCAAATTCCGCATGCCCATGGCATTGGCGCTGCCATTGGGCGTTTTTTAGATCTCGAAGATGATAGGCTTCTAAGCGAAACCCCCATTCGTCAGTCACTGACGTTACTCGGAGTGACTGAACGAAAGGGAACTGCGATGGTCATGTTCCCGCAGTGGGAACATGAGTCATTCACGAACGCCGCCTCAGCGTGCTGAACGCCCAAACACGTGAGACAGCGATCATGACCGTCAACTGGGGACAGAAAACGACAGCATCCAGAAACACATGGTTTGAATGACATCTTGAAAAAGACGCAGGGTCAAACCGTGTTGCTCTTTTAGGAAGGGAAAATGCTCTTTTTAGGAGTGCTGAGGCACTCAGGGAGATGGCCGCGGCTCACAGCGGTCCGATAGTCCCGCGTGTGAGCACTCAAAAAACGGAACGCCAAGCCAACCAACACAGGAACAGTGTACGCTGCAGTGGCCACTCGCTGAATCGCACCGTCACGCCAGCACCGGTAAGAGAGCGATCTTCCTCAAAAGGCTCGTCTTCACAAAACACTCTTCGTAGAAACAGTAACAGGCTGACTGTAAACCGTTCGGCTCCGAAGTTGAAAGCGAGGATGCGGTATTCCACTTCCGTATTTATACCCGCGCTGCGGGGCTGTGCGTGGACCGCATGCCAACGTTATTGGCTCGTTTTTATACACTCGAAGTAGATTGGTCTCTGAAAATGATCCCCAATTCGTCGGTCAGTTCCGACGTACGTCGAACGTGACCGACTGAAAGGGAACGTATCACTTTATTGTTACCATGGTGACGCATCATTGCTTGTCACATGACGCACCACAGTCACAACAGTGCTGTATGACTGATGATCTGCTTTTATTTCATTTTTTATTTTACCTATAGCATGAAATATCTGATATTCCGATTGTCAAATATGGGCAAGTGGATGTGTTTTGTTGTGTAAACACCTTTATAATGATCGCGTTAGTTAGATATGCGCGATGGCCGCCGCAGTTCAGAGAATCAGAACTATTGGATTTACAACACGTTAATTCAATCCACTTCTCCCGAAATACATGAAAGTAAGTGGCTAGTGAACTGGGAGAAGAATAAAGTAAACTTTAAAGTTACTTACACAATGTGTATCTGATATGAATAAAACTTGTCTAATTGTAATGGAAAGGATTATTATTGTCGCTTCCATAGACATCAGTGTGTATTATACAAAATCTAAATGCATGGTTTTGGTGGTACTTATGTATATTTACATATCTGAAACCTAAAATAAACATTATGTGGTTAAAAAACACTGAATAGTTGTTGTATATGACAAGCGCTCAGTGCATCTGTCTCTGGCTCAGCGCTAGCCAAAGCGCGAAAACACATTTGAATTTAGCAGTTGATCACGTGATGCACTGAACGTTCTAACCGTACTGGTGTGATCGTACGCTCCAGGGACCAGCCAAGACTGATCACATCGGTGTGTTCGTACGTGCGAAAGGATTAAATATACATTAATCGTTATTAAAGCTACAAAAGTTCAGTCAAGAGCAGTGAGTGATTTTCTCTTTGTCTTTTGTTCTTTGATTTACATTAATGACAGACATCACAGCAGCAGGTTTATTAGGCTGCTGTCACTTAAGATCTGAAGCACATGACGTGGATCTGGATCTAACACGCATCAGGTGTCCTCTTTGCGTAAATTTAACACTGTTTAACTCGTTTAAGACTGTGCTTATGAGGATACTTGAAAAAGCGGACATTTGGGCATACTTTTGTGTGTTTTTGTACGTTCAAGCGTGAAAGAGAACTCAACGCACTAGTACAGATTGAAGTTTTTATTTTTGCGTCTTATCGCGCTTGGTTTAATGGTTTAATATCACTTGAATGAATGATAGTGATACACTGTAGCACAGCCAAAGGATGACAGAAAACTGATGCTGCATTAATTTATAAATATTTTTAAAGCGTAAAAAATGCATCGCATGCGTTAATGCGCACCAAATAAGACACACGATTTCACAGAGAGCGCTTACTGAAGACACAGAAGCTTGCATTGCACTGTTTGGGCAAGCTTTATAGTGTTCTGGACGTGACGTCTCGTCACACCACTGGACTGATTTCACACATGCTTCACAGCGCAATCATGCAGAGTGTTCCCACAGCATCAATCGACGCAGCGCGAGTTCACTTGAAAGGAAACTTTAATTAATGCTGTCACATAACAAACCTTCACAGGTAAAATGAAATAAATTGTTACAACACTGAAATAAAAATGTATAGCCTGTACAAATACTAGAAATCGTGAAATAATGGAAATAATTGGGAATCATTTAGCAAACAGTACACATTTCATTTATTTATTATAATGTTTGTTTCCTTATAAAGGTCCAGAAATCCGTCAAGTTTTTCGCCAGGTGTGTGATGTTCTTTTTAAATATGATGCCATGACGTTGCTGTCTTGCCGCTAGCCAATCGCTGCATTGCTGATCATGGTTTTGAGTATTGATACATCTGCCCTTTTCATATGATGTCATTACGTTGGTGTCTTGGCGCCAGCCAATCGCTGCATTGCTGATCATGGTTTCGTGTATTGATACATCTGCCCTTTTCAATAATCACAAGAACTCACAGTAATATCAGACAACTTAATCCATATATTTTAATCAAATCCACAAATTCGTTTGAAGAACTAAATTAGCCAGAGATCAATTATCATGATTAGAAGATCTGGGATCTGTCAAATCATCTCAGATGTATTAAGCAAGGTACGAAGAACGGACCCCAGAACATGACCGTGACAGTGGCCTTGCTAATTCAGCTGAAAAGGGCTGTTAGATTTACCCTTTTTTTCTTTTCTTTTTTTTTTTGTGTGTATGTAAATTATGTTGTAATTTTTACAAAATGTATCTGGCAACCACAGCTGTCATTTTTATTTTGTAAAAACAAGATTTTTTTTTTTTTTTTTTTTTTAACCTAGGAACTTAGGCCAGTTGAATAGCCTTGTTCTATGGTATCTTGGTATAATACTTACTGTAGTAGACAGAAATGCCTTTATCATTAACATTTCATTGTTTCATTTAGGGATGTTTTTGTTCCTTTTTGTAAGCAAAACAATTGTGGTTTTAGATTGCTACTTGATGTCCAATATAAAATCTAGGGCCTGAAGAAAAAAACAGTTAAGAATCCTCCATTAATAACTAACAAAAGTGTACTTTGACTCATGGGAGTGCCATTTTGGCACCAAATAGCCTAATCCATAAAGTTAAATGAGTTATTGCTAAATTGGAATTGACAGTCTCTGAGTGAAATAATATATACTCATTAACAAAGCATCTACAAATTATTTATGTAATTTCAGCAATGTTTTTACTTGTAATATTTTACTTATACTTATGCCGCACTTCCAATATCCATTAGCAAGTAACTCTGGAACCAATAAATGTCACTTTGGCTTTCACCTAATTAAAACAATAGATTTCACACAGCAAATTGTGGTGTCATTCACAAAGCTCTTTCTCTCTGCGCTGCAACTTCCTCTAGCCACTTATGCGGAAGGATGGCATAAATAACCGTCATTAAAATGCCAAGCAATTGGTACAAAACCACATTACTGAAATTAGTCAGCACGCACTACTGTAAACAAGACTGACCACCTATTTTTATGGGCTGGATGGGTGGGAATACTGTAGAATACGATAACTGAAAAAATAATAAAATAAAAATACTGATGTGTAAACATGTGATGATACTCTAAATATATAAATAATTAAATAAATAACATATAGTGCATGCTCTCTTATTAGCGCCGTGGTCAAAAAAAATAGTCAGAAAAGCTTATAAATGTTGCTTGAAAATATGACGTTTTATAGTCCTATTTATTAGAAACCAGGCTATTCTGGGGCTACAGGAGGTTGGAGTGCCTATAATCAGGTTTCACTGCTCATCATCACAGTCCATGGCTGTGTCCGAAATCACCACTATTCTAGTATTAGAGGAGACATCCATTTTGTAGAAGTGCCCAAAACCACAGTTGACATTATCGAGTACACTCAATAAATACACTCAGCGGCTAAAGAATACCCAAAATGCACTGTGAGGGTGCCCCAAATGAATACCCACATCTCTGCAGAAGAAGCTAAACATGCTCGTTCAGGCAAGCAACCCTGTCAGCTTTTTTATTTTATTATTAAACAGCAAGCACAAACTATGTCAAACAGCAACAAAAAAAAAAACATAGCAAAAAAGTTGACTATATTAGTGGACTAATATAGGGAATGGTGAATAAAGGTAAAGGGGCTGTGACACAGCAGAAACAGCACTGGTGCACAAGGTGAGGAAACTAAGCCTTTATGAATACCTCGGAAATTCCATGTTTAATGTAAATACTGTAAACGCTGTTAAAGTAGAAGAATATTAGATGGACAGCATCATTTTTCAAACTGATCAGAAATGGCAGGCAGTAGTTATCTTGGGGGTGGGGTGTATTTGTTTAGTATTGTGTGAAATAATCTATATTGCTCTGACAGAGCACATGAAAGTTTTTCATAACACACTTCTCCCTACACTAACTGGCATTCACATGGACAACAGCTCCACCTCTTGACAGATTATTAATATAACACAGGATATGTCAGTATTCTCTTTAGCTATACTTTGTACTCCAGTGAATATTTCAGAAACAAAAATTATTTTGAACATAATTCAGGAATGAAAATATAGTTAATTAAACACAAACTGACAAACTTTAACACAAAGTACCCTTGATTGGGGTGAGTTGTGCTCATTTTTATTGTGTGCTATAGGTTAAAGACAAATCAGATAAAACTAATGTACCTAATTATATTTAGGGATGTATGTTATCAAATTAAATTAGAAATAATCTGTCTGTAATTGAAATTAAATGAACACTGCTCAATGTAGATATGTATCCACTTCAAGTAAAAACACTGCCAGAAGCAATGTTGCAGTTTATAAAGTGGGTTCACTCTGCATCTTACAAGACAAGAAGAGAGAAAAAGAGAACAGACAAACAGACAGCACAACAATTACAACTGACTTACAACCACACAGCTTTTAGATGAAATCAGATTTATGAAATCAAACCGATAAAATCAAATGACATTTATTTTCACCATTAGAGTCACCATTTTGGTGATACGTGTTCTCTTAGTTGGATGCCTAGAACAACTAACCAATACATGTAAGTGTTGTTAATAAAAAATAAATAAATTAATAAATAAATGAAGAAAAAAATAATAATAAAAGTTTTATCAGTTAGACACGCAGACATCAACACTCATAAAGTCAACAATGGTTAACAAAACTGAACTATGGCACCTAGCATGCATTACAGCATGAACTGATAATGCAGCTGCAGTGTCTTTTTTTTTTTCGTGAACTTTTAGTAACTTTTAATGTTTTTTTATCTGAAATTTTTGTTGGTTTTCACCATTGTTGAGTTTGATGATGAGTGCTGATGTCTCATTGCCCAAATGAACACAAGCTGCTAATTATTTTTCAGAATCAGTATGAACATTTTACAACATTAATTCATCACTGTAACACAACTGCATTTGTTAATATGCCAAAACTGATGTAATGCCACACACAGGACCAACCTAAAATTGATATCAGCCACACAACTTTGACTGAAATCGCTGAATTCAAGTAAACCACTACATGTTAATCTTAACTAAACCAAGAAGCTAATGTCTTCATATCCTATTTTCTTGTACAAGCCAGTGTGTTTTATGAAAACGTTGGTGCAACATTGTCTGAAATAAAAAGGAATATAATAATAATAATAATAATAATAAACAATTATAGCTATACAGCTGAAAATTATCCATAACTTTTGTATATGTATGAAAAAAAAATAATTATATGCATCTCTGGAAAAAATTAAGAGACCACTCCAGATTTTTCTTAAATCAGCATCTCAACATGTATGGCAGCCATTCCATTCAAGTGTCTGTTGAATTCCAACACAGGCACACCTCTTTCTGCTTAATGAAGTACTGATTAGGTCAGTGATTCTCAACCGGTGGCCCGCGGCCCTCTAGTGGGCCTAGGAGCGCCATCTGGTGGGCCGTGTAGGCAGTGGTAGACTACCCCCAAATTAATATTTATTTATTTTTTTAATTGACAAATCTTGTTATTTTCTAATTATCTAATTGTTCTTATGAATTTATATGATCAAAAACACTCAAGTCAAGTCAAGATGCATTATCTAAAAGCTAATTTATGTTTAAATATCGCAACACCAATCACGTCACAACGTCAGATTGAACGTTTGTTCAAACAGTTGCAGTAACATTACGTTACTGTAATATGGATCATTTTCTGAAATGAAAAGCAGATGCAGAAGACAGACCTGTGCAAGCAAAAACCTTCGAAGTGTGTGATGAGAAAATACGACGCTGAATACATTAAATTTGGTTTTATAAGGGCAGGTACTAAGACTAGGCCGAAGGCGCAGTGTGTTGAATGTGGAGAAATTTTGTCAAATGAGGTGCTAAAACCATCAAAGCTGCAGAGACATGAACTCAAAACACCCAGGTGTTGGGAAGCCAAAATAATATTTTCTAAGGAAAAAAGATGGGCTTCAGGCTCAACAAAAAGTCACCTTGAAAGCTAGCTATATGGTTGCCGCTCGTGTTGCTCGTAGTAAGAAAGCCTTTACTATCGCTGAGAAACGTCTCGGTTACGTATGTAACCCTCGTTCCCTGAAGGAGGGAACGGAGACGTACGTTGGACGTCACCGATGAATTAGGATCACTTCTGGGACCCCCTATCAGAACGGGCCAATGACCATTGGCGTGCGAGATTTGCATCTCGCGCTCCGCCCCGCATCGCGGGTATAAAGCGGATGCCGCGCACATTTGTTTTTCACTGAGGAGCCAAACTAGTGACTCGGCCATGCAGTGATGGTACCACAACAGTGGCGACGGGACGTACGTCTCCGTTCCCTCCTTCAGGGAACGAGGGTTACATACGTAACCGAGATGTTCCCTTTCAGTGGGTCACGTTCAACGTACGTCGGACGTCACCGACGAATTGGGATCCCTATGGAAAACGCCACAGTTACTACCACTTCCAGCGCCCAGCGAAAGCCCCTCAGACCCCCGTCTGTTCGGGGAACTCACGCAGGGAGAGTCACTGCTGCTGTTCCGCAAGACCCCCTCAGCATCTTGTACTCATCCTCCTCCTTCCTCCAAACACGGCAAGTGGAGTTTAGACCAAAAAGCTCTATTTTTGTCTCATCAGACCATATGACCTTCTCCCATTCCTCCTCTGGATCATCCAGATGGTCATTGGCAAACTTCAGATGGGCCTGGACATGCGCTGGCTTGAGCAGGGGGACCTTGCATGCGCTGCAGGATTTTAATCCATGACGGCGTAGTGTGTTACTAATGGTTTTCTTTGAGACTGTGATCCCAGCTCTCTTCAGGTCATTGACCAGGTCCTGCCGTGTAGTTCTGGGCTGATCCCTCACCTTCCTCATGATCATTGATGCCCCACAAGGTGAGATCTTGCATGGTGCCCCAGACCGAGGGAGATTGACCGTCATCTTGAACTTCTTCCATTTTCTAAAAATTGCGCCAACAGTTGTTGCCTTCTCACCAAGCTGCTTGCCTATTGTCCTGTAGCCCATCCCAGCCTTGTGCAGGTCTACAATTTTATCCCTGATGTCCTTACACAGCTCTCTGGTCTTGGCCATTGTGGAGAGGTTGGAGTCTGTTTGATCGAGTGTGTGGACAGGTGTCTTTTATACATGTAACGAGTTCAAACAGGTGCAGTTAATACATGTAATGAGTGGAGAACAGGAGGGCTTCTTAAAGAAAAACTAACAGGTCTGTGAGAGCCGGAATTCTTACTGGTTGGTAGGTGATCAAATACTTATGTCATGCAATAAAATGCAAATTAATTATTTAAAAATCATACAATGTGATTTTCTGGATTTTTGTTTTAGATTCCGTCTCTCACAGTTGAAGAGTACCTATGATAAAAATTACAGACCTCTACATGCTTTGTAAGTAGGAAAACCTGCAAAATCAGCAGTGTATCAAATACTTGTTCTCCCCACTGTAAGGTCATCTTTGATGTGTCAATTTTCAGCTTTGCCCAACACCTGGTCATCTAATGGTTAAATGGAGGCCTAGTGTCTCGCACCCACTGTGAAATTTGGTGCAGGATCGGCTATGATCTGGGGGTGCTTCAGCAAGGCTGGAATCGGGCACATTCGTGAAGGCCGGGTCTTCGTGAAGGCCGCATGAATCAAGCCTCGTACAAGGTTGTCCTGGAAGAAAATTTGCTTCCTTCTGCTCTGACAATGTTCCCCAACTCTGACGATTGTTTTTTCCAGCAGAAAAAAAACAAGACAAAGACAAGCTATGAAACGCTGTCAAGAGCATGCCAAACCAACCGGTGGTGATATAACTCTAACCGTAAAACCACGTTGGCCAATCAGAAGCCTGAAAAAAAAATGTATTGTCATAAGCAGTGTCCTGTGTAGTATTGCATTCTGACGCCTCTGTTCCACAATATAATGGGAGAACTGTGAATGTATCTGTATACATGTGATAAGCCCTGTTAGCACAGTTATTAGCAGCAATATTTTGGCTATGTCCGCCTTTGCACAGACTCACCTCATGTAAAAAAAGGAGATAGTGGCGCACAATCTGACATCAAACAAAGGAGATAACAGGGCACACTCTGACGTCACAAGCCAAAATCTCCGGTTTCAGTGTCTACATGACAACACTGCAACCCGAGTTTCTAAAAATCCTCACCGAGGCAGGGAGTTTTTAAAAAAGTTCAGTTTCAGTGACCGGATACTGCGTTTGCTTGTGGATGAACGGCCAAACCGCATAGAAAAAGCTGCGGTTTTGAAAATACCCGTGTTCGTGTGGACAGGGCCTTAGTAAACAACCTATCTGCATAAACGTAGAGCCATATGTGCATTGTAACACTTTTTGCTAATGTATTTAGGAAATATACTAAAGGTTTGTAGGTTTGCTTGTAACATCTTTGACATTTCAGCAGTTTATTCATTTTAATCGAGCTCTGTAACAGGCCAATGTTGCTTCTTTAACAGTTTTGTAATGTAATTTGATGGTAAATGTAAAACCTCTGTGCAACAGCAGTTTAAAATCTATATCTCATCCTTTATTACAGTTTTTCTGAATTGCTAAAACACTTTCTCAAAACCAAATCTTCAAAATACATTCAGAGAACATCTGACTCTTCTGGCAAAATCAAACAATTGCCTCAAAACCATTTTATTTGTGCTTAAAATCAAATAATGCTTTAGATCGTACACACATCAGTCAATATATAAACACTACAGATTATTTATTAGACACTACATCAAAAAATGGAGAACACAGAAAAAAGAACACATGCACCAAAGCATGCAGTTACAGAAAAATAAAATACTGTAACACAGTATGCAATTACGTTAGAAAAAGTATAGTAATCGCAACTTACATTGGTAAGGTGAATACTGCATGCACTGCAAGTATACACCGATCAGGCATAACATTATGACCACTGACAGATGAAGTGAATAATACTGATTATCTCTTCATCATGGCACCTGTTAGTGGGAGGGATGTATTAGGCAGCAAGTGAACATTTTGCCCTCAAAGTTAATGTGTTAGAAGCAGGCAAAAATGGACAAGTGTAAGGATTTGAGCGAGTTTGACAAGGGCCAAATTGTGATGGCTAGACCACTGGGTCAGAGCATCTCCAAAACTGGTGTTCCCATTCAGCAGTGGTCAGTATCTATCAAAAGTGGTCCAAAGAAGGAACAGTGGTCAACCGGCGACAGGGTCATGGGCGGCCAAGGCTCATTGATGCACGTGGGGAGTGAAGGCTGGCCTGTGTGGTCCGATCAAACAGACGAGCTACTGTAGCTCAAATTGCTCAAGAAGTTAATGCTGGTTCTGATAGAAAGGTGTCAGAATACACAGTGCATCACAGTTTGTTGCGAATGGGGCTGCATAGCCGCAGACCAGTCAGGATGCCCATGCTGACCCCTGTCTGCTGCCGAAAGCGCCAACAGTGGGCACGTGAGCATCAGAACTGGACCACAGAGCAATGGAAGAAGGTAGCCTGGTCTGATAAATCACTTTTTCTTTTACATCACGTGGATGGCTGGGTGCGTGTGCGTCAATTACCTGGGGAACACATAGCACCAGGATGCACTATGGGAAAAAGGCAAGCCGACGGAGGCAGTGTGGTGCTTTGGGCAATGTTCTGCTGGGAAACCTTGGGTCCATGTGAATGTTACTTTGACACGTACCACCTACCTAAGCATTGTTGCAGACCACGTACACCCTTTCATGGAAACGGTATTCCCTGGTGGCTGTGGCCTTTTTTAGCAGGATAATGAGCCTTGCCACGAAGCAAAAATGGTTCAGGAATGGTTTGAGGAGCACAACAACAAGTTTGAGATGCTGACTTGGCCTGCAAATTCCCCAGATCTCAATCCAGTCGAGCATCTGTGGGATGTGCTGAACAAACAAGTCCGATCCATGGAGGCCCCACCTCGCAACTTACAGGACTTAAAGGATCTACTGCTAACATCTTGGTGCCAGATACCACAGCACACCTTCAGGGGTCTAGAGGAGTCCATGCCTCGACGGGTCAGGGATGTTTTGGCAGCAAAAGGGGGACCAACACAATATTAGGTCATAATGTTATGCCTGATCGGTGTAGTATTGTGCTGAATATTGTATAGTATTGAATATCTGTATATTCAGCACTTGCATACTGTGAAAATTCAGTAGTCCAACTGCAAAAGCCAAAAAGGTAAAAAAAAAAAAAAAAAACTCTAAATGAAAAGCATGTTACAGTACACTCAAAAGAGTTGTGCAACTGCAAAATCAAAGTCAATGAGACAGCGACGAAGCCATTCTGTCTCAGCATCACATCTTTGTGCTGGGTCTGGCCCGAGGACTTTGTCCACATCACAGGCAATGTTGTCCTTTTCCAGGCAAAGGCAAAACCCTCTGGTGTGCCGATCCAGCCTTGACAACACTATACACACATTGCTCTTCCTCATCCTCTTTCTCCTCATCCACCACCTCTAACACGTAATCTTCCTCATCTCCCTATCAGATTGTTTCCATCTTTTGTTGGTATCAACATTCAGTGCACCTGTGCCACCTGTGTACTCTGAACTGGCTTATAGTTTGTACAGTTGGTTTGATCATATCATTAGAAACAAATGTGAGAAATTGAGTCATTGTGTGTAAACGATAACAACTGTGTTGTAGTTGTGTTTAATTTTTGCCTGCCTGTATTTGCATCACAGTGTAAAATGTGTTTTTGTGAGTGAGAATGTGTTTAGAGTTTTGCAAAAAAAAAGAGTGCATGAGATTTGCAAATCGTGTCTAACGGCCCAAACTTGTTTAAGGTTTTGCAGAAAGAGTGATTTATTCGACAAATGAGTTTAGGCTACTGAGAATTTGGTTCAGAGAATGGGGTTTAGTGTTTTAGCAATTCAGAAAAACTGTAATAACAGTTATGGAAAACATGGGCTGAACGCGATTAAAGTGAATTGAATATGTCTGACTTTGAAATGGCAAACTATTTTACTAGGCTAATTCTTGTTCTTTTTGTTTTGTTGTAGGTCACCAGTGACAGCCTCTATCTGACAGATGATTAAAACTTTGCAGTCTTCCCCAATGCTGAAGGGTCTTTCAGCTCACTGGACTTGACATTTAGGGCTAAGTCCATGGTAACACAGTAGAGACTCCACAAAACACCCCATCGATCTAAGAATTTGCCTCAACACCAGGTCAGCGACATTTCGCAATCACAAGGCCAGCATCATCTGGATCTGTTCTCATAACAATGCCCGTATATGGCGAACAAGGTTTAAAAACCTTTTTTTATTCATTAGTTTATGTTATTATTGCACTTAAGAACTGTGAGTTTATGTTATGGCAACAGGGTTTATATGTAAATTCAAATGTATTCATTTCATATTGCAAAGTTAAAAGGACCATAAAAATAAGTTGTTGTTCTAAACCTGTATGACTTTCTTTTGTGGGGGGAAAACACATATAATAATAATAATAATAATAATAATAATAATAATAATAAAACATTAAACAACAACAACAACAACAACAATAATAATAATAATAATATAATAATACTTTATTGTGCTATAACAGAACATTACCATTTTATTTTAAAAATGTTCTTTTTCTCTCCAGATGGAGGCAGCATTTCATTACAGATGCAGACATGAATCAAATCTTGTTCTCTTTCCTATGAGGTCCTTTTGGATGTAACCCAGAATTGTTTCCCTGCACTACATGTAAGACTGGCACAAATGAAAGAATTTGCATTAACACTGTTTCTGTGTAATAAACACCTTACTATACTATACTCACTATAAGTTATAAATGCATAGTATAGATATAATGCAAGTACTTACACGTGCCAAATACGGTGTAAAACATATATAAACATGAACATATTTATGTAACTTTATGTACAATTTAACAATTCACAAATGAAACTTACATGGAACCAATTAAGGACAGGGGAGAGTTGTCCTTTGATTCTTCTTATTACAACAGCAAGATTCATGATATTTGTTTTAAAAGTATTTTATAGAAACTGAAAAATGCTGTGAAATATTATTCATATAATTATTCATATATTCCTCCATTATTTTAACAATCTCTGAGTTAATAGCTCTTTCCGTCTTCAGTGAACAATAGTTCACAAAATATCTTGATTAAAGCAATTGGTTGGGTTGAATCTCATGAAAATATGAAGCAATTGGTTGGGTTTGACTAGGTCAAATAAAAAAAAAAAACGCTTTTCTAACTTTAATGAATAACTACACAGGAACAAATGTGTTACACAATATTAACACTCTAGTAATTACTATTAACTAACAAGAAACTCTGATTAACAAATTGGGGTAACACTTTATTTTAGTGTTACATATGTTCCCAATCAGTCGGTCACTTCCGACGCCACGTCGGAGACTGACGAATAGGAATCTCGCTCGCGAGAGCCAATCTACTTCGAGTGTAACTAAACGAGCCAATGCACATTGGCATGCAATGATTGCACCAGGTGCTCATGCCACTCAGCGCGGGTATAAATGAGACACAGGTGCTTGCATCAAATTAGCTTTTTGCTTCGGAGCCGAGTGGTAAATGGTTCGTCCAGATATCACTCTCTTCTACGCAGTTGAACTGACTGAAGCCTGCCTTTTTGAAGCGATCTCTTCAGTCAGTGTTGGTGTGCCAGCGCTGCAGCGGGTCGTGTGGTTCTTTGATCATCACTCTTTTTTGTTTGATAGAGCAAACACAAAGGCTGTTCTCACAGCTGGTTTGGTGCGCTAGGTGGAGAGTGCTGAAAAGCCGTTCTTACAGCTGGTAAGAGAGCGCCTTCGTGAGAGAGAGCGCGCACGTCAGGCTGCACTATTCCCTGACTGTGTCGCTGCGACCCTTCGCCCTGCGTGCTTCAGCACCAAGGAGAGCGTCCTTCTAAAAGAGCTTACACAGATAGAGCTTGCGTCTTTTTCAAGATGACATTCTATCTGTGTGTTTCTGGATGCTGTGGTTACCTGTCACCAAGGGATGGTGCTGAGGCAGCGCTGGTGGATGACTCATGTTCTCACTGCGGGAACATGACCATCTCGGAGTTGCGGTCGAGACTCCATCTCGCAAGGGGTGGAGTCCCCGTGCCTCTGCCTCGATCTAACCCTCCACAGAGGGTTACTTTAGGCAGTAGCACGGGTGATTTGAGGGTTATGGTGAGCGCGCTTCCCCCAGGGACCAAACCCCCGGGGAACCCTCACCCCTCCCGCACTTCGCAGCCAGTAGAGCTGCCGTCGGAACGTGGTGGGCCACCCACAAGGTGTGTACCATCCGTATCTTTCGGGGCTCCTCTCGATGATCAGATGTCCATCGCTGCATCAGAGGGAGGGTCAGAATTTTCTGGAGATGACATGTCGGCGCAGGGGGCTCCTTCGGGAAGATCCGCTGTGCCCAATACAGATCCAGAAATGATGGCCATGCTTTCCCGGGCCGCTGAGAGAGTCGGCTCGTGTGGAACCCTCCACCGTGTCCCGAACCCTCGAGGCTGGACGATTGGTTTCTCGGGGTGGCCCGTGCTGGTTCTCAGCACCCCACCCCAGTTCCTTTCTTTCCGGAGGTGCACGAGGAGCTCACCAGGTCGTGGACGGCACCTTTTACTGCCCGAAACCGGTCTGGTGGATCCTCCTCCCTCACCACCCTCGATGGCAGACCTGCAAAGGGTTACACGCAGGTTCCTCCCGTGGAACGGACCGTTGCTATGCAACTGTGCCCTAACTCCACATCCAGGGGGAACCCGTGTCCCCCCTCCCAGTCCTGTAGGTACTCGTCCGATCTGATCGGAAAGGCCTACCAGGCTTGTGGAGATGCTGGGTCCGCCTTACATGCTATGGCGTTGTTGCAGGTCCATCAGGCCCAGGCACTGAAGACCTTGCACGAGGGTGGTCACGATCCCGCAGTTCTGCACGAACTGAGAACCGCAATGGACCTCGTGCTTCGTACGACGAAGGTTACGGCGGGCAGTGGGTCGTGCGATGTCCACGATGGTGGTCCAGGAACACCATCTCTGGCTGTGTCTGGCTGACATGAGGGAAACCGACAAGATCAGGTTCCTTAATTCCCCCGTGTCCCAGACCGGCCTCTTTGGCGACGCGGTCCAGAACTTCGCCCAGCAGACTGAGGCGATCAGTCACATCCTGCCACGGCGGTCAGCTGCTGTCTCCACCCCGCCGCCGGCAGCGCCTCAGCCTGCTCATTGCCGAGAGCGGCTGCCTGCGTCTGCCTCCACTCCCACGTCGCAGCCTCCACCCAAGCGACTTCGAGGAGCAGGCCGTAAGCAGGCCGCTCCACCCGTCCAGACCTCCGCCAAGAGGGGTGGCAAGGCCAAGGGCAAGCGGCCCTGAGACGGGCGACCCGGAGATGGGGAGGACTGCTCTTCAGGAGACGGTGATCGCACTGCTCCATACCCCGGAGGAGGGCCGGGCGGAGAATCTTTGGTTCCATTTTCTTTGTGTTCTTTGGTACCCAAATTTTCAATAAAAGAGCAGTTTCCTCCATCTCCGGGTCCTCAAGGGGCTCGGAGAGCTGTGGCCGGTCAAACGCCGGACCACACTCATCCTCCCCCTTCGCCAGCGGGCAGCAGTGGACGGCTTGAGGACGCAACCAAGCCTCCTCACGTACACCTTGCCCACTCGTGGAATCAGGTAAGTGTTGCACAGCACACTCACACCTCGTTGCGGACCGCCTCCACGAGACAGCCGCCCCAGCCCGGTACCTGCATTCCACCTCACTGCCCCACGGTGGGTACACCGGTGGTTCCTTTGGTCCCGCTTGTACGGTCTCTGCGAGCCTGGCTAGCGCTCCCCAGTCCGTCTCGCTGGCTCATTCGAACCATCAGGCTCGGCTATGCGATTCAGTTCGCCCGCCGTCCCCCCAGGTTCATGGGCGTCTGCTTCACTTCGGTGAATGCTGCAGATGCCCATGTCCTGTGTACGTAGATCGCAGTCCTACTGGCGAAGGACGCGATAGAGCCGGTCCCTCCAGCCGATATGAAGACAGGATTCTACAGCCCATACTTCATTGTACCCATGAAAACCGGTGGGTTACGGCCAATCTTGGACCTGCAAGTTCTGAATCGGAGCCTTCACAAGCTACTGTTCAAGATGCTCACGCAAAAATGCATTTTCGAGTGCATCCGTCCCCGAGATTGGTTTGCAGCGATCAACCTGAAGGACGCGTACTTTCATGTCTCGATTTTCCCTCTACACAGGCCATTTCTGCGCTTTGCGTTCGAGGGTCGAGCATATCAGTACAAAGTCCTGCCCTACGGGCTGTCCCTGTCCCCCCGTGTTTTTACGAAGGTCACGGAGGGGGCCCTTGTGCCCATGAGAGATCAGGGCGTTCGCATCCTCAACTATCTTGACGACTGGCTCATTCTAGCACAGTCCAGGGATCAGTTGTGCGAACACAGGGACCTGGTGCTCAGACACCTCAGCCAGTTGGGTCTTCGGGTCAACTGGGAAAAGAACAAACTCGCCCCCGTGCAGAGAATCTCTTTTCTCGGTATGGAGTTGGATTCGGTCGAACGGACGGCACGCCTCACAGAGGAGCGCGTCCAGTCGATGCTGAACTGCCTGAACATGTTTCAAGGCAGGATGGCGGTCCCACTGAAACAATTTCAGAGGCTCCTGGGGCATATGGCGGCCGCGGCGGCAGTAACACCACTCCGCCTGCTTCATATGAGACCGCTTCAGCATTGGCTTCACGGCTGGGTCCCGAGATGGGCGTGGCAACGCGGCACTCACCGGGTGAGTATCACACTGGCCTGCCGCCAAACCTTCAGCCCGTGGTCAGACCCCTTGTTCCTTCGGGACGGGGTGCCCTTGGAACAGGTGTCCAGGCATGCTGTGCTTTTCACGGATGCCTCTGCCATGGGCTGGGGGGCCACGTACAATGGGCATGCAGTGTCAGGGGTTTGGACGGGCCAGCACCTGAATTGGCACATCAACTGCCTCGAGTTGCTAGCAGTACTTCTTGCACTGAGCCGCCTCAAAAGGCTGTTACGGGGCTTTTTTAAGATGTATTGGTCCGTACGGACAACACTGCGACCGTTGCGTACATCAACCGACAAGGTGGTCTGCGCTCCCGTCGCATGTTGCAACTCGCCCGCCATCTCCTCCTCTGGAGTCTGGGCCATTCATGTCCCTGGTGTGCGCAACTGTGTGGCCGACGAGCTGTCACGAGCTGCGCTCCCGGGAGAATGGCGACTCCACCCCCAGGTGGTCCAGCTGATCTGGAGACAGTTCGGGGTGGCACAGGTCGACCTGTTTGCCTCCCCAGAAACGTCCCACTGCCAGTGGTTTTATTCGCTGACCGAGGGCACACTCGGCACGGATGCACTCGCGCACAACTGGCCCCGGGGCCTGCGCAAATATGCGTTTCCCCCAGTGAGCCTACTTGCACTGTGCAAGGTCAGGGAGGACGAGGAGCAGGTCCTGTTGGTGGCGCCGTACTGGCCCAACCGGACTTGGTTTCCGGAGCTTATGCTCCTCGCGACAGCCCCTCCCTGGCCGATTCCTCTGAGGAAGGACCTTCTGACTCAGAGATGGGGCACCCTTTGGCACCTGCGTCCAGACCTCTGGAAACTTCATGTCTGGTCCCTGGACGGGACGTGGAGGTTCTAGGTGACTTAACCTAAGAGGTAGTTAACACCATCACTTCGGCACGAGCACCGTCTACGAGACATGCTTATGCCTCAAAGTGGAACCTGTTCCTCAAATGGTGTTCTTCTCGCCGAGAAGACCCCCGAAGATGTTCGATCGCATCTGTGCTTTCCTTCCTGCAACAGGGGTTGGAGCTTAGGCTGTCGCCCTCCACCCTCAAAGTCCATGTTGCTGCAATATCTGCTTATCACGATCACGTAGAAGGTAAGTCGGTTGGGAAGCACGACCTGGTTGTCAGGTTCCTCAGGGGGGCGAGACGATTAATCCTCCTCGACCTCCCTCCATACCCTCTTGGGATCTTGCTCTGGTGCTCCGAGCACTTCAGAATGCCCCATATGAGCCTTTGCAGTCGGCAGAGCTAAAGATTCTGTCTATGAAGACTTTGCTGTTGGCTGCACTGGCCTCCATCAAGAGGGTAGGGGACCTGCAGGCATTTTTGGTCGACGAATCATGCCTAGAGTTCAGGCCGGGTGACACCCACGTGGTACTGAGACCCCGGCCTGGCTATGTGCCCAAGGTTCCTACCACTCCCTTCAGGGACCAGGTGGTGAACCTGCAAGCGCTGCCCTTGGAGGAGGCAGACCCAGCCCTAGCTTTGCTCTGTCCCGTCCGCGCTCTGCGGATCTACGTGGATAGAACGCAAAGCTTCAGGACCTCAGATCAGCTCTTTGTCTGTCACGGAGGCCAGCAGAAGGGAAAGGCTGTCTCCAAGAAGAGGATGGCCCACTGGATAGTGGATGCCATCACCTTGGCTTACCAAGCACAATGTGTGCCCTGTCCGCTCAGGGTGCGAGCACACTCTACTAGAAGTGTTGCATCCTCCTGGGCGCTGACAAGTGGCGCCTCGCTGTCAGACATCTGTAGAGCTGCGGGCTAGGTGATTCTATAGCCTATGTGTAGAGCCGGTTTCCTCCTGTGTTCTCACCTCAAATGGGTAGAAGCACTGAGAGGCCCTGGCTCTTGTCGGCTTGCTGCACTACGGCGCTTACATTCTCCAGAAGCAAACTCTGTCGAGTCCTCCATCACCCTCGGTGCCGGACGTGGCGGAGCGTTTGGCATCAGGCCCTTTGCCGCTGAATCCTGGAGAACCGGTACTGGGCTCCCCTGCGGGGATCCCATATATTTTTCCCATATATTTTTCCACGATTGCTCCTAACGAAAGCCCGTGTCTTTCCCTTGGGAGAGCCCCCCCTTCAGTGGGGCTGGAGCCCCCTCTCGGTTGCGAGCTACGGCTCAGCATTGTACTCCACATAACTCCTTCGGGGTATGATGTGGGTTCAGCAGCGTTCCCTTCCACTAGGGCACGCTTTCCCAGTGTTATCCAATAGTCACTGAGCGGGTCATGCGGAACAGCAGTGATGGACTTCTCTGTGTGAGGGCACTGGAAGGGGGCAGAGGCCATGGCGCATTGGTAGGGATTCCTATTCGTCGGTCTCCGACATGGCGTCGAAAGTGACCGACTGAATGGGACCGTCTCGGTTACGTATGTAACCCTCATTCCCTGAAGGAGGGAACGGAGACGCCACGTCCCGTCACCATGTCCTCTGTACCCTGCTGGGGTGCCAGTTACCTACTCGGCTCCTCAGCAAAAGAAGCTAATTTGATGCAAGCACCTGTGTCTCATTTATACCCGCGCTGCGTGGGATGAGCACCTGGTGCAATCATTGCATGCCAATGTGCATTGGCTCGTTTAGTTACACTCAAAGTAGACTGGCTCTCGCGAGCGAGATTCCTATTCGTCGGTCTCCGACGAGGCGTCTCCGTTCCCTCCTTCAGGGACCGAGAATTTATGTGTCATATGTACTTACCATAGTAATTACAGCAAATTATTCATAATTACATACAACCAACCCTCAACCAAATCCTAATCCTAACACTCCCTCTATAATAAGTACATGTTGTTAATTAATATTACTCAGTACTTAAATATATAATTACACTGTAACAATGAAATTTAACACTTTGAAATAAAAACAATTTATTTTAAGGTGTCATTGTTACAGTGTAATTATGGGAATTGGACTTATCGTTATTGATCACGTCAAGCTTACCTCTATCACCTTCAAAGCAAAGCTCAGCCAGTCCTCCAGCCCAGCCTCTGCTGGATGCCTGCAGCCTTTCGTCTTTCCCGGGCACACCTTGCACGACGTGAAGCCTCAGGTCGTGCATCCACCAGCCTCGCCCAAAAGAGAGGATCCTGTGGCTCCGGCCTCTGCTCCCTTCGCTCCACCTCGGCCTGCCCACATTCGGCTCCACCAGAGACCCTCAACCTTGTGGCTACACTGGGTTCCCTCATCCCACCAGCTCCCCCTTGGTCAGTCGTCACTCTACTTCCGCCATGGACTTGCGAACCTTCCACTGCACTCAGTCCCTCCATCCCTACGGCTACAACAGTTTCCTCCTTCCCTCTGGCTCAGCCTCTGTCCTCTGTCACACAGCCTCAGTCCTCAGGCACTCTGGCTCTCCGTCTGCGCCCTGGGATCCTATGGCTCCTTCTCTGTCAGTCGTCCCCGGATGTCGTTGGCCATAGCAACATCTTGGCTCCTCCCTTCATCAACTCGTCACTGCCAAGCTCTGGGTCTGCTGCATCAGGCACTCTCCATCATCGCCCAGCGGTTTAGTCATCATCCTCCTGTCTTTATCCCTCCGCCTCCTTCTATCACCATCCCTTCACCTGCTCCTCTTGCCATTCCTTCGCTGTCTCCTCATCTGCCTACTAAGCCTCCTCTTTCTCCTCTCCACGCCGCGAGGTTGAGCCTTCCAGAAGGGGGCATTCTATTACAAAATATCAGTTGTGTTTCTTCTTGTTTCGTTGGCCTGGACTTTTAGTTTGTTTTGATTAGTCAAGTGTTCCTTTGTTTGAGTTCCCTGCCACTCGTCAGTTTCTATTTTTATTAAGCTGTGTGTTTTGAATCATCATCATCTTCTTTGTGTATTCCTGCACCCTTGCTGACATAATGTAAATAATGCATTGTGCATAATTAATTCTAAATTTAAGATCATAGTAGCCAACTAGAAATTACTCACTATTCCCAAATCCTTTAGAATAAATGAGTAATTATTAGGAACAATATTCCAAATTTAAAAGTATGATAACTCCCTAGTAATGAAAGCTTTTGAAGTTTTTGTAAGGTTTTGGAGTGTAATTCCTTCTGACGGATTTGATAACATTTGAGTCTTTACTAGTGGGATACCATGGTCTTCACTTTAGAAAACTGTTCCAAGTGGGTAGTAATTACATGTATACTGTTGTCCTGTAGATTAACAGTAAAATACTGGCAGCAGGTGTTGTTACCATAATAATATATGTTAAAGTGCCCCTATTATGCTATTTTAAAGGTTCCTAATTTTGTCCACCCATCTCAGGAGCACTTCGCTGACTATTTGGAGGGTTTAGCGGCGGCCTGGGGGATGGGCTCAGACGGGCCTGGACATGCGCTGGCTTGAGCAGGGGGACCTTGCGTGCGCTGCAGGATTTTAATCCATGACGGCGTAGTGTGTTACTAATGGTTTTCTTTGAGACTGTGGTCCCAGCTCTCTTCAGGTCATTGACCAGGTTCTGCCGTGTAGTTCTGGGCTGATACCTCACCTTCCTCATGATCATTGATGCCCCACAAGGTGAGATCTTGCATGGTGCCCCAGACCGAGGGAGATTGACCGTCATCTTGAACTTCTTCCATTTTCTAATAATTGTGACAACAGTTGTTGCCTTCTCACCAAGCTGCTTGCCTATTGTCCTGTAGCCCATCCCAGCCTTGTGCAGGTTTACAATTTTATCCCTGATGTCCTTACACAGCTCTCTGGTCTTGGCCATTGTGGAGAGGTTGGAGTCTGTTTGATTGAGTGTGTGGACAGGTGTCTTTTATACAGGTAACGAGTTCAAACAGGTGCAGTTAATACAGTAATGAGTGGAGAACAGGAGGGCTTCTTAAAGAAAAATTAACAGGTCTGTGAGAGCCGGAATTCTTACTGGTTGGTAGGTGATCAAATACTTATGTCATGCAATAAAATGCAAATTAATTATTTAAAAATCATACAATGTGATTTTCTGGATTTTTGTTTTAGATTCCGTCTCTCACAGTTGAAGTGTACCTATGATAAAATAGATTTTTTTTTCTTCTAGCTGCGCTCCATTTTTCTCGCTGCTCCCTTAAGGGCCCGAGTATGCTCGTTGTACCGCGGCATTGGACTATTTTCCTTAATCTAATTTAAGTGCAAAGGAGCTAGGGTTAGGGTTAGGGTTGTCTAATGTGCTGGAAAAGAGAGAGTCAATAGTTTCTGTTGCAACATCTTCTAAGCTATCTGGTATGCTGAGGGGATGAAACTGATCAGGAAGATTATTTATAAAGAAATATTTAGTGGTAGAAGGGATAGTTCTACCATATTTGTACTAGGGAGTCGGTTTTGCAGCCTTGAATAAATGTAATATACACGAGACTAGATAATGATCTGAGCTCTGCTGCAGAATTTAAACGGCATCAACATCGATTCCATGTGATAATATTAGATCAAAAGTATGATTATGACACGTTAGTGGATCCTATATATATATATATATATATATATATATATATAAGTTCACACTTACACCACATATATTATGATCAAATGCCGTATGACAGTAAAAAAAATTTTAGAGGGGTATTTTTGACTTATTTAATCAACAGTAATAGGGAGTGATTTCTTGAGAAGGGTCTGTCTGTGTACCGCAGTACTACAAATCACGCCTCTGCAAGTTACGCCTTCTACTACAAGTTACGCAAATAAATAAAAGTGGATGTCACTGACTAAAACAATCTTTTGAATTAAATAATTTTATGTTTTATTTATGGAATGTTTGTAAGGCTATATTATGTTGCTTTTGAATCATAATTAAAATAAATTATACAATCTAATTAATACAGACTCATGGTAATTATAGTTAAAAACCTAGCCCCAATCCTAAACCTTATCTAACTCTACCCTTTTCAAAAACCCGTATATATACAGTACATACAGTCAAACCAAAATTTATTCAGACACCTTCAACATTTTCTCACATTATCACAGTGTATTCACTATAGTTTAGAAAATGGTAATACAATATAGACAAGAACTCAGAGTTAAACTGTGTCAGAACAAATTAATCTTGACAATATCAGATAATTTTGATATAAAAGTATGTAATGGATTACAATCAACCAATCAGCTGTCAGCTGTTAAATTTAAAGCAGATCTGATGACTGGTTTATCACGATAGACCTTAAAGACGCATACTTCAATATATCCATCCTTCAACATCACAGGAAGTTCTTCAGGTTTGCTTTTAGGTGCGAAGCATACCAGTACTGGGTACCTATCGAGGATGTTTCAGAAAAGTTTCTGACCTTGAAGGCTTTATTTCTGTTGGCTATTACATCTCTCAAAGAAATTGCAGATTTACAAGCCCTTTTGGTTCCCCTTCATATTTGGAATTCGCACCTGGCATGGTGAAGGATTTTCTTCACCCTAGGTTGGGTAATGTTCCTAATGTCCACACTAATGTGGCCAGATCTACAGTGTTGCAGGCCTTCTGTTCTCAGCACCTTCGTACATCAGCCCAGAAAATTAAATCTGCTTTGCCCAGTGAGGGCACTTGATGCTTATGTTCACAGAGCTGCCATGTGCCGTAAGTCTAATCAACTCTTTGTATGCTTCAAAGAGCATACCCAGCATCTAAGCAGAGAATGATCTCTATTCATATCTTGCTCATAAATCGGCCGGTCAGCCTTCACCTTTCTGCTGTTTGGGCCCATTCTACTAGGAGTATGGCGGCTTTTAAAGCCTTGATTTCTGGGGCTTCTTTTCATGACATATGTGCTGCAGCAGGCTGGTCCTCGCTGCACACATTTGTCAGGTTTTATGACCTTGACCTGGGCTCCACACCAGGGTCCCAGGTGCTGCAGTCTTAGTTGTGCTCTAATAAAGGATTCATACTAGACAGGCATTGGTCTGCATGGCATAGTGTGTGTTAACGCTCCCATAGTGTCGTAAAACTTACAACGCAGCGTGAGTTTCCTTGAAAGGGAACGCCTCAGTTACGACTGTAACCTCAGTTCCCTGAAGAGGGAACGAGTCGCTGCGTCGCCCCGCCATACTTCTGGCGGGTCTGTGACCGACTTGCTTCAGCCTATCAGAAGCTGATATTGTTTGGTTCAGGGGTGCTTTATACCTTCCTGGTTGTGACGTCACCTGCCTATGACATTTCAGTATGCAATCACGCAGAGGTGTTCCCATAGTGTCATAAAACTTATGACGCAGCGTCTCCTTCCTTCTTCAGAGAACCGAGGTTACAGTCGTAACCAAGGTGTTTTTTAATGGCCGACACATCCAACCAAGCTGTATTCATGTTACCATAACAGTTTGCACTATCAAAATAATTCAAATTACACATGAAAGTAGACAACGTGTTTTTTGGCAATATACGGCTTATTATGGTCATCAGAAAAATGACAGCAGCTTTCAGAGAGAGCGGAAAGGCAAGATTTGAACAGAGAGATACGGAGCACGGCAGGTTAGAGTGTTTTGGATTGCATAAAATAATAAAAGAAAGAAACAAAAACATGGCGAATGAAGAAAAACACAGCAAAAGAGGCGATTGGGATGATTATTGACGAGACTTGGGAGGTGGCTGAGCGAGACTCTTTCACGCATCTTAGCATGTGGCATGTGCACGTGTATATGTGTGCGTGCACATTTATGCGTGCATATATGTGTGCGTGTATGAAAAAAAAATCTCTTGAGTAAAAACTATGCAACCCAGTGTCACAAAAATTAATTGTATATATGTATTATACTTCATTTTTAAACTTTGAAGTGTTAGATTCTTTCATTTGTGATTTTTCTAATTTCTAAATAAAAATCAGTACATTTATTCAGTTTTTTTTTTTTTTTGTCTTTTTAAATTCTATTTACAAACTCACCACACACAGTAATAGTCAATAACTGTAATTTATTGAAAGCCATTTGTTTTGACACCTTTGCACTTAAAGATAGCACATTGTTTTAGATAATCACATAATTTTACAGTAAAACAAACCTACTAAAAAAAACTATTTTAGCTTCAGGTTTTAAAGAGTTAATATCTCTCAAATATATTGGTGATTTGCAGGCCTTGTCAGTGAGCACATCCTATATAGATTCCACTCCTGTTTTGGTAAAGGTCTTTCTGTGACCTAAGATATGGCAGGTTCCACTATTTCCACTTCCACTATTTTCCCACTCTCCAGTGGTGTTTCAGTAATTTTCTCCTCATTTCTTATTTATGTTTACTGTACAAGCCATCAATCGATGTCTTGTGTCCTTTTGTGTCAAGGCTAACTAAATTCCAGTCAACCATAGCATAGCACTGTGGTATAGGGTTCTCATATAGCGTCAGCTACTGATGCAACATTGAGTGAATATGTAAAAAGATAACCTCTTCTTTATGTAGCCCTGGTTCCCTAAATAGGAAACAAGATGCTGCATAGCATGCCATACTCCCTTGTTTCTGCTTACTTCCTTCATCGAAAAAGGTTTGATGACATGGGTGCTTCCATCAACCAGTATATTGACATGTTTCTATTAGGGATGTGCCAATTCTATACGGATTTTTGTATTGGAATTGGGTATTGGTCAGACAGGATCAATCCAAATCCGACACTGCATGTTCCCTTTCGTTCAGTCACTCCGAGTAACGTCAGTGACTGACGAATGGGGGTTTCGCCTAGAAGCCTATCATCTTCGAGATCTAGAAAACGCCCAATGGCAGTGCCAATGCCATGGGCATGCGGAATTTGCATAGCGTAACTCCGCCCCACCGCGTGGTATATAAGGAAGTACGCTGGCAACATCGCATTATGTTTCTGCTTTGGAGCCAAGAGTATCTCTCTCTTCACTCCTTAAGCCTTCTGAGTATTGTCAGCTTCTTCGAGACGAACAGCTTTCCAGTCGGTGTTGGTGTGACGGCGCTTTCCAGCGATCGTTTACTGCCTGCCTGCTGATCTGTGCAGTGGTCTGCATCCAGCTGGTATTCGGTCCCTGGGCGCTTCAGCATCACTGCGAAGCTTCCTCTCCTAAAAGAGCTCACACTTGGCACGTCTTTTTCAAGATGTCTCGCCAGTGTGCTTCTGGGTGCGGTCGATTTCTGCCGCCCTCTGATGGGCACAATCACTGCCTGATGTGCTTGGGCTTTCAGCATGCTCAGGCAGCGTTTGTGGATGAGACATGTTCCCACTGCGGGGACATGCCCATCTTGGTGCTGCGGTCGAGACTCAATGACCTCCGTAATAGAGTGAGAGTCCCCTCTGCCACACCCCAATCTGCGGTCTCTACGCGAGGCGGCACTTTGGCTGGTGGCCAGGGTGACCTGAGGGTGACGGTGTGGAACAAAGCCCCGACGCTCATGCCTCGGACCACACCCCCCTCTAGCGCACCGTTCCCGCCGTGCGCCCAGATTGAGACACCGGAGCCGGCTCCTGCTGTTCCGAGTGTGTCGTTTGGGCCCGCAGAGGACGAGCAGATGTCGATCGCCGCATCACAAGGTGGGCTGGAGTCCTCCGAGGATGATGATTCGGCTGTGCTGCCGCCTTCCGGTGTGCCAGCATTGTCCGAGTCGGACCCGGATTTGACAGCCATGCTTTCCCGCGCACCCCGTCCTGAACGCTCGCGGTTGGACGATTGGTTTTTGGGGGTGCCGCGTTCTGACACCCGTCGGACCACGCCCCCAATACCTTTTTTCCCGGAGGTGCATGAGGAGGTCACGCGGTCCTGGAAGTCCCCGTTGTCTTCCCGTGACCGATCGGCGACCTCCTCCGCCTTCTCTGCCCTCGACGGGGCCGCGGCCAAAGGGTACACTGGGGTTCCCCCAGTTGAACGCTCTGTTGTGATGCAACTGTGTCCTCAGAGTGCTTCAACATGGCGTGGCGACCCAAAGCACCCCTCCAAAGCCTGTAGCTTCACATCAACCTTGGTGGCGAAGTCCTACAAGGCTGCGGGGCAGGCTGCCGCCTCTCTGCATGCCATGGCCATCCTTCAGGCCTACCAGGCCCGGATGCTCAAGGACATGCACGAGGGTAGAGCTGACCCAGGGCTCAGAAATGAGCTGCGTGCCGCCACCGACCTCGCCCTCCGGGCGACGAAGGTGACCGCACGCTCCCTGGGCCAGGTGATGTCCACAGCAGTGGTCCAGGAGAGACACCTATGGCTCAACCTGGCTGATATGCGGGACGCCGAGCGGACTCGTCTCCTCGACGCTCCCATATCCCAGGATGGGCTATTCGGTGGCGCGGTTGAGAACTTCGCTCAACAGTTCTCAGCCGCCCAAAAGCAGACTGAGGCCATTAAACACGTACTGCCCCGGCGGCCAGCTGCTGCTTCCACCCAGCCGCCGGCACAGTTGCCTCAGTCTGCTCGCCGCCGAGGGCGCCCTCCCGCGGCTCCCGCCCCTCCCGCGCCACCCAAGCAGCAGCCTCCACCTGGGCCGCGCCGTGGAGGACGCCGTAGGAAGGTGCCCCAGTCCGCTCCAGCCCCGCAGCCCGCCAAGCGCCAGGCTAAGCGGCGCTCCTGACGCGGAGAGCTCAGGGATGGGCAGTTCTTTCCAGGAGATGGTAGCAGGACCACTCCTTTGTTCCGCTGCTGGACCCCGGGTCAGCAGCACCCTTTTATGGTCAAAGAAAGAACTGACATACCCATCCCTGAGCAACCAGAGACCGATGGCAGTGTGCGCCGCCCCCGGGCCACGCCACTCTCGTCCCTCTCTGACGCCAGTCTCCTCTCAGAGCAGACCCCAGTGGAACGCGCGTCCTTCCCTGGTCTCCTCTGTCAGGACGCGGCTGATGACCGTGCCCCCACACCGGGACGCTACGCCTCCCACGTCTGGGCCGGTCACGCCGCCTCGCTGCCCCACCCGGGGTACGTCTATGGTTCGCATGACCCCGCTGGTGCAGTTTCTGGGAGCCTGGCTTCAGCTTCCTGGACTGTCCCGCTGGGTCGCGAAGACCATCAGGCTCGGCTATGCGATTCAGTTCGCTCAGGCTCCTCCTAGTTTTCGGGGAGTCCGATACACCATGATGGGGTCCAACGCCCCCCTCATGCGTGCGGAGGTTGCTACCTTGCTGGCGAAGGGTGCGATCGAGCCTGTCCCTCCAGCCGAAATGGAGTCCGGCTTCTACAGCCCTTACTTCATTGTACCCAAGAAAACCGGTGGGTTACGACCGATCCTGGACCTGCGCGTCCTGAACCGATCCCTTCACAGGCTTCCGTTCAGGATGTTGACAGCGAAACGCCTTTTCGAATGCGTTCGTCCAGCAGATTGGTTTGCAGCGATCGACCTGAAGGACGCCTACTTCCATGTCTCCATTCTTCCTCGACACAGACCGTTCCTGCGGTTTGCTTTCAAGGGGCGGGCATACCAGTACGCGGTCCTCCCATTCGGGCTAGCTCTGTCCCCTCGCGTCTTCACGAAGATGGTCGAGGCAGCCCTTGTGCCACTCAGGCAACACGGGGTTCGCATCCTGAACTACCTCGATGACTGGCTGATCCTCAGTCACTCTCGAGAGCAGGTGTGCGAACACAGAGACCTGGTGCTCCAGCACCTAGCCCGTCTGGGCCTTCGGGTCAACTGGGAGAAGAGCAAACTCTGCCCAGTGCAGAGGATCTCTTTTCTCGGTATGGAAATCGACTCGGTCGCCATGTGTGCGCAGCTTACAAGCGAGCGCGCGCAGTCACTGCTGACTTGCCTTCGTCAAATCGAGAGCAAGAGTGCGGTTCTACTGAAGTTATTTCAGAGGCTCCTGGGGCATATGGCATCTGCAGCCGCGGTAACGCCGCTCGGATTGCTTCATATGAGACCGCTTCAGCACTGGCTTCGCGATCGAGTCCCGAGATGGGCATGGCAGTCGGGCACGCTCCGGGTCCCAGTGACTCGGGCCTGCCTGCAGACCCTCACCCCGTGGTCGAACCTCAGTTTTCTACGGGCCGGTGTGCCCTTAGAACGAGTTTCCAGGCATATTGTTGTGTCAACAGATGCCTCCACCATGGGTTGGGGTGCCATGTGCAATGGACATGCTGCCGCGGGCTCCTGGACAGGACCCCAGCGCCTCCTGCATGTCAATTGCCTCGAGTTGCTGGCAGTACGGTTCGCCCTGCACCGCTTCCGAGCGCTGCTCAAGGGTCAACACGTGCTAGTCCGGTCAGACAACACGGCCACAGTAGCGTTCATCAGCCACCAGGGTGGTCTACGTTCCCGCCGCATGTCTCAACTCGCCCGCCATCTCGTCTTATGGAGTCAGAAGCACCTGAGGTCCCTTCGTGCCATCCATGTCCCGGGAGTCCTGAACCGTGCAGCCGACGAGCTCTCACGGCTTCAGCCACTTCCTGGAGAATGGAGACTCCATCCCCAGACGGTTCAGCTGATTTGGGAACAGCGACGCACAGGTAGATCTGTTTGCCTCCCACGACTCTTCCCATTGCCGCCTGTTTTATTCCCTGACGAGGGCCCCCTCGGCACGGACGCTCTGGCGCACAGCTGGCCGCGGGGCCTCCGCAAGTATGCGATTCCCCCAGTGAGCCTTCTCGCACAGGTTCTGTGCAAGATCAGGGAGGACAAGGAGCAGGTCCTTTTGGTCGCCCCGTATTGGCCTGGCCGGGCCTGGTTCTCCGAACTCGTACTCCTTGCGACAGCCCCTCCCTGGTCGATTCCTCTGAGGAAGGACCTCCTTTCTCAGAGACGGGGCACCCTTTGGCACCCGCGTCCCGATCTTTGGAACCTCCACGTGTGGCTCCTGGATGGGACGCGGCAGGTTTGAGTACCCTACCACCTCAGGTGGTGGCTACCATCACTTCCGCTAGGGCCTTGTCTACTCGACACGCCTATGCGTTGAAGTGGAACCTCTTCGTCACCTGGTGTTCTTCTCGCCAAGAAGACCCCTGGAAATGCCCGATAGGGTCCGTGCTCGCATTCCTCCAGGAAGGGTTGGAACGAAGGCTGTCTCCTTCCACCCTCAAGGTTTATGTGGCCGCTATTTCTGCCTACCACGACCTTGTGGAGACGAAAAAGGTAAGTCAGCACGACCTGGTCATCAGGTTCCTGAGGGGAGCGAGGAGACTGAATCCTCCTCGCTCTCCCCTCGTACCCTCTTGGGACCTCTCAGTAGTCTTAAGCGCTCTGCAGAGGGCTCCCTTCGAGCCATTGCGGTCAGTCGAGCTTAAGTTCCTGTCTATGAAGACAGCGCTCCTGACCGCCTTGGCCTCCATCAAGAGGGTAGGGGACCTGCAGGCATTTTCGGTTGACGAAGCGTGCCTGGAATTCGGGCCGGCCAACTCTCACGTGATCCTGAGACCCCGGCCTGGATATGTGCCCAAGGTTCCCACCACTCCCTTCAGGGACCAGGTGGTGAACCTGCAAGCGCTGCCTTTGGAGGAGGCAGACCCAGCCTTGGCACTGCTCTGTCCAGTACGTGCCCTCCGTGCTTACGTAGACAGAACGCAGTGTTTCAGGACCTCAGACCAGCTCTTTGTCTGTTATGGTGGGAAGCTGAAGGGAAAGGCTCTCTCCAAACAAAGGTTGTCTCACTGGATAGTGGACGCCATTGTTTTGGCTTACCAAACGCAGGGGCGTCCATGCCCCCTAGGGGTCAGGGCTCACTCCACCCGGAGTGTGGCCTCCTCTTGGGCTCTAGCGCATGGCGCCTCGCTAACAGACATTTGCAGAGCTGCAGGCTGGGCGACACCCAACACATTCGCCAGATTCTATAATCTCCGAGTGGAGCCAGTGTCCTCTCATGTACTCGCCTCTACTAGTGGCCGGTAATGGACTAGGCTCAGGTGTCTTCGCTTGCTCGCCATTCCACTCCACGGACTGGATACGTGCGATATTTTCCTCAGGTAGTTTCCCTGAAGCCCTGAGTTCCTCCAGCACTGTTGATGCCGACACCAGTACGTCTGCCCACTCGCTCAGGCCCTCGTGTTGGCTAGGTGCCACCGTGTGCATGGTTCCCCCGTTGGGTGACCCCCACATGTGTATTTCCACTGTAAGTCTCCCTGAGCATGTGTCTTTCCCTTGGCAAGCCCCTTGCCACCCCTGGGGGTAAAAATTCTTCCACCTTCGGCTGGTTACCCCAGAGTTCCCCATATGTAGCCCTGAGCGGGTCATATGTGTTTCCTTAAGTCCTCCCTACGGGTAGGCGTTTGGCGCATACTTCCACCTGGAATATGCTTCCCAGTGTACCTTGGTATTCCTGTGTTAAGTGGGAGTCCTTCGTCCGTACTAGCTTACGACAGGGAGCTCACGCTTACGCAGGGCACTGGATGACAGCCGAGTGGCGTGATTACATTGGGACCCCCATTCGTCAGTCACTGACGTTACTCGGAGTGACTGAACGAAAGGGAACGTCTCGGTTACGTATGTAACCCTCGTTCCCTGAGGAGGGAACGGAGACGTAACGTCCCTCTGCCACTTCCGCTGTACCGCTGGAACAGCCGGAAGTTCAGTCTTGGCTCCTCAGCAGGTAAACATAATGCAATGTTGCCAGCGTACTTCCTTATATACCACGCGGTGGGGCGGAGTTACGCTATGCAAATTCCGCATGCCCATGGCATTGGCACTGCCATTGGGCGTTTTCTAGATCTCGAAGATGATAGGCTTCTAGGCGAAACCCCCATTCGTCAGTCACTGACGTTACGTCTCCGTTCCCTCCTCAGGGAACGAGGGTTACATACGTAACCGAGACGTTACCCATGGTTGTTACAAACATTGTAAAAGCACAGGAAGTCTAGTATATTATATTCTGTGTCTTCTGTGTGTGTCTCTTTATTTATAATGAAGTAGTGTATAATTAGTGAGGTATAGATATTCTAAACTGATCAAAAGAAAACAGTACTAGTAACAAATTGGCATCGGTATCAGCAGATACTCAAGGTTGCGATATTGGTATCAGGCATAAAAAAGTGGTAAAGTGGTATCCCTAGCTTCTATACGTGCTTCAGACAATCGTCACACCTGGGCCGTGTTCCCATAGCATCAGCTACTGACACAGCATACTGTTCCCTATTCAAGGTTCCAGGGTTACATACAAAATGTTAATATTGCTTAACTCATTATTTCTTGTGTAGTTACTCATTAAAGATGGAACAGTATTTGAAAGTTTTACCGGTTTATCTTATAATGCATAATTTCAATAAACATAAGTATTTTGCTGCAGTGTTTTCAAAGGGTCAGTTCATATCATGACAGAGAGACTGAAAGAGAAAAAAAGAAACAGTTTATTGGACAATTCAAAACAAATTTTTGTGGACAAATCAGCAGAAGTTTTCCGCACACTGAAAAAAAAAATAATATACAGACCAAAAACTCATTTTTGTGCCAGGGATAGGTATAAATTATTTTATTAATAAAATAAAAAAAAAGCTCAAATTAAGCCTCCAAGGCGATATTTCAGCATTGGAACTACCTAAAGAATAATAATAATAATAATAATAATTTCTGATGGGTTTTTTTTTTTCAGCGCCCATGGTCCGTCTTTTTCATCATATCCAGATGACACACTGAGGAATCAATTCTGGGCTTTTCCTGCTTGTTAATGCTGAGGTTCTAACAACAGGATGGAGTTATTGCAGTGCTGGCATTTGATGGTCTTAGTGGCAGTAAGCGCAGCATTGTTTGACTAAGACTGATTGAATTGAAGAAGCAGTGAATCAGCTCTTAGACCCAACCTGCTCAAGTCTGTCTGAGTCTCTGGCCAGGATAGGGCTGATGCCTCTGAAGCTTGCGTAAGGCCGCTTTGGTGTCCCACTAAGGACTGGTGGGGTTCCTGTATCCATGGGGCAGATGTAATCTGCTGATTCGTCCATCCTGAGCTTTCTCAGTTGTCTGAAGTGAGTAAAGCCAAGCTTCTTTGGCTAAGACAGAAGAATAATAAAATTACAACATGACAAAAAACATAAACATGATTAACTTACAACTCCATATACGTCGCATAAAATGGATGACTTAAATGATTGCATTTGTAATATCGTACCCTGACTTTGGCAGTGATGGTAAGGGGTGTGTGCCCACTGGCATTGGCAAACTCTCGTTTCTCCTGTTGAGCCTGGAGCCCCACTAGTGTGCTGAAGTTGGTTGTGAGGTGGCGTCTAAGGAGGGTCTTCTGAGGAGGGATGTTGAGCAGCATGGCCAAGGTCTCAGAGTGAAAGCGAGGCTCTAGGATCTGATAAGCAAAAACACACAACTTAAAGGGATATTTCACCCAAAAATGAACATTCCACGAATATCATTTACTCATATAATTCCAAACCTTTAAAACTTTCTTTCTTCTGTGGAATACAAAAGAAGATATTTTGAAATGATAGTCAATAGGGTCCAATACTGTTTAAAATATTTTCCTTTGTGTTCCACAAAAGAAAAATATATTGTAATGTTACAACATAAAGTGCAAGTAAAAATAGACTGAATATTATGTATAAAATATTACGGTTAAACTATATTTTAAGTTGTCCGTGGCGAGGGGGGCGTGGTAAAGCGAGGTCTGCAGCGGGGGAATGAGCGCGGAGACGAGCCGTGATAAGGTCAAGTTCATGATAACTAACACCTGTCTCTAATTCCAGTGATTGGTGGAGGTTTAGGGTTAGTTGCATGCAATTATCAATATTTTTCTGTTATTACTAGAGTAAGTACTACATGTAACATGTAACAATGACGCTGTAAAATAAAGTGTTACCAATATTCTTAATATATGACAGATATGTCAGGGTCACCTTGATTGGTCTTGTTCTTGGTTTGGTGACAAGATCTTGACACTCATGTGTTTGTGTGAGTGTATGACTTTGAGATTGTTCTCTGGGCTGTGCACTCTTATATCTGTGTCTCGAGTATTCGGGGCATGATGTCTGGATCCTGACACTTTGGTCTAGTCTTGGTTTAGTTTCGGTGTTGGGGTCCAGAACTCCATGCTCGGTGCACTTCTGTCTTGTTTTCTGTTTGGGCACATGCCAGATGAGGGTGTTTGCCTGCCATGTGCTTTTCTGTCCTGTGTGTGTTTGTGTGAGCACTTTACTTCTGTCATGTCTGTTTGTTGTGTGCTCTTCTGTCAGTCTTATCTTGTGTTTGTGAAAGCACATGGCTTCTAGTCATGTTTATTTTGCCATGTGCATTATACACATGGCTTTTTGTTTGTTTCTGTGTGCTATTTGTTCTTCTGTCAGCCTTTAGTCTTGGCCCTGCACCCCTTGTTACCTGCATGGTCACTGGTTCATTTGCCCCACCTGGTTTCCATACAGTTGTTCAGGCTGCAGGTTTGCTGAATGACTTAAGCTCAAAGTATACTTCAACCATCTGTGTCCATGCACCGTCTGTGTGACGTAATTTTTGTCATAAGGAGAGTCCACGGTACACGTACAACAGTGCATGTGCAAGCGACTTGAGCGGTTGAAAACGAAATCCACTAGGCCAAAGGAGTATACTATGAAAGACTGGAGCGGAAAGATGGAGCGGAATTCAGAAAATGAAGTATAGCCGGGCCTTAAAGAAACGTTATCAGCATGATGGTGTAAAACCATTTCTTGTCTGTTACCACCCACTGCTACTTATTCATTTGTTGAATACTAAAAGTGTTCCCTCACTTTTTGACCAATGAATGTCTATGAATTTTCCATTTGTTTGTGATTACTGGAGGCAGATTTTTCAGATAGCTGGGCAGATTTCCAATGAAAGGGGCCAATTCTTGGCTAGAATACATTCCTGGAGGGAAAAAAAGGCCAAAACAAAAATGGCAAAATATTTAGTGGTTTTTTTAATGGTCTTAACCATTTTAAAAACAAATCACTAGGCAGGAAATTAGCATGAATTGCACAGATACTGTAGATAAAGAAACTTAACACGGAATATCCACGGAGGCTGTCCCTGAAGGGTCTGCGCCGCCCTGGCCTCCTGAACTGCCTGAGCCGCCATGGTGGCCCAGACCCTTCAGGGACAGCCTCCGTGGATCATTCCTCTTTAGATAACAACTTTTCACTTGTGGGAAGAAAACCATTCTGCAATATTCTCCTGTGCTCCAAAGCATTAAATGACTTTTCACAGTGAAGTAGCTCACCAATACCAGCAGCTAAAAAGGCTCCATACACAATGACACCCCTTCCTCCATGCTTCACTGTAGTGGAGGTGCATTTATTGTTATATTTCTCACCAGATTTTCAAAGACACAACTCTAGAGCATCATCATGCAACTTGTGTTTCACTCCACACAACTCTGCTGAACCACTCTGAATCAAACTTCCCATATTCTTTCAAAAACGTTTTTGTGAGACAGCAATGGATTTTAAGTGGTGCATTTGCTAAAATGTTGCTAATTTCCTGACCAATAATGTGTAGTTAAGACATTTAAAAGCTTAGTGTTTAGCCTTTTTTGTGCCCAGGAGTTTATATTTAAACTATCATACTTATTAGAATAGGTTTTAAAAAAAAAACATCCTGAAATTGTAATGCACGTCTTTGAGGTAAAACCTTTTTCTATCCAGGTGGAAACTGTAACCTCAACGTACAGATTGCAGTATTTTAAAGCAGATTTTGAGCTGTCATATATTAATACAATCATCAGTCTCTTATTTACTGGAAAGGACAATTCTGCTATCCATATGATACATATGGCCTATTTAATGTAATTAATCACTAGCAGTAGTGCTTAAAGTGTTAGTTCACCCAAAAATGAAATTTCTATCATTAATTAGCTACTCACCCTCATGTCGTTCCAAACCCGTAAGATTGTTATGCCGGCTCATTATTGGCTAGCTCCTGCGTCAGCACCACATGTATGCGTCATGGTGCTCACGTGGTGCTCAGCGTCGGCCAATAATGAGCTGGCGTTCTGACGTAGAACCCAGAAGCGCTGCACTGTGTTTACTACGTGAACAGTGTAGAAGACTGACAGGGAAGAGAAGAAATTGTTGAATAAAGTTGTTATTTCTGTTTTGTTTTTGCGCACAAAAAGTATTCTCGTTGCTTCATAACATTAAGGTTGAACCACTGTAGTCACATGGACTATTTTAGCGATGTTTTTACTACCTTTCTGGGCCTTGAAATTGGTTATGGTGTTGCTGTCTATAGGGAGGACAGAAAGCTCTCGGATTTCATCAAAAATATCTTAATTTGTGTTCTGAAGATGAAGAAGGTCTTACATGTTTGGAACAACATGAAGGTGAGTAATTAATGACAGAAATTAAATTTTTGGGTGAACTAGCCCTTTAAGTGACGAGTGAAAGATAACTCACAATTAGGCCTCCATGAACGCCGCTGCCTCTTAGGTTTGGAGCATATTCGGCCAAATCCACTGACCTCAACCACTCCATCACTCGATGGTTGGACCACTGCACCACCTCAGAGGGAGATGTCTTATTCTGTAGAAAAACAAAAACAAAACTTTCAGTGTTAGAGCACAAAGAGTTAACAGAAGCTTTGACTCTATCCATGCATGCATGCATTTTTATGCATTTTTCTGTGAGTAGTCTTACCTCATCCCCTGGCCTGCGTCTCAAGCAGTTTGAGTTAAACTTGTTGACGTGGAGGACATGGATGGCACATTTAATGCTCAGATGATGGAGTTGACTGGTGACTTTCAGGAACAAGAGATCGTTCTGAGAAAAAAAAAAAAAAGAACATCAGTTTCAGTTAAAATATGTGCATCTGGAAAAGTACTTGTGGCAGGGGGGCGTGGTTTAGCGAGGTCTGTGACAGGAGAGAGAGTCGGGAGACGAGCGCGCTGTAAGTGGATCAAGTGCAAATGACAAACACCTGTGTCTTGTTTGAGTAATGGGCGTGAAGAGACTGTAAAAGCCACCTGGGAGAGAGAGAGGAAGAGAGAGACTGACTGCAGACTCGTGGCAGAACGTGAGGGACTGAGAAAGCTCTGGAGAGCACTTGAGTGAACTTTGAGAAGGACTGAGCTGGAAGCGCCCATGCCGTGGATTTATGTTTTGTTGGATCTATATTTTGTGAATAAAGTTTACTACGAGTCTCAGTCAAGCCAACCCTGTCTTCCTTCCATCCCTATCTTGAACCTTGCTACAGTACTCTTCCATGGCATTTTTGACAGAAGGATAGAGGGAACGTTTGGTCTTACCACTGTTAGATACTGTAACATGCGGCCATCAACCTTGCTTTCGTAGAACTGATCTTTGTACTGTGGTAAACCAATGTCATCAAGCCAACCTACAGAAAATTAGGAAGTGAAAAGACATAGGCACTTATTTGAACTGGCATACAGAAAACACATGAAAAGCGATAAATGCTGGATTTAATCCCAAGCAGTTTCTTTGATGAAAACAAACTCAAATAAACTTTTCTCAAGATACAAAAACTCAGTGAAACACTGAAAAACCAACTCAAAGTCCAAATCAAACACAGACCAAACGTGTCAGTAATGCATTTAAAATGTATTTATAAATAAACAATTTTTTAAATGCAGCTTTTAAATTGCATTATAAAAAGGATAGTTCCAGCTCTTGATTATGATTAGCTGAGCCACGTTCGAAGCTCTGTGCTGTGTCATGCCTAACAACACCCCTTAGCTGTTTTAAAATCAAACCACAATGCCTTGGGGCATATTGCTTTATTTTAAAATGGCATTTACCATTTCTTAATCATTTTAATGTTCTTAAAGTATTTGTACAAATCTAGCTAATTTATTAATATTAGTACATACGTGTAACCCAGATGTGATCCAGTTCTGAAGATTTCTCCATTGTCTTGTTACTAAAAGCTCTTAGAGCGAGTTGCAGTTTCTTTCTGTGCAGAGGATGTTTAATACAAATCTCCTGTTTAAAACAGAGCACAAGAGTCATCATAACTCTTTAGTGAGACTTGCACACAAGTCTATCTTTGGGGTTGATAATATAATTTATTGGGTTTTAAGAAACAAACTGTGGTTGGTCATTTTACATCATGTTGCATCAAGTTGTTCACATTTTTGTTCTTTTATTATGGGGCCATTTGAGATTTGATTTTGTCACTCGCTTGCAAACATTTTCCAAAACAAAATCATCTGCATATTACTGTTACTAATATAGTCCATAGTGACAGGCCTACATACACTGAACAAAATTATAAATGCAACACTTTTGTTTTTGCCCCCGTTTTTCATGAGCTCAAAGATCTAAGACTTTTTCTATGTACACAAAAGGCCTATTTCTCTCAAATATTGTTCACAAATCTGTCTAAATCTGTGTTAATGAGCACTTCTCCTTTGCCGAGATAATCCATCCACCTTACAGGTGTGGCATATCAAGATGCTGATTAGACAGCATGTTTATTGCACAGGTGTGCCTTAGGCTGGCCACAATAAAAGGCCACTCTAAAATGTGCAGTTGTACTGTATTGGGGGGGTCCGGGGGGTCCAAAAAAAAAGTCAATATCTGGTGGGGCCACCATTTGCCTCACGCAGTGCAACACATCTCCTTCGCATAGAGTTGATCAGGTTGTTGATTGTGGCCTGTGGAATGTTGGGCCACTCCTCTTCAATGGCTGTGCAAAGTTTCTGGATATTGGCAGGAACTGGAACATGCTGTCGTATACGCCGATCCAGAGCATCCCAAACATGCTCAATGGGTGACATGTCCGGTGAGTATGCTGGCCATGCAAGAACTGGGATGTTTTCAGCTTCCAGGAATTGTGTACAGATCCTTGCAACACGGGGCTGTGCATTATCATGCTGCAACATGAGGTGATGGTCGTGGATGAATGGCACAACAACGGGCCTCAGGATCTCGTCACGGTATCTCTGTGCATTCAAAATGCCATCAATAAAATGCACCTGTGTTCGTTGTCCATAACATACGCCTGCCCATACCATAACCCCACCGCCACCATGGGCCACTCAATCCACAACGTTGACATCAGCAAACCGCTCACTCACACGACGCCATACACACTGTCTGCCATCTGCCCTGTACAGTGAAAACCGGGATTCATCCATGAAGAGAACACCTCTCCAAAGTGCCAGACGCCATCAAATGTGAGCATTTGCCCACTCAAGTCGGTTACAATGATAACCTGCAGTCAGGTCGAGACCCCAATGAGGACGACGAGTATGCAAATGAGCTTCCCTGAGACGGTTTCTAACAGTTTGTGCAGAAATTCTTTGGTTATGCAAACCGATAGTTGCAGCATGATAATGCACGGCCCCATGTTGCAAGGATCTGTACACAATTCCTGGAAGCTGAAAACATCCCAGTTCTTGCATGGCCAGCATACTCACCGGACATGTCACCCACTGAGCATGTTTGGGATGCTCTGGATCAGCATATACGACGGCGTGTTCCAGTTCCTGCCAATATCCAGCAACTTTGCACAGCCATTGAAGAGGAGTGGAACAACATTCCACAGGCCACAATCAACAACCTGATCAACTCTATGCGAAGGAGATGTGTTGCACTGCGTGAGGCAAATGGTGGTCGCACCAGATATTTACTTTTTTTTGGACCCCCCCAGACCCCCCCAGACCCCCCCCAGACCCCCCCCAGACCCCCCCCAGACCCCCCCAGACCCCCCAATACAGTAAAACTGCACATTTTAGAGTGGCCTTTTATTGTGGCCAGCCTAAGGCACACCTGTGCAATAATCATGCTGTCTAATCAGCATCTTGATATGCCACACCTGTGAGGTGGATGGATTATCTCGGCAAATGAGAAGTGCTCACTAACACAGATTTAGACAGTTTTGTGAACAATATTTGAGAGAAATAGGCCTTTTGTGTACATAGAAAAAGTCTTAGATCTTTGAGTTCAGCTCATGAAAAATGGGGCCAAAAACAAAAGTGTTGCATTTATAATCTTGTTCAGTGTAGATCTCAACAGCTAAATAACCACAATATGAAATTATACAAAGTAATAATAGTAATAATAAACCTTTTCAAGCTCCTGTGGGGTGGCAGAGAGGAGCGTTTGTCCACTATCCACCCACTGACGGGCCAAACTGACATACTGACCCAAACCACAGTCTTCCAGCCAACCACACACCTGCTCTGTCGTCCACTTAGCGAAGGGTGTGTGGGAACTGATGAAGACAAGATAATAACATGATCAGAGCAATAACAGTTCTTTATCTGTTATATAAAGGAGATCAAGTCCCTCCAATGTCTATTGCAGCTGCCTGTTCATTATGGGAACTTTACCGGGATGAGTGTCCAGAATCAGGAGTCCGTGTTAGCCGTGGCCCAGCTGTAGCCCTGAACCCTCCTCTCCTGAACTGAGTGGGCTCCAAATCATCGGACAGAACACCTGTTCTCTTCATCCTCAATACAAACACACATTCTCAGATGCATGGATGATCTCAGATTTTTTTTTTTTTTTTTTTTTTTTGGCCCCACAAACAAATACACAGAGAAGATGGGGGTAATTGTAGCGTTTTTGTGTCTGTGTGTTACAATTGCTCCTGGTCATAATCAACTTACTTTCCAAAAAGTTTGCGTATGCTGGTATTTTTGACGTTTTCCTGTAACACAGGAGACCGCTGGCCAGAGTCAGCTCCAGAACACACTGAAGAAGGATCAGTAGCGGTTGTGTCCTTCATTTTCTCTGTAATTCCTGTAGGGGACAAAATTAAATAATAAATTAATATAAAAAAAAATACATACATAAAAAAGAAATAAATAAAAAACCTATAGCTGAGTGGCAACTACAATAAAGCAGCAACAGAATGCTATTTTGGTGCTATTAAGGAATTATCAAGAGGAAGTCAACATAAGATAAACAGCCTTATAAGATCGACAATAAATGTTCATTATGCAATCTTATTCTGCCAATCTTATTCTTATTCTGATTTTGTTTGTATTAGGTTCTTAATTTCTGAGATTTTTTAGTTTTTTAGCTTTGTATTGTTTTGTATCTGCACTTGGATCCAGCTCTCCCTCGTCTCTAAATTTGCCCTTGTTACACATGGCATGTTGTTGTTTGCCACATATTATTTTGACTTGTCCCTCAGTTTGAATTTAAAAAAAAAAGTTCACAAAAATAGACTTACAATGACAGTACAGTGGATCAGTGGCACAGTGGCAAAATATTCAGGGGGAAGAAATGTGAAATGTGAAGCTTGTGTTTTTGTTAAAGCATTTTGTTAAATCGTTCAATTTAATTTATTCAAGCTGTAAAGTTGTTTTGAGGTAGGGCTACTTCTCTAGAGGGAGGAACTTTTAATTATTCATAACTGACATAATCTCTGTTGGATTTTTCCTTCACGTCAGTTAGTTAAGAATAGTTAGGGTTAGGGTTAACCCTAAACCCCGAACATTACTGTCAACATTTTTCCACAGGTGTGGCCCATAACTAGAAATAGACTGGAATATTCCTTTAAATACAGTCAAAAGCCCTATTCGGACGGTAATTGTTTCTCGTGGGGTCGTAAGGTATTTTCATTATTTACAGGAGCTAGTCTGTGATTTTATTGCCGTCCGAATCCAGAATGTCAGTGTTTTTCTCCCACCACCCGTGTAAAAATCCCCGGCCGAATTACCTACTGTTTTTAGACAAACACCATGGATGTGTAGTAATTTAATTGCCGTCCAAATCCACAAAACTTTTGAGTTTTCAAAAGAGATAGCTTCAAAATTCACTGTTTATATCCTTTTTTACCACTGCGGAGCACCGTATCATTGCGCTTCGCTATAATTTTGATGCATTTTAAAAATCTTTTATTACTGAAATGCTGGAAAGTATTTACAAGAATAATCTTTTATTACCGCTCAAAAGAGAAAGAGAAAAAAAACACGTAAACATTTGAAATGGGCCGTTATTACGTCAGTAATTAATGTTATATACATTAAATTAGCAGCATTATGTTTACCGCATGTAAATAAGAGGCTGTATTAACTTATTTCCGCTCATTTTCGCTTTTTTTAAAATGACATCCTATCTTCCTATTTTTTAAACAGGAGATTTAAATAATTAAATAATTAATCATTTCCTATTATTAAATTAAATATGAATTTATTCTTATTATTCCAAGCCGACATTTTATTTACAGCAGACAATCATTCAACTGACCACGTGAGCAGCGCATTCCCAGGTTCGTATGATCACAAAACTTGCTCCTCCACCGTGTGAATAAATCGCCATCCGAATGCACGAGTTTTATCACTAAGGTGGCATGCAAATTTATTTTTACAGATGTCCACATAAGAAACAATTACCGTCCGAATAGGGCTAAAGTGTGCTTTTAAAATTTCAGAATAGTGAGCGAAAGGGAGAAACGGTGTAAGAATAGATGGAGCGATCTCTCTTGATTGTGGAATTAGCGTTATTACAGTGTTTTAGTTTTAGCTATGGTTTTGTGTAAATTGACATGCAATTACATTTTTACTAACAACAAAGAACTCTCTGTCTGCAGTTTTTTGGTCTTCAGTACTATTAGCTTATTGTTAGAGATTTGTATAAATGAAATGAAAGCAGCTGTGCTAATGGAGCAGGAGAGACTAACAGAGCAGGTTTGCACAGGCCAGTTTCCAGTCTCCATGCATGTCAAAGCATGTTTGGGCATCTGGCAGTGATTTGCCTGCCTTCACTCAAGCTTCAGTCACAGGGTGGGTCCTGAACAGGTGGGGCCCATATGATAGTTGATCTGGCCTCTGGTAGAGACCCTTTCATTACAGCCCATCAAAGGAACAGGGTTTTAGGGATGGTAGAAGTGGTTTTACTCCAGAATAGGGGTGGAGGAGAGACTAGAAATATACAGTACATTTGAGTCACATAAAAAGTACTTTACCAGAAACAAGTGGGGAGCTATACCTAAAATGGGCATCAAGACATGATCAAACACACACATTCACAAAGAAACAGGACTGTGAATTGAGAACCTGGTTCCAATAAAATAGAAATATACCACTGGAAATGGAAAGCAACAGGGTCATGGTTTCAGTTGTAATTATTAAGGTCAGTATATGTCTATAACTGGTCTGATACGTTGCGTAAAATGTTAATAAACTGGTTGGACTTTTCGAAGTCAATTCTTGGCCAGAACAAGCTCCAATATGGACCAGACTTTATGTTGATAGTCGATACGCAAGCTTAACTGTTCTCTGATAATCACTGTCAAGTTATTACATGATAAATCCCCCTAGGCATAAAAGCATTAGCAGTTACTTCAAAACAGGACAAGGTACTTTGAAAGGGTCTCATACTAAGGTTGATGTCTTCATTTGTGTTCTCTGGAGTCTTCTGGTCTGATGTGTCACTCGTCTCACTGTCTCTTTTCTCTGGGTGACTCAACACTGCTGGGAGTGTCTGATGTCTGTTATCAGTTGGTCGAATCTATAAAAGAAGTGGGTAAGAAGTGAAGTGAATACTGGCTGCTGCAGACATGTTTTATCATTATAATGTTAATCATGTTTAATTATTATAATCAATCTTCAGAAGCCACATATGAAATCAGCATTATACCACTGCCAATGACAACATGGCCATAATTTCAGTTATACTGTCTTATTTAATATATAATGATGACAGATTAACTATATACCTCCTCTGATAGAACAGGCTCTACCAGTTTCCCATCCACAGCCTAAAAAATATACAGTGAATCATTGGAACGAACTTTGGAATGTCAGCATAATTTTAGGATTTGTATAAGCTCTGTGTAAACCACACACACACAAACAAAAATAAAGAAATCCTTGTCAACAGCTAAACTGTAAATAATTTAAATTGATTCTTTGGTCAAACCTTTTGTGATGAGCTGCCTTTAAAGTCTTCCAAACTGATGGACCTGTGTGAAAGCAACATTAAATATGTGACATGTCACTTTTTGAAATGAGGATATTTGGATGCACAGACTCTTTTACCTGGAGTTTGCATCTTTCTGAGAAGAAAATGAAGACAGCAGTAGAGGAGATGAGCTACTGAAGGTCAGCTTTACCAGAGGCAAAAAAAAACAAAAAAACAGAAACTGTTCATGAAGTGATGTATCACAGTGTCAGCAACCACTTATACTCAAGAGCCTACACACACACACACACCTCGGTGTGAGCTGTATGAGTTAAAGTCTTCATCTTTACAGTCCCATTCTGCTTTCCATCTTCGCTGCTGTTCTGTACTGATTTGTCTCTGGTGCCTATGGAAGATATCATAAGTTTGTTAAACTCCTGATATTATCATGACTCACTATGTGTATGACTTTTAGGGCCAGATTTACTAAACAGGGCAAATTAGCGTGAGAGCGCAATTCCATTTTGGGATGGGAGTGGACAGTTCTGCGTGTGATCTACTGACGAGGCGGGAATTAATGAACACAGACGCAGCCAGATCATTTCCATAATGACCAAAGCAATCTACCCGTTAGTGGCTGGTTTAAGACGTGCTTTTTTGGGTGGTAAATAATGACGCGAACACCAGTAAATTTACAAGCACAAACCTTTGTAAATCACCTTGCATGATTAATTTAAATACTCTCCTCCCATACATTTTGCACCTGAAAGGGAAACTCCTACAAATACATATGCAATAAGGTCAGCCGCAAAAATAACTGTGTCCACGCCTTTTCAGCGCTAATTTATCACTGCGCGGCTTTAGTAAATCCTGACAGTAGTTTTTTAATGCCAAAAGAGGGTTTGCGCTTGGCGCAAGCTGTTAGTAAATCTGGCCCTAGATCTCAATGCCATGTCTAACTTCCAAACAAATAATTCTTCATTTAATGATTTGTTCAAACCTGATTAGCAAAACATTTATCACTTGACTTTGACAGAAATATTTGCTAATCAGTAAAACTCTGTTATGCCGATTTTCTGTCACTTTAATGATGCAATGCCCTTTTTGTTATTTTCTGGCAAATCTATCTCAAAGTGGATTTGGTGGGTATGACCTCTGTCTGATAAAACGAGGCAAAACGTTTGAAGAATTTACCTTGAACTAAAGCCATAATGTCATTCATCTCTTTAAACTGGCTGAGGAGGAGAGTGAGCTCTTCTATTCGACGATCCTAAAAACAAATTTGAATAACATATTAATAACCCACAAAAATATTTTGTGAATAATTAAAAAATAAATTACATTACTTTTAAGCATCACATTATTGAGGGTATAAAACGTGTGACATGAGCAGAAATAGAATTATAATCTTTTGAAATTTTTAGTTCAAATGGTACACAAGGCAGTTTCTGCCACAGGTATCCTGTAAGTTCAAGTATTTGGCATGTCTGGGGAAATTGGTTCTGGCTTCAGTTCCGCAGACATTCTACACACTTAAGTCCATAAACACAGGGAAGTGTGATGAACAAAGGACCCAGTGTGCTCAAAATGACTCTTGCTCACCCTGTGAACATGGCGAGGAAAGTGTGTTGACACAGTGAGCCATATTTGAAATTTCTGTTAGTGGCCATAACAATTTTGGACTTTAGTGTTTAAATATTTAATATTTAAAATAGTGTTTAAATAAAAAACAATAAAAAAATAAAAAAAACATTTGTGATTTTTTTTTTTTTTTTTTTTTTTTTTTTCTTTGAACACTTTAAAATTTAAAATCAAAAATGAAAAGAACTCTAAATACCTTTTCATTATTGGCAGCTATAAGTGATTCCATTCCTGTCTTTAACCTTTGTAGCTCTTGATCTAAAAAACAACAACAAAAAAAACATGAAATAGACAAAGATTTTAAAACAACACCATAACAGTGAAATATGGTACAGCCCTGCACAATAGTATTTGTGCAAGATATGCAAGATGATCTGAAATGTAGAAGATCTACTACCCTGAAAATAATTAAAGTTTACAGACATGGAAAACGGGAATTACACTGGTCTTTAACTTATCCAAGGAAAGCTGTAAAAAAGTGGAGCAATAAATGGTTATGACTTCATTTTAGAGTCACCAGCTTACAAGACATTCACACAGCCATGAGTTTATTGGGTCACATAAAACAATAAGACAAGTGAGAACTCACACAATCAAATGCAGAAATTAGTGTACAGACGAATTCTGCATTTACCTTTCTAGCAATTTAAGGTAGTGTAATATAAACAAGCTTACGTTTGGTATTGATTCTCCTTCTGTATATCTCCTCTAATGGTGAGCGAATGGTAGTAAGAAAAAAAAAAAAACATTATTAGCTACCACAACACACAGCAAACGCAAATAGCAATTATTAACAACTGCTGTTAATATTAGTGATTGACCGATAGGTATTTTTTTAAAGGCCAAAATCTTAAAAGCAGGGCAGCCAATGGCCAGTGTAATGCAGATCAAATTTAAAGGTTAAGGGCGTAATTTATGTGCCACTATAAACGGCACCAATAGGAATTGAACGAATAATGACTAGCTGTGCCCAAAATCGTGTACTGTCAGGGTATGTACCGCATTTGATGAATAACTTCTCTACCATAAATATAGTTTGGGTCCCACTTTATATTAGGTGTCTTGAGCTATTAACATTTCAATTAATCATTTGATTCAATGGACTTATTGTGTAAATGCTTTTACATTGTACTTATAAGAAATACCTGAAAGTAATTACAAATGTAATTAATTTCTGTAACACTGTTTACTATTCCCTTACCTCTTAACCCACCCTTTAACCTACCACTTAACCTGTCCCTAACCTTACCCGTATCCCACCTCAATAGCCGCAAAGGTGTTTTACAATACAACATGAACACAATAAGTACATTGTACTTATTTTTTTCTGCAAGTACATAGTAGTTAAAGACACCTAATATAAAATGTGACCAAAGTTTGTTCTATAAAGTATGAATTTGCTCACACTACTTCCTTCATACATTGTCATGTGACCTACAACATCAGCTTCACACTTGGCAGAAGCAGTAGGTTGTCTGGGTTATTTGTTCTTATTATTTTAGATATTTTTATATATTTGCTCTTTTATGAATACTGCTTTTCAGACATACGTCTTATACTGCTATTCAAATATAGTACTGTATCTAAGTATCTACATTTGGATGCTGAGACTGCATGCAAAACAGGTTTCCCCAAACACTCTTACTGCCTGCTATTGGTGAGACAAACTAATGATTTAAAACAACTCTTACTTCTGTTAATTAGCCAATACACACTTATGAGACAAATATCTCAAATGGACAGATGGAATCTATCAGTCTATCACTAATTAACATGCACAGAGGTTTTAGACAGCTGTGAAAAAATGCAAATAGCTAAATTGCCCTTAACATTAGTCTTGACTGCATCAGGACAGGCGTTTAGAGAGATCTGAGGGATAAAGCAGTACCTCTTTCTGCACTGTCCACAGACACTGGAGCGCTGGAGAGCAGCTGAGCCTGTAGATTCTCTATTTCAGAGTTCTTACAGCTTAACATCTGCTGTAAACTCACAATCTCTGCCTGAAAGAGGACAATGATTTCTGTCATTATGATATTGCCAAAAATGTACAAATGAATTCACTAAAATTGTTTACATGAATAACAATTCATAGTAATCATTATGAGAGTACTGAAAGGATATCTATTTTGGAAGGCAGGATTTTTCTTTTTTTTATTAAGATTTAAGATTTTTTATTAAGACATTTTGATGTAGTATGATATACATACTAATCCACATTCACAATACAGACCATTTACTGAAACTGCAATGTTACATGTGTCATTTACAACTATCAGCACATTAACATATGACTGCCCACATTTACGGTTACACTGTATTTTAAGGCAATGTTGTTTCAATGTAATTACACAAAGAGTTTCTGAGTAATATTAATTAAATACATTACTAGGTGTCAGTTAGGGTTTAGTTTAGGGATAGTTGCTGGTAATTATGTATAATTTACTGTTATTACTTTAGTAAGTACATGTAACTACATCACATACAATTAAAGTCATTGTTATTTAAGTTATATTTAAGTACTGAGTAATATTAATTAACTACATGTACTTACTATAGGGTTATCATAGGATTAGGGTTTGGTTGAGGGTTAGTTACATGTAATTATGCATAATTTACTGTTATTACTATGGTAAGTACATGTAACATATTTAACAAGGACGCTGTAAAAAAAAAAAGTTACCAAATAAAGTGTTACCACATTTACATATCTGTTATGTTGGGGTGGTTGTAGAAATAGCACAATGATTTAACAAGAACTCTCTTTAATAGCAAATACTCAGGAAACAGAAATAATAAAGCACAACCACATAGAACTCAAATGACACGGAACTATGAACAGAAGAAACTAAGGGTATAAATACACAGAGATAACAAGAGATACAGGTGAATGTAATCCAATCATAAACCATAGAAACTAACTAGCAAACTGAACTCTGAACTGTTACAATATCAACATCAATTCAATATTTAACAACCATCAATATTACAGGTTTGTGATACTGTAAATAAAACAAAATTTAAGTCATTATTAATTACTAATCTGCTGCAGCTCTTTTGTCTCATTCTGTCGCAGATCTTGTATAGATACATGAAGACTTGCCATACAACATTTGATGTCAACGATGCTGGATGTTATTGGTTCTTTGATCACAAGTTTGAATATATGGAAGTACAAATTAGATATCAGAGCTACAGTGGAAGATTGTCAGTGAATAACAACTTAAATTTGGGCCTGTTCCTCAAACAAGACACAAAACCTATGAGTCAAATTTGTGTGGGAGTACCTGTGTCACCTTGAGCTTCTGCTCACACTGCATCTTTTCTTGTTCCAGCTCGTCAACTCGATGCTTGAGCGTCTTGAGCTCCTGGTGCAGATTCTTTATAATATTGCACAAAATAAAAAAATAAATACATAAAAATAATTAGCAAACATTATAATGTATATATTCTCCAAATTCCCCCACTGAATGGTCTAATTATTCTGACAAAAATGTACCATGGTATAAATACTTTTTGCATAAATACCATTGATACCAGAGTTGTGATACATTATTGTAATACATTGTGGTAACCATGTTAAATTTAGGAAGGATTTCCCAATCCTGTTCTTGGAAAACTACCTTCCTGCAGAGTTGAGGTCCAACCCTGCTCTAATACACCTGTCTTAATTAGCTGGTTCATGTGTGTTTGATTACAGGAGGGTTGGAGGGAGCTGAACTTTTCAGAAACGTACATCTCCAGGAACAGGACTGGACTCCCTTCTGTAAGGGTTAAACAATAGAAAACATTTTTCTGGCAATTTAAACATAACCACAGCCCCAAAACTACAACTGACAGGTAATAAACTGCAACAGTAGAGCTCTGGAAGTAAAAGTCACATTCTAACAATCATCCCAGTCCTGCCTGAACTTCTTAAAAAAATTTTTATATGCTGCTGTTGAAGCCATACATAAGTTTGATTTAAACGCAATAGTTTAACAGCTAATTCAAACCTACATTACCCAAAAATCTGAAAAGAGCTTGCTCAATTAGATAAGTTGGGGATGTGAACTGCAGCCAGCAGGATAGTTTTTGCAGGCTAGCAAGAAAATATTAACTACCGTAGCATGGGATTTTTTAGAGTTAGAACATAAAACACAGAGGAGTGGAGTTTTCTGAAAATAAAATACATAAAAAAAATAAATAAAAAAAAATAAACTGATTTAATTACATAATTTGCAATGCTTAATATGATCCCAGTAGGATGTTTGTAAAAATGCAGCAATTAAAAAACATTGCATTCTAAATATTAGGTACAAACCTGAAATGCCTGTGGAGAAAATAAATGGAAAAATACAAGGCCTAGTAAAAACTGTGTGGTCACTGATGAGCTCTATTAGAGTTCATACTAAAACAAAGATTAATCAATAACAGTACATACTTATAAAAGATGTCATTCCTTTTATATAAAACACTTCTAACACTAATTCATAAGCATAGACAATGTATTGGCAGCAATCACAGACTGTGAGATCCAAGGGGTGCCTAGTGCCTACACTTTCTGTTCCACAGTGACCACAGTTCCACAGTGTTTGAGTTTGTCTAAATGTCCATATCTAAGACCTACCACTGGCTCTGGCTCAGTCAGAAAGGCTTGCACTGGCTCACTGCCACAACCTTCCTCTGGGACCATCTCTGCTGGCTTCTCTGGGATCTTACTAGAGATCTCCTGCCGAATCCTACACATCTGCTCCTGAAGCTCGCTAATCAGATTCACTACGCTCTGTCAGAGAGGAATTGGGATAGAGGAAGAACAAACAAAAGGTAAGAGAAGGTGGAAAGAATGGATTATGGGAAGCAGACATGCAGTGGTTTCCTTCCTATCTGTGTTCTTCAGGTTACTTGAATAACTAGATTACAAAATCTATCATCATCTTTGCTTGATGTAAGTCCCAATATATTGTTTTCATGCCAAGAGTTCAAAAGATAACATGCATTCAATTTTATGAAAAAAAAAAGGTCTGAAAATGTTCTAAATATAAAGAAAAAAATTATAGATTCTCCATTTGTGATGTGGCGGTGAGCTATAATGCACATACGTGTTCTTTTTATGTGTTTATTAGAGGTTGAATTCAAATAAAATACTGCCAAACTGCCCATACTACTAGGATGTCTACTTCATAAATTGTATGACAATTATGAAAATATATGGTTCAGATCACTCAAACCATATATGGAAATGTAGGCACCCTTATATGCTCAGTAATGGAGCTTGGTTGCATCTAGTGAAAAAGTTTGGTACTGCGCCCAAACAAAATCTTACTGAAAGCTCATTTTTTGAGATATCAACCTAAAATTTGGAACACAACTTGTTCAGATTTTTGGCTTTGATGTTCTGGCAGTTTTAGAGTCCAGCATGTTTTGTAAAATATATATTTTATATAAAATATGAATTATTATATTTTTACATTGTAAATGTTCATAAACTCAAACTTCTATAACTTTTTTCTGTTTCACTTTCTTAACTTATTTCACTTCTACAATAATCTGCCAAATGTTTTCTTTAAAACAAGACCAATCTTCTATATTCCAAAGCATTCTTGAATTGCAACCATTTAAGTTAGAAAAGTGTGTGTGGGGGGGGTCGTCACTGAGGCACACACCTGACTTTTTTGGGGATTTTCGGGAGGAGATTTGAGCTTTAGCTTTAATTTCTACATTTCCATAACTGTTTATTTCACACCAACATAATGAATTGTTCTGCATCTGCGAGAGTGTCGGCGGGCTTTTGATATCGCGCCTCTACTTCCTGCTCTCTACTGCGCAGACTCCGGTCCCGAGGTCACTACTGCGCAGACTCGGTCCCAAATCTGCGCAAGATGTCAGCGCCATATTCGGACCTCCGAAGGCTTCACTTTTCTTCAGCAGAAAGACAATGAAGTCGCGTCGTCCATTATTTTTTTACGGTCTATGGTAATGTTACATAAATGTCCCTTAATGTCCCATAAAAACAAAAACTGTGGTTTGTAATTTTACATGCACATATTAAATATAACTTTTCTTTTCTTTCTTTTTTTTTTTTTTTTTTTTTAGCAAGGTCTACCAAAAAAGTTAATCACAAGATCATGCTAGCTTCCTAAAAAATGTTGTTTGTTTCATTCTGCTTTTGCAGGTCACTCGCTTGGTTAGGGTGGAACATTTCAGGACATTCGAGAATATCATTCAACAGCACATCTACTAGTCAAACAAACCACAATGAGAAAACATGCTGTCTGCTCCCATTAGCCTGGGCTTTCTGAAATCAACTTCTTTAGACGAGTAAATATCTCACTGGACCATTTCACACAAGCCAAGGTCTCAAATACAAGAGCCTTTGTTAAAGAGCCAAGTGACTAAATGTCTTTTCCAGGATATACTGTGTGAACATAAACCAACTTCCAATGTAGCGTTTAAAATAACTTCATCGTCTGGGTACTAATCTTTAAAAACATATCAAGTTAACTCATAACTGAATGCATAAAGCTGTCATTAGCAGAGGAACTTGGCTTTCCTGTTTGAACCATAATAGCTTAATAACCTATAAAAAAAACATAACTTTTAATATGTCAGGCACCAAAAGCAGTGACAAAAATAACTGTAAATTTTAAAAGCAAAGACAGCAAAAAAGTTTATAAAATTCTATAATTTCAACGGTCAAACATAGCTTCCTGTAGCATCTTTCACACCAAAGGAAGCTGTGTTCTAATAAAAGTTAATAGTCGTCTACTGTGTCCAGCACGTGGATGAAAGAACTTTCATGTGAGACGCCATGTGACACCAACATCGTGGTAAACTAGATGGTAAACTGGCCTATCTATAGCAGGTAGAAGACCGTGACCTCGTGTGTGAGAGAGAGATAGAGAGAGAGAATGGCATGCTGCTGGAATGCTCACGGGTGAATTGCTGCCATTCTTTCACTCTATGAAGCCAAGCAGTAGTCAGACGTCACACTGAGGTCATTCTTAACACTCTCTCCATGCTAAAAACACTCTGGCTATTTGTCAGTTAGACTCAGCTTCTAGACCTCTCTAGATCATTACATAGAAATTTGTTCTGCTTGTGTTGAATGAAGCCCATTATGTTTAAATTAAAGGTACACGACCGCACAAACACATACAGCTCATGCCAGCACATCGTAATGCCAGAGGAAAGGTATATTTTAGGTCAACCAGTTCTATGCCACAGTAGTCACTATATATGAACATAGTAATTACATGAAAATAGCACACAGTAAATTAAAAGACACAAATTTGGCTTAAGCACAGACACAAGCTTGCAAGCACTTTGTGCCAGCAGCTTGTTGTTTAACACTTTTAATTTTTCTCTATAACACATAGTACAGTTAACAAGACTTTGTTTTGCAATATTCTGATTCAAAACAATTTTACAGTTTTAATACAATAGAGGGTTGTCTGAATAGATTTACTTTGCTTTTTCACATATTTTTACACATCTACTTACAGTATAAGTATTGATAGACTGATAAATCTACTGATATGTGGCCCTTTTGAGATTATTGGTAAAACGAAGCCCACCTTAACAGTAGTGGTATTTTTCTTGTGTATGAAAATAGATCACATCATTTCATTAAAGCAATGAATTTACATCTTATCATTACTCCCCTGCTTTTTAGATCAGTATCAGCACTTAGCACTGAAATACCTATTTCGGTGGCAAAAGCTCTGCAGAATTTGAGTTCTATGTAGCACACATGCATGGTTTTAGCCTGAAAAACAGTAGGCTTCGGGGAGATAAGACCCTGGGTCTTACTTTAAATGGCTGAAAATAATGTCCACATTGTAACCAGGCTATGTTTTTTCTTCAGTCTGCATCTTTTAATCTACTTTGTGTGCAATCGGAAACTTTTAAGGTTTATCTTAAATTTCATCAGATTTGTACCTCAGCTTTATGTTGTCTCTCAGCACTGTTGATGTGTTTGTCCTCCATGTTCCCCAGCTTCAGTTTTAGATAGGACACTTCCTCCATCAACCCCAGCTTCTGTGACTCTAGAGAACTCCTGCTCAGAAGCTCCTATGAGAGTCCACACACAAACATACTTGTAAACACACACATATAGCTTAAACACAAATAAGTGAAACGAAGAAACCGTCTACTGAAGAAGGCACAAAGTCCGTTCAAAATCTCTGTACTTTGCTGTTCCACAACGGCTAAATATACACAGGTTATGAGGGCTAAATTTATCCACTTCTCTTGCAGGGACTGACACATGCGAAAGAGCAGGATACAGAGCTTGAGTGCTCTGATCGTGGTGGGAAAAATACATTACATTTGAGCATAGTAAACAGAAAAGGTGTGAAAATTAAGTGACTGAACAGATTATGTTATGTCAAACACTGAATTATAGACTAAATTAAATGAAAGAGATATTTCTAGGAAATATTTTACAGATATTTTGGTAGCACTTTAATTTACAGTCCTGTTCCCCATGTACACATTATGTATTTATTATAGTAATTACAATAACTGGGTAATAACTAGGTACTAACCCTGAACCTACCCCTAAACCTAACCTTAACCCATGTAGTTACCTTATATTAACCAGTACTTTCTTAGGTAAGTACACTGTAAGTACATGTAAGTGCACATACTGTAAAATAAAGTAAAGAAAAATAAACGATATTGGTGTGCACTTAACATGAAAGGCTGAACATGAAATTGTGTAAATGAAACTAAATCCAAATACAGATCAATCCTAACTTATGATCACCTGAATTCCTGCATGCCACCAGCAGCTACAGCCCTGATTTCAAATGACTGGCTGATTTGTTTTTGTGCAAGTCAACTGAATAAATGGTTGATCTCTTGCCATAAAAATTTGAGCACCCCTGGTGTAAAACATAAAAGCAGCATCTTGCCTTCTTTGATCTTGATGGTTAAACGCAGACACAGAACAGGAATCTATTTCACAATACAGAAGCCCAAAAAACCTTTTCAAAATGTCAGTAGCTTGTGCTGAGGGGTTTTACGTGAGCTTTGAGACTTTCAAAGACAGCATATGGAAAATATTAGGCCTGTGTCACTGGAATTGGATTTGCCTTTGAAGGCCAAAACCTCAATGACCACAGGCACATGCCCTAAAAAGCTTCCAATCTGAACGCTGGAGATTGAATCAGCCATAGAGCTTTCAAAGCAAAGGCGAGTTAAACAGAAATATGCAATTAGCTTACAAGGAAAATGAGATTTACAAGCAGAGGAATGTTAATTTAGTCCTCGAAAATGGTATGAATAAGTGCAGGAGTCTTACCATGCCTTGAAAGAGTTTATCTTTATAAATGTTCCTAATGTCTCTAGCAGGACTGCTAAAACATCAAAGCTTCAAGACCACTCTTTGCTTTTCTCACTTCTTAAATACTTTCACACAACACACCTTTTTTTAAATTTATTTTATTTTTTATTTTTTGCTGGACACATTAATATTTATTGTAACTAATTATTAATATAATTAACTAACATGAACTACCCATGAGCAATACATTTGTTACTGTATTTGTTATTCTTTGTTAATATAAATATAGTTGTTCATTGTTTGTTCATGTTAGTTCACAGTGCATTAACTAATGTTAACAAATACAACTTCTGATTTAAATAGTGTATTAGTAAATGTTGAAATTAACATTAACAAAGATTAATAAATGCTGTAGAAGTGCAGTTCATTATTAGTTCATGTAAAGTGTTACCATATTTATTTTCCCCTCCTCCTTCCCTGTCTGACTGATTACAGAAAAAAAAAAGCAATTTACCTTGCTGTCAACTTATTCCCAAGCTAATTCCAATGCCCAAATCAACGCAGGCCTTGGAATACCGCCGCCACTTAAATATTTGGGTTGCCAAGGTGATGTGATGACCAGACTCCTGGAATCCCACCAAAGAATGTCCTCACAGAAGTTCCTTCTCAGGCACATCAGGTGCAGATTGTTCTATTAATGTGAGCTGGTGCCTTAGAAAAGCTATTAGTTTCTATTAAAATAAAAACTGTTTTAAGGGCAAAACTAGAGCAACTATATTTTTATATTTTCTGAACCACAAATCTAGGAAGAATTCTTAGTGTCAAGTCTCTAGATATGGCTTGGGTCCCCCAAATAAAAAAAAAAATAAAAAAAAGTGACAAATCAACTAAGAAACCTAAACTGCCAGAAACCCAAGCTCATTAATGCATGACTGCTCATTTAAACATCCACCAAGCCTATTAAGAAACTTGGCCTTCCCAGTCAGGGTGAAGCAATGTAAGCAGGATTAGTCATAAACAGCAGAACTAATGATGTAGAGTAAATGTGTAAAGGGTGAGCTTAACATTTTGCGTGGCTCATATCAGTATCGATTGCTTTGTGAATCTGACACAGTTTAATGCAAACTTGGCAAAGGGGCTGTTATTAAAGCATGGGGCAGTTAAAATCTTTAATTTAAATATAGTAAAAGTGCTGGTGGAAAGTGCTAATCACTAATGAATGTAATACTACATAGACCTCAGCATATATAATATATATATATATATATATTAGTCCTGTCAAATCGATTAATCGCGAAATAATAGTTTGTGTTTACATAATATATGTGTGTGTACTGTGTATAATTATTATTATGTATATAAAAGTACACACTCATGCATGTATATATTTAAGAAAAATTTGTTATAGTTATATATCAAATATTTATATAGAGTATAAATTATATAAATATATATACAGTATATGCATGCAAATATTTCTTAAATACATACATGTATGTGTGTGTATTTATATATACATAATAATACACAGTACACACTCACATATTATGTAAACACAAACTTTTATTTCGGATGCGATTAATCACGATTAATTGATTTGACAGCACTAATATCTATTATATAGAATTCATTCCATTTATTATGTAATACAACTGCATTATAACGCAATGATGTCAAAGAATCTTTTCATGTAGACAAAAATCTCTCTGAGAGCTTGTGATGGATTCACAACAATTATTCAGTGTTTGAAATTATTTCTAATAAAATTATGCAAATGAAAATGAAATATTTTGAAAATAAATGAAAATAAAAATATTTTGAAAATAAATATTACCAATACCTGTTGAAGCATCTCCTCAGTGGAGTTGAGTTTGTGCTGATATTCCCCAAGAGAATTCTCCAGGTCTCTGATCTTCTCTCCCTGAGCCTCTACCTGATCCGTCAACACACTCACCTGAGAAACAGGTTTAAATCAAGTTTGTTCATTCGAGGTACATCATCTTTGTCCATTGTCCTACTAAAGTTGTTTTAGGTCTACGAGAAAAACAATAATTTCAGTCTAATCACACTCATTATTTAATTCAGATTCAGACTAAATCCATATATAAAAATATTCCATTTTACAGATTTTCAAACAAATTAAAGCAATCTAGCATATTCTCGTCAACCCAGTTGATGAAGTCCAAGTTCATTAGTCTAAGCACCTACTCTGCACATGTACTTGCTGTCAAAATCCCAACAAGCCAGAACAGGACTAATCCGTAAAGCCCTGTCTGTTCCCATGAAACACCATGATTGTACTGGCTTGTTTTTTTAGTTTTTTTTTTTTTTTAGTTTTTTTTGTACACTTGTAGTACAATTGCTTCAATTATTTTACCTGACAACTAAAAAGCTTTTGCAGAATGTCTTTATAAAACGGACATTTAGTAATGTTTAGTTTGAACAGATCGGCAGTTCACAGCTAATATAGCTCAATTTTTAAATCTTCCTACAGTGCCTTCAACATCCATCAGGTCAGTAGTTGCAGTATCTTCCTTAGAACTATACTCGACTGTATAGTACTGTACAGTACTGTAACATCATTTTTTAAAGTAAAAGTAAAAATAAAAGTTAAGCAATTTGATGGATTTTTAAGTAGCAAGTATCACCAGTCATCAGGTGCTTAGTCAGTCTTAGTCCAAACATATGTTGACTATGCAAAAAAATAAATAAATAGCATAGCTATCAGAACATTTTTAGAAGGTATCAAGCTGATGCAGTGAGTGCTTTTAAGGAACAGATGGTCATTGGATTTGATAAAGTTTGACAGGTTAGTAGAATTAAATCATTTTGGTTTAGGCAAGTAGTTGGATATTCATGAGCAGAACTGTATATTTAGCTGTGTCTGGTTATATCTGATATATTTTTATAACCTGCTTTTACTTTGGACATATATTCTGATTACAAAGTCGACATGCATCTCTGCTTATTTGTTTAGTGTTTTCTCTACAGCCAGTCATGACTGTGCAGTTTTTTTTTATTTTTTTTATTTAATGATACAATATAATCAACCAAAATCCATAAATTCAATGTTATATGATCATAAAACGATTCATAGTATTTCTAAAAGGTTTACCTTTTTGCTGTCAATGTTGATAATGTACAGTATTTTTATCCAAACATACAAAAATGTTAGAAATAAGATCACATTGAATTCATGCAATACTGATTTCTAAACTATTTGTTGCAACGTCATACTGTAGATGGAAATTAGGAAATTATTTGTAACAGACTGCCCCATGTTTTACCTGTAATACAAGAGACTCTTTATCCCCTTCTAGGCGAGACAGTCGCTCCTGGTAGCTCTCACCATTGCCTGGGCCTTGCACATTGACCTGTGGTTCACAGGTGGTTATGTTTACAATCAGCAGAGAAGAAAGCGAAACGCTATAAAACATGCAGCGTGAAGCCCACAGCTACCTTTACAGATGTGAACAGTAAATGGCTGTTTATAGTTTTTCAAAATCCTGATTCAGTTTCTGTTGAATATGTCACAGCAAGTTTGCAAAACTTCACTTTACCAAAAAAGGAATTTCTTAAGAGGTTTATGTTTCTGATCAGGTTTTTGTGCACAAGCTCCATGCAGTAATGCTGAGGGACTTGGAATATGTCAATGATGTGTGAAATACTGTGAATGTACTAAAATAATTAATAATTTCTGATCTATGCCACAATGTGAAACACAGTGAATGGTCTGCATTATGCTAGAGAAAACATCAAAGAACATGAATGGTTGTTCTGATGTTTTATTAAATGTGTGTTGTATGTATGTGCACAGGCACATACAAATGTAATTAAATACAGTGCATTTTGCAATTTATGGATTGCAAAAGAAATTTGACTTCAGTTTAAGCAATTACACTACTGTCTTCTAATCTGATTCTGTTCCAAGATTCCTGATATTTAAAACTGGTAAAAGTCACTGTTTATGTCACTTCACTTGTCTGTATTTGTAATGTTCCAGATGTAAGCAGTGTGGAGTGAAAGCAGAGCAGAGTATGTAGTTCTGTGATTTTACCTGGAGTACCTGGAGTTTTTTTTAAAAAGTCTGAGCATATTGGTTCCCTTTCGAAGTGGAACAAGACACTGCGTCTTGGATTTGTTGCTATGGGGCACACCATCAGCGTGACCGGTTTCTTATGTGTGCAAACATGACAATTTCATTGGCCGATGACAGTCTATGATATCATTACCAGAGTGCCTGTGAGGATAAGAGGGCGCCTGTAATGTACGTCATCAGTTTTTTGTCTTCAGGGTCCGTTTATTTGTTGCAGCGTGTGAAGACGATTTACTATAGAAAACTCAGACAAGCATTTCAGGAAGCGTGTGCCTCCGTGTCCCAGGTTTTTGACGCTTGAGGACACGATCTGTGCATTTGGCATTTGGCCATGTGTGTTCAGTTCTCTAGGGTTCTGAATGTGCTTAATGTGAAAAATTCACAATGAGAAAGCTCCGCTCACACTTGACTTCATTCTCAAGAGATGAGGGACAAGCGCCTGAGCATCGTGGCTCAGGCCCTGTGGACAATGGAGGTTGGAGTCGTGAGGATGGCAGGTCGAGCTGGCTGAAGAATTCAAAAAAGTTATGGCTCTTTCACTTTCTTTAGTAACCGGTTTAACCGAACTGTTGGATCAAGATGCTGTCTCTTGATGTGGTTGAATTAGGCAAGTATATCGCTTGTATTGAGCCCTCTCAGCATGCCATCCCCACATATGAGGAGTTGTTGGATTTTATGGCCCCCACCACTACTAGATTGGATCTGGTGTGGGGATGCGAGTAGGGATGTGCCTGAAGCTGAATACCTTATTCAGAAAGGCACAGATAATTGTTTCAAAGCAAATATTATTCTACTGAAAAATATTTGGCAGACCCATTCACTCCTCATGTTTGCTGGAGAACAGGTGAGCCAGGGGATCGCATATATTATACATAAACATCTAAAATCACTACGCAATAAAGCATCTGTAAAGTGAAGGAGTGCAGTTCCTTAGGGGATGAGTTTTTAGGATAGTGCGAAACAATTTTTCTTGCAGTTCCAGTATATGATAAATTGACATAGCTAAACATTAGAGCTCTGCTCTTGGGCTAATGCCTGACACACAAGGAAGGGTGGAAGGTTGTAAAGGCTGGGATATTCCTTGTCACGGAGCTTAGATTCTTGGGTTCTGGCCATTGGAATATTACCACTTGAGAGCCTCTATGAGTCTTAGGACACACCCTAAATGATTGACACATCTTAACACAGGCTAAGTAAGCCCGTAGCATCAATTTATACTATGCCCATTATGGTTGTGCATAGGCACAGCTAATGAGGCAGGCATTCCCTCACCATGGCGGAGTGGGTATTTGTTCCACATAGCGTCAATCCAATATGCAGCATTGAGTTTCACTTCGAAAGGGAACGTCTCAGGTTACACTATAACCATGGTTCCCTGAAAAGGGGAACGCCTCAGGCCTGCCTGCACATCTCCTTTAGACAAAGAAGTTGATGACGAACATTGCAGGCGTCCTCCTATACTCACGGGGTCCGGTAATGGTACTCCGGTAATGACCGGTCATCGACCAATGATTTTTCATGTTTGCACGTTTCAGACACCAGTCACGGTGATGCCGTTCCTCATATCATCAATATATATATATATATAAATTAGGGGTGGAAAAGTTCTCTGTAAAAAAACGAACCATACGGTTGTCCACCCGCGGTTCAGCACACACTTGCACCGCGGTTCATCTCAAATCTGATGACGCATCTATAATATGGTTTCTTAATAATAACAACGCGTAAAAGACAGAGTTAGGTTAATGTATGTTTATGTCGATGGATACACATTCTGGCTTCCCAATACATTACAACAGCAAAGATCAAAAAGCGTGGACAAAACAGTCACTCTTGTATGCGAGTGCGTATGCTCGACCATGACCCAGTCATTTACGCCGTCTCGAGTTCTTGCGCTTGAACGGACAAATTCAAACAAAAAATAAGACAATATGCCCTTCTTGGTGAGTAATCCTAGTAAACATAGTAAGTTATGTCTTAAGTAAAACTTATACAGTTGAGAAAGACGTGCTCATGTGTAGTACTCTTTCCGTGCATTATGTCTTAAAGGGAAAGAAGCCTTTTCATGCTGTCTGTGTTTTTAATGTTAATCAAACAACAAATGGCAAGAAATCACTCACTGCTCTTGACTGAATAACTTTTATAACTTCAATAATGATTAATCTTTATTTAATTTATACAGTGAATATTATAATATGCAATGTTATTTCATATTTGATTACTTTATTCAATTTCTGTACCTGAAAACGTCTCGGGTTACGTATGTAACCCTTGTTCCCTGAGAAGGGAACGAGACACTGTGTCGGTAACGACACTTTAGGGGACGCTCCCTTAGCGTAGCGTGTCTGAAGTATGAATGAAACTAGATCAATCCTGATCAGTGCTACGTCATGACGTAGTATGTGACGGCATACCCGGAAGTATAAAAGGGGCGCTGGCAACAACAGAGTTAGCTTTCGCGATGAAGCAAGTCGCTCCCAGGTATGGAGAGGTGTGGCAAAGTGACGCAGTGTCTCGTTCCTTTCTCAGGGAACAAGGGTTACATACGTAACCCGAGATGTTCCCTTTCGAGGGAACTCACACTGCGTCGGTAACGACACTTTGGGGAATGAAATACCCACTATGCCACACCGTGACGACCCGCCCCCATGTGAAGCTGGAACCCAGGCACACTTAGGACGAAAGCACCCTTGCGCCCGGCGTCATAGGGAAGTGCAGACTGTAACATCTAACAAAGGTGTGTGGGGTAGCCCAACCGGCTGCCTCACAGATCTCCTGAAGGGGAACTCCCAAATAAAGGGCTCTAGAGGAGGCCATGCCCTTAGTAGAATGCGCCCTCAAGGCCACAGGTGAAGGCAAACCGCGCACCTGATAGGCTAAGGCAATAGCCTGCACAATCCAGTTACTCACTTTTTGTTTAGAAGCTGGGAGCCCCTTCTTAGGGGACCCAAAACACACCAATAATTGATATGACTTCCTCCACAGCGAAGACTTCTGAATATAAATTCTTAATGCTCTGACCAGGCAGAGCAAATGAAGCCTTCCCTCTTCCGCCGACACATGAGGTGGAGGATGGAATGCCTGCAAGACCATAGACCGTGCCACATTAGCTGGCACTTTAGGCACATAGCCTGGTCTAGGACTCAAGATGGCTTTAACTCCCCCAGGGGCAAACTCCAGGCAAGTCGGCATTATAGCCAAGGCCTGGAGGTCCCCCACCCTCTTAAGAGAGGTGATAGCCAGGAGAAAAGCCACCTTAAACGACGGATTCTTATCTGTCGCCGACTCTAACGGTTCGAATGGGGCCATGGATAACCCTTCCAGAACCACCGCCAGATCCCAGGTTGGAACTCTAATGTGAGCCACAGGCCTCATCCTCCATGCACCACGGAGGAAACAACCAGTTGGTGCCTCCCCAGAGGCCCATCACTTACAGGAGCGTGGAAAGCTGTAATGGCAGCCACGTACACTTTAAGTGTGGACGGGGAAAGACCAGCAGAGAAGTGATCTTGGAGGAACTCCAGCACTGAAGCCACTGGGCAGTTAATTGGGTCCACCTCACACTCTCTGCACAAAGTGGAAAACACATTCCACTTTAAGCCGTAAAATCTCCTCGTGGAAGGAGCTCTATAGCTGAGTATGGTCTCCACCACACCTGCCGACAGGCAAGCCTCTAGGTACTGAGCCCACTCAGGGGCCAGACCCACAGCTTCCACAACTCTGGCCGGGGGTGATATATTGTGTCCCCCGCCTGAGACAGCAGGTCCCTCCTCAGAGGGATTTGCCAAGGAAGGCCTACCAGCAGTGCCATGATGTCTGAGAGTGTGGTTTGTCACAACCTAATATAAGCTGGGACGTGAAGTGACGAGTGGGCTTCAATGTCCTCCGCCTCGATGCTGAGCACATCCACTTCCTCAGAAGCAGATAGCGCAAGCATTGGACCCTCACCCTGAGCAGAAGAAGCCGCTGGGCGAGCTTTTGCACAGGGAGGAAGGGCATCAGAGCTGTCAGACGATGATTGGGAAAGTGCCTCAGCAGTCCCAATCTCATCTGTTAGCTCTCTCTGCAAACCCCACGATCTGAGCCTCCGTGCCGCCTCAGCGGATGCAGAACCCGAACCGCAGGGAATGCGAGCCTGGCCGGCCTCGTCAAACACGGCCATGTGGGAGCACAGCACTCTGATCGGCTGCCCGAGCGTGCTGCGCTCCCAAACAGTTCACACACAATTGATGCGTGTCCCCACCCGTAATGTATCTAGGGCAGGGGTGCACACATATCTTGAACTGTTCACTCGTCATTACTTTACTTTGCTAGAAATATCAGGCAGTCTTTTAACACACATACAGAGCGATTGCTGAAGAGTGAAAAGCTAACTCTGTTGTTGCCGGCGCCCCTTTTATACTTCCCTGTATGCCGTCACATACAACGTCATGATGTAGCACCAATCAGGATTTGTCCAGTTTTTATTCATACTTCAGATGCGCTATGCTAAGGGAGCGTCCCCCAAAGTGTCGTTACCAACGCAGTGCGAGTTCCCTCGAAAGGGAACTACTGTTAGATAACTGAAAAACCTGAAAAGCACTGTTTATTTTATATGCATCTTTGCTCTATTGTATGTATTTGTGCTGTTGCTTGTAGTTTGATTATTTTTTCTTATTTTGTTTATTTTTATTTGACAAATGTCCTAATTACCCTGAACATAGCACATACCGAACCGTACCGAAAACCGTGACCATAAAACCATAACAAAAACTGAACCGTGAGTAATTTGAACCATTCCACCCCTAATATATATATATATATATATATATATATATACACACACACAAGAACACTTGCAACAAATAAATTTGCAGAATACACATACTTTCTGCTTAAATTGCAAAATAACAAGCCCAATTATGGATAGTAAGAGTCATTTTCAAGCACAAATGTTACAGAACATTGGAAGTTAAAAACATTTTTAATTGCTGCATACAGTATAAACAGCTTGTGAAGATGAAAATATTAAATACAATTATAAAATGTTAAAATATTTGATAAAGTCATAATTTTGTTATAATATTGTTTTGAACTGCTTGCTATTTACAATGGTTGCTATTAACTGTTTTCATTGTGTAAAGATTTTTTTCTTCAATGTATTACTACGTAGACCTCAGCATATGTATACAATTCACCGGGTGCTAAATCATAATAATTATTAATGCTAATAATAATATAGGGAACCCACAACAATTAAAAAAAAAACATTAAAATACATTTTTGTCAAAGACTATGTCTGGATCAGATTCAGTACGATGATCAAAACACAGATGGAGTAGATCGAGTCCATCAACACCCCCAAAGCTTGCATAGTCCTAACCACTTCCTGGGTTGACATTTCACTCGGTAACATTAGCTGTTTTGATTTATATGCTGTTTAATGTTGATGATCGCATTATTTTTCATATGCATCTGTTTACAAATGAGATTGCTCATTTCTGCTTCTTCTTTGCTGTGTTTAGATCTGGAGATATTATACTCGTTCACAAGATGTGTAATAGTGCCCCCTACCTTATAACAGTGATAACACGGAAAGCTGTAAAATCTCGTCAATGGCAGGGAAGCATTTTCTCATAAAAGACGGGATAACTTGTCAATGGCGGGGAAAGAGTTAAAATAACCCAAACAACTCACTCACTAACTCACGCGCTCACTCATTCACTCACTCACTAAATAAACAAACAAATACATAAATAAGCTTAATGCAATTTGCATGCTGAAATTTCTCCAATTCCAGGTCAATTATGGATGGTTGTGATGGATGCAGTAGACTACCAGAATCTGACATACTTTACTGGGCCTATACAGCATCATTTAACCACAGCAATCTAGTATTTTAAGAATGCAGAATGTGCACTTGACACATCTGAATATACAGTTATAACTTCATATTTAATAGAACTAGCCTACTGCAGCCATGACAACAGTTAAATAACAAACCATGAAAAGATTGTGCATGGATGTGCATCTCACATGGTTCTTAATGTACCTGTCAATCCTGCACAACACCTAGAATGAGATTAACATTTTCATGAGCCCTATCTGACTTTCAGATTAATCCGCTTATGAACAAATTAAGTTGTTCTTTACATATTTCAAATGTACGATTAAGCGTTTAGATACATTAGTGACAAAAAATGAAAAGGCATCCAGAAACAGCAACAGAAACAGACATGCTTACCTTTTTCAGCCAAGCAAAATGTTTGTAAAAATCATCGTCCCATTCCATTTTGCAGGGCCATTATAAGATCAATCAGTCTAATACTATCACAACTATCTCAGACACTTCACACAGAAATAGAAAGTGTGAATTTTTTTTTATTTCTTTTCATCCTTCAAGTACACACTATGTGACTCCTTCTCTCACTCGTCTGAGTTTAGCCTTTGGTTTAGGTTCCTGAGCATCTGGTTTGGAGCAGCGGTCTGTAATATCAGGCTTCACTCCTGCCAGCTGCTCTTTTTTATTTCCCTCCCTTTCCTCCTCCTATACTCTCCTCCTCCACTCTTTTCTCCTCTGCCAAAACATTTTTTTCATATTGTTTCTAAACTTATTCTCCCCACTTTCACTCTCTCTTATTAACAAGTGCTGTGTTTACGGGCTTTCTGTAGGGGAAACACTTTCAAACACGTGAAGAGAGAAAGTGAGTATGTGTGGATTGTTAGAGGTGGGTGCCCCAGAGGAGCAGTGCCCCTCAGAGAGGCCACTTGAGAACTTATGGAGGTACCAGACAGCCTGCATTGTATTAAACGTGTGACAGTGTCAAAAATCTGTTGACAAGCCTTCATATGTTAGGAATTTACTAGCAGGATATTCCATAAAAGATGCAATATTTGCAATGAGGGCAGAAAAAAAGTGAGAATAGATAATATTTTATCTGTAAATAGGTGGATTCTTTAATTTAATTATGGACACAAACAACACCGGACATTAAAGGAATAGGGTGAATATCACAAATAAGTATGATATTTCATCCTAACATCAGTAGACAAATAAATTATAATTATTTAAAATAAATAAATAAATTTAGGACCCTATTTTATTTTATTTTAATGTGAAATTAATGTAATGGAATTAGGTGGAAAAGCAAATTATTTAAACAAAATTCAATCTCTTATTTATTTTGCTTTTGGGGTAAAATGGGGTGACCTAGATATAACTACTTCTGTGTATAAATTTTTGGAGAAACTGCAAAATAAATAAATAAATAAATAAATAAATAAATGTTGACAAATAAACAGATATTTTGAACATATCTATTTTTAACTATATAAGAACATATCCTTTACTACAAATTACTGCAATGGAGAACACTGTTTATACTGTATGACCACTGAACTAATTAAGGCATGGAAATTAATGGAATGGAAATTAACTGTCTAGCTATATGGTCTGCATAGATATTAGCCGCATGTTAACTTCCGCTGGAGTTCTGCCACTGACTTATACTGAACAAACACAGAGATTAAATACCAAGGCAAACTAATCAACTAAATTAACATTAGGGGGGTATTCCTAGTGTTGGGTTCGAGTCCACCTTATTCAAGTCCATGTTGAGCCTGAGTCAGACTCAGGCCTGAGTCCGAGTCCAAATAAATAGTACTGGTACTAGTAAGTCAATATCAAAGGCATGTTTTAAACCATGTTTTTTTTTTTTGTTTTTTTTTTTCACATCATCTCATTAATAGTATCCTGCTAAGCAAACTATAAGTCACCATGCAATGGAAGTTATGGCCGACTTGACTTCTGTATTGTGATATATTTCTGTGAAACAGCTTTTATAATGTGAAAAACTATAGAGCGGGACTTTACTGTATCCATTGATATAAATTCAACCAGTAACCAGGTTACTTTGGTGAACGGGAGCAGTGTATTGGGATCTGAAAAGACAGATCTGTTTTCTCTATGTTTACGGCAGTGCATTTTGTGTGGGTTTTACATGACAGTGTTGTGGTTGGCTATAGGCCTTGGTCAGGGTAGATGCCATACAAAATTTTACGTGGATGAAAATGAGGCTCACAATAACTTTCTAAAGTCACAACTTTCAAAACTGTTTTATGGAGTTTTTGTTTACTGAAAATGTTTTTTTTTTTAGAAAATGTTTTGTCAGCTGATACATTTTTAATGTATTTATGGTTAAAACCATAAATTGGCAGTTTATGGTAAACACACACTTATTGGCAGTTTATTAAATGGATCTATGTTTTTGTTACATGTATGCTCTGTCTGTTGTTTTCATTGTGTTTTTGGTTAAAGTTCCTGTGGCCTAGTTTTCCCCAGTCTGTCTAATTAGTCATGTCTTTCACCTGTGCCTTGTTAATTACCTCATTTACTCTGTGTAAACCCTTGTGCAGTCTTCAGTGAACACAAAAAAAATTGAGGGCATGATTCGAACAGGCTAAGTGGTCGTAAAAAAAGTCACACTCATGGTCTTCGGTCAAAAATGACTGACCATAGGAAATGAATGGGAAATTGACAAAAATACGAAAATACTGAACATTTTTGTGTGCACAGTCTACAAATCGGCCATGGTACTGAAAAAAAGTACACAGCAGTGAAGGGATGACACTATAAAACATCAAGAATGTGATATAGAAATATCCACTCACACACAGACGCACACACACACACACACACACACCTATGAACCACTGTGTCTGTAACACAGAGCAAAGTTTTGAGAGTATGTGAAATTAATTCAATAATTCAGTAATAATACAGAAAAAAGCTCACAGCCGTGATGTGGTGTCACAGGGTGATTGAATGAATTGCATTTTTTTTAATTAAATTCTGAATCAAAAAATGGGTAGCAAAATGCTTCCTTGCGTTCTCTTTCTAACACAATGTTCAGGTTTGACTGTAATCATAATGCATAAACTAACGCTTCAAATCACTATTTCTAAAAAAAAAAAAAAAAAAAAAAAAAAAAAAAAAAAAACTTGACAAAAAGTAGTCTTTGAGATTGTTTAAATATATATTTAAATCTTCCACCTAACAAAAATATGTAATTATGTCTAAAAACAACTAGGCAATTCACAAGCTGCTCTATAGAGAGCTATACAGGCAACTAGTGGTTACACCAGGGTATTACATGTTTTCTTTCTATACTCTCAACAGATGGTGCTAATCTGCCTTCAAAAAAATTGGATTTTAAAGGCCTAGAGTCTATTTTAACCTGAAATACTGCATAAATTGAATTTTTTTTTAATTCATTAAAAAATTGTTTTATTCTTTTCTATGGGAAAAATGGATATGAATTATTGCATAAATATTAATTAGTACCACAAAACCCTCTCAAAATGCTAAATAAAAAAGAAAATATATTATTGAACAAATATTAGATTGATTTTACTGAAAAAATAAGAAGTTATATTTTAGGGGTCCGGTCACTTTTGACCGCTAAGACCACCGGTGTGACTCCCAAGTAAAGACCACACAAGGTCTTCAGTTCTCCCTCAGTGTTTGTCCGTCTTCGTCAATGTTAACTTTGTGTTCTTGAGAGTTTCCTGAGTTTTATGATTAAAGTTCCTGTTTCCAGTTCTTCATAGTCTTCGTGAGTTTTGATCAGCACATTACGTGACAGAAAGACGGACCAAGACAGTTTTTTATTTGTGGCGTTTTCCCCTTTTTTGTTTATTTTTCCTTCCTTTCATGGACCTCCCCGCAGTGCAGTTACTCTGCCTGGAGCAGGATGACAGCGATAGACAAGCTCGAACCAGAGAAGAAGTTTGACGGAGTCATCGCCCCGGAGCCACTACCACCGCGAGAGTCTGACCAGGTGCGTGAGCCGGCAACATTGTGCGTCGCTGAGGGAGCACTTGTGGAGCTCGAGGGCTGGGAAGAGAGCCCCGCCCACAACTCCGCCGCGGTGGATGCAATGGTGAAGACCTCTGGTGGTTATTTTGAGGAACTGACGGACATTTTTGAGGCAATCCCTATTTCTCCAGCGCCCTCTGTATCTCCAGCGTCTCCTGTATCTCCAGCGCCCCTGTCTCTTCAGAATACCCACCCAGCCTCCCTCTCCCACCTCTTCAAGCAACCAGTTCCTCAGCCCTGCCTCTGCTGCTGTCCTTCAGCCCCTCTGCATCTCCCACATGCTGTGAGGACCCGCCCAGTGTCTTCAGACCACCAGCTCCATCCAGCACAGAGGATCCCCTGTCTTCACCGCCAGTCTCTGTGCCCTGCGCTCCACCGCGGCCTGTCGACACATCGGCTTCGCCCTGGCTCCTCCCTCCCTCGGCTCCACCGGAAACCATCGGCCATACGGCTTCTCCGGGCTCCCTCGTCTCTCTGGCTCCGTCTTGGTCAGCCGTCGACCTGCCTGCACCTTCGGCTCCATCTGGCTCCGCCTTCCCCCCGGCTTCGCCTCTGTCCTCTGTCCCACCGGCTCAGCCTCTGTCCTCTGGTTATCCGTTTCCACCTCGTCGCCGCGGCTCCACCTCGGTCTCCAGGGCCATCGGTCTCGCGTGGGCTCATCGACTCGGCAGCTCCACTAGTGTCTCCATCTTAGGTGGAGGTATCCTCGTCGGTCGTCCCCAGGGTGTGTTCCATCAAGTCGTCAACACCATGGCTCCTCCCGCATCCGACTTCGCCCTGGGGTCTCGTCCTGGCTGGTCCCTCCTGCTCCTGGCTCCTCACTGGCTCCTCCCACCATCCACTCCTCCATGGACAGTTTTTCTTTGCTTTGGACTGCGTGTTTCCCTTTTCTTTCCACGCTCTCCTCCAGAGCCCCCTCCCACCCTCCTAAGATGGACTGTTTATGACGTGAGGACGCGCCTAATGGGAGGGGGAGCTACTGTTACATGTATGCTCTGTCTGTTGTTTTCACTGTGTTTTTGATTAAAGTTCCTGTGACATAGTTTTCCCCAGTCTGTCTAATTAGTCATGTCTTTCACCTGTGCCTTGTTAATTACCTCATTTACTCTGTGTACTTAAGTCTTCAGTTCTCCCTCAGTGTTTGTCTGTCTTCATCAATGTTAACGTGTATTCTTGAGAGTTTCCTAAGCTTTATGATTAAAGTTCCTGTTTCGAGTTCTTCATCGTCTTCGTGAGTTTTGATCTACACATTACTTGACAGTTTTCAAAATAATTAATATTTTGTTAGGCCTTTGTCCTGCCTGTCAATATACAGAGGCCACAGCTGCATATGTAAATTTACCACAGTAAAAAGCTATAGCAATAATCAGTATATAAATAAAATAAAAGGAAATAAATAGTATTCTTCACAGTGTGGACATGGATTCCAGGCTCAACATTACATTTTTTCTAATCCCACTAAACTTTTTTTTCTAACCCCAAAAAAACAAAAAAAACAAAACAAAAAAAAAAACAAAAAAAAACAAACAAAAAAAAACCTAGTAAACTACTGCTTCCAAGTGGTTAGAAACTTTTTTTTTTTCCCCCGGTAGGTCTATACTAATTAAATAATACAGAAATTTAATAAAGTAATCAAATGTAAAAATAAAACACTGCTTATTCTACACTGTGTAAATTAAATGTGAATTACAGTGGGGAGGACAAGTATTTGATACACTGCCGATTTTGCAGGTTTGCCCACTTACAAAGCATGTAGAAGTCTGTAATTTTTATCATAGGTACTCTTCAACTGTGAGTGATGGAATCTAAAACAAAAATCCAGAAAATCACATTGTATGATTTTAAGTAATTAATTTGCATTTTATTGCATGACATAAGTATTTGATACATCAGAAAAACAGAACTTAATATTTGGTAAAGAAACCTTTGTTTGCAATTACAGAGATCATACGTTTTCTGTAGTTCTTGACCAGGTTTGCACACACTGCAGCAGGGATTTTGGCCCACTCCTCCATACAGACCTTCTCCAGATCCTTCAGGTTTCGGGGCTGTCGCTGGGCAATACGGACTTTCAGCTCCCTCCAAAGATTTTCTATTGGGTTCAGGTCTGGAGACTGGCTAGGCCACTACAGGACCTTGAGATGCTTCTTACGGAGCCACTCCTTAGTTGCCCTGGCTGTGTGTTTCGGGTCGTTGTCATGCTGGAAGACCCAGCCACGACCCATCTTCAATGCTCTTACTGAGGGAAGGAGGTTGTTGGCCAAGATCTCGCGATACATGGCCCCATCCATCCTCCCCTCAATACAGTGCAGTCGTCCTTTGCAGAAAAGCATCCCCAAAGAATGATGTTTCCACCTCCATGCTTCATGGTTGGGATGGTGTTCTTGGGGTTGTACTCATCCTCCTTCTTCCTCCAAAGATGGCGAGTGGAGTTTAGACCAAAAAGCTCTATTTTTGTCTCATCAGACCACATAACCTTCTCCCATTCCTCCTCTGGATCATCCAGATGGTCATTGGCAAACTTCAGACGGGCCTGGACATGCGCTGGCTTGAGCAGGGGGACCTTGTGTGCGCTGTAGGATTTTAATCCATGACGGCGTAGTGTGTCACTAATGGTTTTCTTTGAGACTGTGGTCCCAGCTCTCTTCAGGTCATTGACCAGGTCCTGCCGTGTAGTTCTGGGCTGATCCCTCACCTTCCTCATGATCATTGATGCCCCACGAGGTGAGATCTTGCATGGTGCCCCAGACCGAGGAGGATTGACCGTCATCTTGAACTTCTTCCATTTTCTAATAATTGCGCCAACAATTGTTCTGTAGCCCATCCCAGCTTTGTGCAGGTCTACAATTTTATCCCTGATGTCCTTACACAGCTCTCTGGTCTTGGCCATTGTGGAGAGGTTAGAGTCTGTTTGATTGAGTGTGTGGACAGGTGTCTTTTATACAGGTAAGGAGTTCAAACAGGTGCAGTTAATACAGGTAATGAGTGGAGAACAGGAGGGCTTCTTAAAGAAAAACTAACAGGTCTGTGAGAGCCGGAATTCTTACTGGTTGGTAGGTGATCAAATACTTATGTCATGCAATAAAATGCAGATTAATTATTTAAAAATCATACAATGTGATTTTCTGGATTTTTGTTTTAGATTCCGTCTCTCACAGTTGAAGTGTACCTATGATAAAAATTACAGACCTCTACATGCTTTGTAAGTAGGAAAACCTGCAAAATCAGCAGTGTATCAAATACTTGTTCTCCCCACTGTAAATCATCCACCCGCCACCCACTCGAACCTATGATTTTCTCTGACATCCACACAAGATTGTCATATTAAAAAAAATTCAATTTCTTAGTGTTAAGCATGATATGGTAACATATTACACTGAAGTAGGCTGCTTTTAATTGAACATTTAGCTAAAGTTCTTCTTTGGCCAAATTGCATTTCCTTAATAGCCTAAACACAGGCTTTACTCCCTTCAAACATAAATTATCACTGTTTCCATCACTGCAACTTCCCGAACACACACAAAATTAAATGCATTCATCCCAAGCAAATGCAGGATAAAAATCTTTATTAGTTTATTGAAATGGGGGTAAAAGAGTGATGCACGTTTGTTTTGTTTTTCCATGAAATGAGAGTTCCCTGTCTTTATTAAAATCAAAACATTAATGATTTATCTCTCCTCGACCCAATGGCCCACCTGGCTCCACGGATGCAAACCACACATCACTACTTTTTTTTCACTACACATTTTTTTTTTTACAAAATGTAACTTTAATCTGATTATTTTGTTTTTTTGACATAACTGTAACAAATTACAGTTACCAGATTTGTATTTATTTATTTAAAAATGCTGTGATCATTTGAAATGCTTCCCTAGTCATAGGAGCAATACACTGCACACGTTGCAATTTCTACAGCTCGAGAATATGAGGCTGATTTTGTACCATTAGTTACCATCAAGTTGACAAGTGGCGCATGCTACTTGGTTTGAGAGCAGGTTACATGTTTTAAGTTGCTGTAGCATACTCATTCAGTAAGTGCTATGCTATTGTTAACAGCAGGGTTGTCAACTCTCACGCATTTGGCGTGAGACACACGCTTTCAGGCTCTGTCTCACGCTCTCACTCTGCCCAAGTAAATCTCACGGCAAATTGGCAACCCTGCTTTTGATATGAAACAAAGTCTCAGTTTTTAAATTGTGTAAGCTTTAATATGAAATTCATACAAAAAATACCGTTTTGGAGCATTTAATATTGCATAACAGATCGCTGTAGCGCCTCAGTTAAAGCCAGAGCCGTTGAAAAACAGAGTTGCGACATGCTTTGATCTCGCCAGCGTTGCCGCCGCCACGCGGTCACATGGTTCATGGTCATCTCAATCATTCCAAACAAACTAGCGCTGTCAATACTAGGGTGACCAAAGGTCCTGTTTTCCCAGGACATAGACATTTTGGTTATAGATAGTATTTTGTAATATAACAATTTTCTATCCATACAGAGGGGGCATACTTTAAATTTATTGAAATTAATAAGGCATCTTTGAGTAAACTTTGAGTATCATTTGAGTATCTCATTGCCGGGCCGAGTGTCCTGCTTTTCGGTAATCAAAATATGGTCACCCTAGTCAACACATTTGAATGCCTTTAAGCAAGATAGACAACAGCTAGCTTCACTAGACACAGGTATTTCACTATACTGGTAAACATTACAGCATAGTGTGCATTGATTATTACGTCGACAATATTTACAGTATCGTTCTATTCTGGAGAGTGATGGAGAGGCAACATTAATGTTAATGTTTTTCTTGTAGGCTATTTAACCCTTGGGTATTCCTTACTAATTGGTCACACTCATACTCTTTGGTGGTCAAATATGACCATACACCTATTTTACATTACACATACACATACACATATTTTATGTTAATTGCTATCAAAATGTATGAGTTAACTAACTCAGTACTTCAAGTTAGGAGCAATTAACATGCATGAGTACTACAAACGCAAAACTTAATAGTTCTGCTTACTTAAAATTGGGAACATCAACTCAAAAAATTTGATGTTACTGACTACCTCAAAAATTTGATGTTACTGACTACCTGAACTCTTCTTTATGCAATAATGAAATACCTACTCTAATGAGCTCAGAGACGTTTAGTGTTGATGTGTTTAATAGACAGTGTCTTGGTGCCCTGGATATTGATATTTTGTTATTAGTTGTTCAAGCACCGAAGGTGACTTGGACTCCTAATGAATTTATGAGGCTAACTGCAAATAATATTCCTAATATTGTGTTGTTCCCCCTTTTGCTGCCAAAACAGCCCTGACCCATCGAGGTATGGACTCCACTAGACCCCTGAAGGTGTGCTGTGGTATCTGGCACCAAGATGTTAGCAGCAGATCCTGCAAGTCCTGTAAGTTGCGAGGTGGGGCCTCCATGGATCGGATTTGTTTGTTCAGCACATCCCACAGATGCTCGATTGGATTGAGATCCGGGGAATTTGGAGGCCAAGTCAACACCTCAAACTTGTTGTGCTCCTCAAACCATTCCTGAACCATTTTTGCTTTGTGGCAGGGCACATTATCCTGCTGAAAGAGGCCACAGCCACCAGGGAATACCGTTTCCATGAAAGGGTGTACATGGTCTGCAACAATGCTTAGGTAAGTGGTACAGGTCAAAGTAACATCCACATGGATGGCAGGACCCAAGGTTTCCCAGCAGAACATTGACCAAAGCATCACACTGCCTCCACCGGCTTGCCTTCTTCCCATAGTGCATTCTGGTGCCATTTGTTCCCCAGGTAAGCGACGCACACGCACCCGGCCATTCATGTGATGTAAAAGAAAACGTGATTCTTCAGACCAGGCCACCTTCTTTCATTGCTCTGTGGTCCAGTTCTGATGCTCAAGTGCCCACTGTTGGCACTTTCGACAGTGGACAGGGGTCAGCATGGGCAACCTGACTGGTCTGCGGCTATGGAGCCCCATACGCAACAAGCTGCGATGCACTGTGTATTCTGACCAGCATTAACTTCTTGAGCAATTTGAGCTACAGTAGCTTGTCTGTTTGATCGGACCACATGGGCCAGCCTTCGCTCCACACGTGCATCAGTTAGCCTTGGCTGCCCATGACCCTGTCGCCGGTTCACCACTGTTCCTTCCTTGGACCACTTTTGATAGATACTGACCACTGCAGACTGGGAACACTCCAAAAGAGCTGCAGTTTTGGAGATGCTCTGACCCAGTCGTCTAGCCATCACAATCTGGCCCTTGTCAAATTCGCTCAAATCCTTACGAGATGTCCCTCTTAGGAGTGTCTTTCCATTGTCATCACAACGGATGCCTCACTCCCTTACATGCCATGGTGGCTCAAAACAAGGGGTTTATCCCATACTAAAACCCATGTTTATGGTAAGGAAACACGTTGAGTGCTTTGTGCCCATTATATATGGAGAAGTCCCCGGTTTGTAACTTTGGGTCCCTCTCAAGGGGCGTTTTGCTGTCATCATTACGACGGACATCTCACTCACAGGCTGGGGCGCTATCATGGATGGTTGCCAAGCCCAGGGTCTTTGGAAAGGCCCTCATCTCTCTTGGCACATCAACTGCCTAAAGAAGAGGGCTGTAGGACATTTCTTCTCATATCTCAGGGGCTATCATGTGTTGGTGCGGAGAGACAACACATCAGTAGTCATCAGCATTATTACTATGGTGGGTTGTATTTGCGGCCCCTGTTCAGGCTGGTGCAGCAGATCCTACTCTGGGCGGATTCAAACTGCTCTCTCTGAGGGCAGTTTGCATCCCGGGACAGCTTGGGAGCAGACATGCTGTCGAGGCAGGGGCTGAGGCCTGGAGATGGGCAACTCCACCCTCAAGTAGTGGAGTTCATGTGGCAGAATTTGGCCAGGTGGAAGTGGACTTGTTTGCCTCCGAGGAGTCAACCCACTGTCCCATTTGGTTTTTCTTTCTATTTTCCAGCTTCTCTGGGGCTGGGTGCCATGGTACAGAAGTGGCTGTGTGTCTGTATGCCTTTCCACCAATCGCTCTGCTCCCAGGAGTTCTGGTGAGGGTCCGGCAGTAGGGGTTGAGGATCATCTTTGTAGCCCCGCTCTGGCTGGCCTGAGTATGGTTTACGGACCTGGTGTCTCTCCTGGAAGGCTCTCCTTGGGTGATTCCAATCAGGAATGACCTTCTGTTCCAGGCTCGGGGGACAGTCTTTCACCCCTGACTGAAGATTTGGCCCCTGAGTTCATAGATTCTGATCACTCTACTGATACTATTGATACCATTCTTAATGCTAGAACTGCTTCTACTAGAACTCCGTAATCTCTTAAATGGCATCTTTTCTCATCATGATGTGAACAACGCCATCTTAACCCAGCTGACTGCCTAGTTGGCTTGCCACATTTCAGCTTGCCACAACCAGATGGATGGGGTTTCAGTGGGAAAACATATCCTGGTGTCTCATTTCCTGCGTGGTGCTAGATGGCTGAGGCCTGTCTGCAGACCACGGGTTCCCTCATGGGATCTCTCTATTGTATTGGAAGGATTGTCAGATGCTCCCTTTGAACCCTTAGGGTCAGCCTCTGTGAAGCTTCTGACTCTCAGTGTGGTTTTGCTTATTGCCATTACCTCTTTAAAAAGGGTAGGATACTTTTAGGCCCTGTCTGTTGTCTCCTCTGGTCTGGAATTTGCCCCTGGACTGGTCAAGGTGATACTGCAACCTAGGCCAGATTGTTTCTTCACCAGGTTTTATAGTGTGGATGTGGAGTAAACCCCAGGGTCTCGGGTCCTCTCGGGGTGAGTCTTTCCTGTACTACAGTGTTTGTGCAATTTTTCCACAACCTGTACGCAGGCATCCTCTCAGTATGGGTATTGTGGATACAGAGATGTGTTTCTCAGATATAAAAAAAATAATCTCAGGGTTATGTATGTAGCCCGGTTCCCTGAGAATGAGAATGGGAACGAGACGTTGCTTTGCGTTGCCATACTTCGAGTACGGGGGCAAATTGTTTTGTAAATGTGTCCAGTTGCTTTTAGCCGTATACAGTGTGTTGAGAATACAGTGTGTACATTTGTCTGACTCAGCTATACTCATATTAAACATTTTTGTTGAGATAAATTAGTTCTGTGAATGACTTTGTATTGGACTAATTGTATATTTTATTTACGCTGAATATGTTTTTACAGATTTGATTCCAGAAGTTAATGTCTGTGGATATATTGAGGTCCTGTTCCCATTTTGTGACTGATACCGAGCATGTTTTGTCTGCAGATAATATTAAGTTGTATTGTTGTCTTATTAATTTTGATGATTGACCAATCTTCCCAGTTTTGTATTGATTCTGGTTTTAGTTGTATATGTCTGATTTTAGTTGTGATTGCAGTCATTATTTGTAAATAAGTTTGACAGTTCCATAAATTGTATAAAGTTATTCATCAGGGTCACATGCAGTTGATATTTATCAGATTTATTTAAAACACTTAATAAATGAGAAATCATGCATTACACACATACCCTTGTTTGGAGGAGCCAGCACCAGGGTCAGACCGTTGCAGCATCTGGAACCCCTTGCATGACAGGCCGGCTCTTTATTACCACTCAGAGCCAACTCCTCTGCCACAGTATATTCTGGAGGAGGTAGCCCTCCCCCATTTTTATGAATTTCACAGTTATTTCTGTTTGCTGCAAACGTCTCAGGTTACGTATGTAACCTATGTTCCCTGAGAACAGGGAACGAGACACTGCATCCTAGAACGCTTTGGGGAACACCTCAGCGTGACAGGTGTCTGAAACTACTATCGAATCACGGCAATTCTATTGACTGGCGACAGCCCATGATGTCATCAAAGTGCGACCCGGAAGTATATAAGGGCGCCTTGCAAACATTCACCTTATCAACAGAAGGGACTGTTTGGTAGGCAGGCCCCGAGGCATGGCAAAGAGACACAGTGTCTCGTTCCCTGTTCTCAGGAAACATAGGTTACATACGTAACCTGAGACTTTCCCTTTTGAAGGGAACTCGCACTGCGTCCTAGAACGCTTTGGGGAACGATATACCCACGCCGCCATGCTAAGGGGAGTGCATGCCCATTGGCAGTGACAACTGTCAGAACAAGCAAATTTCAAATGAAATGCCAGAACCACTCTCCCTCCGGTCACACTGGGCTGTCAGTAGCAGCATTCCCTACGGTCATAGCCCAAGCTATAGCCTCAAAGGAAAACCCTCCATAAACTTTGTTTCATGAAAGGCCTACACCTACTCCATGGCCTGGAACCAGCCGCTTCAAATTAGAAGGGGGTCCCTTCTAGGGAATGTGGCTAGGGAACCCGAAGTAACCCCAGCCAGTCACTATTCAAGGGAACATATTCACCTGTAATGCCGCCAGGAAGGCCTGACCTGGCATCACTTACAATGGACACTTCAGTCTGACAACATCCTGTCTGTCCGAAGACAGAGCCTCTGGACACTTGCCTTTAGGTAAGGCATCCAGCCTGAGGGACTGCGAAGCTGACAGTGAACCACTCGGCCCGGATCTCAGAGACGGGTAATCCTAGAGAGCATGACTCAGCATAGCGCTTTACAACCCTTGCTAGCAAGGGGAATTCCTCTGCTCGATCCACAGATCTACACAGCACTTACTTTTCGAAGCACTGAGGAGGCCGGAAGGCCTAAGGGCTGATCTGACTGGGATGCTTCACGAGAGGCCTACGGCCATCTGACCAGACTCAGGAGGCTGAGTACTCATGGCAAACCAGGCTGTAGGCTAGAAATAAAGAGCTTCCGGGAGGGAACCAGTAGCAGAAAGTATACACTTTAGTCGTGCTTGGGCACAAGCTCGCCTTCAGAAGCTGCCTGCTAAGGCTGCCTGCTAAGTCTGATAGCAAGCAGCCACTAGCTGCCAGAACCCAGTATTGCTGAGAAACCACTTACAAGGAGGCCAGTGAGGCCTACTACCTGATAGCAAGTCATGCTAGCTGCCAGAGTATCCAAACTCTGCTGAGGCCTACTACTTGACAACGCAGCCTTCGTTGGCAGCGAAGCTGTTTACACAGCACCTACAGTATCCTGGTACCTAACCACATTGCCCATGGCAGTGTACTCAGCAAAACGCAACACCCTTTAAGCAAGGGGAGTACAACATATGCCACCCTGCCTCGATGGAGGCCCCAGCTTCAGGGGCTTACCATCTATACGTATGGGCGTCAACTCATGGCAATGCTCTGGCTTCAAGGGAGTGTACTTCGAAAACCAAAGGGTTAGAAGGTTAGAACTCTCCGCTCGACCCGAGCCATAGTGGTGTGAGGCAAAATGATACAGAGCTGAAAGTGGAGTACTCAGAACTACCCCGAATCAGCAGAGGAGTACCAACCACATGCCCCTGAGAATTTAACAGGGTGCGGGCCTGCCAGTGGCTCTAGAGGTGACAGAAATTTTTCTGCGCCCAGCCCAGGGGAGTGGGGCTTGCTCGCAAGCCACCCATCTTCAACCCATCGCTTGAGTAGTAGCTCAGCAAGCTGAGTGGAGCCTACTCTGGTGGCTCAAGTCCATATGCTAACTCTGCATGGCAGAAAGACGGCCTAACCCTGCCCAACAAGACCCATTGTACTGGGGAGGCCCTATTGAAGGCCTAACCCCAGGTCTTTCTCAGTCATACCTCTGCACCAACCTGCATTACTCTTCTCACCCCAGAATGCAGAAAGGGGGCGGGCCTTGGCCGGATGACTCTCACTATGAGAGGAGACTGTCATATAGGGATGCTAAATGGCCTACATTCACATAGTGTGGGGCCAGAGGCAGAAATGCTTTAGCAGAACGCCTCCACTATCCCTAATATAGCCTAGGCCAGCTACCGAGGCGGCCCTAGTGAGGGCCAGCCTACAAGCATAGATCTACCTGAGGTTCAGAGGAGCAACAGCCTCAAGAGAAAGATTCTCATATGAGAGGCTACAAAACTGCTCAGCCTGTATGAAAAACCAAACAGAGCTCAAGAGAGTGATGTACTTAGGCCAATGTCAACAGCCAGACATAAGATCTATCTGAAGCTCCAGCGTTAGTCTCTAGTCAATATACTCTCTAATGCTTTTGATAGAGAGGAGACAAACTACTCGACCCTGAGGTGGCTAACAGCCCAAAGGCCTAAAGCTGTTTAGAAGCTAAACCAAGCAGCGGCATCAAACCTACTCCTAGTCTAGGAGGAGGCCTCACCACTTAGCACTGCGCTACATACCAGTAGGAATAAGCAGTGGCCTCAAAACTACTCTCACACTGAGAGGAAGCCTTGGATTGTGACGGGCCAGAACCTCCAGCCTGCCTGGACGCAGAACCGGATCTCAGTGGTTTGCAGGTTTTAAATGCTGCAGAACGCGCCTTCGCCTCCCCAAACTTTCTCACCACTGCCCCAACGGAGATGGCAAAAAGTTCAGAGGGCGAAACTGGTGAATCGAGGAGAAAGCCCTTTCGCAGTTCGACCACCGCATCAGGGGACAACCCACCCCCTGATCGAAATCCCTCAGCAGATCTGCCTGGTACACTTGCAACACCGCCATGGTGTGCAAAGCAGCACCAGCCTGATCTGCTGCCGTGTATGCCCTGCCATTTAAACGAGATGTCGTTTTGAGAGGCTTAGAAGGCATGGTTGGAGCTTTCAGTGTCGATGCCTACCCAGATGCGAGATAGTTTGCAAACTTCCCGTCAATTGGTGGCATCAAGTTAGTCCGCTGATGTCGGTGAATACGGGTTGAATATAGGCTCTTCCATGCCCTCTCGATCTCCGTGTGCAGATCGGGAAGGAAAGGAAGGCTCACTGGAGCTGGAGGATTATGGCCGGAGAGAAATCGGTTGTCAAGCCAACTGTGAGCGATCTCTCCCCCAACGCACTGCCACGGCAGCTGCAGTCTGTCTGCAGCGCATTCCATTACCTCTAACAGTTCCGCATACATGGGTAAGGGTGGCTGAGAGGATTCAGGATTTATTTATTTTCTCATTTTCACCACCCTTACCAGCCATCTCCTGCTCATCCATAAGAGCATTCGCTGCTGGTCCTCGTCAGCCGCTGGATCGTCTAAGAGGATTACACCCCTCTCGAGACGATCGGCGAGCTCCATCTCTGCCTCGGCACGAGCGGGACCCGCACCACCAGTCCCAGATGCTGGACTCTCCTCCCTCGAGAAGAGAGCCAGACGAGAACAGAGCATTCTCAAGGGAAACGCTCACAACTCACACAGGCAGCTCCCTCAAGAACTGACTGTGCATGTAAACGCGCAGCTCGTGTGTGTCCTCCGGTGTCAAATATCCAGGACACGGGTCAGCACACTTCTGAAAACATTTGGTCTTCTTTGTGCGTTTCATATTGAATTTGTATTACCTTAATTCAAAGCGCTTCAGACAGATAAGTTCCTGAAGACGACAAGATGAATGTCATGCCAAGAATGTTTGGAGTTGGGGTTGCATCTAAATAAAAAATAAAAAAGAGTGAGCTTTCTTTGGACATATGTGTGTGTGTCATTTATTTGTAGAACTTCTTTCTTGCTTTGGTAGCAGAAACAGTATTACTGCATGCCTGTAATACATTTTTGTATTCTTCATATTTGAACGATTATTTCCTGCTCCTCCACAGAGAAATAAACAGACCTTGCTCTGTCCACGTTGAACATAATTGGTTGTTCAGTGCTGACGTAATGCTTTTATACATTTTATGTATGCACATGGTCATGGACTAATCATAGCTTAATGATCAAAGCCTGAGTTGACAGAGAAGGTTGATGATCAGCGTCATGGTACCATTAAAGCCTGATTGGATTTGTTTGGTTTTGTCAACTCGAAAATAATCCTGTAACCCTGAGTTTGTTCAACTACCATCATAGTATAGGCCCCGGGAACTGAGTTTGAGACCACTGGGATAACCTCTTTACATGGGTAACAACGCCCCCTCCAGATTGATAAATGCTAAATAGAAATTAATGTAAACATGGGTGCTATAAATAGTATGCTCATGGTTGTGCCATGTGAAGAACACTGTATATTCAGCAGCATTGCACCTGCGTTGCATTGCCTTTAATGTATGAAATTTATAAAACCCAATCACATTCAAGTTTCCATTCCTCCATTTCTACAACATAACAATGAACAAGAGTTAATCATTAAATCCCATAGGAGATAGAGTCTGGAGAGTAAAATCCAATGAATCCCACATTGCCGCAGGATAAATTCAGTTACATTTACGTTTCTGATAGACACTTTTATCCAAAGCTACTTAAAGCACATACAAGCTCATTTTATCAGTATGTGTGTTCACTCAGAATCACACATGAGCTACTGTTGAGCAACAGAACTCATTAACAGCACCTCCTCTAATTGCAACATGGAAACATAAGTTCCCTTTCAGTTGGTCATGTTCGACGTTACGTCAACGTCACTGACGTATTGGGATCACTTCTGGCAGCCCTATCAGCTTTGAGTGTATACAGAACGAGCCAATGCATATTGGCGTGCGAGATTTGCATCTATATATATATAGAGTATAAATATGGAAGCGGATGCAGCGCACATTTGTCATTCACTTCGGAGCCGATGTTGTGCTGCCTGAAGACTGTTCCTGTTTATCAGAGAGAGAGAGATTGAGAGAAGGGGAAGCTTGGAGTGCTGGGAGTGAAGGCACGACAGCGAGGACCGCAATCTCACGGTTTTGAGAAAAAACTGCTGTTTTCACAGCATTATTTCTGTGGGTTCGGTGAGGGCATTCCCTGGCAACAATGAGTGCATACACAGGGCTGCACTATTTTCCCTGTGTTTTGCCGTGGCCATTTCCCTGTGTGCTTCAGCACATTAAAAGAGCTTTTTCCCTAAAAGAGTACACGGGTGTGACACTGCGTCTTTTTCAAGATGTCATTCCACCCTGTGCGTTTCTGGATGCGGTCGTTCCCTGTCACCAGCTGACGGTCTCAATTGCTGTCTTACGTGTCTGGGCATTCAGCACGCTGAGGCAGCGTTTGTGGATAGTTCATGTACCCACTGTGGGAACATGACTATCTCGGCGTTGAGGTCGAGACTCACCTACCTTCGGGAAGGCGGAGTCCCCTTACCTATACCCCGATCTAGTGCTATTTCTGCTGGCCAGCAGAATAGGGCTACTTTGGCGAATAGTCAGAGTGACCTGAGGATTATGGTTAGGGCTACCCTGCCGAGGCAATCTCCGTGGGCCCCTAATCCCTCTGTAGCGCCGCAGCTGGTAGAGTTACTGAGAGAGCATGCTGGCCCCTCCCAGGGATCGTCCAGTGGTGATATTCGGAGCTCCAGCAGATGACAGGATGTCGATCACTGCATCGGAGGGGGAGCTTCAGTCTTCTGGGGATGAAGATTCGGCTGCGTTGCCTCCCTCTGGGAGAGTAGCATTGACCGAGACAGACCCAGGCTATGCTTTCCCTGGTTCTCAGCGCCCCGCCCCTGTGCCCTTCTTCCCGGAAGTGCATGAGGAGCTTACTAGGTCGTGGACGGCACCTTTTTCTGCCAGAAACCGGCCTAGTAGCTCCTCCCTCCTCACTACCCTCGATGGCGGGCTAGCCAAAGGGTACGTGGAGATCCCGTCAGTGTAATGGGCTGTCGCAATGCAACTGTGTCTGGCGTCCGCTTCCTCCTGGCGCAGTAATTCACATCTCCCATCCAAGGCCTGTAAGTTTACGTCCACACTGACGGGCAAAGCTTACTGAGCCTGTGGACAGGCTGAGTCCGCCCTGCATGCCGTGGCGTTGCTCCAGGTACATCAAGCCCAGGCACTCGTGGACATGCACGAGGGTAGACCTCACCCTGAGCTCCTCCTGCTCTGGGCGGCGACGGACCTCGCCCTCTGGGCAACAAAAGTCACCGCCTGTTCGATTGGTCAGGCGATGTCCACCATGGTGGTCCAGGAGCGCCATCTCTGGCTCAACCTGGCAGATATGAGGGAGGCTGATAAGTATCAGTTCCTGGACTCCTCCGTTTCCCAGGTTGGGCTTCATCCAGCAGTTCTCGGCTGCCCAGAAGCAGACAGAGGCCATCAAACACATCCTTCCCCGGCAGGCCGCTGCTGCTTCCACCCACCCGCCGGCTTCAGATCCTCCGCCTGCTCATTGCAAAAGGCGCCCCCCTGCCGCTGCCCCCGCTCCCTCTAAAGCCCAGCAGCAGCCTCCATCGGGGCAACAGCCCGGAGCCGGCCGCAGAAAGGCCGCCCAGCCCGTCCAGCCCGTCCAGCCCGCCCAGCCCACTGCCAAACCAGGTGGCAAGCGGAAGTCCAAGCGACCCTGAGACGGGCCACCCAGAGATGGATGGGACAGCTTATCGGGAGATGGAGAATCCTTTGTTCAAGTTTAATTTGTGTTCCCAAAACTTCCCAAAACCCAAAACTTCAATAAAAGAGCTGTTTACAATATCTCTGGGTGCCAAGAGAGCACGCTTGGTGGTGTACGACCCTATGCCTTGTCACCCTCAGGTTCCTCTCCCATCGCCAGCGGGGGGCGCTGGCTGTGCCTAGGATGCACTTGAGAGGCCTCCACATACCCGTGCGCCCCCTCAGCAGAAGCAGGTAAGTGCTGCACTGCACACACAGACCCCACTTCGGGCTGCTACGCCGTCCAAGTCGGGTCCCTGCATTCCGCCTTGCTGCCCCACTGCAGGTACGTTTGTGGTGCCGTTGGTCCCGCTTGCTCGGTCGCTGGAAGCCTGGCTAGCGCTTCCCAGCCCGTCTCGCTGGCTCATCCGTACTATCAGACTCGGCTATGCGATTCAGTTCGCCCGGCGGCCCCCCAAGTTCAGGGGCATCCACTTCACCTCCGTGTTGAAGGAGGGTGCTTCTGTTTTACGAGCGGACATCGCAGTCCTACTGGCGAAGGACACGATAGAGCCGGTCCCTCCAGCCGATATGAAGACAGGCTTCTACAGCCCGTACTTCATTGTACCCAAGAAAGGCGGTGGGTTATCTTAGACCTGCGGTTCTTGAGTCGGTCCCTGCACAGGTTGCCATTCAAGATGCTAACGCAGAAACGCATCTTCGGGTGCATCCGTCCCCAAGATTGGTTTGCAGCGATCAACCTGAAGGACGCGTACTTTCATGTCTCGATTCTTCCTCGACACAGACCGTTCCTACGCTTTGCGTTCAAGGAGTGGGCATATCAGTACAGAGTCCTACCCTTCGGGCTGTCCCTGTCTCCCCGTGTCTTTATGAAGGTCGTGGAGGCGGCCATTGCTCCCATGAGAGACTGTGGTGATCGCATTCTCAACTACCTCGACGACTGGCTGATTCTGGCCCAGTCGAGAGAGAAGTTGTGCGAACACAGAGACATGGTGCTCAGTCACCTCAGCCAGTTGGGACTTTGGGTCAACTGGGAAAAGAGCAAACTCTCCCCCATGCAGAGGATCTCTTTGCTCGGTATGGAGTTGGACTCGGTCAATCTGACAGCGCACCTCACAGAGGAGCACGTCCAGTCAGTGTTGAACTGCTTGAATTCATTCAGACACAGAGCAGTGGTCCCACTGAAACATTTTCAGAGGCTCCTTGGGCATATGGCATCCGCAGCCGCAGTGCAGCCGCAGTGCTTGGATTGCTTCATATGAGACCACTTCAACACTTTATGACCGGGTCCCGAGATGGGCGTGGCAGAGCGGTTCATTCCGTGTGACAATCACACCGAATTGCTGCCAAACTTTCATCCCGTGTTTCTACGGGCAGGTGTTCCCTTAGAACAAGTGTCCAGGCATGCTGTGGTCTCCACGAATGCCTCTACCACTGGCTGGGGGGGCCACATACAATGGGCATGCAGTGTCGGGTCTGTGGATGCGCCCCTCACGCCCCTCGCGCCCCTCACATTCCGGGCCTGCTCAATCGCTTCCAGACCTGTGGAAACTCCATGTCCGGTCCCTGGACGGGACGCGGGTGCCCGTTCTAAGGGTCGGCTTGCTGCGCTATTCCCCTCCCAATGGACCGGGTAAGTGTGCTTTATTGCTCCAGTAAGTTCCCCAGCTAGGCGAACCCTGTTGAGTTCCTCCACCACCATACGGCTGTCAGATGTGGCGGAGCATATGGACAGATGGCCAGTCCATATGTGTATCTTCCACATGATACCTCCCTGCGGATAGGATGTGGACTCCGCAGCGTCCCCTCGGGTCACGCTTTCCCAGCGTTATCCAATAGTCTACTGAGTGGGTCTTGCGGAACAGCAGCAGTGACTCTCCTTGCATAAGCTCCCGCCCCAACAGACGGGGGTCTGAGGGGCTTACGCAGGATGCTGGAAGTGGCAACAGCCGTAGCATTTTCCATAGGGATCCCAATACGTCGATGACGTCGACATAACGTCGAACATGACCGACTGAAAGGGAACGTCTCGGTTACGTATGTAACCCTCGTTCCCTGAAGGAGGGAACGGAGACGTTACGTCCCGTCACGATTGCTGTACCATCACTGTGCTGGTCACGAATTGGCTCCTCAGTGAAAAACAAATGTGCGCTGCTCGTTCTGTATACGCTCGAAGCTGATAGGGCTCCCAGAAGTGATCCCAATACGTCGGTGACGTCGACATAACATCTCCGCTCCCTCCTTCAGGGAACGAGGGTTATATTTGTAACCGAGACGTTTTTTTTTTTTGTCTTGTTTTTTTTTAAGATATGTTCACTCTTTCAAAACTATTCAAGTGATTTGCAAAATTCTGAACCTCACTAAGAAGTCAAGTCAAGTCAAGTCAAGTCACGTCACCTTCATTTATATAGAGCTTTTCAAAATATAGATTGAGAACAACCAAAATAGAAAAATAATAACAAAAAAATAAATGTTTTTTTTAATTTATTTTGTGTCATTTACCACATTTCATAAATAATCATTCAAAGAAGCAAAATCAAATCAAAGCAAAAAAAGTCATTGTCTAAGCTAAAGTAATTTTATTTCTAGATGTGTAAAACCGTGCCAAATATACCATACACCCCCACCCCCCACACACACATTACAGATCAGTCACCACAAATGATGCTGCTTTTTATTCATATGCTGATCGTAAACCACTGATGTTTAATTAGACAAAAAAAGAGAATTAAGGGTTTATAAGACATTAAACAAATGTCAATTTAATGGCAGACCAACTGCATAGAAAATCTTTAAAATGTTCCTACTATCTAATATTAAACCACTTTTTAGAAACAGATCAAAGCTGCATAGAAGTTTCCATTCAAGTGGCGAAGGAGGAAAGACTTTCATGAGTAAGGTTTTAATTGAGTTATTAAATTGATTTAGAATGTGCAATTGTGAAGATATCAGCTCAGATCTCTGACTGAATCAAAGTTGTAATGGCATCATGTCCTTGAGCTTTTGACATTTAAGAGGTCATCATTCTATAAGAATATCCTGTAAGTTTCAGAACTGAACACTCAACTGGCTGACCATCATGCACATTTAACTACTGTTAGAAATCTAAATGATATACTTGACATACAAAGGAATATTTCCAGGTACCTTGCCAGCATTTGTGGCATGTTTGACCACAAAATTTAATTTTGACTTGTCCTTATTTAGGTTATGGTGAGGCACTTACAATATAAGTGTGGACATGCAGGGTATAAATGCAGAAATGTTAGCTTATTATTTTATTTGTTTATTTGTTTATTTATTTATGTTAAAACATATGTATTATATGCCGTAAGATCCGTGTACGTTTTAATAGTTTGTTTTTCAATTTGAAATGAAATAAGCAGAAACGAGAAAACAGCACCTTTATTAATTTTTTCGTTTGTTCAAAAAAACTAAAAAACGAGATTCAGGATTGATATTTCGTTTTTTTGGTTCACAGGTAGAAAACGGATAAATTACTTCAAATTTTGGTTTCCACATGTGGGGTCCATGAGATGCCCCTTTCCGCCGATTGGTCAACCAAAGCTGAGCCTATGACATCATCTTTTGTTCTTCAGGTGTGTTCAACAAAATAATAGTAAAAGCAGGTTTATCTGAAATAATTAATGAAACTCAAACCAGTTTTATGCCTAAATGACATATAAAATAATTTTAGATCTCATAGATTATGTGCATCATATTAATTCAGACGCAATCATATTGTTTCTAGACTTCTAGCTACAAAGCGTTCGACACCATTGAACATAAGACCCTAGAGCTGTTTGGCTTTGGAGAGAAATTTACTAAAGTGGTTAAAATTATATATAAGGACATTAATAGCTCTGTTCTTTTACAATTTGATACTTCTAATATATTTCCTATTAATAGGGGAATGAGGCAAGGTCCTCCTTTTTTGTCTGTGTTGGTTGTGGAATTACTCTTTCTGAGTATTCGTAACAACCCTGATATTAAAGGGGTGTCTATTTTTGACAGAGATCAGAATTTTACAACTTGCAGATGACACAACCCTGTTTTAGATTAATTTTCTTCCTAAAATTAAAAAAAAAGCTGAACTAATATTTAACAATTGGCTTCAAAGAGATTTGTCTTTTCTTGGTAGAGTTCTTTTAATAAAAGCTGAAGGTCTATTTCGCTTTATATATCCATCTTTTTCATTATTTGTCCATGATAATATTGGAATTTTCCCTTATTTGTGAGAAAACGCTTCCCTGTCAAACAAAAATTTTCCGGGTTTCCGTGTTTTCACTGTTATACGCTAGGGGGCGCTATTACGCATCTTCTGAATGAGTACAGAATCTCCTTATCAAAGCACAGGCGAAGAAGACACAAAAAAACAAGCGATCGTATGTAACTTTTTTTTTTTTGAAAAAAAAAATTCTAAATCAAAACTGCCTAATGTTACTGAATGAAATGTCGACCCAGAACGAGCTATAGGACTGTGCAAGAAGTAGGGGTGTTGATGGACTCGATCTACTCCATCTGTGTTTGATCATCGCTCTGAATCTGATCCGGATGAAGTCTTTGATAAAATGTGATTTTCTCAGCTTTTTGTTCAAAATGTTGCTTTTTTATGAAACTTACCCATATTTAAGTGTTGATAAAAAAGTAATGCATGAAGCTAGAATAAAATATTCTAGCAGAGGGTCTGCTCTTTCTTTTGATATATTGCATGCTCAGATATTCATACAACAAAATATTCTATGGGGCATTACATTTTTGTGAAAATGATCAAAAACCCTGGCGGTGGCTGGCAACTTTTTTTAAAAATGCGGGCGGGGAAAGAGTTAATGTCTAAAAGAAAAGTTATGACTGCTGCATAGGCTATTTACACTTGACTGAACATTGAACTGTGCTTCACATCCGCTCTGCGCTGTCTAGTGGGTAGCGCAGCTTCACACAGATTTAACTCTGCACAGCTAAATAAAACAGGCTGGGTACAGATTAATATTTCTAAAATAAATATTTCTGTGAAATGCGTTAGGTTGCACAGAAGAAAGCCCAAACGGTCAGTGTATCTTTTGGACATTTGATTTTCCTTTTAGAAATGGGCATTAAAAAACAAAAAACGAGTGGCTATTTGATTTTCGTTTTAAAATACAAAAATTAAAATCGAAATACAAGGCGTTTTTCTTTTTCATGGTCAAAAACAGATGAGCAAAATTTAAAAAATGGTTTGATTTTCATTTTATATTTCGTATAACAAAAAATAAAATCACCACAAAACAGAAACGAAAAAGTCCAGTTTTTTTATATTCCAAGACCGCATGTGTCATTTACATGACAAGAGCGCCAAATTTGCCAATGAGGACGGAACTGTGTAATAGACCGTGATACATGGACATGGAGCAGTACGTCATTTTCCGAAACAATAAAAGAGTGTTTCTCAGGGAAGAAGACATGATTGCAGAAAAACGTAGTCGCATATTTCAGGTAAAAAAAAAAATCATCAATCTATAGCTTGCTACCGCCTATAACGGTAACACTTTAGAATACTGTTCCATCATTAATGAATAACTACACAGGAACAAGTGAGTAATGCAGTATTAACACTCTGGTAACTACTATTAACTAACAAGAAACTCTGATTAATAAATAAGTAATAGTGCTTAGTCGAATGTGGTAGTTCACTATTAGCTAATCAATAACTACTATTTTTTCATTGTTACCGCTATAACGTTAGCTCAGAGGCTGATGCTCCAGGGTGTCAGATCAAGATCAACTTTATTGTCCAACAAAGTGGAAAATTTGGTTTGGGCATTCACCCATGCTGCAGCCGTGAGGTTAAAAGACAAACATGCCACCAGAGGCAGACAGTAGTGAAGTATTTTTACTTTCCAAGTAATTTTATTTTTGAAGTATATGTACTTTATCAGTGTTCTTCTTTGGAAAACTTTTACTTCACAACATTCCAAAACAACATAATATTGTACTTTTTTACTGCACTACGTTTCATACTGAATATCATTTAATACTTAATTACATTAAAAATGTAGTACTTTGTTACTTTTACTCAGGTAAAAGTAAGAAAAAAAGGCCTGCCTAGTAGTAGAAGTCTCGGTAGAAGTCCGCCTCGTTGTGGATTATCCCTTAAATATTGTATATTTATAACTAACATAATTTAGAGATTTAGCATTTGAAGAAGTTTTCCTCTCAGTAGTCACTGAAAAATATGAATTGAGAAAGTGGAATAACACTATGGCACTATGAAAATAAACACTATGGTTATTTGTCTTATGAATTTCTTGACAGGTCTCAGCTCATAGTCTATACATGACTGACGACGCAAATGTGGCCATTTTTCCTGGAGCATCTGGTCTTTTCAGTATATTGGACCTTACTCCAAGAGCTCACTATGAGGTTCATGGTGAGGAGGACACCTCACCAGCTACAACTAGCAAAGGCCAACGTTTTACATTCATGCGAACACCTGCGACTATTTCTAGTTCAACTTCACAGCGGACTGCCTTTTGCAAGGATTTACATGAAACTTTGGTCCCACTTTATATTAAGTGGCCTTAACTACTATGTACTTACACTTAAAAAAAATAAGTACAATGTACTTATTGTGTTCATATTGTATTGCAAAACACTTTTGCTGATATTGAGGTGGGATATGGGTAAAGTTAGGGACAGGTGTGGTGGTATGGGTAAGTTTAAGGGTAGGGTTAGGTGTAAGGGAAGTGTCAACAGTGTAATTATAAATGTAACGACAGAAAGTGCATTGTATCAAATTATTTATTTAAATGTTAGTACATAGTAGTTAAGGCCACCTAATATAAAGTGAGTCCGAAACTTTTTACGCCAATTAGCTCAAAGATACAAAAAAAACAAACTGAGTGCATTTTGTAGTTATTGTTGATATACAGAATACATGAGACCATTAATCATTGCTATGTTTTTGAACGCCTTTGCCTTTGTGTCATAGCAATTATTTTAATGATATTCTTCTAGATCAATTTTCCTTGCTGAGGTGGTTGGTGGGAGGTTGAGTCCCAGCTGAATGGTGGTGGTCCGGTTTTTAGAATGTGAGGCTACCCTTCAGGGGATCATCGGAAAAGTGCAAGATGCCATTGGAAGCAATGACCCCATTGTATTGACTGATGCGCAGGGGAATGCAATTTTGGAGTCAGAAGGAACAACAGGTGGGAAACAATAATTTTGTTTTACTTTTAAGTCTTGTGATTGAAAATTAGATGGCACATGATTACTTATGACTGAACCAACCACTTAAGTAATGTTTTTTTCTGGTTTTCAACCCAACTGTAAAGGTTCACATTACTGGAAACAAAATGCACGAAAGATTCTTGCTGTACAAGAACAGGGCTTCCAGGAGTTGCAGGGCACAAAAAGGAGGAGAATGAGGTAATCTTAAGCAATCATATTACTCTTATTTGTCTAAAATTTGAAATGCATTGTGTTTTTTTACTTAGACTTATCCTTACCGTTGTTGTCCAAACTATTGAATTTTTTTTTTTTTTTCCAAATTAGCTCCTGTTTGCCTACCCTATTACTGCTTCTGTATTACAGTGGCTTTTATAATGTTTGGGACAAAGATTTATTTGGCTCTCAGGGTTTCTTATATATTAACACGGCAAAGTATATGAGAGCCATCAGGGATGGAAATTTAGCTTGCCCACATCCCCTTGTCATTTTGTTGTGTCTGAGACAAGTGCCTTGTTTTGAATGAATGAGTTTCATAAGAAGCAGCCCTGACATGGCCAAGCTACATTCATAAATAAAAAGCCTTATGTAATTGTTTTTTTTTTTTTTTTTCCTTTACTAATTTTTCAAACAAAAGGTTAGGCTTTTACCCCAACACCACTACCAAAACCACTAATAGCTTTGCTTTTGTTCCTGACTCCTTCCCAGCTATAGACCATCAAGCAAGGGTTCAGCTGTGTTGTCTGTATGAATAGGTATCCCAATAGATGGTAATTGTCCCACATGTTAAATCATTTTGGATCCATTTTGTGTAGTGTGTGCCAGAGTTTGAGATTTCCAAATACATATACAGTACGTTATTACATTCTCTAACCAAGGTCAGCTGGGTCTCATCCACTACAATTAATTACATGTACTGATGCAAACCTTTGTGTAATATTTTATGGTGTAATGATAAAATAACAAAGACATTTTTAAAAGCATTAAAGTTGCGTAAAAGGAAACAGTCACCCGGTACAACAAGAACACGTTAAAGGATTGGTTCACTTCAAAATGAAAATTTCCTGATAATTTACTCACCCCCATGTCATCCAAGATGTTCATGTCTTTCTTTCTTCAGTCGAAAAGAAATTACGTTTTTTTTGAGAAAACCATTCTAGGATTTTTCTCCATAATGGACTTCAATGGCAACCAACGGGTCGAAGGTCCAAATCAATGCAGTTTTAAAGCAGCTTGAAAGGGCTCTACACTATCCCAGCCGAGGAATAGGGTCTTATCTAGCAACGATTGGTCATTTTCTAAAAAATATAAAAATGTATACACTTTTTAACCACATTTGCTCGTGTTGCACTGCTCTGCGATGCGTCACACATTATGTAATCACGTTGGAATGGTCGCGCTAGACATAGGCTTTCTTTTCGACTGAAGAAACAAAGACATGAACATCTTGGATGAGATGGGGGTGAGTAAATTATCAGGAAATTTTCATTTTGTAGTAAACTAATCCTTTAAGGACAGATAGACACACACACAGAGAATGACTAGTTTTTCTCATTTTATTTTTTTAGAGTTCATCGAGGAGCCAGTCTTCACACAGTGTTACCGAAGCATTATTGGCTGCAAAACGTGTGGAACAGTGGCAGGAGACCTCTGTGCACTGCGCAAAATGTAGAGGGAACACTACAGGCAACAACATTTTTGAAATGAATGGTCTGTCAGAAGCATTTTCTGTTCTGAGATCTCTTTTTGAAGAGGAGTAACATTTTGCACTTTTATACTCACAAATAGGCATGTTGTAATTGGGTTTGTTTTATTGATTCAAAAAATTGGGTCAGAGTTATAGTAGTGATGTTAATTTATGTACATGTTTGGGCTGGATGAGTCAGTGAGGATCCCAGCTGTTGGCTGTAAAGGTCTGCTGCTTCAACTGAATGAGGCAACAGCTCCTGTGGGATTGTTTTGGGACACCCATGGCCATCCAAGTCATTGGGTATACCTTTACCTGTAAAATAAAGAACATACTGTTGGTCTTGAAACTTATGAATGCCTGTTGTAATTACTGTAATCTTTGCAACACTGTTATATTTCACCTGGAATTCGGTGAGCATTCCATGACTCCACCAGCCTTGTAAGACCAATCTGGCACAAATGGCAAGTCAGGTTGGACACACAGTATCTCACAAGGCTGTCGTTCATGTCTATTTCCTCTTGATCCACCAACTGCAGAAGAGCTGTCGTCAGTGTTGACACAATTGTTGACTTCAGGCCAGATTCGTTCAACTATATGATTCTGAATTTGCAACAAAGATTCATCAGTCAATTTGTTGTGGTGGTTAATGAAAAATATACTGTAGGAGAAATGGTCATTATGCAGAATTCCCAGTAAATCTTTAAATTTATCAACTCAGCAGTCATTATACACATTTACACCAAACTGGATATTATGCACATTGACAGCTGAGCTAGTAAATTTACAGTTTATGAGGAATTCTGCTTAAGGACCATTTTCCCAAATGGAATGTAACATAAAAAACACAATGCTCATCACATAACTAGAATATAAAGTTTTGAATAAAGTCCAGTGTGTTTTTATCTGCAGTTGTGTAATGTTAAGCTGTAACCAGATTAAAAAAGTAATCTGTTCTTGGCCAAGGTTAATTTTGTTTAATGGAATGTTTACCCTAAAATATGGAAAGTATAGTAATAGTAAAGACAATTTGTATCATGTATGCAAGTAAACAGTATGCTGCTGAAGCAAACAATAATAGTAATAATAAAAGCAGGCATACAAGTAGTGTGTTGCTGAAGCAACCACACAAGCTATTGAACTGTACCCTTGTGGATGAAGTCTGTAAATAAGGCCTTCTCTCCTGCTTATGGCGATGAGATGTCAGCAACTCCTGCATGAAGAGCGTCAAATAAAACTCCTTGCCACTGCAGGCCTATTGGATGAAAAAGTCAGTTTTAATTAACTTTTCAAGCGTAACCGTTCCAAATGAGTTATTCTCAGTATAATATGGTTCATAACAATGTAGATCACATTCTGTTATGAATGTGGTAGACATGTGTATGCAATACCTTTAGTGTCCACAACAATACAGGCTGTTACCTGAAAACATCTTCATAGATGGCAAGGTTGTTTTTATAGGCATTGTAGAATGAGCAACAACTTTTATGCTGAAGCCATCAATAGCTAAAACATGCATGACCCCAAACATAGCCAGTTTTTCATTTTGGTCCAAATGGACCTTGTGATCTATGTAATCAGCTTGATATGGTATGGGGTTGAGATTGCGGACACCCTAACAATGCCTATTTGTGTTGTCCCTGTCAAATAAATAAATATAATAACTATAATGAATAAATAATATAATGAATAAAATAATAATTTGGTCTGGTTAAACTATACAATTCTGTAAGTTTTTTTTTTATCTTATTCGAGCTAAGTAACTGCAGCTAAACAAGCATATAAGAACACACATTAGCTCATAGTTACACATAAATTCCACAAGTTTGATGATGTAAAATATTAATGCTGAGACAGTACATACCTGACGTCTTGCTTCATGGTAAGGCTGATGCATAGTTTTGAGCACTGATCCAATTCGTGTCTCTGCAGCATGCACTCCTTTCATGGCGAGATACCCCTTCATCATTCTTCTTCCATATGTAGGTCCTGTCTAGAAAATAACAAATTAACATGATTTCCACATTCCAAAATCATACCAGCTGATATATGTTTATCATGACATTAGACAGTGCAGTGTGCGTGCATGTGTATGTCTGTGTTATGGGATTTGTCAGTGTTGAGGATTATGTTGACTGTGAGTGTGATTACTTACAAATAATGGTAGGCTGAGGCTATTTATTGTGATTTATTTACTATTTGTGATAAGACATAAAAGATGCCAGTTGAACTTGATAAGGACAACCCTTTGGAGATGTGGGACAAATGT